>JAECXH010000012.1:30000000-31200000 GCA_018152175.1 Drosophila jambulina
AAAACTAATTGGGAATAAACTAAAAACAGGCAGTGTTTGGGGAATATAATTAAAACTGACAGAATGTTTGGGAAGTTTACTGGACCTGATAATGTGACAAATTCCTAGGCAATATAGTAACAAAATATAATTAAAAGAAGCACGAAGTGTACGTTTATAATAATCTTTAAATATATATATTTAATGGTCTACAACTTATAATTTACTCTAAATATGGACAAATAATAGCTTGGCTTATTTCTTAAATCTTAATCTTTTCTAAAAAATTCTTGAGTGTTTTCTCCGAGTGTCTGGTTATATGCTGGCGGTGTTCTTGTATGTTTTTCTTTTTTTTTTTTGGCAACTGTGTTTAACCATGTTCTGTGGGTGAGTCAGCGGCTTCTTCTTGGTCGCGGTCAGGGCAAGAAAACCAAAAGCAATGCATTGCATAGACACACAACAAATGCGAGGAGCACCTCGCTCCCAATTCACACAGCAAATGTTCCCCAATTAGAAAAGTAAACAAAAGGCCGAATATAATCCGTACGCAGGTGTAGGAATTCGTGTTCTTATTTATCCATTTGCGGTGTTTTTTCCCAGTGATATAACATAGAGAGATGTCTGAGTACGAGGCAAGCGGCCAGTTGGCAGGGCCAGCAGATTACACACATTATGAGCCCGATTCGGTTCTTGGCAGCATGCACAGCATGCAAATATATAGTACAAATAGATGCACACATCGCTGAGTGCTCAATAACTAGAGCAGCAGCATCAAATCGTTTTTGGTGCCAAAGTCAAGCGGATAATTGCCAGCCGGAGGCGGATCACAGGGCCACTTGCCACTTGCCACTTTCACATATATTACATGGCATACTGGCCTAGGGTGCCCCCGCATATTATTGAAATTTGCTTAACCTTTTTAACGACGATTCAGTAGTGGCCTCTCGCAAACCATATTCATTTCGCTGGCATACGCTTTTGTGGGCTGCGGTGACTTTGGCACATTGTTGTGTGAATGGATTGTTTGGGATGGGGATGTGGGGCGTTTGATTCGCCATTTCTGACGCCAATACGTTAACAATAAGAAACAGCACAAATTACCTCTAATGGTCCGCGTAACGCCCAGGCGGTAAATTGTTTTTGAATCGCTCAATTGAAAGTGAATTAAATAATTTCTTGGTCAGCGGGAAATATATATGTTAATCAAACTGGCTTTGGCACACAAATTGTTGCAAAACAATTGTTTTCGCACAAAAAATTAGCTCGTTTTATTGACAGTTTGTCAGGGCACGCGATGTGCTTGATGGAATATCAATTATTACACTGGAGAACATGAAGTTGGGTTTGTGATGGGGAGAGAAAATGTCAGGAATATATAACTATATGAAAATAATTAATGAATGAGGAAAGAACAAAATGGGGCTCGAAAAAAAAGGTACTTAATGAAAAAGACAGAGTTTTAACAAAAATGTAAGTACAATTATTTTTAGGTATGCCCTTAAAATATGAAGTTTACACTTTTACTTGGATATGATCACAGAAAAATTTAGATTAAGAAATTTTTCGCATATTTTCTTATATTTTAATAGTAACTTATAGTCAAATTCGATCTTAGCAAGCAGTCTTAAACAATTTCCGACTTTTAAGCTGAACCAGTAAGGCTGTCGCTTTATTTCCCATTAAAAAATGTATTCTTTTATAGATATTAGTTTTTATTAGTTAGTTTTTATTATATTTTAAACAATCTACAGTCACGTTGCAAAAAGCAAACCTTTCTTATCAAGCAGTTTTGAGGGCCATCTGCCTTATGTCAATCTGAGCTCTCGTGGCGCCTCCCTTTGAGGTGCTCAATAAGGCATTAGCTTGGAATAAAATCAGCATTATCATTAGCATTTGGAAATACTTGGGCAACTTCGGCAACCACCTCGGAAGCGCGTCGCCCACGCTCGGTGACTTCCACCGTGATGCGGCATGACCCGCACGGGGTCTGGCTTTTACGCTTCACTAATTAAAGCAGCAATTAAATATATATTTTGTTAAACTACAAAACAAAGACGAATTGAAAAAATAGTTGCCAAATTGGCGTTTTCCAAAAAAGACTAAGAGAAATCCCAATTGAATTGGGACTCGGATTCGTATTCGGGCGGAAGTTATAAATTCCTAAGCGGTCTGATATCATTCCTATTTATATACATATGTCCCCGCCGGATGAGTTATTAGCCTAGGGAATGGGGATTGGACTAGAAGTTGGTGGTCGGTCACTGCACGGCATACCAATTAGAAGAAAGCGCCAGCAGGGCAACACCCTTTGCCACGAGCCACTCCCTCCAAGTAGGTGCAACCACATGTCCAAAGGCGAAGCCACAGACACTTTCCACGTTCCGGTCATTAACCGGAAAAGTGCATCCCACAGACAACTGGCCATTAAAGAGGCTGCTTCCCCTGCTCTAGCCGAGATCATTAATTGCAACCATTTGATTTGTTTATACCCAAAAAGAACACACGGAAGCCACAACAATTCGCGAAAAGTGCACAAGTGCAGCAAACACAAACAATTCGGCGGGGTCCGGGCCAAGATCCCAGTTCCACGCGGATTCGGAATCGGAAAGGGAGTACATCGAGGGAAATTTTTAAGTGCAAATAAAAACAATGACGACAGCCAAATGGATTTGGCGCTTGGCGCTCAGCATCTTCTTGGGTGAGTACCACAATCGCCACACAGCTAGTATGTTATTTTAAGGCCTGCCCGATGTTGGTTTTATAGACTTTTGATCGATTTACGTTATTTTTGGCGAACCAACAATTCGCACATGGCCCTAGGGAACTTGAATTTAGAAGACTTTCCGACTTGAACTAGAATTCCGCACAGTGCTTCACGAAAGTATCTAAAAGGCAGCCGCCTGTGATGGCATAATGTTTATTTTTACAATTGCAAACACAGCTGTGTCAGCTGGATGCCTCTCCTCCTGGCCTGCCTCTGGTTTTTTATCGCATATTTCCTTTAAATCACATTAACTAATTTCGCCAAGATGAGTGTGCGGCTATTAACATGAAAATTAATTCTCAAATATTTCCACTTAACAAAAGAGGCAAAGATAAACAAGGAAGCAGCCGAGAATCACGGTCAAGGCGAAGAGGGAATACTCTTAGGAGGAAGATGAAGCAAAAATCATTCTTTTAATACATTTATAATTTCTATGGTATTAAAGTTATATACAAATTTATACGAATGTATAAGGCAATTATACTCTAATAAGTCAAACATTTTAGTTGTTTGATTTTGAATAATTTTAAAGTAAACAAGTAAAAACACTTGATAAAATTGGAAAGATTCCAAACATAACATTTCCAGTCGTTGGTCTAAGTAAAACATTCGCATCTTGCCCTTTAATTTTACCATTTCATGGTCAATGGCTCAATAAAAATTGATTGGTTTCTTACTTAAAATGTTTCAACAAACAAGCATAAGTTGGCAAGCTGAATGAAATATTTGTAAATCCCCAAATTGAGCCAAGGCAAATGTTTTTATTTAGAATTTTTTGCCTACCATGTCTTTGGTGTTTGGCTACGATAAATCAATGGAATATATGTACTTGTGCCGCCGTCCATATGGCATATATATGTCCATCCATCCGTTTCTTCTAATAATTTCCACAAGAAACTTTGACAAATCGTGCTCCAACAGCTGGCCAACGCTTCTTCACTCAGTTGTCTCCCTATTTTGACAATACAATCATCACTGACCGACATTACGCATACGCAGCGTTGACTCAACTTGGGCGGGCAGGAAGGGCAGGTGCTGGTGGTCCGCTGAAAGTGAAATTCAAGTGAATTCTCAGCCTGTCACATCTCACTTGGAGGCGCGAGAGTAAAAGTCATGAAAAGTCAAGATATAGAGACGGGATCGCGTCGCATGGCCGTTTAACGAGCGTGGGAAATTAGGAAAAGCTGCCGTGACGCACTGGCTGCTATTTTTGGCTCGCTAGTTGGGCACAACGAATTCTTAAACTAATGGCAACAATTTGAATTTTATTTATCAACATCTTTTACGACTCGCAAATATTGTTTCCCCATTTTTTAATGTTCTTCTTTATGAATTGTTTGCAGTCTTTGGATTCGTGGACGCGGACAAGCCCCAGGGTTTCCACCGTGAAATATGTCAGTATCGCAAGGGCAAGCATGTAAGTGGTCATCTAGGTAATCCTTTTCCTTCTCACTGACTCCTAACCCTGGGGATCCCTGCAGATTCAGCCCATGAGCGTCTATCATACTCGCCTGCTGGCAGTGCGCGAGCAAATGCTGATCCGGGCCTCGCTGCAGGGGCCCGAGATCTACGGCTACCTGCTGCCCTCCATGGACGAACATCTCAACCAGGAGGTGGCGCCCAGAGATCAGAGGTTGCGTTATCTCTCCGGCTATACAGGTGTCCGGGCCGTGGCTGCCATCACGCACCATGGCGCGGCCATTTGGCTGGAGAAGCGCTATGTTCAGCAGGCGGACGGGGAGCTGGAGTGCGACTGGGAGATTTACCTGGCCAACGGCAATGTTACCGTGGCCGATTGGCTGGGTAGCCATGTGCACCTGGACAAACGTGTTGGCGCCGATCCTCATCTGGTGCCTCATGCCTTGTGGATAGAGTGGGAGCGCCAGTTGGAGGATAAGTTTCTCAAGCTGGCCAAGATCAACAACAACCTGGTGGATCTTATTTGGACAGATCGTCCTGAGACGCCCAAGAACCAGGTGATACAGGTGCAGGCGAAGGAGTTTGCAGGCGAGAACTGGCAGGACAAGGTCCGGGAACTGAGGAAACGACTGGCCGAACTGGCCTGCGATGCCATGGTGATCACCTCGTTGACGGAAGTCGCCTATCTCCTGAACATTCGCGGCACAGACATTCCCTACACACCTGTGGTGAAGGTGGGTCTCTTTTGTAGCCTTTTAAGGTTTCAGATGCTATAGTTTTTCTATCCATTTGACAGTCCTATGCCATTGTAAGCCAGGATGACATATTCTTCTATGTGGATCACCACAAGATAAGTCTAGGCATTGATCTCCACCTGCGCACGGACTGCTACAATGAGGATTGCGTAAAGTAAGTGTTCCTTAATACCCATAAATATATATATTATCTAGAGAATTAAATCTCACCAGGATCAAGGAGTACAACCAGATCTGGAGCGATATCCGCACTTACGCCCAAGTATGGAAGCGCGTTCTCGTTTCGGCTCCTTGTGTCCAAGATCTGGGCGCGTCGGAGGCCATATATTCGTCCATGCCGGGCAAGATTGTCGTCTGGCACATCTCGCCGATTATTTTCATGCGCGCCCAGAAGAACTCTGATGAGCAGGCTGGCATGCGGAAGGCCCACATCCGCGACGGAGCCGCCATCTGCGAATCCATGAGCAACATGGAGACACGCTTCCACACGGAACAGTGGACCGAGGAGAAGATCAAGTACGAGGTGGAGCTGTGGCGCCTCTCGCAGAACCATGCCAAGGGCCTGTCCCTGCGCACTGTGGTGGCGTATGGCGAGCACTCCGCTCTGCCCTACTACATCTCCAGCAATGTGACCAACATCGAGGTCTCCGATCAGAGTCTGCTGATTATCGAGTCGGGCGGGCAGTATCTGGAAGGCACCACAGACGTGTCGCGTACCTTTATCTTTGGCGAACCTACGCAGGAGATGAAGAAGGCGTACACGAATGTTTTGGCGGGAATTCTCCACCTGGCCCAGCTCAAATTTCCCTCTGATTTGAAGCCCTCCGAGGTTGACGCACTGGTGCGGAGTATGGTGTGGAAGGACATGACGGACTATCCGCAGGCCACAGGTCATGGCATTGGCGCCTACGGGGCCGTGGAGGAGCGTGAGTGAAGGTCCATGTTAATCTTTATACCTTTCGCTAACTTCTATTCTCTAAAAAGCTCCGATATCCGTGGCCTATGGCAGGAATAGCAGCTTCCACTTCAAACAGGGCTACTTCTTTTCTAGCGGTGAGTTCTACATTTTCTATATATATTTACCTTGTATAAACAAAAATTACACTGTCAGAGTCCGGCTACTACAAGCGCGACGACTTCGGCGTGCGTCTGAAAAACGTGCTTGAGGTGGTGGACACCGGACACACGCATCCCAGCGGCGCACACTTCCTAGCATTCCAGGACGTCACCATGGTGCCGTACGAGCCCAAACTGATCGATAGCACACTCCTCAGTGCCGCGGAGAAGCGCCTCCTTAACGAGTACAATGCCAGGATCCGAAATGACATCGGCGACGAGCTGAAGAGGCTGGGCAATATGCGGGCCTTCTACTGGATGATGAACAAGACGCGACACATACGGGAGTACCTGCCGGAGGACGAGTACCGCTCGGCGACTGGCGGCAGCAGTGGAGGACATGCCACTGCGCCTCTTCTCATCCTGGGCCTGACCATCGTCCTGGCCGCGATCCTTCCCACGCGATCGTAGTACATCCTTAGCGTAACGATCTGTCTGTAATTATGTAGTCTTAGTTAGCTATGCAAATTAAAAAAAAAGAGAGAGTCCGGGACTAACAACAAATCGAACCAATCAAGCAACCACAACTGCTAGTATTTTAGTGACGTCTTGGATCGAGTTGAAATCGAGTACAGTCGCACCCTGCCACCGAGTTCCCTGGAACAGGTCTTAACTTGAACCAAATACATAAACCGCAAGTGTATAAAATCTCTAATCGTAATCGACCAAAAATATGTTAAACTGTTTACAATTAATACGCGCAATGTCTATAATTAAGGAATAACATTGTATATTTTTTAAATGTGATTAAATAAAATATATAAAAAGAAACTATGGAAGGTAAGAATTTTGTTATTTAGTGGGAGACATTATAGTAGTATATTATAATAAGTATCCTCAAATAATTGGATTTATAATTAATAATGTAATAATTTTTATAATTGTTTTACGAAATTTAACTAAAATTAAGATTGTTTTTACTAAGAGTATTAGGTTTATAAATTAATTTTTGTATTCATGAATTTATTTTTGTTTCGCTTATTTACAGATACTTTACATGAGTCTTTACATTGAAGTGAAAGATGTGTAGACTTTTCTATAGTAGACTTTAAGGCTTTTATTTTATTTTTAGGCTGAGGCTGTTATAAAAAATACTTCCTTTTCTTCCATCTTATAAAAATCTATACGAGTTATTATAATGAAATAATCCTGGTATAAAATTCCTAATTATTAGTCATTAAACTACATTAATCTTTTATTGGAGCAATTTTCCACAGTATTTTGTGTTTTACATAGCTGACAGCATACGTAACTAAAACCTTAACTTTTAGGGCGCAACATTTGAACCATAATTATATCAAAAACATCAAAACTATACAAGGTAAAGCATATAAAGATGTTAAATCCTTTTTTACAAGGAACAACAAGGTACAACTTCAATTAATCAAAATCAATATCTAAATCTGCCCGTCCTATTATGTATATCTAGATTTCATTGAATACTAGATATTCTTATAAAGCCATCTTTTTAAGTATCTAAAGAATACTGGTGAATATAAACGTTTAACATGGCCATAGAAATAACCAAATAGCATACTTCCGTACAAGTACCAGAACAAAACCCATTTTAATTGCCAAGCTGTTGCTACCACAAAACTGTTTCAGATTAACACGTTAAGATTATCCAACCCACCTGTGCTCGTAATGGGACAACTGGCATTGGAGTCGTTATTCAACGAGTGTAATACCGTCTTGAGATACATTTCGACTGACACCAATGGCTGCAGAATCCAGTTCGATTCCGGTGACAGGCCAGACAGGCGTCTTCGGACTAAGCCTGATCCCAAATGGGTCACTGAATGCTAGGAGCAGGCCGTTTACGGTAAACGGTATTTATGTGCTCCTCTCTATTTGTGGCACATTTCTGAGCACCTCACTGGAGGAGTCTAAATCCCCCGAATCGAACTAGATCGTCCGCCTGGCCCAGTTTGGATTGGCACAAAGGAGCCAAGATGCGCCGCCAACTTCATCTTTTGTGGCCCGCACCAGAACCTGACACTCGCTTCGGAGATTCTGACGGAGATTGACCCATTTTTGGCCAGCGAACCTGTTTCCGATGATTCGGCGAGGCGGTGCTCCGCCGACTGCCTGGCTTCCCGCCTGGTATGAATATGCGCGTTTATCGACGGCCTGGCCAGCACATGAATTAATTTACCCCGGGAGCCAGAGCCTGAGCCTTGCCATCGTCTGTCTAACGGTTCACTTGAATATTGGCCAGATATTTGGTTTCGGTCGGCGAATGGGCACGCGGCAATTTGGGCCACTGTCCACAGGTTTTTCCACTTTTCGGCAAATGGAAACTGGGCCTCCAGATCGAGTCAAGGTGGACGGCCGCGCTAAGAGTGACCTGACCTGCTCCAGAAATGAAAGGATTACCTAGTTAGTGTGGGATATGATGGATGTGGGGTGGTTATATGCTAATGGGGATACAATTAAGGTAGTTTATTTTCAAATTCTATATATGATTCTATCAGTACCACAGAATTTTTGCTTTCTTTAATTGTCAAAGAAAAGAAGATGTTAGCCCATTTATTTTTTAATATTTAAAATATTTATTTTATTTTCATTATTATAATTATTATTAGACAATCAATTACTAAGTATTGTATTGTATTTGTATTGTATGGCAGGAAAAGTATTAGTGCTCATAAGTAACGCTTTTAAAATAAAGATGTTACCATGAAAATAAAGATAGTTAACTATTATAGATTAAAACATTATTCAATGAAAATATACATATACGTTACAATTCGACAGAATTAACTCATTTAAATTGTTAATTTACAGCATTTAAGAGCTGTAATTTTTCATACGAGCTTATAAATTGTTCTTACTTAGGCTACTCACACTTATTTATCTGTCGTTAAATAAGAGTTACTTAAAATTTCTAATTGAAACACTACCGCTATTTTTCCCAAACATTTCATTGTCTTTTGGCCTTGGGAAAAGAGTTATTTGAGAAGCCAACTCCTTGTGACTTCGGTTGACTTGAGCGTGGCAAATTGGCGCTATTAGTGTCGTACTTAGGATCACGCCGCAGGTTGCGACTGCTGGCCGAGTCCGAACTCTGGCTAATCCACTTCAGCCGAAGTCGAGCCGTCAGTCAGTCAGTCTGTTGACTTCTGTGTTGACCAAGACCACGCAACAAAAACCACACTGGCTGCAGCCTCGGCTGCATCATCTCCTGCCCTCTCTCTCTCAGACCCCCTAGTCTTGCTCTGCCAGTGCCACTGCCTCTGCCTGCGAATAGAGTTGGCTTTGGCACTGGCATCGTCAAATTGGTCGGACGCAGTTAGTCTCGTTATTGACTTCGCGCGCTCCGGTCGCTGCTCCTCCGACTGCCGAGATTTCCACATCTCCACCCATTTTTCTCGGCTGGAAAATGCAAATTACGAGCGAACGAAAGTGTTGTCGCCGACCGAAGAATAGGAACGTGACCGAGTCATTGGGAAAATAAGCAGAATTTGTACTTTGATTGCGGGGTTAGAGAAGAAAGTTTCCGCCGATGTAAAAGCCAGGGTGGGCAATTTATATTCTCTCGAGTGTAAAGTGATTTGGCAGTGAATAATTTGGCAAGGAAAAGCAGAACAAAATAAGGTAAGAATACGTGTGTCTAGTGGATGAATTTACAACTAAATTAAGCATACGACATGTATGTTACCGTTTTAGTTTCTGATTAAATAAAATACTACCAAGAGGTGGAATTTTGAATATCAGTTCCGTCTTGTTTCACATTTTGAATAAATTGTCATTTACATTGCTTAGAAATATAGACTTTTCTAACTTTCTAAGATATGTAAATAACTTATACGACCTGTGATCAAAGACAGCCGACAATGCCTTCTAAGGCTGATTTATTAATTTTTTATTGCGCCTATTAAGTGCGCTTAGGCTGTATGTAGGCCAGACCACCGTTGTCATTTAATGACAATTATTTCGCTCCACTTCAATTAAATATCTGCAATCCTAATTGCACGAAGAACGAAGAGCGAGGCTACAACATTCTCCTGACCAAGAATGGCCTGGCAAACAACAACTGGACATGGACATCAGGTGTGTTTATAGTTGACAACCATATAAGCCTTGTTAGCAGAGCGGCAAACGCTTATTCGATTAGCGGGATTTACGACAGCTGCACTGGGAGAAAAAAATTAAACAATAAATATATTATAAATTCGATAAGTTTATAGTTTTAACAATTAAACGTATGACCAACAAAGGCTAAAGAGGTCTTCTATAAAAGTCTTCTTTATTTCATTTATGGGGAACAATGGTATTTATTAAACTGAAAAATATTAATAATGAACATTTATAATGTGTTTAGTTTTTCAAAAGAGTTTTTGTATGCAACGACCAATGTCCAATTGGTTTTTTGTTTTAGTCTTTTATTAGAGAAAAAATTTTCTAGATTAGAAATAAAGGTATTCTATAATTTTCGATTTATTCTCTAAATTAAAATCAATTTTTATATCTTGGCAATCGTACTGCAGTTTACGAAATAGGTTTGTTTAATTTTTTTCTTATTTCAGTATAATATCATAATACCTTATTACAAATGTTAAATATATTATAATTTCCTTGTGTATACCTGAAGCTTTACCAGCTGCTATGTTGGTAGCTTCTTGGCGACAACACTGGTAATCAAGATCGACAAGTCATTTTTCCTGCTAAACTCGTTCAGGTCGCCACCGTCTGGCAGCCAGCTTTGTCCGTTGGCCGCAATTGTTTCTAGCAGGGATCTCTCGGCTTTTCTTGCAATTATTTTCCGATTTTCTCCTCGGCTCGGAGGCTGCGTGACAGGTCCGCGGTTCAGAAACTGGAGCACCGATGCGCAGTTGGCTTCATCTCCAGCCTCGGCTCGCAACTTGTTTGCTGCTTCCAGCTCAGAAGGTGGGTCAGAGCCATAATTCCTCGACGGGATTAGATCTATGGCTTAGAAGAGGAGCTTCAGTACCCCGAGACACGTCTGTTCTGCGATGGATGCGGCTATAATCGTGCGTTGAGCCATTTCCAATCGACAATCACCGGTGTACCGCTATCGAACAATCTCTTTATCGGGAATGCTAGAATGTGCTAATGAAGCATTCTATTCCGCTGAGAAGCACTAGAAGATCTACTCGATGGAGCACAGCATCATGTATGGTACCTTAGACCAGGAGGAAATAAGGGGGAACCATGTAGGGGAATGTGCAGTAATTAATTAGCCCACCAGAGGCCTAAGCTTCCTTAGGAAAACTACCTGATTTCTAAGCATATCAGACCCTCAAATAACAATTAAATCTCCTTTCCTTTTTACCCTAAGGTCAGAATCCCACTGAGGCGTCTATCCCAAAAATAGAAACAATTACAATTACAATAATCCACAGCTGGCAGAAGCGCTAGCCCTTAATTTAAGCCACGGCCTTAATGGTCAGCTGGCATTGCGAACCTCGCAATTATGAATGGCAATAAAGAAAATCTATCTAGCTTCCGAGAAGTGCAGCTTTCCCCGCGCCAACGCGATAAATGACAAGAAAACAATTATCTCGTGAAGCGGCGGGCAGAATTATGATCTTATCTTGGTTAGGAACGGCACTGGGCACTGGGCCACAATGAGCACAGTTAGCCGGCAATCAGATGGTGTCAATGTGGTGCTCTTTCTTCCCCTCAAAGTTGAGTTTGAAGGCGGAAAACTGACCCACAAAGCACGCGCCATTTGAACCCAGCTGACCGCGATGAATGAAAGCCATTTAGCACCCACAACGGTGTTGAGAGAAGGCCAATTAAAAGGCAACTTTTCCAACAGGGCCATAAAACATTTCGGCCAGGAGGGAAGAATTTCCATGTTCAGAATTTTCGGGCCAGACAGCACTGGGGTTTCGATCCGATCCGGCCTGTAGCCAGGCGGTATGCAAATGCTCATGCAAAATACACATACTTATGGGAATTTATGGCGCAGAGTTCATGAGCAGCGCCGGCGTCACGCTCTTTTGGTCAATTTCTTTGCCGGATTTCATTAACTACTCCACCTCCTCCTTGTGGCGGCCATGGGGGCATTGCTCGCTCAAGTGTCCATAATGCCGCCTGCCCAAAAGATTTTCATGCCTAAACACAATTTGGCACGAGTCAAATATGGCTATTATGCCATGAGTTTCGTTTATTTCCGACTGATGCAACGAGCTACGAGCTGAAATTATAGCTTTGAAAATCCATTGATTGCCCTAGATCACACCTTGAACAGCTATAATGAAAGGCATGGATAATACTTAATCTAACAGAATCTATTCGGTATTTATAAAAATCGTAATAATAAAGGATGAGCAAATAAGTAAATACATATTTTCAAAACGTAAAAAAGAAAACATAAATTATATGTATAAATATGGCAAAAAGGAAAGAGTTAAAATATGTAAATTAATCATTAATAAATTAAACAAAGAATATGGTTTAATCATTTTTTTATTGCAAAATATTTACATTTAAATAAGTAAATATCACATCATGAAAAAACAAAACACAAATTAAGTAAATCCTAATAAAATACAGGAAAAGACCAATAATATGTGAAATTATGAAATGCTGCTTTCGTGCAGGAATTCAATTTGTAAAGTCCATTAAACATTAACACTTATTAAATTGTTATAAGTGATAAAAAAGGAATTCCATGGATCTAAAAGCTAAGGAAAACACACCTTTTTAACTTAAAGACTGTGGATAAAAAGCCTTGCTAACGTGACATCATTAACTAGGAAACCAACTTAAAACCCCATTTACATAACACGCAAATACAGACATCTTTAGCTACTCACTGAGGTCCTAAAATCGTCACCTCGCCGGGTCAGTGGTCGTGATCTTGGTCAAGTCACGTAGCTGTTGGGTCGTAAAGCCCGGCTGTCCGTCCAAGAGCTTCTGCAAATTTCTTACAAAGGCCATGAAAGCCGAGAAATTAATTTCTTGTTAACCACCCGCTGCTGCTACCTAACCGAAACTCCACGCCGGCGCGAAAAGTGAATCGTTATTGTCAGACGGATGGATAATGGAGGGGCGGGAGATGCCGTAATGAGTAGCACAATGTGACAATTGTCGTGTATTTTTTCGAGTCTCATTTCGGATTCGATTTCGTGACGCAACTGCCAAGGCAGCCAGCTAATGAATGAACCGGGCCTCATGAAGCTCACTAGGGCAGAGGGAAAATGGAGTATAGGAGTCTTCAGCTGCCATCTCTCTGGGGCCAGGCGATTCTACAAAGAAAGTCTCGCGAAGCGATTATGTTTGGGCTCAGGCTCAGAGCCAGGGAAAGTCATGAAACTTTAATTGCGCAATGCTACTTTTTTTGTTTTTGAGTAAATGATTTGAATAATTTGCAGAACTTGTCCACTCTAGTACACTGGGGAAAATGTTCTAGATCAGAGAGGAATACAACAATGTGGCTAAATATGAGAAAAAAAATGTCTACAAATTTTTGTGATATGGCAAACCAAATAGAAAAGTTGAATATATTATATATTTAATTCTAAATTAAGGAACAAAATTCCAATGTGTCCCCTTGAGATTGTCCCTGTGCCGGCAGTGTCCGGGAAAATGAACTTGCTGATATTTTGGGCACGTATGGCTTATATACATATTTTACACTCTGTCTTAGAGTTCTTAGAGATACATAAATTAAAATACGAACTAAACGCACTTCAAAGTCTTGTAGAGAATTTTAAACAAACAGGGCTATTCATTTAAATTTTTTAAAGAAATTTCCCTGTGAAAACCGACATTTTTTCTCAGTGCTTGCGCATGTCAGATACGCAATGCTGGGCACAAGACGAGCGCGAAGGAATCAAGCGTATCTCTTAGAGCGCACCTAGGCTACCCATCTCCACCGACACCGGCACCCAACCCGACTCTGGCTCAACCCTCTGGCTGTATCTGTATCTTCAAGCTTGCCTGAGCAAAAAATACGACTAATTTCTGAAATAGTTGCCGCTGCAGATGCGAGCGAACCTTAAAACAGACACTATAGCAAAGGCAGCCTGGTAAATTGAATGGAGAAAGTGATGATCACGGTAGTATGATGTTACAGCGATATATTTGTTAAATAAATCACATCAGCACTGACTGGGTGCAGTTAACGGTTTGGCAGTCAAACGAGAATTCTCTGTTAAAAGTAAAAGCCAGCTGCAGCTGCAGGGGACAAAGGAAAATTCTAGAAATTTGAATAAACCGTTGAAAGGGAAAATTTAAAGGTATGCTCTTCACGTTCTTCACAGCGTTCGAAGTTCAGGTTCTGTTTTATCTCTTTAATTTAACTGTTTTTTAACATCAAATACGAGCCATAAAAACGAAACCAGACACACATGGGCAGGTCGCGAGACGACCTCCAGGCTCTAAAAGTAAGAGTTTTCTGGACACACAATAAACATCAATTAGCCTTGTTTTGCATTTCTTTTTTCTTTTTGTTTCACGTGGACCAATTTTAATTACTCGTCTTACTGTTAGCTCATGAATAAGCTCGAAAAAGTTGACAAAAAACACTCGAAAAACATAAACACGCCGGCCCGCCGATCAGAGGCCATCAAAATTGAAATCTAAAATGGAAATCGCTCAGAGTCTCGGATTCGGCTTTGGATTCCAGTGGAAAGTTGGATTTTTACGGCGGCTCGCTTAAGAGTTTTTATTAGAGAAATGGAAACGGAGTTTTTTCTTAATTGAAATCATCTTGAATTACGAGCACAAAAGCAATGCGGCACAATTTTAATTCATTATTCATGCTCAGGCGTGGATCATAAAAAGTTTCATTAATATTCGAGCAAGAGAAGGAGGATTCAATATGGAAGGTGGAAGGATATTGATTATACCATTTATGTATAGTAATTTATATTGCATAAAAAATAGATCATATAGCATATCGAGGATCATCATATTTCGTTGGAGAATATCTTTAAAATAGCTATAACAAATGTTGATTTGCTTTCTTTGTATTTAGAACCCACAAAGCTACTTAATTACGCTTTTTATGACGCTGTGCATATTTCTGAGTATATTTCTGAGTTTAAGATCTATCATAATCTTAATTATAGAAACCAAAAAGAAACATAGTTTAAGTTCGAAATATACCCATTAAACTGAGCTTTGTTAATTCTAATTTACAACTTAAAATGCAAATATAAGATCAACCATATAATAGCATTGCATGCATATGAATTATTATTGCGAGGCTCATTATCCGAAGCTTCGTTCTGAGCAATTTTTCAGCTATTCTCTAGATATTCTTCAGCTATGCTCGACTTCCAAACTGCTCTTTCTGTAAAAAATGAAGTGCATTTTATGTTGGCAAACACACACAGAAACACGTAAAACAGACCGCGGGCAGCTCCAATTATCGTAAGACTTGACCACGGTCATTGATTTCGAAAATGCCTTCACTGCTTCCAGTTTTCCCCGGTCCCCACATGGCCTCCGGCACTAGCTCCGCTCTCCACCTCTGTGGCTCTCCGGTACTCCTAATCTCGAGCTCGTCACAGCTTCTGCGCTTGCGCAAATGGCAAAACCCGGGCCACCGGCATTTGGGCGACCCACGAAGTCCCATGTCCCACTCGGCGTCACTGCTACAACACTGCCTTTTAATTGCAATTGGCCCGCGGGGGCTTTGTAGGGGGACCCATACTGACATTGGCCTGGAGTTCGAGATGGAAATGCAACGGCGAAGGCGACATTGCCCAAATAACTTTGCGCAAATGCTCGGAAACATTCACATGCACTGCTAGAAATTAAAAGAAATTAAAGAGAAGTATTTAAAAAAATTAGAGTATAATTCAACAAATTTATTTGGACAGTCCTAAATCTTTTTGTATTAATTATTATTATAAAATATATTAACACAATATTGCTCACAAGATAATTTATATACTGGAATAAAGTTTGTTTCTTGCTTTATGCAGGTTTGGGGCTTTAGCAATTTTTTAGAAGAAATATCATCTTAGTTTTACATTTTTATCTAATTTAAAATGTATTTCAAACATATTTGTATATAGCTATTATTATTACAGGATTTGTAGGAACAAGCAGAAATAGCCAACGCTACGTTAATTTTCCACATTTCTTAGACTGCAGACTAAACTATTTTTTGTAACTATGCTGACCCCTGCCCTGAGGTCACCTAGACTGGGTTTGAATAAACCTCTCTTACGTTATTTTTTGCCACATAACGTGCAGTTTTTTTTTCGCCGTGTGTGCCATATGCAAATAGAGTTGGCTGAAACCGTCCATCCAAACGGATAATAATACATAATGCCCCGATCGGCGGTGTCACCATTCCGGACCACAATCACTTTGTGGCTGTTGAAAGGCGACGGCTGTGTGGACGCGTTCGTCTTCATCACACTTGAAAACAGAGTTTGGCCAACTCCAAGCTCGTCGGTTATGGCCGGGCATTCTCATTGTGCTGCCCACTTACGCCAGCGACGACGCTATTGTTGTTATGGCCGCCGTCGCCTCACCTGAGCTCACCTGGGCTCTTTTTTCTTTCTCTTCTCCGGCTGGTTTGTGCCCGACTTCTGCCTCTGAGCCGCATCGACAGTCGCTGTGTGGCATTCAACGAACTCAGACGGACCCGGCCGGGCAGCCCACCTGGATTACCTTACCTTAGTTATCCCAAAGCCAAGAGCCAGTGCGTCAGGTGCACTGGATTTGGCCGGATTGGGCGGTGTGAACAGTGTTTAAAGTTGAAGTTCAATAAGGCACAAGTAAATGGCATTTCCAATTGGCTTATACGAATGTGATTCAGCGGTGTGTTTAGTGTGTATTGTGTGTGTTGAGTGTGTGTGCTAATTACCGCGAATATATCTCGCTCTGTGGAGTGAAAGTATCTCATAGATGCAGCCGAATTAACTCGGTGCGTTCGAAAATAGCCAACATTTTTCCGATACAAACCAACAATTGCATTTCTTTGCGCAATTTATCAGCGGCCAAAGCAGACCAAAAGTGGAAAATATATGTCTAGAGTTTTTTGTGCATTTTAAATGCCGATTTCGCAATACGCCTTAATCCAATAAGGTTGCTACATTTTGTCGGTTTTTTGGTTTATGCTTACAGCTAATTAATGAGCCGGCTACAATGAGAGATGATAGACGAGTGACGATAGCCCCGCCGCAACACGCCATGCAACACCTCGCGTTGCTGCTGCCTTCGTCCCTATGCAAAGTGTGAGGAGTGCGCGGCGCTAAAATGTTGAAAATTAGCGTTCATTGCGCTTAAACGGATTGCATTCACCGCTAATTGCATACAAATTAAAAAAACACTAGCCAAAAAATACAACAGAAGAAAAACAGCAAAAAAAACTTTAAATAAAAAAGAAAACCAAACAATAAAAAAGGCAAACAATACGCGGAGAGTGAAACAGAAGTGAAGTGCAAACAGCGATTTGCATCCGCCACAGCGGCATTCCGCGTGTGCTTATCACATCAAAGCCCACTCTAGCCCGGGAGGAGGAGCATGGTCACCTGCAAGGTGGACTCCCAATCCGCGGTGGCCGTTCCCAAAATGAATGCGGCACGGTCTCGTGGCAAGCCCGTCGGCGGCAGTCACAGCAATAGCCACTCTTCCGGCTTTCGGCTCCTGGACGGCGATCAGCTCGAAAACAATTCGAGTATCAGCCGCAATTCGATCTACAAACTAAAGATCGATCTCATGTTCGATGACTCCAGGTGAGTTTCCCTTCAAGATTTCTTTCGGGTTACGGGTCACGGGGTGAAACTTCCATACAGTGATAATTGCAAGCAGACACAGACCCCGGGGAGGTGTGTTTTCGCTATTAGCCTCGCTCTCGATCTTGGGCCAAAACAAATCAATTAGTCTTTTGGTATACACAGAACGAAAATATCAGGTACATTAGAGCAATAACAAAAAACCCTTAGGGAAATTAGGCTTAAAATTTATAGAAATCCAAAAAATGTGAGTTTAAAGACATAGTCCTAAATGTTCTTATGGATGCATTTGTGTCAATATTATTATAAATATAATATTAAACTTATTATTATATACTAACTGGCAGACTTAAGACACTAGAAAAAACTTTATGTTTCAGTTAAAAATAGAGTTAAAAAATTTTACAATTACAATTTAAACATTTTAAGATTTATTTTAATAAAGTTAATTTTCTGTTACCATTTTTTTCTCTGCACCAACACTCTCATTTCCATTGACCACCCAGCACACTTTCGTTCTCGAAACCACACAAACTAAGATAAAAAGATACAAAGATACAAATATACCTAAACCAAAAACAGAGAGTGAGAGATCTCGACAGACCTGGCAAGACGGCTGCTGCGTTTACCGTTTTGCATTTCCATAACCAACGAAAAATATACAGTTAGGTAAAAATTAAAAAGAAACAATATATTGTCTGCATAGAAAAGAGAAGAGCGAAAGATCTCAAACTTCAGCGAGGTGTTCCAAAGATAGATCGACACTTGCTCTTCAGACAAATATTCATCGTTGACACACATTCGCGACGAACTACTTAATTGATTGAGAAAGAAAACTATAGGCTGCTGCTCCCCGACTCACCTGTCCAGTCCCAAGCTCATCTTCCAAACTCATCGCCATTCAAAACTCTCGACGTTCTATGGAAATAAGCATTTCCGATTTTATGTCAGCTAGCGGTAAATGGAATGGCTTGAATTGGGAACACCTTTAGCTGCATTCGGCCATTGGTCAATGACCATCCCGTTCTCTCATCACAGTTCTATCCAATAGTGGTTCTCCACGAGTCCCGGGCTCTGTGACCTGTTCAGCAGGATGTGCTTGTGCCAATTGCAACTCCAGCTAGTTAGAGTTCGGGCACAGCCAAGTCAAATATGCTAATCTTAGGCTGCTTTTGCGTTAATCAGTCAAACTTTCACAAAAACAGAACCGTTTTGTCGCACACGTTTTGGCACTAAAAGTGTCTACATAATAGAGAGAACAGCTAATAAAGCAATAAACACTCTAATCGATTTTATACTGAAGTATAAAATTAAGTTATATGGATCAGGAAAGTCCCTGATATCCACAAGAGAGACATCATAGTAGTGAGTGGTAGAACTTTTTTTAACCAAATAAAATATGGAAAATAAAGAAATGCTGATATACAAAACCTAAAGAGGCTTTAAATTAAGTGATTCAGGAAATCTCTTCGAGGTTATACTATAAACATTTAAGGGATCTCTAGCTAAAAAATTAAACCAGATTAGAACACAAAAAAGAGCGTATTAAATTTCTTATAAATAATAGAAATAGTTATTGGTTAATGGTTTTTAGGGTAATATCTTATTTATTTATTTAGAATTGAAAACAATCAAAAGCAAACAAGAATAAATAAACAAAATAAATAAGTAAAAAAATTAGGTAAGCGGTTTTTAAATTATTCATTTATTAAATTGGCAAACAATTATAGGCAAGCCGGAAAACCCAAATATTAATTCAAAGAACAAAAACGGGAACCTCCACTGTTTATAAACTATTCGGTAATTAAAAAGGTTTTCAGCTCATTTGAAAAGCTGGCGGAATAAACTGAGATATTAAACAAAAACGAACTAAATCGATTTTTAAATTATATTAATCAGGATAAGAAACTATTGTTAAGATACATTTGAAACCTGCTAAGAAGAGAATCCAATAACCAGTTTATTGGGATTAATAAAATTTTTCATGTTTGTCTTTTAATATTAGAAGTAGCCAAGATTCCAAAGGAAACCCGAAATCTAATCAGAACCTGTTTAAATTAAATAGTTTCTTTAAGTGAGTGAGGGGCGGAAAACAGCAATTGTCCACATCCCGAACTAGTTTCGGAAACGTATACTCAACTCTGTTCTTCCTGCATGGTAATCCTCTACTTCCTTCAAACCCAGATCCATGCAAAGCAGCCGCCTCGACGATCCCCGCGGATCGCATCGCACCCGTTCCATCATCATGTATGGGCGCAGTGAGTTGGCCAGCACCAGCGGCGACACGCCCCGCTCTCTGAGCAGCTTCCTGCAGGACAACGGGCAGTCGGCCAAGGTGCTGGCCGAGGCGGCCAAGAAGGATGTGCAGCGGATCAGCAACAGCGTGCAGGCCCAGATCGAGCAGCTGTTCACGGACGTTGCCAAAGATGCCACCAGCAGCTTCGAGGTCACCTGCTTGGGCGCCCTGCCGCTGAAGGATAAGGTGACCAGCCTGCAGGGTCTGCAAGAGCCACTGCGTCAGCTGTACCTCAGCGAGGTTACCAAGAAGGTAGAGACGATTCTAGGGTATTATTAGGTTGCCTTAGCTAACATACCTTTCCAATTCATATATTAGAAGCTCAATTCCGGATCTCTGGACATCTGTGCCACCGGCCTGCGGGTGAAGATCAGCACCCTCTCCATAACGAGTGCAGCGGATGGTTCGGAGGAGGGCGAGGCCCTCATCACGCCCTTCCACAACATTGCTGTGTGGTCGGCAGTGAAGTTCGTCATCTCTGACGACGATGGTGGCGCGGCCTTTCTGCCCCTGATCACCGATCCAGAGAACATAGACAAGACTGCCCTGTTCCAGCCATTGAGGTGGGTTTTCCATTACATATCCTACTTCTGATACTCCTTAGCTTTAACCGCATTCTTCGCCCTGCAGCTCCAGCGAGCAACTGGCGGTGGAGCACAGCATCCATGTGCATGCGCCTATATTTGCCGTGGTTATGCGCTCGGCTAGCTCGCCCAAGGTGCTCGAGTGCCATGGTTTCATCTGCAAGAGCACCGAGGATGCCATCGTGATTGCAGCCACACTCTACCAGAGCCTAATGGCCCATGTGAGCACCAGCTCGCGGCGGAACACCCAGCGGAGAGCGCCCCGCCAGCAGAATGGTGTCAGCTGCATCAGCATTGCCAGCAGCTCAGCGCTTGCCAGCTCCAACTACCTATCCCGCTCTCAGATCGTGCCCAGTGCCAACGGAAGGCGTAGCTCTTTCCGGGGCAGCACCAGCGTGGCAGGCACTCCCTCCCGCTCCGGACGAAAGAAGCGAATATCGAGCAGCTCCTTGAGTTCCCATAGCAATGTCATCAACGAGGCCGCTGAGCTGGAGACCTCCACAGAGGAGCGCCGACGGAAGTCGCACAAGTCCAAGAGGGCTCCACCAGTGCCGTCGACGGTGCCCGGCTCTGGAAGTCACCGAAATGGAGGAGGTGGCACCCCTTCTCGCAGTGGCAGCATTGTGTGCGGCAATGGTCATGTGACTCGCTTGCATCAGAGCGCACATCCCGGCAAGAAAGCTTCTGTAGGGCCGGACCTCTCCTCGGGCGTGGACGTGGCGCCAGCCAATGGAGACATACTCACACGAGTGGCCATTCCCAGATCTGGAAGCTTCCTTAACACCGGTGGTCTGACGCGCTATAAATCTCGGGCGGCGAGGCGTCATTCCGGCAAACTGGGCGGCGGCGGCGGAGGCGGAGGAGGGTGAGTATTGCCACCGAACTGGGGGCAGGGGCTGTTGGGTAATCCGACTGCTCCTGGCCCTGGGTGCGGGCGGCAGTCTGTTTGCAATTTGGGGGAGAAGGTTTGGCCTGGTTGATTGGCATCGCTTGAATTGTGCTTCTAGTTCCCCACTTGGTTTCAGCGAGCTGTTTAACGAATTTCGCCTGCACGAGAACCTGCACTCGCTGGACGACATCCTCTACGCCATCATCGATGCCGACGGCATGTCCTTCAACGACCTGAAGCCCATCTACAAGGAGTTCCTGCTCAAGCTGGCTGTGACCCTCACCCAGGACGAGCTCTTCCAGCGCTCCAAGAACATCATGCGGCGGCAGAAGAAAAAGAAGCAAAAGCGCAAGTCCAGTGTCAACGGATCGCAGGTGGGTCTTGATCCTTAGTTTTCCCTAATCCGCAGCTGACGTTCCATATTTCTCTTCCCAGAAGAAGCCAAAGACTAGTTTCTTTGGCACCAAGAGTCTGAAGAAAGTCTTTCAGCTGGGACAGTTCCGTTCCTGCCGCGGCAAGCTTGCCAAGCCAGCGGTAAAGCCTAAGGAGGGCAGCCTGGACAAACGCAAAATCAGTCCGCCCATCATCATCGGCCCACCCATCAGCCATGCCCAGCAGCAGCATCAAAGAAACAGGGCGGCCACCAGCGGCTCCGATGTCTCTGTGGTAAGGAACGAACACACCCAGGGACTCAATCGGAACAGCAGCAGCGGGTAGGTTCTCACCTAAAGCTCCCAGTAAAAATCATTAAAGTTATTTAACACCAAACCCCATTAGATACGTCTCCTGTTCGGAGTGTAGCTACGACTCCGAGTCCTGCGCCTGTGCCTCGGCCGATCGCTGCTACTGCAGCCTGCGCACAGAACACCTAAACCACAAACTGCGCCAGAAAAACGAACGCAACATGGCACTGGCCTCTCCCACCCGGAAGCCATCAGCAAATCCAAGTGGAGCTGGAGGAGCGGCCACCAACCGGCACTCGCTGATCTCTTGCCGTTCAGACGATAAGTGCTACTGCTCCATGGTGGAAGAGGAGCCGGCCAGCTCGCTGGAACGTGATTCGGCGAATAACACGCATACGGACACGACCACATCCTGCGATTCTGACAGCTGTGTGAGCGCCAGTAAGTGCTACTGCAAGCGCACCCAGCGCCGGCAGCGTTCCTCGGTGGCGGCGGCCATCAGCGAGGATTCCCTATCCCAACAGCAGCGTAAGTCTCGGCCAGGAGGGGCAAATGGAGTCCCGCGTAAGGGCAAGCCCTCGGAGAAACTGGGCCTGGACTACGAGCTATTCAACATCAATGGAAGTGGGCAGCCAGTGCAGCCCCATGAGGCTCTCAGCGTGAAGAAGAGCGTAGAGGCAGCAGCTGTGTTCGCTGACATGAAGCTCAGCCAGACGACGGACATAAAGAGCCTGTGCCCGCCAAAGGGGGCGGCAACAGCGGGACTGGGATCGCGGTTGGGCAATGGAAGCTGTCGATCGCAAGCTTCCTCCAGAAGGTCCACATACCGTACCCGAGAGTCCTTCAGCACGGATCGGTTGGGTGGAGGCCTACCCCTGGCCATGCCGCTGGGCAAGAGCATGGGCTTGGCAGGAGGCGGTAGCGCCGACAATCTGCTGGCCAACATCAAGGCCATGGAGGCCAAGGCCGCCTCCATCCGTAGCAGCGCCAGCAGGGGCCGCATGGGCAGCTATCAGTCGATGCGGGCGGTGAGCGCCTCCCTGGAGGACTCGCTGGGTTACTTGCCATAGAAGTGGGTCCGGAATTACGATGTAAATATCACATAAGCCTACATACTTATATATACTAAATATTATATAATAATCCCCTCACGGCTTATGTTTCCCAAGACAATTATCGCTGACAATACCGAGGCTGATCAATTTTCTTGCGAAACGTAATCATGTCTAGCAATAAGTACCTCCTATAGAACATCCAGTGTGACTTAATTTCTTAGATCTAATCCATAGAACATGAGGTGCAATATCAAGACCAACCATTGGGAGGACAGGAGCCCAGATTTTTATAGCAGTGCAATATTTATAAATATTATTTAATATTATTAAAAACAAATAAAAACATATTATACATCAACAGACATATTTTCTTTCTGGAAATATTAAAAAAAATCTCAACTAAATAACTGCTAAGAGTGATTAAAAATATTTGAAAATATTGATGAGTTTAAAAAACAAAATTACTGTTTTACATTTATTAATAATAGCACGTGGGGAAATTCTAGGAAAATATACAAGTCATTGTTGAGCTCATACGATGTATAGTAAAGACTATAAAGAAGGAACCTCCCAATAAAATAGCTTTGAATTATTTTATATTGGAACTTTTAAAGCAATCAAAACAAACAACAAATTATTACAAAGAATATTAAAACAAGAAAGGACGACAAATTGCTGGCGCTGAAAGAACATTTGGTGCCTAAAAGTCCACTGCGTGCCGACCACAGGATTAAAATTATATATAAAAATATATCAAACTATTTTGTATATCATTTATTTTTCTATATTTCTATATCCGGAGCAGATTTTCCTCTCTCTTCTCGAGAACCCATGAGCCAGTTCCTTAGTAGAGCTTTCACTGTACCACTGACTTGCTTAGATATTGTGCTCTGTCATTCTATTTTTGACCACGGGATGCGATCGCCGCCGGCGCTCGCTAATCACAACCGGAGGGTCAGGGTCAGGGGCAGAGACCCAAAAGCGAAAGCCCCGCTGGCGAAACACGTTCCGCCGGGACCAGATGGTGGAGCTCTCGCCGCTGCCGCCATCGCAGGGCGCACGTCAAAGCGGGCGGGATTGATAAGATTACTGACTGCTGACTACTGCTCGGTATGGCCTATGTATGTAGCCCCAGCTGTTGGCTTCTGGACACCCCATCTCTCGAGGAGAGTCTACGTGGTGGGTGCGTACGGAGATGGAAATTATTTCGCTGCGATCTGCCGACTAGAGCTGACAATTCCAGAGACCAGAGACCATGACCACCTCCGCCGACAGTGTGTTCGTTGCCCGTTCTGATGGCATCTCCGCCGAAGGAGTCCGGGACCAATATGCGGATGGCAAGGCCGCTAAGGTGTGGGAGATCTTCATCGGAGACAAAAACTCCCGTACGGACAACTATAAGAATTTCCTAATCGATATGTTGCGGAAGAAGGGCTGCAAGCGGGTCCTGGATGTGGCTTGTGGAACGGGGTGAGTTATGGGGAAATGTCCTTGAAAAACGAGATTTCCCATTAATTTGATATATGTTTCTTATTGAAATATAATAATTAATAATAATTATAATAAACAAAAAATTTCCTTGCAGTGTGGACTCCCTAATGCTTGTCGAAGAAGGCTTTGAGGTCGTTTCCGTGGATGCCTCTGATAAGATGTTAAAGTATGCCCTCAAGGAGCGCTGGAACCGTCGCAAGGAGCCCGCCTTCGACAGTTGGGGTGAGTTTCCTAGTTGAAACTTCAGTTAGTCTGCATACTAAATAATTTACTCTTAAATCCGACAGTAATTGAGGAGGCCAACTGGCTGACGCTGTACGATGACATCCAGGAGCATATCAAAGACGGTTTCGATGCTGTGATCTGCCTGGGCAACTCTTTTGCCCACTTGATGGACGGTTACGGTGATCAGCGAGAGCACAAGCAGGCCATTGGCAACTTTGAGAAGTGCTTGAAGCCAGGAGGCGTCCTGCTCATTGATCACCGCAACTATGACAATATCCTAGAGACTGGAGCTACGCCCGCCAAGAGCATCTACTATAATGTGAGTACTATGTCTTCCAAATAAATTATAGTTTAAAATGACGCTTAGAGGTATAGATTTTGCCACATCACCTCGAGATTAATTAAAAACTATTAAATGACACATTCCTTTCAAAAACAACCAAATAATGTAGCGTCATCTTGACGATAAGAAAAGCTGCTGCTGCTGCTCCTGCTGATCTTGTTTTCGATCCCAGAGCAATTGCATCGTTCACCGATTTCCCCCATCATTATCATCCTTATCGGTTACACGGCTTTCGATTCAATTACTCCAACCTAATCCAACCTCTACGATGACTTGCGACTAATTACAGACGAGTCACACGGCGGACATCAAGACATCCGTGCTCTTCTACTGCGGCAAGCCTGCCCTGGTGTCCATGGACTACCTGATCGCTGGCAATAAGCTGACCAGCGAGTTCCGTCTGTCCTACTATCCTCATGAGCTGAAACGCTTCCGTGAGATCCTTGGCGAAATCTTTTCTGAGAAGGCCCAGCACCAGCTGTACGGCGACTTCAAGGAGATGAGCCTAGTGAAGAATCCCGCCTTCTACATCCACCTGATCGAGAAACCCGAGGTTTAGGTTTAAGCATTTAGTTTGTATTCCACATAAGGTCACAGAACACGCATCCACATAAATATACATATATAAAGTTCCTCCGAGTCACAGCGCCAAGTCTTCCAAATTCCCTCCATCTAAGCCAGAATGCAGTACCGCCCCACAATGGAGGCAAAGCACAAGGTAACCATGGCTGCCTCGATCAGAAAGGGCACTTTCGCCTTCACAAAGTTGAACAGACCGGTGTATAGGCTGGAGAGGGTGGCCAGTAGGGTCGACGTCATCTCGCTTCCGCCAAAGTCAGCTTCAGACTGACGACTAAAACGTAAATAAAATCGAAACCACACGAGGTATGGGGTAAGAATTAGCCTTGCAAATGTTTCGATTTAAAGAGCGGTAGAAGGAGAAGGTAAATGAATTAAATTCAAATACAGGGGAATTGTATTACATTCTGGGTTTTGATTTCTTGAATCAGTTTGAAATTTGAGTCTTCTCTAATTTAGAATTTTAGAAAAAATGTGGCTTTGACTTCAAAACTTGTTACTTATATCTCTCTGAATAATATTCAGTTAGACAAAATATAAAATATAAAAAAAATTATCGCCCTCTTGAACCAAAAAAATTGATGGAGACAAATTATACACAGTTGATTTGTTTTTGCAAAACATTGTTATGAAAGAGACTGTTTTGTGAGTTCTTGCTCAAATGTTCTTTTTTTGCGACACGGTACACTGTATTCAATTAAGGTTTGGAATACAAAATCAAATGTTTTGGAGGATCGTCTGGCCGACACCTCTGACGCAAATTCATTTACATGTTGACGAATACAAAAATAAATAATGAAAACAAAAAGAACTATGCCAGCTTGGGGACTTAATCGACAAAATGTTTATTATTAATAGGTTTCAGTTACTTCGCTCCGGTTCAGCTTTACTCTATCAACGGAAACGTGGCGAAATCACAAGAGTGTGTCGTCACATGCCAACGATCTTGTTGATGCGCTTAACGTCGGTGATCTGGCGATTAATTTCGCCGTTCAGTTGGGTCAGGATCTCCTTGATGGTGCGGTGTTGGTTCTCCGGCAGCTCATACGCATTCTGTTTCAGCTCCTCCTGACTCTTGGCGATATGATAGCGCTGTTTGTTGAGAGACTTCTTGGCTGAATCCAAACCAGCGGCTAGGCGCTTAGTGACCTCATTGAGGCGCTTCACCTCCTGGGCAAATTCGCGCTCGGCCACCATATTGTTGGGCAGCGCGGCATTGGCCTGTTTCATCAGGTTGTAGCACTTGCGGACAAGAAGCTCCTGGTTGTAGCTGATCTCCTCGAAGCGCTCGGCCAGCTTGTGGGCCCGCTCGCTGATCAGCTCGCGCTCCTGCTCTAGGTCCTGTATCTCCTGAAGCTGCTGCTCCTTCTTCAGTTGGATCTGGTTGATGTGGCGGGCGAAGGCGGCGCTCACCAGGTCGTGACGTTTCAGGTACTGTTCACGCAGCACCTCTATGGCCTGATTAAGCAGCTCGTAGCTCTCCTGGGCGGAGGGTGAGGCCAGCTTGTCAGCCAGTATCGGCTGGTTGACAGTGCGCTGCAGCAGCGACTTGACCGTGTCCACAAACGACGGTCCGCTTTCCGGTTCATCGATTTCCAGGCCAGTCTTCCTGTGCTCACTGGGTGTTACCAGTAGCTGGGCATCGATCACCAGCTTAAGGCTGACCACCTGACCGCTGCCCAACAGGAGGACCACGCCAGCGGGCATCTGCAAAAGGGCGATGCCCAACACTGCGTTGATTCCCTCGCTGGAGTTGAACTTGGTGCACAAGATGTACTCGGCGCGGGAAGAGGACGTCAGCTCCAGTCTATCATGTTCGACCTCGCTGTCCAGGTAGCGTTGCAGCTCCGATATAAAGCTTACAGTGATCACATGAAGGCCAGCGTTGTGGTAGGCAAAGTAGCGCAACTCATTGATCAGATCGCGCTTCAAGTGGATAGGGCAATTGTAGACTGCTGCGGCTCTAGCTCTAGATCCAGTTTCTGAGAGTCCTAGCTCCAGTTCGACTGTCTCCAAAACATGTATGACATACTCGGAGGGTTCGATGATTACAAAGTCATCCACCTCGTTAAAGGAATGCTCGGCGGCCTCCGCCTCCATGAGCAAGGCATGATGCAGCTTTCCGTTGGACTCGGCCATCACCATGGTAGGCGGCAGCGAGGGAATGACCATGAGGGCGCACGACTCTAGACCATAATTGTCGCGGGCCTGCGGCGTAATGGTAATGGGGCCCTGGAGTCGCGTCTTCTCTGAGTCTAGGCCAGTCAGCAGGATGTAGATGTTGCCGTTCTCGCGCAGCACCAGCACGGGCCACTCGATCTTCGCCTGCTTTTGCACGGACTTGGCCGCCTGCAGGGTTTGATTTCTCTGATTGGCTGTAGTGTCGGCTGTGGTGGCGTTATGCTGATCTGCGTTTCGGGGCTTCGCTGCCGGAGCAATGTCAAAGTCGACGGCCACCTCGCCAAAGTCGGAGAGGGAGTTGTTGGACGTGCCGCGCATCACCGAGGGACCCACTTGCCAGACATGGCGCAACTTGGCGTGGTTGTATACGCGAATGGTGTTGTTGTTGAGCAGCACCAGCAGCGTGGAGTCGGAGACAGAGTGCGGATGCCAGCGCAGTTGGCGCACCTCCAGCGCTGGGTTGTTCTGGAAGAGCTGCGTGTCCAGGCTGAATGTGCGACAGGTGATCTTTGCCTTGCCGTCCTTGAAGTAACCGTCGGGGCCCCAGCGGCGTGGTAGCTCCAGGATGGTTACTCCGCGCCTACTACCCAGCGCCACCAAAGAGCCCTCGTTAGAGGCCAGCACGCGGTCCACCTCGAGGCCCACAGCGTTTGCCGGTATCAGCGTCTGATACTGGACCCCGCCTGCGGCATGTTTGCCCTCCGCATCTGTTAGAGAGGCGCGCCAGTTGCGCACCAGCAAGCAGCTGTCCTTGGCGTCCCAGGCGAAGAGCAGGTCATCCTTGCAATCCAGCAAATTCTGGGTTTTCTGCAACAGCGGCAGGCTATGGCGGATCTTCTCGAATAACTCCGCCTTGTTCAGATCCAAAATATCAGTGAGCGACATGGCCTCAGTATATCTCTCTCCCTTTCTCGCTCTCTGTTTATGTTACTCTCATAGACAGAACACCGAAGACAATAAAGAATTATTAAAATTATAACAAATTCCTAAAAAAATAGCGTTGTGAACAAAAGCGTGACCGCACTGAAGTTTAAAATATTAGGCGGTCAGGGGATTTTAGACTCCCATGCAGCTGGTCACACTAACGGAAACGCAATCAAACTACGTAAGGTAACGAAAACTTAACTCAAACGTTAAACTCAAATCGGAAAACCCAGAAACTATTTTAAAAAAGTTAGTGTTAAAAATAATAACAATAAAATTAATTTCTCCGTCGGATTTTATTTATAATTATAACACCTAATATAAATTCACTTGGGATATTTGATTTTATATTTTTACTTAACTAACTTTATTTATATTCAATATAACAAATAACAAACAGCTTTAAGCTCGTTTTTGGAGCTCTATCAGTGGCACAACTTTCAGCTTCAGTGTTATATCCTCCACGAAGTATAGATCCTCAAAGGGAAAACTTGTCCTAAACCTATAGTTTCTTAACAATTTAGCCAGAGTCACCTTAGTCGAAATTAAAGCGTATCTCCAGCCTAAAATAAAAAAAAGATTATTGATTTTGAGTCGTTCCAGTTTTTGAGAAATATATAAATATACCTATGCAGTTCCTGATACCTTTGGTAAACGGTATAAATGCATATGGGTGCTTATCCTGGATGTTGTGGGGAAGGAAGTGATCTGGATTGAAGGTCTCTGCCTCGGGTCCCCAGATTTTCTTGCTCCGGTGCATGTGAAACATGTCTATGGCTATCTGAATACCCTGAGGTATCACAATTCCGTTGGATAGCTTTAGGTCTTGCGAAGTTTGTCGAGATACAACGGGGACAGGCGGTACAACCCTCATTGATTCGTTCAGGATCAGGTCCAGATACACCATCTGTTGGATGTCGTTATAGGTCACCTCGAAATCTCCGGTTATTGGGAACAGGCTGCGTATCTCCTCGAAGGCCTTTTCTTGGTACTCCGGAAACATGGCTAACAACATGAGGGTATAGTAAACGGTATTTGCCGTGGTCTCAAAGGCTCCAAAGACAATTATATTGGACTCATCCTCCACATTCTTCCAGCTAAACACTCCACGTCTTAACAGATCAGTGGCCACGTTGAGGAATATGTTCTTGTCACTAGATTGGATGGAGGGCAACGACGATTCCTTTGCATCTGCGACCATCTTTTTCTGGATGAGCTGAAGGTGTTTACAGAAGAGTCTTAATATGTTCGCTTATATAGGCCTATAGGCCTTTTACCTTTTTGATAAACTGACGGATCTCGGTCTTCGCCTGGTAGTACTGCGATTCCTTGCCCAGCAACTGGCGTATAAATCGGCTATTTAGCCAGGGCGAGAAGCACATATCTGCCATGTTGTTCAGAGCACTATTAATGCATAATGCAGCAGTCCGAATCCCATTCAACACTCACCATTGATACCGTTCCAACAGCGAATTGCTGCGGAAGTTCTCCTCGCTCTTCGCGTCGCTGCCCATGGTGGTCTCTTTATAAAAGAGAAAGGAAAGACCTATTAAATGGAGGAGCCATATAGAAGAATGACTCTTTGAGTTACTCACGCGTGGCTACGCTCAAGGTAAAGCTCTGTAGCAGTGGTATAAGATCCTTTTCTCCATCGTCCTCCAGAGCCTTTAGTTGATCCATCAGCAGAGCTGTTTCTCGATTGAAAATGGGCAGAAAACTGAGAAGAACCTTGTGGCTAAAGGCGGGATTCAGCAGCTTGCGATGGATGCTCCAGCGAGGATCTAGGAGAAATCGTAGATGAGTAACTGTCACATATCCATACCAAATCACCCACCCTTTAAGCTAAATAGTCCTGTGCCTGCTCCATCGTCTACTGCCTTGTAGATAATACCCTTGTTGATGCAGTGCGGCGAGGTGAATATGTCCTGAATCACCTGTGGATCGCTAACAATCATAAAGGGAATGGGTCCAAGCCAGGAGAATATAACAGGCCCGTGCTTCTCCAGAAATATGGCAAACGAATTGAGAATATCTGCATGAAGACACCAACATTTATAATTTATAATAATCCAAAATGTCCTTTTCAAGCACCTTCACGACGGCTCAGCCAGTGGGCCATACCCAGAAAGGGGTATCCAAGTGGCCCTGGCACCTTGAGAGCAAACAGGTAAAACCTCCGCCGACTCCACAAAAAATAGAACCACAGCAGGAAGACTAAGCCACACCATAGAGTCCAAGTCAGCATGGTTATAATCCTTGATTTCTATTCCGATTTCGACCGATCAACCGAGCTATTTGAAGTGCGCCAACAGAGTGATTGCCCAATTTCCAGGCAATCGTCTTTTTATAAGCCGGACGTGATGCCTGCTTTGGGCCGCAATCGATCTATTGTCACGCGTAGTACTCAATGATCGACCCGGTGGCACCCGACTCCCCCAGCAAGAGAAAAAGAAAGAGCTACGGACTAGGTGAGTCCCGTCGTCGTAGTGCGCCGTTTTTTATTGGTAGCAACAGGGGGGGTCGCGCATACAAATCGCTATAATTTTGACTAATGGCCAGCGGTGACACGCCAAACACTTTGGGAATGTGAATTGGGCAACGCATTGATCCAATACGTCATCGATGGGGACACGATCTGAGGAATCAGTGCTATTTATTGCGTTGTATAACCCATCAAATATTCCAATCGCCCTGGTTCCCAGCTGTGGGTGAAGAGTGACACTAGCGGGTGGCCAGACAGCAATCATTCTCTCAATTAATAGAGTAATAACTTCTAGAACAGTGAACCCCTTTTCAGTGAAAATAATACCAGAATGTATTATTAATTCTTGACAGTTTCATACCATAGCCAGTGAGGGCTTGGCAAAAAGATTAAAATAAGCTAAATCAGTGGGGATTCCCAGCTCAGATTCTCTCTGAAAGGCTCCCATTCAAAAGCAAAGGTAAAATTACAACTTATTAATTGTATTATTTATTAAAAATTAAAATATTACGTTTACTTGGTTTTGCGAGAATATTCGCCTTAGCTTAGGTAGTATTATGCACGTGTGAAGAATAGGAGAGGCATCGGCATCTCCAGCGATCCGGTGAATGGACATATATGCTTGGCAACATGTGCGGTAGATATGGCTTACTTTCAAGTTAAAACATATAGAATGAACACCTCGATTTTGCGCTGGCTAAGCTGTGGACTCCGACGACGGTGAGATTACAGCTGAAAATGGCAGAACTTTTTCTGAATTGCTTTTGCGAAAAGTTTGTGTGGAATTTTGAGTTAGTGCGGTGACTCCCTAGGGGTCACTCTCTAGGACGCCGATTCGTTGTCTGTCACGGCGAGTTTCCCTAAAAAAGATGCACAGGAGAATACAGTTGAAGGTGATTTCTGGTGGATCGAACTTCAAACTCCGAAACACACAATTATGCGACATAAGCTGGCATTTATTTACAGCAGGTTCCGATTGATGATGAAGCTTACGATCTACAAAGCAATTAACAGCAATGGGATGGGGGTGCCGGTGCGGGTGCAGGTGAAGGGTTAGAGCGGGTCGGAAGTGAGTCTTGGTTATGCTACATTCGAATACAAACTCATTCCACGCCCAATAGGGATACAGTAAGGAAAGCGAAGCAAAGCGAATAAACTAGCAACTAGGCAGTGGGTTAGTAGATGGAATAGTTATAGCGACGCCGCTTGGGGTCGTCAGTCAGGGGCAAAGACGACATGCTGGGGCCGGAGCCCCGGCCCAGCAGGGCGGTGTGCGAGCAGCAGGGCAGCATGGCGCCCGGGTTAGTGTGAAGCGAGGTACTACTACTTGAAGGATGGTCGCAGGCGGCGGAGTCTGAGATGCGAGTAAGGCTAGGCCAAGGTGAGTTGGGGTACGAACCAGTTCCCTTGTTGTCCACATTCCCGTTGGATCCCTGGATTGTGGCTGCTCCGTTGACCCCATTGCTGGTAGCGCCCATCAGCGGTGCGCTGGACTTGGTGCCTGTAAAAACGAAACCCCATGTTATATTTGTATAGCTTTAAATTGCAAATAAATAACCCAGAGAACTCACCCCCTGACTGGTAATTGCCATTTCTGGCTATCTCGATGTCGCCATTGGCCAGCACCACTGCTCGCGGAGCACTGACGCCGTTCTCCTCCTCCTTGACGCATTTAACCAGAAAGAGTAGCGAGGAACCCAGCAACGGCGGCAGACCCGCCAGTATAAAAGGCACTGTATACGAGTTGGTTCTGTCCAGAATCATGCCCGCCACTGGAGGTCCCACAGTAAGCGGAATGGAGCTGAGACCCAGCAGGAACCCTATAGCCTGCGTGGCACCTGAGGGACCACAAATCTCATAGGCTATTGGACCAAGCAGCGAGATGAAGCAGCCATCGAAGAGACCCATAACCAGGGTAAAGGACACCAAGACCACATACGAGTTGGTCAGCGGCAACAGGAGGGTGACCAGACCGATGGACACCAGGGAAAGCTGCTGCAGGTACATACGATTCACACCCGGCATATCGGCAATGACGCCGAATATGAGTCGTCCAATGCCTGAGGTGATGCCTATGCACATCACTGGCAGGTTGACATCCTCGCCCGGAAAATTCTTCTTCACGAACTGCATCATGTGGACGTAGGGCACAAAGTAACCAAAGAGGGCAAGGGGCACACACAGAGCCCAAATCACAAAGCGCTTACGCTTCCAGATCTCCACATTGACAATGGAGCGCAGGAAGAGATTGATGCGCGACCTACCGGGCTTCTTCTTGGGCGGCTCTGGCGGCGGATGCAGCGGCTTGTACACGAAGGAGCAAATGATGATGAAGGCGGACACCAGGCTCATCATCTGATTAAGAAAACGAAGCCAATGAGTAAATAAAATTTAGGTATTAACCTTCATTCCACTCACCCTCAGGGTGGCCTCCAGGCCATAGCCCACCAGGAGCTTGTCCAAGCAGGGCGGCAGTATCACAGTAAAGACGCTAGAGCCGGCTGTGACAAAGCCACTCACCTTGCCCAGATAGCGCTTGAAGTAATGACCCAGGATGGCCAGTGTGGGCGTGTAGGCGAGTGCCGCGCCCATTCCGAACATGATGCCATAGGTGAAGTACAGGGCGCTGATGTTTTCCGTAAAGAACGAGGATAGCAGCAGTCCTCCAGCCGAAAGGACCCCGCCGGCGAATGTGGTCAGCCGCAGACCGATCTTGTCTGTGAGGCAGCCGGCCACTGTGGAGAAGAGGAATGTGGTGCCAATGGCCAGAGAGCCAATGAGTGCTGCAAGGAGAGGGGGAAACATAATTATTAGACATGTAACTTACATAAAAATACCAATGGACAAGCAAGCTTAGCTAACCAACTGCAAAGACCAATTTCCTTTGACAAATCGAATCTCACGCACTTGCGGTTGATTGTTAACTCAAGAGACCGAAACCAAATCTGGATATGAGCCACAAGCCCAGGTGTTTTTAACTTCCACGTGGATGCCCCAACAGGGAAACCTGATCTGTACGCGAAAATAAAAGCGGGATCTAGGACCAAAGTTTAAAGATTTTCCACTGAACTCATCATGCGGAATGAAGAATCTGAATCCAATTGTTTGCAATGCGTAAACACTTTCGCTTGTTCCACTTTGGCACTTTGATTTGAAACTCGATTGACAGAATCAGGTTAATTCTTTGTTCCCCGCCTGCCAAGCTGATCTAATGCCACGATAAGGTCTCCTCCTCCATCTGTGCAGCTGCATCTCGGGCCACTTTGGTCCATTGTCTGGGACCGCAAAAAAGGTACAAGATGAAAGTCCAGAGACTCATAGAATGATCACCCAAAGCTAATCTCTTATCATTGATTTTAGTTCGAATTAACGTTATCTATATAGTGCCCACTTGTAACTCCTCATAAAACGTATTGATAATTCTCTTTACAACCCAAAACAATGCGGATTTCGGGCCCCAATCGCAGTGGCTATCAAATATTATTGTACGCCGGAACTAGAGATAAGCATTTGAATCAGCTCGCGTGTCATTTCAAATTTATTATTACAATCTGCGTTCTAAAGTGCCCGAGTTGAATATTAAGAGCGTTGCGTATACCATTCATAATACTTGCTTATATATAGACAGGGAGCTACTAACCTCCCTTGACCTTTAACCCCCAACAATTGATATTTTTTGTATACACTTATACAGGTCTTTTGCGATTTCACTTTCACATTACGCGGATTTCCCTTGGAGATAAGCGTGAATCTATTGCTGAATATACTCTCCGGGGAAATATTTAATAGAAATACTATCTTGAAAAAAAAAAATAGCTCCAAACGAAGCTTACTTCGGTAAGCCAAAGATTCTATACCCTCACAGTAAACCATTGGATAAGGGGTCACATTTGTAAGGGGTATAATGAATACAAGAAAGTATGCACTTCACATAGGAGTATAAATTTAAATAAGATTAACTCCATATTCTCTTGATTCATTCTAATATCCAGAGGTGCCTTAAGTCCGAATTCGCAGCCTCTGCCGGTACGTATAAAACGTAAAAAGCGTATCGGTCCGCTCAAATAGTCATTGTGTGGCTAATCACATAGTTAAAAAAATATAAGTGAAACTAATTCTTAAAATCAGAAAATGTTACAGTTCCAAATAGAGAACCAAATACACCTGCCCACATTTTAAAATATCAGAAAATTGAAATTTTATCGACAGAATTTTTTAATCATTGCGAGAAATACAGAATCTAAGAAATAAAACACCAGCGAAGACCCGAGAAATGCGATTTCCGCATATTATATATGACAATATTTATAACCCACAAAGTCCACGTACTAAGGGGAAAATGCAACACATTATCTCAAAATAGAAACTGACCCACTTCGAGCGCCGCATGGATATCTTTGGACCATGGCTAACTACGCCGAAATGGTGCCACGAGCGGGCACGTAACTCTCCCCCACATGCGCAGAAGCCATCTCCCGCAATCTCGGCCAGCGCCAAGGCAGTCAATGTCAATGCCACACATTGCTCTCTCTCTCCCTTTCCGCAGTCAGTCAATGACAATCCCAGCGAGAGCTGCGTAGAGAACTATTAGATAATACCCACAGACGGCGCCACACACACACAATGCGAGGCGGTGCCAAAAATCTAAAAAAAAAACCGCGAACGGAAGGGGCTTTACATGGCACCGCTGTGGCGTCTGGCGTTTGTCTGAGGAGCAGCCGAAATAGATCGCAATATTTATAGGATGCCGCATACTCATAGCTGGGAATTGTTTCCCAATTGTCACGGCACTATCTGACGCAATTCTGGACGAGATTGCATGACCTGGCATGGCGAGAGAGTTGACGGGAAAGGCCTACGCTGATAGATCTTGACCTCCGACGATCCGCACCGGTGAACCGATGGGCCACCCATCCATCCACTAAGCTTCACTAAGTCGCTGTAATGTGCTTATGGACGTGTGTAATTGACGGAGAGGCTGACAATTAATTGATGAATCGACACCGGCGATAAAAGTCGGGAAAATATGGCACAAGCGACGCACACACACAACACCTCTCCGCAAAGCTCAGGTTCGGATTACGTCAGGTTTTAATCATATTGCGGAACTGGCTGAGCTCCGGCTGAAGCTCTAGCTCTACCTCTAGCCCTAGCTGTAGGTTTGGCTCGGAGGAAGATCGCTGTCAGCCGGCGACACTTGAGGGGCTTCCTCGTCAGCGCCAGCCGACCAAGTAACTGGGTCAGTGGCGGGTGCACTTTTGCTGGCGGCGTTTGTCTTCTGGCCGGTCAGTGTTTCTCTCTTTCGTGGAAGCGTCGCCGCCACCGCAGGCCGTGCCCTCAATGCAAAGACGGGCCCACGTTGCGTATGCGTAATGCAGGCCATCGCTGAAACCTTGACAAACGGCGGCAAAATGCAGTAAACCCTGTACATAATGCCAGTTGATTCTGGTTAGCAGTGTTTTGAGTTTCCGAAAAATTAAATTCCTTCTAGCTGGGAGAACAAATCGTCGCAACTCGTCGCAACTCCAGAGTCTTGAGATCGTCGTCCATCGTGCTCTTCGCCCTCGCGCCGGGGTGTTGAATAATGCTTTGTGATCCAATCAACTTTTAGCAATTTAATTCACTTGACGTCGGTACGTTTGGATTCCTATATCGTCACAGCTACTACGTACTACCTACAACGTTTTATTGAACCCAGAACAGCCGGCCAGAGTAGAGAGAGAGCAACAGCAATGCGCCTTGACTGACAGTCGAATGTCCGTTGGAGATTCGAAATAATAAATTTGAATAATAATAACTTCCGATACGAATTTACTCTAAAGAATATTGCCTATTGGCGTTTCTTTTTCAAAAATAAAAATTTGATGAAGTCTTAAACGAATTCAATTGAAAATGGAAACATTTAACAACGATACAAACTTTTTAGATGGGTTCCAGAATAGTAGAAAGGTCAATACATTAATATTATTTATATTTGACTCGAAGTTTTATATATAAATGATATTATGCTTAATAAAACAGTCATAAAATAAAAACAAATAAATTATTTAAAGTATTTTCCCGATAAGACCGATATTTCATGGACAATATTTTTCAATATTTAGAATTTCGGTATATCGTAGTTTACTTCTTTTTCCGAATTTTGTCGCTTTTCATATACCATTTTTGCCCTCGATATACATATTTACAAACAATACCTGGTTCGAGTATTATATGGAATAAATCTAATATTATAATGCTCTGCTTTCAACAGCAATTTAGATAAGAAAATACCAATATAATAATATATTATAGAACAGTAATTAAACAAATATATTTCAAGTGAAGTGAAGAAAATAAAATAAGAAATGCTTTCTCCAGAAATACTATTAATAAATATGACTCTTCGTAAGCAGAACTTAATTTATTTTTCCTATATAACGATTCGACTTGATTCAAATCAATGTCAGTGGCCCCCCAAACCAGAACGTATAATTCATTCTGTAGAGAGCAGGCAGCCGCTGAAACAGATAGTCGCCTGCAAAACAACAACTGCCCAGTTCCCATCTAATCTCATTTGGTCTCCTCCCTGCATAATTACAATCAACGCCAGCAACTTGCCATAAATATAGAATTAATTTGCCTCGGGCTAAAGGGATTATTGGGACCAATTGCTGATGCTGATTCAGAGCTCTTGCTTTCTTGGGAAGATGTCACAGAGGAACAGAGACTCACCCGCCTTGCTGGACGCCTCCGTATCCCCAATGGCTGTGAGCCGGTCCTTAAGCAGCGAATGGAGTACGCCGTATGTGTTGATGAAGCCGAAGATGATGCCGTTGCAGAGGAAGGCGCTGACCATCACCAGCCAAGCGCGAGCTCCTCCGTCTGGTGGCTCCTTACCGTGTATGTCCCGACAGCAGGGTGCCTCGATGTGTGTCCCGTTGCCGTTCTGCATCGGAGCAGGCGCACCCTTGCCATTGGAATGCACCTGGCCATTGGTGGCCAACGTGGCGTGTCCATTGGCGGCGGGCAGAATGCGACCGTTCACCTGCTTCTGGCTCTCGTTCAGTGGCTCGTTCTCGGCCATGATTGGCTAAGAGTTCTGGCTGCAAATATATTTACCTAGAAAGTGGGACTGGGATCAGTAATCGGTCAGCCACATTGCACCCAAATTCGGACTGCTGTTGACTCGCCACCGCCGCCTGCAGAAATGATAGGAGCGAGTTTCATTTGCATTTCCCCATCCCGGAATCCAGGAAATTATCGCAGACTGACGGAATTGGCTAGCTAAATATTTGGGCACGTTTATCGCTGTTTGCGCCCCCTACTAAGGGTGATATGCAGTTTACACATTGCCCGCAATCCAAGCAAGAAATTCAACTAAATGGGAGACAAAGGCACGTAGTGCAATCCCTTCGTGAAGGGTGAGGAATCTAGCTGAAAGTGACTTGGTGAGGGAGTTTGTTTCTAACCAAGATAAGCATATAATTACTTAAAAATTTTGCAGTATCCTTATCACTATTTAAAATGTTGCCTTCAGCATTTATCACCAACAATTTAATAATTCTATTTATTCTTTAAAAATTATAAACATTTTGAAAATAGTTTATGATGCTCATTAAGTTTTAATGTCACTATAAAGTATTAAAAAAATGCGATTGATTTATTTTTTAATTTCTTTTTGTTAATATTTGCAAATAAAGTTTTAAACTTTTCTTATCCTTTGGAAGTCACGAACCAAATTAATCAAAACGGTTTCATTTATTGCTTTATGGTTGTTAATCTGTTCAAAATTGTGGAACTCAACCTCTTCATATCATCATATATAAATCGTATTGAATTGCTGGGCTTGGTAGACAGAAAAAGCATAACCATCTAAGGTTTCATTTGCTCAGAGGCTCAAATTAATATGCAACGATTTAAATTTCTCTCTTATCAGACACAGCTAGTAGTCGTCTCGGATTCGAATTTCCCAGTTTAGTATCTGGTCAGCAACATTGTAATGCATTTTTGAGCTGCGCAGAATGCAGATTGCATTACATGCGATTACTGAAATTCGTCGCATTTCTCAGATACATATATGCACGCCCTTGCCAAGTCCCCCGCCCTGTATTGTACGGGTATGACTATGGGTTGGCTCTACGTCTACGTCTACGGTTCTGCAAACGTTTCTTTTTCCCGTCGAAAAAAAAACCGCACCGCATTGGCGAAATTTCAATGTAACACGAGTTGCGAGGGAAGCATGCCCGCCTTTTGTCTTGGCGGTAGCTATCGCAAAAGTTCGCACTATCAACGGCGTCGTGCACGTGCCCGCTCGATGACGACGTGCTGCCACCCAGTCCCACCGGTGGGGGTCACTCCCGAAATCGAAGGTCGCCGGTCGATGGTTTAGCCATTATGCAACAAATCGGCATCAGTAACTATTCCAGGAGCCTCCACTACGTACTTGTAAACCGGAACTCCAGTCCAGTCTCGCAGGCGCAGGCCCTAAGATCCACTCAAAGTCTCCGGGATTCCGGCGCGAACCGAGATGTCGAGGTGTAAGAGCAGGGGTGGCGGTCGGTAACGAACGGGTGGAGAGCTTCGAGCAAGCACACAACCGAGCGCTTGCGTCGTCGGCAGCGGAATGAAGAAAACTGAATTATTTTCCACGAGCTGTTTGCGAATAAATTCGTTCGCTCACTTGGCTGCCGTGCCGCAAGCACCTAATCAGAGAGACGGAGCAGCGGCAGCGTTGGCGGCGTTCTCTGCGGTAAACAAAAATTCACCTAGGCAACCGCGAAGATGGGCACAAAAACAAACGATGCGCTAACGGTAGCAGATAACCAGTCCGCATGATGCCTCTCCAGTTCCAGCTCCAGTTTCAGCTCCCGCTTCAGATGCAGACAAATCACATGATCAAGGGCTGGATTTTGCGTTCAAACTGAAAACGCCTTTAATTGATCAATTCCCAGAATTAGAAACTGAAGCAGGCCGACACGACGTAGTGCCTTTAATTGGTGGCATAGGTGACTGACTGGCAAGTGGGCATATCCGCCGCAGCCACCAAAGAGGAGCAAGCTATTCAGAATTGCTTGACAAGCCCTGACCCCAACTGACTCATCCGGCGAATTGTTCACTCCTGACGATGGCGCCGGCGCTTCCTCTCTCTTAAACAGCGGATCAAAGGCCCGTCTTGTGTGTTCTTTGAGTGTGTATATATTTCGAGTGGGTGGACTCCCGCGGGAGCAGGAGCCGTGACCACGTGTGTGGTGTTAGATGAAATATACAAAATGTAAAACTTACTTGTTAGTGGAAGATTCAGTTCGATTAATTTATAATACTAGCTAAAGCGCTCCGACGGCTTCACAACTTGAGTGGAGGAGCACCGTCGAGGGACATGGGCAAAGCGGGTGGCAGCACAGGCTCCGGGTGGTCCACAATCAGCTTTAGGTTTCTGTCTGGCCACTCCAGCTCCAGTCGCTGCTTGGGCTCACAGTTCTCGTCCAAACCCGCGCTTCGGAAGTCCTCCATTAGACGAGGGACCAAATCATCAGGGATCATGACCTGTATCCAATAACCAAGTACTCCATATGGCTCGCTTACACTAACCGCCGATCCGGTCACGGTTTCCGCTAACAACGTCAGAGCCAGGTGCTGTGCCTTAAAGGTAAAATGTCGCCCGTGCCGGATACGATCCTTTATGGCCAGCAGCAAGTACTTGGCCACGGTGGGCGCCAGCGTGATCTCTATGCCGTCTAAGGAGATGCAGTTAGGGGCCTGTTGCTGGTAGTCTAGCGGACACGATTTGTGAAGAGAGTTGCTGCTCATCGACATCGAGACCGGAAAGCTTGGTTCCTCGCGCTTTAGCTGCGTCTCCGTCAGTGGGCGATTGTTCTCTTCGTTGGCGCACTTCTCACTTAGCGACTGGAAGTCCACCTCCTGCTTCACCGCCTTGGTGGGCTTCAGCTCACGGAAGGTAAAGTCGGCGTTGACGCCAGCCAGGTCTGAGCCCTGCTTCTCCAGGTCGTCCTGCAGGTTAAGCAGGGTCTCGGGGAACAGCTCGAACACGCTCATCGTGCGCTCCATGTTGGTGACCAGCCAATCGCCGCCCGTTTGCACATCCTGGCGCAGGAAGTTAAGAACGCCACGACCATTCCAGCGCGAGGCCTGCTCCAGCTCATTCTCAAACACGCCGACAATCTGGCAGAAGTCCACGGTGCCGAAGGGTGTCTCGATGCAGCCCAGTTGCGGGTCCTGGGCCACCAGCAGGCTTTGCAACTTCGAGCTCTCGCTGCCGTCCAGGCTCTTGGCCCAAGGAATGTTGTCCCCGAAACAGAGTCCATTGCCAGTCTGAAAACAGTATCGTCCAATGGCCTGAAGCAGGTTGGCCGGCCATGTGGGCGGACGCTGCGGCTTCTCCGGGCTCTCGATCTGCTGTCTGAGCTCTGCCTCAGTCTTGGCCAGGCGGAAGGTAAGCTCAAATCCCATGCCGGAGCGCGTGCTCTCCTCCTCACGCAGGTGGACGCGTTCATCGCCGTGCAGGTCGCTTAGCCCGAAGCTGATGTAGTGCCAGTGCGGCGGTATGTTCCTTTCAGGGTCTCCGGGGAAGTTGTACATGCTGATGTAGTCCAGCGGATCCTGGCCGCCCAGCCAGTATTTGAGCAACGTGGTCACCTGCAGGGGGTTCCGCTGCTCGGGGTACACCTGCGACAGGTGGTCGATGATGGCCTTCAGGCCCGGAGGAGGCTTCACCTCCGGTTTTTTGTCCAAGTTCGCTTCTGCCATTGCATCCAGTAGATTCGTCAAAACAGTGATGACCCTATCGATATAGGTTACAATCGATAGTGTTAAGACTATCGCTAGGTCAGAAGATTTGGTTTATAGCTGAAGAGTACATTAAAGCTAAGTCCTATTCTTTAAAAAACAATTTTCATATTTATTATTTTTATACCACAAAATTTTATTTTTCTGTGTGTATAAAATTACGAAAATTGCCGTACTAACGGAATGAAGGGTATAGAAACGTCGGTGTTTTCATATTTTGATTTTATTTCTCCAACTAATATATCGATATTATCACGAATAAACAATATCGATTTTTTAGTTTCGTACTTTCAGAGGTATTTTTTTAACGGCACATCCGCGGTCACACTGACGAACTATTAAATAGAAAATTTGCAAATTTTTATAAACGCACAAAATGGAGCCTTATGATGTCGTCGTCAACCAGCCCGTCGTCATAGATAACGTAAGTGCAGGAGGGTGCCCAGATTAACCGTAAATAGGCAGGAGCAGGCCAGTTTCTGGCGTTTTTCCAGAGGACAGTGACATCACCTACTGCCCGTCCCTTTGTCAGCAAGCTTTCAAGCCGTCTTTGCTTGGCCAACATGACTAATAGAGGAAACAACAACTTCGCCAGACGCCAAACTTGGTTTATTTTCCAAACTGGCAATTTAGATAGAGAGATGGGTGGTAGATTTAGTTAACGCCCCAACACACGGACACATGGTGCTGGGAATCCGAAGGCACTGCCTCTGGCATGGCGCCCCGTCATCTGGAAGCCCCTATCGAAGTCTATCTTGCGGCTGTACTCCACCGGATACACCACCGGTACGGGTTCTACATGTGAGGGTGTGCGCTTCTTCAACAGCTCTAGTTGTGGGTCTAGTTTAATGCCGCACTTGCCGTTGTGTGTGCTGAACCTCTTGGGGCGAATCAATTTGTTGTAGGGGTCGCGGTATTGGTCCCTGTAGTTCTGGCAATCTAAGTAGAACGAGTCCACCTTGTACATTTCGCCGTAGCTGATGTTGGTCAGTCCGATCCGGGGTACAAACTTCAAGATTTCATTCCGCTCGATCTGCGAGTTTTTGGACACCATCATCATGTCCACCTCCGGCACACTGAAGACCTCCATGCTTATAATTTAGAATTTCTCGTTTTCACACAACCAATTTTTGTAAATTGACTAAAATTATGTCACCTTGTATATCTTTACAGGGCTCCGGTGTGATCAAAGCCGGCTTTGCTGGCGAGCACATTCCAAAATGCAGGTTTCCCAATTAGTAAGTACCCTTGATCACACTCCCAATTGGTTGATTAATTGACTGACTCTACAGCATTGGCCGGCCCAAGCATGTTCGGGTGATGGCTGGCGCCCTGGAGGGCGACATATTTGTTGGTCCGAAGGCGGAGGAGCACCGTGGTCTGCTTAGCATCCGGTATCCCATGGAGCACGGCATTGTCACCGACTGGAATGACATGGAGCGGATATGGAGCTACATTTACAGCAAAGTAAATAGGCATTAATGTGGACCCACACCCATTCCTACACTGTAAATCTCTTTAATCAGGAACAACTAGCCACCTTCACAGAGGAGCATCCCGTTCTGCTGACCGAAGCCCCTCTTAATCCGCGCCGCAATCGCGAGAAGGCAGCGGAGTTCTTCTTCGAAAACATCAACGCACCTGCGCTCTTTGTCTCCATGCAGGCGGTGCTCAGTCTGTAAGTATTTCCAGGAGTTGTTAGTATAAAACTCCCCTTAACTAATTGTAACCCTGTAGCTATGCAACCGGTCGCGTCACCGGTGTGGTCCTCGACTCCGGCGACGGTGTGACGCATGCGGTTCCCATCTACGAGGGATTCGCCATGCCTCACAGTATTATGCGTGTGGACATCGCCGGGCGCGATGTAACGCGATACCTGAAGACACTCATCCGCCGGGAGGGCTTCAACTTCCGGTCAACTGCCGAATTTGAGATTGTGCGCTCCATCAAGGAGAAGGTGTGTTATCTGGCCACCAACCCGCAAAAGGAGGAGACCGTGGAGACGGAAAAGTTTGCCTATAAACTGCCCGACGGCAAGACCTTCGAGGTGGGACCAGCCCGCTTCCGGGCGCCAGAGGTGCTTTTCCGGCCTGATCTGCTAGGCGAGGAGTGCGAGGGCATACACGACGTTCTGATGTACTCCATTGAAAAGTCGGATATGGATCTCAGGAAAATGCTCTACCAGAACATTGTACTCTCAGGGGGTTCCACCTTGTTCAAGGGATTCGGCGATCGCCTGCTGTCTGAGTTGAGGAAGCACTCAGCCAAGGACCTCAAGATCAGGGTGAGATTTATCTAATTAACTTAGGTTATGATTTTGCATTACTCATTTTTGGGATTCACAGATTGCAGCGCCTCAGGAACGACTCTACTCCACCTGGATGGGCGGTTCCATTCTCGCCTCCCTGGACACCTTCAAGAAGATGTGGGTCTCTAAGAAAGAGTACGAAGAGGAGGGACTGCGGGTCGTGCACAGAAAGACTTTTTAGTGTGTTTACTAGGTTAAACGCCGCATGTGGAAAGGCTTATTAAAATGTATATCAAACCCTTGTGTCAGCTAAAATCAAGTAACCCCAAAAATTCGATACAACTGTGTGTATATGTTTTATGCATCAAATATGGGCGCAAAGTATTTAAAATGCTATTTATTGAAACTGCTTTCCCAACAGCCTAGAAAATAAAGTACTAAAGTTAATAAATCAAACTGGATGCTTGTTCGAAGCTTATCGTAAAATAAATCAAACTAAAATGGAATCTAAGAAACAACAAGGAATCCTTGGAAAATAAATCAATTGGAGACGCAAAAGGATAATAATTTAAACTAGGAATGTACTTAGTATATTTATGTACATATGATATTAAGCAGTGCATATATTCCAATGACTATTATTTCCATTACATAAACAGGTACACCTTGTACGAATATACATTGCGGATAGCTAGTGTCGCAAAGTTTAAAGTTCATCGGTACCATAGGAAAACTTTTGCCCAAGATCATTCCGCAATCACGAATCAGAGGAAACACTATGGGCTGACGATCCATACTCCCCGCTATAGGGCGATGCAGCTTGATTTCGTATTTCCTCATGTGCAGAGGAAAGAATTTGGTAGAATGTACCCTGACGCAGGGATCACGATACTGGTAGTACCTCTGACAATCCAAATAGAAAGTTTCGATCTTATAGACCTTGCCCACATCTAAAATGGAAAGGGGTACATCTTCTAGATGGAATTTTTGAATTATCTGACGTTCCTCCTCTAATTTTTCGGAAGAGTCCCAATATTGCGCCTTAGGTATGGGAAATACCATTCTTTGGGTCTTGAAAAACATGTCTACCAACAAAATTTTACAAATTTTTGTGCGATTGGAAGTGTATAAATCGAAGCGTTAAATAATTCAGACAAAACTTTATGCTAGAGAAAGTTGAATATATATTATCAAAGCCTACTTGTGGCGTTAACCCATTTGATACGGAGAGGCCAAATAAACCTTCCATGCAGGAAGTATTTTTATATATAACAAGAAAGGAAGCTAATTTCGGGAAACCGAAGTTTGTAAACCCTTGCAGCTTGCAATTGGAGCATGAAAATGGGTCATAACTTTGCCAAAAATGCATTAATTTCAACTCGGAAAGCTTTTCCGTGCTAGTTTTTATCAGCTTAACAAACCAGCAAACCGAATTCAAAATTTAAAATTTTTCTGAATTTTCGAATTTTTTCACAATTTTAACGATGTAACCCCTTACATTTTTTTCAAAAAATCGGTGAAAATTTTTTTTTTGCCGGACATATCTAGATCGATTCGGCTGTCGATACTGATCAAGAATATATATGATTTATAGGGTCGGAAATGATTCCTTCACTGAGTTGTAAGCTTTTGACTGAAATTATAATACCCTGCAAGGGTATAAAAACGACCTTTTTATTTATTATTTTTTATTTATTGAAGCACAGAAATTAGGGTTTGTGAAACGTGTCAAATTAATAATTTAACATGATCAATAAAATATTACTTAATAACCAATCTTATTTCTCTAAACATTATGGACTACGCCTTTGTCATTGTCAACAATGCAGTGTCGTAATGATATTAAAAACATTTTAAGTTAATATTAGAAGAATTCTGTTTATTATAAAATATTTGTTTCTTTTAAAAATCTAAAGGGACATAAACCCAAAAAAGATTTTAAAACAAACTAAACCTCAGATCACCTGATAACAACTAACCCAAAATAAATCAATAAATCGCAATTTAACCTACACCAAAGCTCCTGTCATTAGTCAGTTCGGATTGCCCAATTCTCTTTCTGACCAAGAGAGCCCCAAGCCCGACTCGCTTGCACTCTCTTGGCTGGGAATTATTTCAGTCCGCTGCTAGTTGTTTAATCGTTTGGTTGTGTCGCAGCACCGTCTCCACGGCAACGTCTCTGCCAGGAGGAGTATCAACAATTGTTTTTTTGCCAATTTGAGGAAACAATGAAATCCGAAACCACTCGAATCGAACATTTTTGAGTACCTTTGTTTCGGCTCGCGAATTGTTTTCAAAAAGCAGCGGTGTGTGACCGAAAACCAAACTCATCGTGAAAAATATATAGCAGAAATTCATTCATTATGGCTCAGGTGGCGGCAGGTGGTGGAGATCGGGTTAATGAAACCGAGGTGAGTCCGAAATAATTCCATCTTCAAGTTTATCATATTCAGCAATGTCTCACTCTCGCACTGACCTTGATCTTCGTCGTATATATGGTCATGAATTATTTATTTATTCGAGCGAATAAGCCATGCCTCCGACATATCCCCATTTCTACCCCACATCTCCATTCCCATTCCCATATCTAATTGCCAGTTCCTGTAATTGTCGCTGTTGTTGTCTTTGTTTGGAATGTTCGTGCAGTTTAAAATTGATATGTGTCCGGACCCGTTTGCCTTAAGCACCTTAAACTCCGATGAGCTGTGCGAATGAGCATTTAATTCCCACCGGTTGTTTGTTCTCATATTGATTTTCTAATTTCGCTGGCAATTAGAAGATGAGTGTAAATGTTAATTTGTAATAGTAATTATCCTTGTTAATACCCGTAGTATAGTCAACACCTTTGTTTTCTTACAGAAAGCCGTAAAGCAAGCTTGGGAGGTAGGAAATTATTTGTAATTCATTTGCAGTACACATTTTTTTAGTTTATTTCATAGTTCTCTGAACCCTACAAGATACCATCCTTGCTCCCAATGTCCGCATTGTGTTTCATTAGCTGAAGTGCTGAAGTTCTGTTTTCTTATCAAAATGAAAACTGACATATGAAATGGCAAAGATAACGCAGAACTTTGGTATCAAACTCCCAACTTCACTCACTTTGAATCTGTCTTTTGCACCGGCACCATGGCTTCTTTCCTCAATAATGTATAGTTTCTACTCAAACAGATTTGATTAAGGCTTTAAAATTAAAATAAATAATTATTTCAGATGAAAGCCATGGACGCGAATAGATATGCTACCAAGAAGACAATTGCCCAGGGCATGCTGGACATTGCCCTGCTGACCGCTAATGCTTCTCAGCTGAAGTACATCCTCCAGGTGGGCGAGCAGCATCAGTTCTACAAGCTTATGCTTATACTGATTAGTCTATCTATAGTCCTGCAGGTGAGTATATTTTCCATGTCCTTTTAAATTTAAAAAAGTGTCCTACATAGAGAAAAATTTAATAAAGTTGGTACCATTAGAATCTAATGATTAGGTAATAGTTTTTATGATAAAAACTATAGTTAAAAGTTAGAAAGCAAACTGACATGTGTTTTTCTCTGTGTAGGTCCTGTCGGGCGTGCTGAGCCTATCCCTGAGCCTGCTGCGGGACTGTCGGCTGCACCAGCCAGAGTTCCACCAGTCGGCCAATATCATAAACCATGTCCGCACGGGTTTTGCTTTTTTCACAACGATGATAAATCTGTTTATCTCGGCCTTTGATAGTCGTCTACCTCCGCCGCAGGGCGAGCTGCTAAACGATGTGAACTAAGGGGCTTACGTAGTGTCTTACCACCATCAACTTATATATCCATATATATCCCATATTCCGACAGCTCCTGGTGGGCATTCTGTTTGTGGCCATCGGCAGTCTCAACATAAATAGGCAGCAGGATCAGACGGCGGCTATCATCCTGAACGATGTCATTTTGGTTGTGGTGTTTATTATATCAGTGGTGAACGTTATCATATCCGGTTTCGGCATAGAGTACTCCTCGCAGCCGCTCAGACTCCTCGAACAGCATGCAAAGACACCGTAACACCAACGATTTACACCAAAACCATATCGATTTAAGGCTATTTTGTACACTTAAGATATAAAGGAGAATAAATAAATAAATAGATGTCTAAAGACTTGGCATTTTTTCTCAGGTGGCTGCTGGAATACTGCTGGTCATTCAGTCCCTGATTAGCATGCACAATCCCAAGGACAGAAAAATTGGCTTCACCATCAACCACTTTGTAGACGCCTTCATATTCCTCTCTGTTTTCTGTGACATTATGAAGATGAATTTCGGGCTTGATCCAGCCATTCCTCACAGCACCGATGATGATGTGGAGCTTATTAAGCCCTAGAGCTGAGTTTAGTGATCGGCGTAGCCTCTGATTATTATGGATCTTTTAAGTTTTTGATATCCAAGTTTTGGTATTGGTCCAAAACTTACCAGATAAAAACCTTTTCCAAAAATTTTGAGTGTATATTATTTTATTTCGTTGAACGCTGCAATGGCTCGTCGAGATGCAGGCGACAGGTAAGCTGGGGCTGCATTTTGAACACCGATAAGAGCGCGCCACGGTGCCAGAGTGACCGTCTGCGAGGGCTTTGAAACTTTAACCGATAGCCGATGTCACTAGCCGAAGCAGCGCTGCGATAGCGATAGTCGATTGCAGCCTTGGTCCGATATCGGTCCAGAGGAAAAAAGTTCATATTCCAAAAATAATACGTATACGCGCGTGAATCATTCGCCACACGTCCCAGCGCAGCGCCCGATTCGAGTGTACACACCCGCCCGTAGCTACACAGTCGCCGTAACTGCCGTGTATTCACCGTACTCCGCGCCCACACAACAACGACCGTACACTCCGCACTCAGCACTCCGGCCGCGCGACCCCTCGAAATTTCCTGTATTCCGGTTTGTGCTAATTGTGCTTCTCTTTCGTCATGTTCAGCTTCCTCAAGCGCGAGAAGAACACCCAAGAGGTGGTGGAGAATGTCATCGGCGAGCTGAAGAAGATCTACCGGAGCAAGCTGCTGCCGCTGGAGGAGCACTATCAGTTCCATGACTTTCACTCGCCCAAACTCGAGGATCCTGACTTCGATGCCAAGCCAATGATTTTGTTGGTGGGCCAGTACTCCACAGGAAAGACGACCTTCATCCGATACCTGCTGGAACGCGACTTTCCGGGAATTCGGATCGGCCCGGAGCCGACTACCGATCGCTTCATCGCCGTGATGTACGACGATAAGGAGGGCGTGATTCCCGGCAACGCCCTGGTGGTGGACCCCAAGAAACAGTTCCGTCCGCTGTCCAAGTACGGAAACGCCTTCCTCAATCGCTTCCAGTGCAGCAGCGTGGCCTCGCCAGTACTGAACGCCATCTCCATTGTGGACACGCCCGGGATTCTGTCCGGCGAGAAACAGCGCATCGACCGAGGCTACGACTTCACCGGAGTGCTGGAGTGGTTCGCGGAACGGGTGGATCGCATCATTCTGCTGTTCGACGCCCACAAGCTGGACATCTCGGACGAGTTCCGGCGGTCTATCGAGGCGCTCAAGGGCCACGACGACAAGATTCGCATCATCTTGAACAAGGCGGACATGATCGATCACCAGCAGTTGATGCGGGTCTACGGGGCGTTGATGTGGTCGCTGGGCAAGGTGCTGCAGACGCCCGAAGTGGCACGCGTGTACATCGGCTCGTTCTGGGACCAGCCTCTGCGCTTCGATGCCAATCGCCGGCTCTTCGAGGACGAGGAGCAGGATCTGTTCCGTGACCTGCAGTCGCTGCCGCGCAACGCTGCCCTGCGCAAGCTGAACGATCTGATTAAGCGGGCGCGCTTGGCTAAGGTCCATGCCTTCATCATTGCCGAGCTGCGCAAGGATATGCCCTCGGTATTCGGCAAAGACAGCAAGAAGAAGGATCTGATCAAGAACCTGGGACAGGTGTATGATCGCATCCAGCGCGAGCACTCCATCTCGCCCGGCGACTTCCCCGATATCAAGAAGATGCAGGAGGTTCTGCAGCACCAGGACTTTACCAAGTTCCACTCCCTCAAGCCCCACCTGCTAGACATTGTGGACAATATGCTGGCCAAGGACATAGCGCGACTCATGGAGATGATCCCCCAGGAGGAGATGACACTCGTCTCGGAGCCCGTAGTTAAGGGTGAGTAAAGCCCCTGCCTGTGTCAGCCTCACTGATTCGCAATTTGTCACGCTGCACCAGCTAGTTTCCTGCATGATAGAACCGACATCCGCCGACTCATGCCGGGTGGAATCACTGTAAATCCAACCGAGAAATGTTGGTTTTCCGCGAGCGTTTCGTTTTCGCTTTCCCATCGCGCTGAAATATTGCGCATGCGCAGCGCGAAAAATTCCCCAGTTAACCTAGTTTTTCTGCCAAGAAAAACAAGTTTTGCCCGCGGCCCAGAGCCGAGTAAGAGAGCTAGATTCGGTTGGAGAGCTAGGCCACAGCCAAATGTATCTAATGGATACAATTACAGCCGCAGTCGCAGCCGCAATGAAAGCGGCTAGGAGAGCGCCCAAATGGACATCTGAAGTGGCTTTCATGGCGGCACCTTTCCCTGGCCACAGCTTCCTGTATCTGTCCCCGTCGAATTATGCAATCCCGCTAGCAACGACTATATATAACCCTATATATTATATGCGAAGCATATTTGAGCTATATAAACAAAGTGATAAGCGCCTAAAGGCTGATAACGCCTGCAAAGAAGTCGGTGTCAGTTCGGTGTTTAGCTAACACAACACACACGCACTTTCTGTGCCAATTTAAACATCGAGGTGGAAGCGAATATCGCACGGAACCACGTATGGTCGTATCACACACAAATGCTTTTTGATAACCAGCTACTTTGTACTTGAAAGTGGGCGCAGGGCGTGGCCTCCAGGAAATTCTAGTATTTGTATGTCAATTATTATCGAATTGCTTTCGTCATGCCAAGAAGTAAGCAAACTTTGACTGTTTTTTCTCCTCGGGGCAGATAAGATTCCTTCGTTCGTTTGCGTGCTCATGATGTAAGCAATGGAAAATATCGATAGCCGGCGACTTTGCCTTTAAATTGGACTAGCATGAGTCATCAGGAAAAAACGGAATGAAAATAAAACTAGGCGTACAGTTGGGCATGATAAATATTTCACACTCGAGCGCCCAGTGGCTGAATCGGATCTGGCCGCCTCTCCGGAGCAGACGCATCCAGGCAACCGTGACGAAAGCCACGCACTCGAAGCCGAGCCAAAACGCCCAGCAAAACAATCATCAAGTGTGTTGGGGAAGAGAGAGGGAGCAGGGGGCAGCCTATATATAGTTAATCAGAGACTAGGCGCCTCCGCCAGACAATCGCGTTGTAGTCAATATAAGTCTGAACATTGAAACTCTAATTGAAAGGCAATTCCAGTTTTCTGCGACCTGTGAACTTTGTGCGTGGCCCCGAGTTCAAGGCCTAATTACACTTTCCGTGGCGCTTTTCCCGCATGCACCTGTTCGCGTTCCCCCATGAATTGCTTAGTGGTGCCCGTGGCAGTGCCAGTGCCAAGTGACTTTGTTTGCCCCGACCCTTATCGCGTTGCCAGGCAATCATGTTGCTCGCCGCTCAGAGACTGTTAGATAAAAATCAATGTAAGGCCGAGTCAGCATGCCATCATCAAAAGACGTCTTATCATATAGCTCCTGGGTCTAAGAATCACTGCAAACGAACTCAGTTTTTGCCCGTCTGGTCTGCAATGATTAGCAGTGCTCTAATTTTGTCTATCTGCCAAGTAAACAGCATAATTAAGTAATAACTATGCCACTGTGGCTAGTAAAAGTTATATACTTGAACTGGGCATCGTTGACATTGGGGTTTTTAGATAAGGTTAATAGGTAACTAATGACTTATAATATATCTGTGTAATGAAGCCTAGCATTAGTGCTATATTATCTAAAGTTTAACTCTTGTTTTAGTTGCAGTTAGAATGTGCATAAAAAACGCATAAGATACATATAAGAGATACTATGACATTCAAGATAAAAGCTTGAGGAAAATTCAAATTCAAATGGATATTTGATATTTGATATTCTCTTTTTACAACATACAAACTTTTTTAAAGAGGGAAAGTCTGTAAAGACCATCAAATACTTTTAAATATTATAAATTATACTGTGTAACGTTAGAGTATCAAAGAGAGTATAAATTTATCGCTCATATTTATATAAAAAAGAAATAGTTCGATTTATACTTTAACTTGCATAATATATTAATTTAGATATTTTCTGCTTACCCTATACCATTTGTTGTGCCCAGCTAAAGACCCTATTAATCATAAAGTATTATTATCAAGTAAATTCTCGAATACACACTATTCTTCATGCCCTATATGGATGGGGGCTCTACAAAAGTAAAACCGAAAGGCGTGTGATAGGATTATTAGTGTACACAAACTGCCAGACAAGGAGAATGAAAATAATTATCTCCTAATAGGCAAAGCAATTTAAGATGGCAAAAGTAAATAATAAAACTTTGAAATCCAATATTTACGGCCTTTTAAGAGAGAGAAGGAAAGCTCTTCGGTCCACAGAGAAGATCGTCCCGTGCATTTTTCATGAGGCAAAGCTGTTCAAACAAACCCCAGGTCCCAGATCCAAGCCCAGGCAGCAGGCCGATCCCACCTCAACCGAGAGCTGAACCGGTTGTCGTCAGATACTCTTGATGGCGCTGGCAACCTGAGGCCGCGTATCAATTTGCAGCTCTCCGAAGCTGACTTTGGGCGTGTGGCACCACTAAGTGGCTCATCCTCCGCCTTATCCGCGCACGGATTCCCAGAGGGGAATAGGAATTCTAGATGAGCTAGCGCTAAGTGCAGGAAGAAAGCATTTACGATGATATATGTTCGGGATTTATTCCATTTCATTCTGTTTTACAATAGCATTGTTGTCCGCGGCCCCGACGTGGCTGATCTTTTCAGTGGGCCACTTGAGTGGCGTTTTTAATTTAACTATGAGCGCTTTTCACATGACCTTGTGCGGAAGAAAGCAAGCCGCAAACTATTCGCAAATCTATGCAAAATCCAATGGATGATGCCGAAACTGATCGACTCTGATGTCACGCGAACAATATTTCACAGAGTGTGTCATCCGTCGCATTCAAGTGTCGAATGTGTGTTTGTTATTGCTGTAGTGTGGAAAATTCGATAGCCTCTAAGAAAAACTGTCGCTCGCATTCGCTGCAAGTGAATGAACTTTGGTTTATTATTACACCAAAGGCGAAGACATACCCCCGAAACGGAGAAGGAATGCCTTGATAAAGCGAATCGCGATCAAACTGCTCGGAATCAAAGTCAAGAACTCTCGGGCCCCTAATTTAGTCGCTCTGTCTCTCTGTGTTTCTGTCACTCTGTGTGTATCTGTATCTCTGATTTCGTTTATACAGCGATCGCTGCACATTTTCGACTTTATTTCAGTGCATTTCCGTTGTTTTGTCTTGGGTAATTGACTTGGTTGGAGGAGAGAGATATGTTTACTAGATTCCCAGATGTGCAGTGGCTTTCCCTTAAGACTAGAAAGAGTATTCCTGAAGCAAGATAATTCAATGTTTTACCCAATTTTTCTTTAGAAGAAATATGATATATTATTATATACAAAATATACATTTATTTTGAGATCCTACGGTGGTATTGCTAATGAACTCGTCACTTCGTAGTTTGTTAAAATCCATCAGCCTGATCTAGACCGTGCTCTCGATAGCACTTGGTCAGGCTTTGAGCTTCCATCTTTTGAGTCACTTCCTCCACCAATCACACCGACACCGACATCACATGTTTAGCAATCTGTCGCTAAATAGTTTATACACACAGCTAACACGATCTTGCAGAAATAAGTTGTTCTGTTCGTCGCTCTTTCTTTTTGGTACTTGGTTCTTATCGTTTTTCGCCATTGGCACACTAATTTGCTTTGAATCTGAATTTGAGTTGGTTTTCTACGTCCGATTGGCACTCCCGCACTGTCCAGATGCTCCACTGTAACAGTGCTCCTCCTCTGTCAAAACCATCTTTCTTTCTCTTCTCTTTTTGCATACCCAAAGAGGATTCTGACGATGACTTCGATGTGGCCGCGGAGCCCGATCTGCTGACACCCAGCTCTCAGCGGGAGCAGTTTGCCGAGCGCTTCGACCGCTGGCTGCAGAACTTGCGCCAGCAGCAGCTTCGACTGTTCAGCAGTTGTACTAGTCGGGTGGGCAATGTCGAGAATGACAAGGAAGCCGATCCTGGTCCAGAAATAGTAGCTGAGATCGAACCTGAGCCAGGGAAAGAGACAGAGCTGGGTACAAAGCAGGAGGTTGATACTGAGCCTGAGATAGAAACTAGACTTGCAACAGGGCCTGAGACTGAGCCGGATTCGGGAACAGGAACAGGCTTGGAAGTAAGCACCACTGTAGTCTATGCAATATATCAGGGGAAACGATTTCTTGCCAAGAAAATCTCAATTTTTGTAAAGAAAATCACCGAATAGTAAACGATTTCTGCAATGCAGAATCTGCATAGTAGTTGTCTCCAAGACATGCCACTCCATTGACCCCCACCAGCAGCGGCCTTATCAATTGCCCGTTGCGACAGCAAGAGGCCGCAAACAAATTGAGCAACAAACAGTTGAGAGTGGCAACTTCAAAAATAGTGAATTTAAAACGCACTTGGCAACCTGCACCGCCTGGTCAGCCGCCCATCTCAATTGCTCCCAGAATGCACCACAATTGCCTGTTAAAGTAGGTAGACGTAGTCGTAGCCGGCAAAGTACGTGCTTAAGTCGGTCAGCCGGCCTAGTCACGATACGGCGGCGACGTCAATTGCGGAGCCTAAACGATCTGAAGGTTTTAATTGCTTCAAATTGAATGTTTGTGCACGGCGACGCACCGATCGACTTAGATTACATGCTTAATTAATGCAAATAAGGGATGTGTGTACATATGTATATCGAGGGGAAAATTAAAAAAAATTATTAAAAATATCGTAACTTTGATATAGTATTTTTAAACATCGTATTTATTTTTAACATATCAATATTATCGATTATTTTGGTTTTCTGATTTTTGGATCAAAAGGTATATACATTTTGTCTCACAGATATCACATTAAAATATTCCATCCTTAACAAATCTTTATATAAATCGAATTCCGCTTTAAATATCTACACAATAAAGACCTATTGATATTTCCAGCCAATCTATTGGGTTTTTAGTTTTATACTGATCCATTCTCCTCCCTTTATTCTGCCTCAGGTGGTGCCTTCGAGGGAGTCATCGACGACCACGTCTCACCCTTCGGCTACATGAAGGGTGAGGGCATCGATGCCGGCTATGGTGAGCACGACTGGATCTGCAACAAGGACAAACCACGCACAGACGGCATCTTCAATGGGCTGGGACCCGTTGATGGCAAGATATCCGGTGCAAGTAAGTATTTTCTTCTGTATAGTATTTCCGATAGTTAGCTAATCTATAAATCCACTTACAGCTGCCAAGCAGGAGCTCATCAAATCGAAGCTGCCCAACTCGGTGCTCAGCAAGATCTGGAAACTGTCCGATGTCGACGGCGATGGCTTCCTGGACTCTGATGAGTTCGCGTTGGCCTTGCACTTAATCAACGTCAAGCTGGAAGGCTGCGAGCTACCCACCGTGCTGCCGGAGCACTTGGTGCCACCGTCTAAGCGCTACGAATAGTGCCCTGTAATATATACATATACACCCGATCCACAGCCACACGTACACAAAGGAATCACATAGAGACCAAGGATGCACTTTGTTTCGATTTGTTTTTTATTCAATCACAGTGCAGGTGACTGCCATTTTTATGTACTATACTCGTTATGAACGCGCTAAGCTGGGTATTAAAAAAAACACGCATTGAAACACATGAGATATCAATCATAAATTCGTAGAATTTACAAAAAACATAGTATATTTTTGGATAATCGATTGTGAAGCGAGTAGAGCGGAGGGAGTAGTGTAAAGTGAAACCAGACTAAGACAAGAGCAGTGTCTGTGTGTCGTTGTTGACTTAAGGAATGTGTAATGAAATAATTGTTCAATGCCAATGAAAAAGCATGAAGTTAAACTGTATACAATATCTAGGTTAAATGTCGATGCTGCACATCGATAAGGGTCACTAATTTGCAAAAGAACCACTTTTGATACGCCGTAGTTTATAAGGAATACTGAAGTTTACAAACTGTAGAGCGTGGGCGTGCGAAAGCATGTGTTTCCTGTATTTATTTTGCAACCATATTTAATTCTTCGAGAGATGCCCACACACCACCAAGACCCTAAGAAGAAAATGATGAAAACATTGTGCAATTTACATTTTTTTAGTGCAAATTATGGCCTGTGCTTCGACTATTTTGTAATTATTTAGTGAATTCTTGAATATTATTAATTGTGAAATTTAAACTGATTTATAAATTGTATAAACAATAAAATGAACAATTTTGAATGTGTCTGTTGTTTGTTTTTTAATATTTGTGAACATGTAGGATAATACTTTATAAATACCCTTGCTGGGTATTCCAATTTTAGTCAGAAGCTTGCAATGCAGTGAAGGAGTCATTTCCGACCCTATAAATCATATATATTCTTGATCAGCATCAACAGCCGAGTTGATTTAGCCACGTCCGAAAGAAAAAAAAATGTTACCTATTTTTTGAAAAAAATGTAAGGGGTTACATCGTTAAAATTGTCAAAAATTGACAAAAATTTTAATTTTTTAAAAGTTAAAGTTCAGTATGCAGATTTATTAACCTTATAAAAACTAACATAAGAACGTTTTCCGATTTGAAATTAAGGCATTTTTGGCTAAGTTATGACTATTTTAAACATGGATTTTCCCAAAACTTTCTATATTTTTCCGTTAAATTGCGTTATACAATATATTGCAATATAGCATCACTGGTGGATGAGCATCATTGATGTAGAATTTGAATTTAAGTTCAAATTTGGCGGTTACTTGTAAGGCGGTTACTTATTGTAATTTGTAGTAGTTTTTGTTATGGAGATGATGTATAATTGTTGTTGTTGTAGTAAAGTTGCTGTTGTAGGCAAGAAATTGTTATAAATAATAATAATAAATTTAAGCAGTTTAGCGCTGCCTAAAAGGATGCTACAGTAAATCCCTAAAGTATGCTATACAATCAATTCGCTCTCGCAAAGTTTTTATAACAGTTTATAACAGTTTTCAGTCACCTCCTGCTGCTTTCTGTTCGCCTATTACCCCAAATCGATAAATGGACAATTTTAGCAGCTCCTGGCGGCGGGTTCCAGAGGAGCCGTCGCCGCTCTTCACGTGCAGTCCATTCCATTCCCATTCCATTTTTTGGATGATTTTGCTAATTTTGGGGGGGTATTACAGGCAATGGAGTCTTTTCCGACCCTATAAATCATATATATTCTTGACCAGCATCGACAGCCGAATCGATCTAGCCATGTCCGGCAAGAAAAAAAATTTGACCCATTTTTTGAAAAAAATGTAAGGGGTTACATCGTCAAAATTTCCAAAAATTTGAGAAAATTTTTATTTTTTTAAATGTTAAATTAAATAAGCAGATTTGATAACATAATAAAAACTAGCACAGTAAAGCTTTCCGAACTGAAATTAATGCATTTTTGGCTTAGTTATGATAGATTTTCACAATAAATTTCCAACTAAAATCATTATTAACTGAACCATCTGGCAGCACTACGCCCTCTTTCAACTTGGTATATTGGAAGGGTGACTTCGCAGTCACACTGGAGATAGGGAAGCTTACCGGGTTTAACTAGCGTTTATTAAAATATATTCTATTGGAACACAATATCGCTATTATGGCCACTTACGAAGAAGTCAAGGATGTGCCCAATCATCCGGAAACGTACCTGTTCGACGTCCGTAACGAATCAGAGCTGAAGGAAACCGGTGTCCTGCCCGCCAGCATAAACATACCATGTGAGTAAAGCTCCAAAGTCCAGGAATTAGCAGGCTTAATGGGCGCCACACCCTTGTCTCATTTACAGTGCCCGAATTGGAGAAAGCCTTGAACTTGCCGAATGAGGAATTCGCCCAGGCCTATGGACGCGAGAAGCCTGCATCTGACGCGGTCCTGATATTTTCCTGCAAGGCGGGAGGACGAGCCGCCAGAGCTGCCAATTTGGCTAGCACCTTGGGATTCACAAAGTACGGTTTAACTTTTACATTGCTTTATTTTTGTAAATTTAATTTTGTAATTCCTTGCAGCGCAAAGGCCTATGCCGGCTCCTGGACGGAGTGGGAGGCGAAGGAAGCTGGGAATTAATTAATTTCTTAAAAGATCCTATACAATTTATTATCCTAAATAATAAAAAATATATTTTATACCTAACTACACCCTAATCTCCTGGATTTCCCCCCAACTACGTCCCATTTTCAGCTTCACCTTAAGCGGCACACTGAGCTTCACGCAGTTCTCCATGGTTAAGCTTAGCACCTTGGCTATCTTTTTCGCCTTGTCTGCGGGCACTTCAAAGATAAGTTCATCGTGCTGGTGGAGCACGAGGTTGACTGAATTTTCAGCTACTCCCAGCTTTTCCCGATAGCGGGAGATATTCTTCTCCATTTTGATGATGGCGCTTTTGGCAATATCCGCGGCGGATCCTTGGATGGTTGAGTTGATGGCCTGGCGCTCAGCCTGTTCTGTGGAAAAAGGAAATGATTGTTCAATGATCATAAAAAGAATCTTAGCCTTATTTACTCTTCAATTGCGCCTCGCCACTGTTGATGTGATCTAAGTAGCGCCGTCGTCCCGTGATAGTCTCCACATATCCATTGTTACGGGCGAACTTTACCACCTTCTGGGTGTAGGTTCGGATGCCCGGATAGGCCTGGTGGAATTGCTCCGACACCATCTGCGCCTCCTGCTCTGTGCATTTCAGAGACTCGGCCAGGCTGCGCATGCCCATGCCGTAGACAATGCCATAGCAGATCTGCTTGGTGCCATTCCGCATGTGCTCCGACACCTCGGCTTCGTCTATGCGATTCCAGTGAGCAGCAATGGCTGTGAACAGATCCTGTGGCGAGTTCATAACATCTACTAGAGCCTTGTCTTGCGACAAGTGGGCCAGGATGCGCATCTCCAACTGACAGAAGTCCGCTGAGAGCAGGCACAGCTTCTCATCCATGGGAGCGAAAGCCGAGCGGCAAGATATGTTTATTCCGTCCGATCCCAGCTTTATCACGAAGTCCTTTGCCACATTCTGCAGATTTGGCTCCGTCATCGAAATACGACCCGTTGCCGTATATGTGATGCTCTGACCATGGATGCGGTTGGACTCGCAGCACTTCATCAACGGCTGAATGCTCTTCGCCAGAAGTGTGCTCAATTTACGGTGGGCCAGAATCAGCTGGGAAATGGGCGAGTCTATCTTCTCCAGCACTTGCCGGGAGGTACTCACACGTCCCGATGGTTTGCGGTGGAGACCCAGCACCTTGGCCACGGCCTGCGTAGAGCCAAGGTTAAAGCGCGACCCATGCTGTTCATAGATCTTACACTCCAGTTTCTTCATCACGGCCACCATGTGCTGGAAGAGACGCTGAAGTCGCTGCTCCTTGGCCGGAAAGCCAACGGCCTCCATGTGGCAGAGGGACAGTTGAATGGGCATTTCTATGTCTAAAAATAAATCGATATATCTCTGAAATCGGAATGCTTATAAGCCCAAACTTACCCCTGAAAAACTTAAGCAACTGTCCATCGCCGATCCTCTCCAGATTCTCTAGCTGTCCCTTGAGTATATGTACCGTAACACAGGCCTCGATGGAGGCCCTAATCTTGGGCAAAATGGCACTGGAGCTGTCGAGGCCATAGCTGGTGTATCCACGACCGCTCCCACATAGATCGGCCAGAGCTGTGCACTCCGGAGCAAATTGCTGGCACTGGAGGATTAATAAATATAGTAATAATTCCGTGAACGATTAATCCTTAAAAGTTACCATATTCTGAAAGCTGAGCGTCTTGTCCGGCTGTAACAGCCAGTTGCCCACTTTGGGATCCTCCAGCTTCACATTGATCTTGCCAAGCTTTGGCACGGCCTTCAAAAGTTTCTTCACCTGCTCCTTGCCATCGTGCATGATGAGCGTTAGCTCCGGGCGTGCCAAAAGCTTACACAGCTCCTGCTCCTTCAGACTTGTGGGAACCACTCCCTGCCCCTGCTCCTGCCTCTCCTCCTGCATATTCAAATAGTAAACCACATTGTCTGCCAGACAGAAAGATAAACCGGCAATGAAGCAGCTGTCGTCCACCTGGAACAGAACCTGCTGCCCGGCAGCAGCCTCTCGCTGCTCTGCCGCCGCCACCTGGTTGATCAACAGGTTGGCTCCGATTAGGGGTTTTTGCCTGCCTGCCTGTGCCTGCAGGGCCACGCTGAAGCCGCACCGCGAGGCCTCTAAGAGCTCCATGAGGGCCATTTGAAACAGTTGTCGGTTGCCACATATGTCGATAATGTCGATGCTGCTGAAACTGGAGGCATTGTCGTCTGCCTTGGAGCAGCTGAGGATGTGCGAGGCATTCAGCTGCAGTGGATTCTTTATTAAAGAGTTCTCCAGCGACATGTCTGAGAGCTCTATTGAGGAGGCAGCATTGAAGGAATTAGTGGTTTCTGTGGGCACAGTCTCCGGTTCTTTATTTTGCGCCCTGGGACTCTGCATTCGCTGAGAACGAAGCTGAAATGAGCGCATCAGCCGGGAGGCATGTGGCGTCAAGGCAGTGGCCACCACCTCCGGCTCTTTGGGCTGAGAGCTGGGTATCTCATCCGCCTCCGAGGGAGCTGGCATCTTACTATCGGCGGCCGTAAGTGCAGCCGTCACTCCCGAGCTCAGCATAAAGGAATCGTCTGCCATAAACAGATCATCTTCCGCCGCGGAAGGCTTCCTTGAGGCAGTGCGGCCCTGGGTATTGGTATGATTCTGGGTGGGCGTATGATTGCGCGGGCTCCTGCGGGGCAGGGTAGTAGCTGAACTCCCACTCTGCTCGCGTGTAGGGGTCACTGAGGACTCTTTGCAGAAGGGCTCCTTAAAAGTATTGGAACCTAAGTTCCCTTTGGCTGCCAAGATCTCCTTGACTGCTAAATTCTCCTTGTTGCTAATACATACTTCCCTTTCTATCTGAACTTGGCTTGGTTTTGCAGTAGTGGTTGCCTCCTTTACCTTGCTTGGAGACCGCTCGATGGGGGGTGTGACAGCCCGATCGGCGCGTTTCTGGTTGATTTTCATCAGGGCAATCCGCCGGCGTTCGGCTATCTCCTTTTTTAGCAGCTCCTTGCGGGCATTGGCACTGGTGCTGGGCTCTTCCTCACGGGCTGTGGGTGCATTGGGGAAGCTAGCCACGGAATTGGATTCTCTATTAATCTCTGAACTTTGTTTTTGAACTGAGGTTAAAAGGTTTTCTTTGGGGAATTCTGATGTTTGGGTTTTCTTTGGTGTATGCTTTTGGGAGGGAACTGCAGGAATTTGCGCATTTTCTTTAGTTCTTACAATTGGGGACTGTGGTGTGGTCTTTTCTGATTGGGAATCCCACTTTATCAAATCCCGACCATGATTTTTCAAGGGCGTCTTCGGGGGCTTCTTAGATTCCAGAACAATCCCATTAGGGGGCAATACATTCTGTGCTTTCTCGTCTGACTTTTGATGGTTGTGTTTGTTGAGACTTTGGTTCAAGCCTTGAGAACGGCGCTGTATCCGTTCACTGCTCCTTATTTTTCTTTCCGCTCGTGGATCTAGTTTAGCTATTTTTGGTTGTGACCCGCTTTCAGCATTATTATTCCTTTCTTGGCTTTCCAGCTTTCGCTTAGACGAGGGAACCTGCTCCTGAACATGTTGCTCCTCTAAAGACATGTGCAGTTCCACCTCCATCCCACGGTCGAGGGACTTTGAAGCCTCCCCGGCCTTTGGTTGTTCCTGCGTCCACTTGATGCTGCCTACCCCAATCTCGTACTGAACAAACTGGCGAGCTTCGTTGATCAGCAGCTTGGCAGCTTCCGCCACAGTCATGCCCGCCTTGCCGGTGATGAAAAAGTTACGTACCTTGTTGCGCAGGGCTGCCTCCTCGGCGTTCTCGTGGTCGTGCTGCTTTACGGAATCGAAGCTGAGCGAGTTGAAAAGCACTTTCTCCAGCTCCAAGGCGTCGGCACCGGCCACCTCCACCAAGCTGGTGAAGCCAGCATCGAAGAGAGCCCGTGCTCGCTTCTGTGACAAGTCAGGCAGCCGCATCAGATCGATAAGATCCCGGTGAATCCCGAAGAACAGGCGGTCCTTGAACTGGGAGACTATCAGGGCAAGGGTAGACCACTGCAGGGAGTGGCAGAAGGCGGTCACAATGCCCGCAAAGGTGGAGGACATCTGCTGGAGACTCTGCAGCATGCCGCGGTGGCACTTGAACTTGTGAACCACCACATTGATGGGCGTCTCGTTGACCAGCTCCTGCAGCGCCAGAGCTGTGTAAAAACTGGGCACAAGAGGAAACGTACTCTTTACTTCAATCTAGATGGAACTATTCTAACACACTCACCGCTTGTGTACTTGCATTTGCTTGTAGTCCAGCTTTGTCTGCCCACGCATCGCCTTGACGAGAAAGGCCTCCTTCACCCCGACCAGTTCTCCCACCTTTTTCATGGCCGGGTTTAGCTTCTCCCACATGTCAAGGTAAAGCAGCCAGTCAATATCCTGCAGCTGATAGCACACGGAGTAGGGCGTCACCAGGTAGACAGCATGGAGTTCGGACTCTAGGACGAAGCAGCGACGGGATTTCTGCAACTCGGCGAAGAGGATGAGGCCGTCGGTGGGCGGCATGGAGGAGGCCAGACAGGCGGCTCCCAGACGAGTGGCCACATAGGTGGGGGTATCCGCCTCCTCATCTGTTTGGAGGCGTATGAACTCGTACTCGACTAGGAAATCCAGGGCATCACTGATGTAGTTGCCATCTGAATCTTCTTCCCGTGGCGGCTCTTCATTGTGGGATTGAGCTCCCAAGGCCTTCTGGGCACTCAACAAAGTACACTTAACAAACGAATCTATATCTTGTCTGGTGCTGGCCACGCCAGAGGATATAACCTCCAGAAGAGCGCGTTTCAAGTGAGTCTGCAAAGAAAAGTTATTTAAGAGTTTGCCAGGATGAAGGTTACCCAACCTACACTCCCGTCCATCTCCAGGCAAGATGTTATGGGCTGCAGTTGTGCCGTCACCAGCTCCCGACCTATGCGGGCATTGCTTTCCGTGCAGATCAGGATGGACTCCCCCAGCGTATCCTTGCCGGTTCGACCCGCTCGTCCGATCATCTGGCGGTATGTTAGGGAGCTCATCTGCTTGCCACCGAACAAGGGTGAGCGGATCAGCACTCGCCGAGCGGGCAGATTCACGCCCGAACTAAGGGTACTGGTGGCTACCAGTACTTTCAGTGCTCCCGCCTTAAAGGAGGCCTCCACAATGTCTCGCTCTTCTGTGGTCAAACCAGCGTGGTGGAATGCGCAGGCATAGGTGACAGCCTTACCCATGACCGCGTCGATACCTTAGAAGAAAATAGGTAATACGTTTACTGTTTTCTACCTTATCTTTAGTAACCTACCTGTTGGAATATCTCTAAGCTGTTTCTTAACCTCCTCGATGGCCTCCGGGTTTAAATTAGCCCGCAGACGCTGGCCAAGATCCGAGCCGGACTTGATGAGCCCGTGCATGGCAGTGGCCAGTTGTACGGCCAGGTTCTCGCACCAATCCTTCGAGGGGCAAAAGACAATAACGGAGCAACCCTCCAGTAGCGTCTCGATGCACAGCTGGGCCACATGGTCGGAGTCGTTTCCCAGGGCCTGACGCAGCTCCGTCTGCTGCGAGACGTCGCGCAGGAACTTGAGTTGCTGGTCGAAAATCCTGGTGCCCACCTTGATCATCTCCTGCAGGGCCACTGGGCGATAGTCCGTGATGTACAGTTCGGCGTCCAGCCAACGCTGCAGCAGCTCCACATTGGCCAGAGTGGCAGACATGGTGATCACTTGAATCTGCAGAGCATTGCGACGCGACATGTAAAGGATCTTGGCCAGCAGGAGCTCCAGAATATAGCCGCGTCCCTTGTCCGAGATGAGATGCACTTCGTCCACCACCACCATGCCAATGGTGTCCAGTTTGCCCTGTTCCAGAAGCTTATTGATGATCGAGTTGGCCTTCTCTATGGTGCAAATGGCCACGTTTATGCTCTCAAAGCCGCCGGGCGGACTGTAGCCTCCGAAGAAGCCCTCTACCCGATAGCCAGCCGTCGTGAGCAGGTCCTGCAAGTAGAACATCTTCTCGCGTACCACCGATATAAAGGGCAGGATGAGCAGCACCTTCTTGCCGCGCTCTAGAACGGTCTTCAGAAGGAGGATCTCGCTCACGAGCGTCTTGCCCGCCGACGTGGGTGCGGAGTAGACCAGGTTGCAGTGCTCGAAGAGCACGCGGGGTTTGCTGAGGCACTCCACCTGCCAGTCGAACATACGCAGAACGCCCTTCTTTTTGTATTCGTTCTGAATGCTATGGGGCAGGTTCCATGACGCGATTGATTTCAGAGACTCCAGATCTACGGGTGGTTTTCTTCTTTCGGGGGGAGCTTCGCGGGGGCTGGAGTTCTTTGGCTGAGCTTCGGAGATACTGGAGGAATTGGGCGACACTCGCAGCTGGTTGGGCGACATGCTGCTCAGATTCTGGGTGATGCGCGAGATTTCGTGGTGGTCGCCCCTCTTGGCCAGAATACAACGGCTGCGCAACAAATCCTCCTTCAGCTGCTGGGAAGCCCGTTCATCCTGCACTGGACACAGGAAGCTGCTCTCGTCCAGATTGACTAGACCCCTGACATCTTCCTCGGTCTTGTCCCCCGCCTCGAATACATCCTCAGAGCAGACTTGCTTGTCCAAGTCGCCAGAGTCGCGATGGGAAACTCCTTCCAAAAGCGCTGCCTCGATCTGGGACACATTGACCACCGAATGCTCCGACGCCTTTTTCGCTTGTTCCACCTCGTAGGAGAACTCGTCCCGGAAAAAGTCCGAGTAGTTTTCGCTCTCCTGGATGGAGGAAACCTTGGATTTCTTGGCTGCGCTCAACCTAGTGTTGGAAGTTTGTGGGCAAAAATTCTCCTTACCGGCTGCCGCCTGCACTCCCTTCTCCAGCTCCATGAACGTGCTGTCGCCAAAATCGAACGACTGCGAAAACGCCATGGTATTGGAGTATTAAAATGTTAAATAAAAACATAGACATGTATAAAAAAATTAAACAAATTATATAAAAACGATCAAAATAAAAACAAAACAAAAACTGGCGGGGTCCATAAAGTGGCCCTGCCAACTTATTCTTGTAACTGCGCTGTCCACTCTTGGGACGAATTCGCAACAGTTCACAGTCCAAAATAAATTAAAATCTAGATTTTATAATTAGTAAAAAGCAAATAATTTAAATCAAATAAATAAATAAGAAATTCTATAGCTCTGCCGGTTTCACGATTTTAAAATAAGTTCAAAATTTTTTGGGACAACTGTTGGTATGGCTTGACATTCTTTGGCCGCTCACCACTTGGTCACACTGCGTCCCAGGTCAGCTGCGGAATTCCTGATATTTTGTTTACTCCGCGAAAAATAAACATATTTCGCATAAGTGGCAGCATGAACGAGTTTAAGGTACCCGCTCCGCTGCCCAAGCCCAAAGTGATCGTCACAGAGAAGCCACGCCCCGAGGCGCCGGCTGAACCGCCACCCCCGCCGCCCAAAGCTCAGAAAATTCCAAAATCCTCGCCAGCGGCCGCCTGTCCCTACAAGGTTCCCCGCTGGTCTGCTCCCCCGGCCGCCGACCGGATCTACAGCTTCGAGGTGCTCAAGTCCGGCCAAATCATCGATCAGGTGCGCCAGCTGCAGCAACAGGCAGTCTGGACCTTCGGCCGCCTGCCCGAAAACGATGTGGCTGCCGCCCATCCCACGATCTCACGCTTCCACGCCGTGCTACAGTACAAGCCAAAAGCACCCGCCAAGCTCGAGGATCAAGATGAAGAGGAGGACGGAGCCCAGGAGATAACTCCTAAGAACGAACAGCCGGAGGGCTGGTACGTCTACGATCTGGGCAGCACCCACGGGACTTTCTTAAACAAGCAACGTCTGCCCCCGAAGGTCTTCATCCGCATGCGGGTTGGCCACATGCTCAAGCTGGGCGGCAGCACTCGCGTCTACATCCTGCAGGGTCCCGGAGAGGACGAAGAGCCCGAGTCCGAGCTCTCGGTTACGGAGCTTCGCCAAAAAAGGGACAAGGAGCTCGCCGATGCCGCGCTAGAGCGGGAGCTGCAAATTCTGGCGGCTGAGGAGCGTGAGCGCAACGAGGGCGTCAGCTGGGGTATGGGCGACGACGCTGACGAGGAGACAGATCTTACCCACAATCCCTACGCCAGCACCAACAACGAGGATACATTCTTCGACGACCCAAAGAAAACTCTTCGTGGCTTTTTCGAGCGCGAGGGCCTTAGTTTGGAGTACAAATGCGATGAGCTGTCCTCCGGCTCCTTCGTCTGCCGCGTAGAGCTGCCGCTAGATGACTCGAATGGCAGACCGATTGTCGTCGAGGTGAATCACAAGGGTCGCAAGAAGGACTGCGTGGTGCAGTGTGCCCTGGAGGCTTGCCGCACGCTGGATAGGCACGGTGTGCTGCGTCAGGCTAATCAGGAGGCGCAAAAACGGAAAATTGCCAAAGCAGGGGACTCAGATGACGACGATGACTTCTGGGACCGCACTGGAGACGTAGAGCGCAAAAAGCAGCGTCTGGCGAATACCGGTGCCAGTGTCACCTTGACCTATGAGGATCTGGTAGGTTTTGGTGTTCCATTCCTGAAATATTATCTAACTTGAGCGTTCAACAGCTTAAACAGGAGTGCGAACTTAATGCCCTCATGGACAAGGTGGAGCTCGAAATAGGATCCTACCAGCAGAAGGATAGAAAGCTAAAGGAAATGGCCGAAAAGCAGCAGACTGTTGGCGATGATCTGGATAACTTTATGGACATGCTCAACGAGGACGTCGAGCAACTAGACAAGACCGAGATCAAGAAGCTGAGAGTGAGTAGCTTGGATAGAAAATTAAATAAAGATCAAGACTAACCACCTTCTTTATATTTGTAGTTAGAGCAACAGCGCCTCAGGGGCGAACAGCAGAAGGTACAGCGCTTGCTGAAGATAGCGAAGCCAACAGCCCTACCTTTTGCCACTGGCAAAGCGACAGCCAAGGATGCATCCCCAGGCCAGGAAGGCAGTGCCGCCATCAAACGGCAGCTGCCCATAATTGGCAAGCGGAATCAGTTTAGCAAATTTAAGGTGGTCAAGGCGCCGACCAGTACACAGACTAAGCCCCAATCCAAAGCATTTGCCTCGGATGAAGAGGAAGACGAAGAGGAAGAGGCCAAGGCATCAGAAAAGGACCAAATTGGAGAAACTACAGAAGAAGAGAACGCAACTGCAACTTTGGAGCACAAGAACTTGCCGGAAAGCGAACCCCCTACCGAAGCGGAAGCGAGGAAACCAGCAAGCGCTGAACCGGAAGTCCAACAACCAGTCGACGTGATGTCAACAACAACAGTTTCAGCGGAAACTTCAGCAGCTCGCAGCGACAGCGACACTGTTGCTTCAGCAGCCGAGCCGGTGGAAAAGACAAGCCACCCTACAGACGCCACTTCGGAACCGGAAGCCGAGGATACCTTGCAAAAGAAGCGACGTCAACGCCAACGACAGCGCAACAAACAGCGCCAGGACGTGGACATGGACCTGGACGAGCTGGACGAGCACGAGGACAGCGAGAAGTACGCCAAGTGGGTGCCGCCCACCAATCAGAGTGGCGATGGCATAACCCACTTGAACGAGAAGTTCGGCTACTAACTGAGAAAACCAATTTTAAGATTTTCTTTGAACTAGTCTAGATCCATAATTGATGTACTCTCTAAGACCCTCTCAATGTGACTTTGTAAATGTTTAACCATAGTGTTTTTCTCCACCCGGGGGGCACTCGACTTTTTCAAACTGGATGAGCTTTTCACCACTAGTGCTGGCAACTTCCCCTGCGCTGACAACCACCCCCACGTTAAGTCGAGTGGCGGCGGCGCTTCCAGGCAACAATTCATCCGCTGATTCGGCCAAAATTCCTGCGCACATACACAAAATGAACGCCCACTCGGCTCCAAGCGATTCCCGACGAAGACGACGGCATCGGTTTGCCGATGGGACTCCAGTACTTGAACTTCCAATTCAGTTATAATTTTGTCGCTCTAACCGCCAGCACGGTCCGACGGCTGACGTGCTTTAGTTAACCATTAGCCCCTAGCCCGAGACTGCCTCTATTTGTTTATTGAAATCGAATGGCTTTACTTTAATCGCAAAACTTAGTTACCAACTAAATCGATACGCGTGGCGCACCTTGAATCGAAGTAATTAATTCGATCCAACCTGACATTGTGTCTGAATTTGGATTATTTATATAAGTTGACCAACTTCTCCTGTGCGTCGTGGAGCCAGGTGGCACTGGTTTAATGCGGGCCTCTCACGTTCTCCCAACAGTCGGGGCACATGTGCGGGTTACACTTTAGGACGCGTAACAGTCCGTCTCAGAAGACGTCCCTCCGCTGGGGCGACTGCTGCCTGGCCTAAGGTGGTGTAAATAGTGTTCCTCCTGGTTCTGGATCTCCAAGATCCCGCAGCTATAGCCACTACTTCATCCGTTAGAGCACAAAATGTTGCATAAGCCGAGGCGCATTTGATTGGCGCGCTTCTTCGATTGCCGTCGCAACGCGTTCGCTTGAACTTGGCGCACATTATTCCCAAAAGCCGAGGTGAGTCTCTTTCCGTTTGATTGCCCGCAAATGCGCTGGGACATGCGCAGTATCCACATGGGGATTACAAGAGACCCAGCTCCGGTGCGCTCTGTGCTTTGCTTAATTTTTTGTGAATGAAGAAAACCCACCTTGCCGATGGTGTGGAGGGTGCCAGGTGTTGGGGTTTTGTTTGTCGTGACTATGACGTAGTGCTTTGGGGGAGTCCATGTCTGAATTGTTTATGTATTTTACATAAGCTCCTCTCCGGGGTTTTGTGCTCTACACACTCTTCCGCCCGTTATATAAGCAAACTTTGTGCGTGCTTCAGGAATCATAAACTAATTTTCAGGAAATTAGGACTCATGGCAAGAACAGACTTTATTTTAGCTTAATATGAGCTAAGGACTATGATTTTGAAAGGATTAATGGGGTATAGTAGAAGGAAAGAATGGGGTACAGAAGGAAGTGTATTTATAAAAGCGAAAATAATAAAAAAATTGGCTAATAATTAATATATTCAATGAATACATTTAATTTTATTATCAAAAAGCCATGTTTCTTAGTTCTTGAATACATATTATGATTATAAATTTTATTTCACTATTAATAATATTTGCAATAAATTTATATTAGGATATTATAATAATATCTTTTAATCTTATAAATATTCCGTTAGATAGGGTCCCTAATAGGTCATTATTTGAACTATAAGTATCTATAAATAACATCGCTGTTAAGGACATGGTAGCTGCAACTGCCAGTTAATTGCGCGCCATTAGCAAGGACGCATTTGCCTGGTTGGGAAAGAGTGCTCCATGCCCTGGCACCCACTCCTATTATATCCTTGCTGGTAAAGGTCAGGCGCACCGATGGCCAGGGCCAGTGCATTGGCTTAATATTTAATGCTGCGTGCTGGGGGCCAGTTAATTGAAAAATGAGCGCTTGCAACAATTATGCTCAAGGTTGTAGCTCCATCCCCAACAACCCCGCCACTCACCACTCTGCCGTTCCATTACAGCTTAAGGTCAAGCCCGTTTCCAAAGAGTATTAATTACACAAGCCAAGCGCGTGTGGAGAGTCGAGGTTGCTGAAATTATATCCTAGGAGCCAAGGACCTTTCTATATCGCAGCCATGATCAATATAGCCGGCGTGGTGAGCATCGTGCTCTTCTACCTGCTCATCCTGGTGGTGGGCATTTGGGCCGGTCGCAAGAAGCAGTCCGGCAATGACTCTGAGGAGGAGGTGATGCTGGCCGGCCGCTCAATAGGTCTCTTCGTGGGCATCTTTACCATGACAGCCACCTGGGTGGGCGGTGGTTACATTAACGGAACGGCGGAGGCCATCTACACTTCGGGCCTGGTTTGGTGCCAGGCTCCCTTTGGTTATGCCCTGAGTTTGGTGTTTGGTAAGTGGAGTTTAAGGATATATCTTTCTCGGGAAGGGGTATCATTATATTCTCAATATTCTGTCCCCTCAGGTGGCATCTTCTTTGCCAATCCCATGCGCAAGCAAGGCTACATTACCATGCTGGATCCTCTGCAGGATTCGTTTGGTGAGCGCATGGGTGGGCTCTTGTTCCTGCCGGCTCTCTGCGGCGAGGTCTTCTGGGCAGCCGGCATCCTTGCCGCCTTGGGAGCCACCTTATCCGTAATCATCGACATGGACCACCGAACTTCTGTTATTCTCTCCTCGTGCATTGCCATCTTCTACACGCTCTTTGGCGGACTGTACTCCGTGGCGTATACGGACGTGATCCAGCTTTTCTGCATCTTCATTGGTCTGTGGATGTGCATACCCTTCGCCTGGAGCAACGAGCATGTCGGCAGCCTGAGTGACCTGCAGGTGGACTGGATAGGGCATGTGGAGCCGAAGAAACACTGGCTTTATATAGACTATGGGCTTCTGCTGGTCTTTGGAGGTATTCCCTGGCAGGTCTATTTCCAGCGAGTGCTCTCCAGCAAGACAGCTGGACGGGCACAGCTGTTGTCCTATGTGGCCGCTGCCGGATGCATCCTGATGGCCATTCCACCGGTGCTCATCGGAGCCATTGCCAAGGCCACACGTGAGTGGGATTCTAATTTATCTTGAGATTATTATTAAATATAGTCTATGATTAATTTCCCTCTTCTCTTGACAGCTTGGAACGAAACGGACTACAAGGGACCCTATCCCCTGACCGTGGACGAGACGAGCATGATTCTGCCCATGGTCCTGCAATACCTGACACCCGACTTTGTGTCATTCTTTGGTTTGGGCGCCGTCTCCGCAGCCGTGATGTCCTCCGCCGACTCCTCGGTGCTCTCTGCAGCCTCCATGTTCGCCAGGAACGTGTACAAATTGATTTTCCGTCAGAAGGCTTCCGAGATGGAAATCATTTGGGTGATGCGCGTAGCCATTGTTGTGGTGGGCATCCTGGCCACCATCATGGCCCTCACCATTCCCTCCATTTACGGATTGTGGTACGTGATGCAGTGATGCATTATTTAGCCTGACTGGCAGCTCATTATCTTGAGTGTTTATCCTCTCTCTCCAGGTCCATGTGCTCCGACCTGGTATATGTCATCCTGTTCCCACAGCTGCTGATGGTGGTCCATTTCAAGAAGCACTGCAACACGTATGGCAGCCTGGCGGCGTATATCGTGGCCTTGGCCATCCGACTGTCGGGTGGGGAGGCAATCCTGGGCCTGGCGCCCCTCATTAAGTATCCCGGCTACGACGAGGAAACGCATGAGCAAATGTTCCCCTTCCGCACCATGGCCATGTTGCTCAGCCTGATCACCCTGATCTCAGTGTCCTGGTGGACTAAGTAAGTAACACCACTTTACTCAATTATAAAGAGCAATAAGCTTAACTCTTAAATTTCAGGATGATGTTTGAGTCCGGCAAGCTTCCGCCCAGCTACGACTACTTCCGCTGCGTGGTCAACATTCCGGAGGACATCCAGCGCGTGGGCGATCCCTCGGAGTCTGGCGAGCAGTTGTCGGTGATGGCAGGACCCCTGGCCAGATCTTATGGTGCTGCCACCATGGCCGGAAAGGACGAGCGCAACGGCCGTATTAATCCCGCCCTGGAATCCGATGACGATTTGCCCGTAGCGGAGGCACGTCGCTTGAACCAGCAGACGGCACAGGCGCAGGTAAAGAAGATGCTGGACACGGCCACCGGTGTTAAGCCGGCCGGTGGAGGTGGTGGCCAGTCTAGCATGGCCATGCCCACGCCGGAGCAGGACAACACGGCCTTCTGAGTAGAGTAAGCGCCCGGCGGTGCGAAAATCCCGGTGGGTCTCGCCAGCCGAGCCCGAAAGTAGGCTGCAGTCGATCCACAGAATTATACGATTTTAAGTTGCGCTTGTTACGGGGGATTTGAGACGACGGGGGCTGGGACAAAAGGATGAGGATGGTCAGAAGGAGCAGAACGATCGGGATGGATCAGGAGGACCAGTAAGATCAGGATGGAGTACAGAAAGTATTAGGACACGTACGTTAAACACACAAGTGCTCAGGTATAAAGTGCAGAAAGCTGATCGTAAGGTTTACATTATCATTTAGCCAACTTATATAGTGAATAGTTTCCACAGAAGCTTAAAGCGTTCCGTCGTTATTGATTTTGCAGTTAGACCCGTGTCCTTATGTGTAAATGTATCGGAATACATATCAAATGCATTTTCCCCCGCCCGAAAATTTCATTAAAATACGTATTAATCTAGAGAGGGAGTTCATGAGCCACAAAAGAGGCTAGAACCCAAGGGTACAGTGTCATAACGTCCAGTGTCATAATGCATAAGGAGGTGTAATAATTTGTTTGAATATCCTGAGAAATGCTTCAGAAAGTTGACAAAGTCCTTATTTCTTTGAGCACTTTACAAGTTTTTAAAAATTGTCGGCGTTATGGGACTTCTAAAAGTATAGACTAGGCGTTATGGCACGCACCCCACAATATATATAAATGTGTAAAACGAGAGCATTTGTGTGCCACAGAAGAGGCAGCCCCACTTAAGCATTCCTGGCATTAGCATATCGGTATCGGTTATATACTATATAGATGCATATAATGTGAATCATGTGTCCTTCCAGAACGAACAAAGCTAAGCAAGAAACACAAGTGAAATAAAGGGAAATAAAGTAAAACTAAACGCAAAACTACAGCAAACGAAACATATCAAAACGAGATACATATCAGTCGTGTAAGCTATATAGGAGAATTGAGATATATACACGTCATCAACTATATAAACCCAATAAACGAGCAGCATGTATATGAGAAAACATAGTTGTGTAAGCGAAATCGAGGCATATCAAGTTATATAGGAATGAATTTTAGCTGCTCTCAAAGAGCAAAGTCACACGGAATATAAAAGGAAGGAATGGAAATTATATATGTAACATGTTGCGTCGTAGTACCTAAAAACTATATATATACATATACCTATACAAAATCATATACACCAGCATATATATACATGTATCTAGAACCAGCCACAGAATTTAGAGAGTTATACCCAGGACAAACACCCCCATTGATCCAAAACAACCTGCATATTGGCTAGGAGAATATCTATTCTATTTACACACACGCTGCCTGAACCCCAAACCTCAACTGGATGCTGAAGAGATTCGGAAGAATTATAACTAATGACTAAATTGAAATTAATTGAAATATTCGTTGGTAAGACGTGTGTTGGTTCCTCTTTTTGTAATGTTCACTCGGCTCGTTTGTTAAAGTTTCGTCCCGTTGGAGAGAAATCTAAACTAAAAATCTATCTAAATGCAACTCAAGTAACTATATGCGTAACAAGCTGGATGTTAAGCCCCAAAAACTACAACAAACTCACTTAATTGTAATAAATGTTGACTGCTTTTTGATTGAGCCTCGTCTGTTTGTTGTATTTGGGGTAAGTTTTTTAACCTTTACATAGGCGAGACTACTTACTATATTACTGAAGTGTTTTGAGTCCATCTAGGATATCCATCTACGCATATATCCGTATATCTGTTCGTTGTTATTGTTATTATCTCTTGCATCAGATCTGAGTGTGTACATTTCGATAGAGTTCAAATTTAACTAAATTTCCAGATAACTCGCGTAACATAATTAAGTGCGTTTCTTTGTGCAGATGTTAACCAGGTTTGTAAATAAGCAAAAATTAATGTAATGTTACTATCAACTATCAACCAAACCACCAAATAATTTATGCATTCAAACGAAATAATTCTGTTTGCAATTAGTTAAAAGAGTACGTACCTATGTTATTGTTAACTAAACTTGGTCTATCCATTCCAAGTACTTTTAGTGCAATTATGTTAACCAATAAAGAATAAACATGAATAGGAAAAACGGTTACGATATACACGATGTATTATGATCAGATTAAACCAAACCGAATACATATCAATGTTTTAAGCCTAGCAAAGGGAAACGAAAACAAGTATTTAATTAATAAAAGGTATATAAATATATGGAAATGGTTTCTCCCCAGCCTCTGCCTGTTTATTTATTCTATTTCTCAAAGCTTAGTTGACTAACCAAGTAAGCGACTAACCAAGTAACTGACTAACTGACAGACTTATAGTCTGAGCGACTGACTGGCTTGTGAAATAAATGCAAACATTACCGAGCAACAAAAGCCGCCGTCGTCGAGTGACAATCCCCGGACAATAGAATGGTATTATCGCAGGTGGAAATTTCCCAGGCCAAGTTAAAGAGCAAAGAGCTCTTGTCGGTGTGGCATCTCATCGGTTCCGAAAAAACAATGCTATTTTGGGGGGTTCTCCTTCACGTGTGTGGCAACTATGCGACAGTTACTTATATTACTTAGTCGAAAGTCAGTCCGCTAAGTTGCAAAGTCGCATCTCAACTGGTTGCAATTAGCCTGCTAATGATGCTATTGCCGCCGCAATTAAGTTGTAATCCCAATTAGATCGGAATCGCCAGATAATGATGAATGGTAGAACAGCGCCGCCCTCCGTCATAAGACCATAACTTGTGTCGCTCGAGAATTGCCCCTAATTGTGGTCGGTGTCGTGTCAGCTTCTGTGGCTAATGTTGCTGCCATGTCAGTGGTTGTGCTTCTGCGGCTCTGTGCCTATGGCCATTGCATCCGGTATTCCGGCGAAAATTTGCATTGTTTGCCGATTTGAACCTTCAACTGTCACTGGGTCGGAGCAGCAGTTCGTCTTCACTTGTCTTCTTCTTGGCCAATTAGCCGAGCGGAAGAATTTCGCGAATGCCTCGGACTTGGCTTGTGTCGCGGATGTGAAGGGAACCGATCGCCCAGAACTGATGGCCATTGCACAGAAAACAATAAAGTGGCATGAAATGTTCTTTGATTATATCTGCTATCTTAATATTATGTTGGTATATATGTATATATTAAAGTTAGAAATTGAAATGTCATTTACCTTTTTTAAGAACTTTAAAGGATAAATTTACAAAAGTAAATTAGATGATCGTTGTCCTCATCTTTACAGATAATTCCTGATATATCTAGTAACATCTCTCTCTCTTTTTTAATAATAATAATAATCATATTTATGATTCTTCATCAAATTGTTTATTTAACAAACGTTTGGTCTTTTACATCTAATGGTACAATGAATTACGGCTAGAGTTCCATGGGCTTGATTTTGAGAAATACAATAGAATGGGCGAACTTCTGGTCAGTTGGGGAATAATTTACAGTTGCGAGAGATGACATGAGGTGGTGGTGGTTAGCGCTGGTGGTGCATAATGGTAGCTGGTGGCTCGTGGCAGGTGGCTGAGTATTCAAAGGCACATGGCGAACGCTGGGTGGGTGATGGCCTCACTTCTTGCGGTAGGTGTAGCCGCCGTCAGCGCTGTAGCTCTGTTGGATGGTCTCGGGCACCTGGCTGGGTCCATTGTAATCGTACCCAGAGTCCTGGGCCGGGGCACTGGGATAGGGGCCAGAGCTGGAAGATCCGCCGGTGGGCGGGGCACTGTAGCTGGATGAGGGGCCGCTGGGGAAGTTCAGAGCGGGACCGGCACCGGGAGCTCCATAAGAGCTGGAGGGTGCCGAGGGATAACTGACGGCGCTGCTCGAGGCCGACGATGAGGCGAAGGATGAGCTCGATGAGAAGGAGCCGGCGCTGGAGCCGGATCCGGTTGAAGGAGCTCCGTACGAAGATGAGGGAGCACTGAAGGACTGGGATGGTCCTGAGGCAGGTGCTCCGTATGACGAAGATGGCGGCGAGATGGGAGCAGAGTATGAGTTAGATGGTGCCGCGGGGTAGGGTCCTCCGCTGTTCGAGCTGGAGCTGGGTGCGGAGTACGAAGAGGAAGGAGCTGATGGGTAGGGTCCTCCGCTGTTTGAGTTCGGGCTAGGAGCCGAGTACGAAGAGGAAGGAGCCGATGGGTAGGGCCCTCCGCTGTTCGAACCGGAACTGGGAGCGGAGTATGATGACGAAGGAGCAGCGGGGTAGGGTCCGCCAGAGCTGGAACCAGCTCCCGGAGCCGAGTACGAAGAAGAGGGAGCCGACGGATAAGGTCCTCCACTGTTAGCTCCAGGACTGGGAGCTGAGTAAGAAGACTGAGGTGCTGCAGGGTAGGGTCCACCGCTGTTCGATCCCGAGCCGGGTGCCGAGTAGGAAGAGGATGGAGCCGCGGGATAAGAGCCTCCGCTGTTGGCTTCCGCACTGGGAGCGGAGTACGAGGAGGAGGGAGCAGCTGGGTAAGGTCCACCACTGTTCGATCCAGAGCTAGGTGCCGAATAAGAGGATGAAGGCGCCGATGGGTAGGGTCCTCCACTGTTCGAGCTTGGGCTGGGAGCGGAGTACGAGGACGAAGGTGCTGAAGGATACGATCCACCGCTGTTGGCACTTGGGCTGGGAGCAGAGTACGAGCTGGAGGGAGCCGAGTGGAAGGATCCGCCGGAGCCCTTGCTCGGTGCACCGTACAAAGACGAAGGAGCTGCCGAGAAGCTGCCGCTGCTTGAGCCAGATCCGCTGCTGGGAGCTCCGTAGCTAGACGAAGGCGGCGAGATTGGCTGGAACGAGGTCGAGGGTGCTCCGTACGAAGACGAGGGCGGTGCTGCAGGGGAATCATACGATGAAGGTCCCGAGGTGTAGCCACTGCTGCCTAGGCTTTGGGTCTTCGATGGCGTTCCATAGTTGGTCGATGGCGCCGACGCCAAGGGCACAAAGTTGCTCACACTGGGCGCTCCATAGCTGGTCGATGGCTTCGAGGGTCGCGAAGAGGGTGGCAGGTAGTTGCTGACGGGAGCCTGTGGTGGTGCTCCATAACTCGAGGATGGTGGTGGGGCAGGTGCCGACTTTGGTGGTCCATACGACTTGGAAGGTGGTGCGGGTGCTCCGTAAGAGGAAGAGGGAGCAGAGGGAGCTCCATATGAAGAAGAAGGAGCAGGAGGTGCTCCAAAGGAGGAAGATGAGGAAGAGGGAGCTCCATAGGACGACGATGGCGGTGCAGGCGGTGCTCCATAGGACTTTGAAGGAGCTGCTGGGGCTCCGTACGAAGAGGAAGGAGCTGCCGGAGCTCCGTAAGACTTGGAGGGCGGAGCAGGAGCCCCATACGAAGAGGAAGGAGCAGAAGGAGCTCCATAGGATGACGAAGGAGCGGCAGGAGCTCCATAAGATGAGGAAGGAGCAGCAGGTGCTCCATACGAAGAGGAAGGAGCAGAGGGAGCTCCGTAAGACGACGAGGGCGGTGCAGGCCTAGGGGCTCCGTAGCTGGAAGAAGGCGCTGACTTGGGTGGCCCATACTTAGACGAGGGAGCTGGTGCTCCGTAACTCTGAGACGGAGGTGCAGACTTCGGCGGTCCGTAGCTGGAGGATGGCGGAGCACCATAGCTCTGCGAGGGCGGAGCTGGCCTAGGGGCTCCGTAGCTAGAGGACGGGCGACGGTGGTGGTGTGACTTCTTGGCCTGCTGCGGTGGTCCGTACGATTGGCTCGGGCGGCTGGGTGGCGGTCCATAGCTAGACGAAGGGCGCGAGGCCGGTGGACCGTAGGAGCTGGATGGACGCGAAGCCGGCGCCGGATAGGGACCACCCGAAGAGGCGCTCTGCGAGGGCGCCGAATAGCTGCTGGACGGGCCGGAGTTAAACGAGGGCGCTGGTCCGGAGGCGGGTGGCAGGTAGGAGCTAGGCGGCGGGGCTCCATACTTAGAGGACGGTCGCTGCTGGGAACTGGGGGGCAGGTAGCCATTATTCAGAGGCGCCTCGCGTTTCGCCGCTGCAACATCATGGACTAGAGACGCAGCGACGATGGCCACCACGCCGATGACACCGAAGAGCTGTAGCGAAAACGAGGAAATTGGCAAAATTAGCTTTTTATGCCATATCGAGATCGCGCTGATCGATGATCCACTCTTTCTTTGGAATTTACGTCGATTTACAGTGGAAAAAATCTTAGTAAAGTCGTTATCAAGCATTTTGAATAATTTTATAGAATTATTCCTATTATCTTTTCACGAAAGCAATATTGTTATGGCTCATACACACAGAAAAGGTATGCAGACTCTCGAAATAAGCTTTCTTTTATATACAAATAAAGTATCATATTGGACTTTTTTGTCTTACTTAAAAAAAGATATAAGGGACAACGAAATTTAAATTCTTTTAACTTGGATAATGTTTTGTTTAAATATTAAAAATGTAAACTAATTAAAAGATAAGCACTTTTCTGCTACAATTTTTCGTGTAATATTTTTTGTTTTCTTCAAGTGAAAACAGTAAGACTCACCACTCGCATGGCTGCTGCTTCTCTGGGGATGAGCTCTCGATGCGCTTCAAATGCAAATTAACCGAGCTGCAAAGAGTATGAGGGAGAAAATCAGTTGAAAGTGGATTACCAACTAAAAAATAGTTATAGATAGATTACGTTAATGTTGCGTAAGTTTTTTATTCGCACCGCGAAAACTCCGACAACGACGATGACCGGCCAGACCTTAATCGCTGCCGTTCAATCTTGGCTCGGTCCGTCGGCCAATGCCAAGAACTGGCCAGCAGCCGGAGCGTGTCGCCCGGCGGCATTGAGGCGCTGCCACTTACTTTGGACTCTTAGGAAAATCGCACAAAAATCGCGCAGACAAAAGCCCCTACAATTGCTGGCGAATCCCAGAGAAACTTTTCCCTTTCTTTTGGGAGCGATTGAATAAAAGGCCAAAACGCTGTGGGGGCGTGATCCAGCAGTAGCACCAAAACCGTTGGCTGGATTTTATGACATTGCAAAATCAGTCACGACTACTTAAAAGCCATCTTTCCCCTCTCCCCTATCCTGTTGCATGCGAGTGAGTGACACATATTTTTTCTCTCCAGCTACTGCTGCCAATTACTGTCTCGCCTCGGAGCCTCGGGCTTCATCCCGCTGGCTTTTGTTGGCTTTTTGGCGACAGACGTCAGCCCCCGCCAAGTGTTATTGTTTAGCTTGTGCCGCTTGTTTAGTCGTTGCTGCAAAGTTTTAATTATTTTTCGAAGACCGCACAGGTGACTGGAATGACCCACCGTATGTGAGGCAACTCCTAATTGGCCATGCCGCTTATGCAAGAATTACGGGCGATGACGAGGCCGAAATGCAGAATGTATTATCGAAATTCGGTTAATGAAGATAGATTTAAAGTATGTCCTGCTCAGAGAGTTTTTTCATTGATTTTTTAAATTTAACTCACTAAAAAGTCGTCGTCATTTTACTTAGAGATAAGGCAGGGAAATTCGTTCTAAGCTTAAATAATTGAGGGCTTTGGGTTTGATTTCTTCAGTTTTTAAAAAACATTCGATAGTCAAACCACAAATTTTGTGTAATTTGTGATTTATGTATGGATTTCAATTAATAAAATTCTTAATTCCTATTCCTGAATATCACGGTTTTTTAGAATCGTTCTTTAAAATTTTAACAGCAGCTTTAGATCTTTAGAATAAATTAAAAAATTGTTTGTTTATATATTATAGAATCTAACAATTATTTCGCAATAAATCTGAAATTAAAAAGGGAATTCAGTATGCATTTATAAATTTCTTTTACCAGCGATCAGTTAACGTCAGATAAGTTTAGTTTATATAATCTATATTCTTTAAGTTCAAACAAAGAATATCCTACCTATGATTTTTTCGATAATGGCTAATGTTTTTGATATTGATAATATAAGTTAGTCAGCCTAAATCCTGTTCTCTTCACCTTCTGTTATAAGAAACTTTCTATAGTATATTAGTTATGCTTTTCACTGATATATTTTAAAGAATTTGTAAATGTTTTCTTCACAAGTTATGAATCACAATCAAAGATTTTCGACGATTAGAAACCATCCTGTTCGATGTCTTTGACACCATTTCAAATATTTAACGATTAAATCCTGCTCAAATAGTTTACACTTTAGTGGTTTTACGAAGAACTGCGATAATCCTTTCGGGGCTAGCACTAACCGTTTTCGTGGACACCAGCTGCTTCTTTGATATTTTGTTTTGGGAAGGCACTTCACCAGACGATGCTCTGCCGATGGACAAATGCGAACTACACTGCTGTTTGATGCGCAGCATGCACTTTTATACAAAATCATAACCGGGCAAAGCCACAAAAACCAAAAAAAACATTGGTAAAAACACACACAATAAAAAAAAAAATAACAATAACAAGCGGACAGACGAAAATCAAAAGCTTCGAAAAGCCAAACACAATGCGAAGAAGACGCTGGCAAGTCTTCGGCGTCGAGTTGTGGGTACTTTATGTAACACTCCAAATGCACTCACTCGCCGCCAGCAACCAGCCACCAGCCACAAGCCACCAGCAACATCTGCCACAAAATAAAAACAACAAAAAGCAAATCCAAAACACCGCCGGAGGCAGCAACAATAAAGGTAAAGCGATCGGAAAGCTTTCTGCCTTTGCTATTGTTTTTGCCCTGATAAATCCACATCGATCGGATTCCAAGTTCAGTGGCAACATCTGTCATCACTACACGGCGTTGACTTTGGATAAATCATAAAAGAGCGTGCCGCTTCAAATTAATATCTATGATTGCTTTTTATTCGAATGCTAGCTGTTGGTGTGCAATTATTAAAATGTACCTTTGTTAAAAGTACTTGTAATATATTTTGAACAAGATGGTTTGGTATCACATTTTACTCTCAGTAAATATTTAAAGAGAACCCACATATGATACTCGTTCCAATATTCAAAAGTTATTAAATATAAAAATATATATATATAAAATGTTATAATAAAAACAATTCAAGTAAAAGTAAACAAATACTAAAAGAAATGCTAAAAAATCTTTTCAGCTAAAAATATTATTAAGAAAACTGAGTTTTTAAAATTAATCAATGTACCAGTAAATTTAGGAATATAAAAGAAATTAATAAATTATTGAGTAATATTTGTCACAAAATTTATTATCAGAAATATTTGGAGTTTAAGGTGCAACTGTCACTTTTATCTTCCTACTTTTAAATTGTGTTTTTTTAATAAAAGGAAAGATACAAGGTAATATATGGAACACTTTAAGCTAATGTCTAATATGTGTACATTTTAGAATATGGAAAATAGCCATAAATGGGCCCTTAAACCTTAAAGTATCATCACCAGCTCACTAACAGCTGAGCAAAATGTAAATAAATAAATCGTTATTACGTCCCCCAAGAACCTTCCCTTGTCCCATCAATCAATTAATAACCAAATAATGCTGCAGTTATCAACGTTGGGTAAATGGTTTATTTTAGGCCACAGTTGGCGGCATCTCGGGCTTCTTCCAAATGTAACTGGCCCAGGGGATGCACTCCTTCAGCAGATGCATGTAGGCCAGACCCGAGGGGCAGTCGACCTCCTTGGCCGCAGTGCCGAGCTCCTCGCAAAGCCAGTACTTGGCGGCGTCAAAGTGATGTGGATAGGTCTGGCCCACCTCGGACTCGTCCTTGCAAGCGGAGCGACCCGCATCGGAACTCACACTGGCCACCAGGAAAGCGGCCACCAGCAGGGTGAACAGAGCAGCAACTGCCGGAAATGGGAAGGGAGGAGGGAGAAAAGTAAGCAATCGATGGGGAAATAACTTTGAAAAGCAACCAACACCCACCAGACTTCATTTTCAGCTGTGAAAGTTTTCTCGATAGAAGGAACCAACTGAGGCCATTCCATTTTGGCCACGGAACTTTTATACTTTCGACGGAGAGCCGAAAAAAGACGCAAAAACAAGAATAATAAAAGTATTGACATTTTGACACACGCGCGCATCCGTTGATTATTATCTGGGGAGCAGAAACAAAGAGCAGAGAGTTGCTCCAAGATAGGGAGCAGATTCTGCCAAAATGGCCCCAATATGGTCCCAGGGGTGGGGAGAAGGAAATTACTTAATACTATGTATGAAAAATAATGTTTTAGTGCGATTAAAGATAAAAATCTCTTGCACTGTGTTTAAATGATAAATTTGTATATATAAACCCGAACTAACTATCACTAATTGGTGGTCACAAACCCTAATTTATAGGGTCTATAAGTCGACACCCTGCATAATGGCCATGACTAGTTATTGACACCTTGTCACGTGTAATCCCAGATGGCATGCCGAATCCATAATCAAATATTATATATATTTCCGTAATTCCATAAAACAAATGCTGAAACCTGAATTCGTTTAAATTGTGCAACATTAAAGTCTATCGGCCCATTCATTAATTAATTGCTGACCAACTCTTCGATGCTTATTTTTGTAATATTTGTTGTAGTCTCTTTTGTTTTTTGTTTAGTCATTTTGCAAAAGTATTTTGCATTTATGGTAACTGTTTGTTTCTTTGTGGCTTTGTTTGGCACCGAAGCCCCGCAGCGATTCGGGCGCCAGGCCACTTGACCAATATAAATAGCAAAACTAACAAACATATAATAAAAATAAAGAAAAAAATCCACATTCACGACTGTAAAAAAATAAAAACCGTTTAGTAGCGAAAACAAAAGCCCTGAAAATCGCTTACAAAATGTTGCAGTGTTTAAAGTGTAATTACAGTTTCCGCATTGAGGGAAAAAGGGGTTTTGCCAATCAGCCGACGCAATTTGGCCAGGAGGAGAGGAGTCTGCCAGATGTCAGATGACTTGGCATGTGTTAACCTGACTGATTATTTCGGGTTGGCCAAGACGATGGCGGCAACGCGCAGTGCAGCGGCTAATTATCGATTAAGCCGCTACGCTCGGTCTCTGGGGGCCAAATCCAATTAATGCGGCCAAGTGAAATGCGGCTCGTTATGATTGCCCAAAATGATGGTGAGAAGCAGGGGCAGCAGCTCGGCGACATCCGCAGACGGGGAGCTAAAAATAAATCGAAACTCATTTGGACTAAGTGATTTTTGCTGTGCAACAAGTGCCCCAGTGCAGAGCGATAAGGCCTATAGGGCACTATAAATATGCCAATTTTCGGCCTTCGATTGCAACACTTTCATCATGTACAAGGGTGAGGCAGAACCTTAACTTCTCTCTCTAAGACAGAGACTAACTCTCCTTCGACAGCCACTTTTCTTTGCTGCCTGTTGCTGGGCCTGATCCTGGCCCTCAGCTCCGCCTACAACGGCCAGGACATCTACGCCGAGCCCAACTGTGCCATCGTCGAGGATCACGCTCGCAAATTCCGCGACATCTCGGACCCCACCCACTACTGGGTCTGTCCCGAGGGTCAGGAGAAGGCCGACTACATCCAGTGCCCGGACAACTACGCCTTCATGGAGAAGGAGCAGTCGTGCGTCGTCTGGGAGGAGTGGAAGTGGGTCGAGCCCTACACCAAATAAACCGAACCTAAGCCCACACGCCTCGTGAACAGCACAAAGTCTAAGCCATTTCTATTTCTTTTTCGCTGCCGCCAAGTTTTGATTGGATTCGATTGGATTTCTCAGAAGGGAGATGGGCTCTATGGTGGTGTAAATAAATTAATTATATGTCCTAACTTTGGTCAGTGCTGTGGCATACAGTGAAACTTCTCAGGAAGAAATATGTTTAATTCTTTTGGGAATTCTATTAGATAACTTGACTTATAGAGAGAAAACCTATTTGGTTTTCGCTATCCAAATTTCGATATATGTATCAAAGCTTTTTATATTTTCGATGTGACAATAAGCTGTATTTTCGTAGTACAAAAGTAGTTCAGATTAGTGAATAATATAAATCATTATTTTAAAGTTGTGATAGATGTGTAATGAATTTATATTCTGCTCTTTTAAGATTTAAAAACCTTTAGTTATCTTACATCACCAGCTTAATGTCAGGTAGTTTGAAGTAAAATTTCCACTGTACTTACAACCTGTCCCTGTAGGCTTAACTACTTTATAGACTCTACTCGTACAGTCTTAAGCAATTACGTTCATGTAACTCAATGTCCCCATAACTCAAGTTTGCCGTGTGCGGGTAGTCTGAGTTGGATTCATAGTTCCCTGCGATGCTGCCTTGTAACTGAACTTGGGCCTCGACCCGAGGCTGAGCCCGAACTCGAACTCGAACCCAATGAAGCAGAACTTTTAATTAACCAAGGCAGACGCACACACACAGCCTGCTGAGGGTTCCCAGGGGCCCTGAGGCCACGGCAGCTCTCGCATATATCACATACTACACCCGGAATATGATATACGTCTGATAAACGATAATTAGGCAGTGCGTGTCTGTTGCGCTTGTAATGTTATCTAACACCTTCGATTGGCAATCAAAGCTGTTGCCGCTGTGGAGCTGCGCTGCTGCTGCTACTACAATCAATCAACTCGCATTGTGCCCGCTCCGAGTCACTCAAAGTACCCCAAACAGAGGATGAAACACTGAGTCAGACGTCTCCAGTCCGGGGTGCTCCAATTCGGGGCTTAACAAAATATATAAATTGGGTGCTCGCGCTCACACATGTATTTATTTTTTTATATTTCCCTTCAGGTAAAAGTCATAAATATCAAAGCGTGGCGAAGAGAAACACAAGCGCTCGCATTAAAAGTGAAAAGTACTTCAATAAATTTAGTTAGAAATCATTGCCGCAATGCAAACACACGAGATGGAGTGCTGGTGGGCACGTTGTGTGGATGCCGATGCCCCACGGCAGATTGAAGTGCCCGTCGATGGCATCACATAATGAATTTGGGTTTGGAGGTGCCGTGGCCGGTGCTAGTGCCGTTGCCTTACCCACGGATCTCTGAAGAAAGTCAGCAGCAGTGCGACGGTGGCCTTGACAAGGCGAGGAGACACCATTATCTGCATGCAGATAAGACCTCCGAGCCCATCGACTAATGGCAATGACAATGGTAATGGCAATACAGCGCTGGCTCTGGTACTACTCCGCTACAAGTAATGGTAATGGCGATGCCAACTAGGTGCTACAGAGAAAGAAACTAAAAATATGAAACTACTGACAAAGTTATCTATTTAATAGTTAAACTTTCCAAGAGAATGATTACAAACAAAAGGAAAAATTCTTTCAAATCTATTATTTTTTTATCTTCTTCCTTTGATTTCACAAAATGTTGCATTATTTTCCACAGTGTTTGGTGGCATAAAAACAAAGCACTTGCATTAGTTGCCTCATTTGCCAATACAATACGATACGAAACGGAGTGCGGTGTGGGTTTATTTTTATCAGATAGCTGAGTCTGATGCTGATGCTGATGCTGCCTCATTTCTGGGTTAAGATGAGCTGCAGCTCCCATCTCGAGTGTGTCGTCGCACTTGGCCAGCGCTATTACTGCGTCAACGACTGCCATAATTATTCCCATCATTACTTGTAGGTATAAATATATATCCATGCATTTATTCAGAGTTGTGCAAATAAGGCGAGCGAACACTTATCAACCCAAACTCTGACATTGAACCAATTTTTCTGGTCTTTGTTTTCAGCTAATAAATGAATAAACGCTCATCAATGACGAAACTATGTATATCGTGACAAAATGCTTTGCAGAACATTAAGTTAAGTGCAGGAAATTAATGGGTGGGCTGATTACATTGTATAAATTAAAGATATTTGTACATTTTGAATTCCAAAAAATAAATGGAAATTTTGTCAAATACCGTATTTTAATAAAACAAAAGGAAAAGGATAAGGATTTGCCCTTTGGACAATCAATTAATTCACTAAAAAGTAAGTAATTTAAAAAGGAATGTGCAAGAAAATATCACATTGTTAAATTTAGGAAACTGAAAATTGAGTAAGTATATTTTGTAATATTTTAATCAACTTGTAAAAATATATATAACGTCATTTAATAACTATAAATTTTAAATTTTAAATTTCGATAAAATCTTCTAGAATTTAATTTAGAGTTTACATTTTAAAAGCCGTTTGCTCACGAAAAAAATATTTTATTCAGTTTAGGGAAATAACAAATTACAAAGATGTTGTTTTCTCTTATTTTAAATAGCTACATAAATAAGTTATGTGCATTGCTTATGAGCAGCATTCTGCTTTTGATAATAGTTAAAATTATACCAAATATTTAATTTAAAGCTTTAAAGTTTATTTATCACAAAATTATATATATTATTAATTTTCTAATTTCAGCTTGCCCATTGTAATTACAGAACTTAATCACCTTTAGGGATTACCCTCACTGACTAATCGCGCTGAGCTCCAAAGTTTGTTCCAAATTTGTCCATTTCCCACCGCTGTGGCCGCTCTTTTGTAATTATCTATCACAATCTATCTCAATCCAGATGCCCAGCAAAAACGGAAAGACAGCGCCGGCGCTTTGATTGATGGCTCCACTGATTTGACTGATAAGAAAACATATGTACCCTCTATGTGCACACCGACTCGGCCATATATCCCTAATACATGGCCTGTCACAGGCCAGGTGAGTGACAAATTGACATGTCTCAAAAATGATGAATTTACCACCGGGGGGAGGGAGAGGGGAAAAGCTAGTCTGCAAAGAACAGAAGAAGAGAATCCATATGACCTTTCATCGGACGGGCAAATAAATTCAAAGCGACATGCCTCCGACAACCGCCTTCAAGCGATTTGAAAAAATTGTATTTGAGTGGCGGAGTGTTCAATTTAGCATAGGTCAAAGTTCGCTGCTGAGGCGGGATTTCAGTTCAAGTCCATTGCTGACGTCAGTGGTCTGTACCCACATCAGGAACAATAAGCCGCAGCTGAAAGCGAAACCGACAACGATACCCGAACTGAAGCTGGGAAATGAGAGCTGGGAGCTTGAAGCCGGGAGGAGTGTCTCCTGTATCTCACCTGGCTCCGTATTATGCCCATTAATTTTTCAAGACCTGGCCCCCCTGTCTCTCCCCTATGTAGGCTCCCGCCATGTATATGCATTAAAACTTTATTCCTTTATTTCTTTGCCGTGAGATGTCGCTGCTCATCCGAAATGATTGTCGGGGCATCAGAGTGATTGAGGTCTGTCATCTGCAGACTGTTAATTGAATGGGGGCTTATTCAGACAGACAAAGGCCGAACTTGTCCAATATTTCAGCGGAGAGAACATCTGTGTTCTTTGTGTGCCCTAAAAATATTTGTAACAATGCTTATCCTATTGTTTCTATCAGCTTACACTCTGAAAAAAGTCAGTAATACACTTTATTATACCAAAAAAGTGGTTGTAAAGTGTTGGCAAACTTGAAAGACAACATTTGGCGAAAAACTTTTTCATGGACTCATAGCTTACACTTTTTACCAAGTTTGGACACTCCAAATTACAGTTTTAGGGAAACCTTTAATTAAAATTAAATTAACTGAAAATTTGAGAATATTGCTATATAAAAAATATTTTTCTTAAAGAAAAGCTTACTGTTGATTTATGCTTTAAATCCAAAATTTGTATTGAAGATAAAAGATTCACTATTGGCAATCGCTGTTAAAATAGTGAAATAAATATTTTCTGCGTACTAAATACGTTATGTGCGTAAAAAGTACATATATAAAACAATAGTGAGCTCTTTAAAGTAAAAAAATTAAAATATCATTTATCTTTTCCTCTTAAATGAATTAAATAATAATATTTATCTTTCCTTCCTAATATTTTAAATTCAAACAGATTTTTCAGTGTAAGCCCCACACACACGTACCGGTGTCGATTGCTCGACAAATCCTCGGCAAATTGCATTTAAAATTTTTTATTGACTCGAAACAAAAGAAACAATGAGAGGTTGTGCAGTGGTAAATACACGCTTTGAGAAAGGTTATGGCACTGGTCTAGTCTTTCGCTCTTTCAAAAGCTTTCACCACACGCACTCCCCTGCATTCCAGTCCAGTTGAACAGCTGGTGAACAGCTGGAAGCCACATGTGGCTTGGAAGCCGCCGCTGGAAGACAGAGTTCATTCTGCCAGGAAGCCAACGGCTCCGCCTACTTCTTCCAGTCCGACTCCTAGCCATGTGGGTGTGTGAGTGCTTGTGTGTGTGGGAGAGCGAAATTTCGCACTAGTATGCGAGGACAAGGCCACACCCACGCGCTGCGGCCATGTTTGAATGAAATAACAGTAAAGGCAAAAGCAAAATGGCAAAGACAATCGGGGGACCAGGTGGGGGGAAAATACATTTTCAGGGAACGAAACGGAATGGCAATTGGAACAGTAATTCGAATTTAGGTTACAGGCCAAAGAGAAAGAGAGACAGAGAGATTGAAAGAGAGACTAGGGCGGGGGAGTATAAATTAACTGCAAGTGCTATTTTTATTGTTGTTTCGCGCTTTGTAAGTTAGTTAAGGTCATCGAAATGTCAAAAGTTGCATTCACCGATTTGACACCCGGCGGGGCTTGTGCGGGGTGTATCACGCACACACACTAAGTGTTTGTCCCGCTGACATTGCGGTTGATAACCAAGTGAAAAACAAATAAAAAGAAAAACATGCGACACTTGCAATTAAGTTTTGCAAACCCCATGGTATATACATATTCATACATATTCATACATATCCTTGCAAATATATTGATCGCATTTGGGATTAAGTTAGCCTTGCCTTTATTTTTGGCAGCACCCTAAACTCTTTATTCTGTGGGGATTAGCTACCATGTCGTCGGCCATTGTTAGTTCCTTGGGCTCTCACTTACACACTTCAACACTTTCGGCCGCCATTTTGACGGTCGCTGCTGCTCCTTTGAAATTCCACCACTCACACACACACACATACACATGCATACACACTTTGAAATTCCTCGATACACTTTTGTTGTTACGCTTTGCGCCGATTTCTCTTCCTCTTCCTCCTTTATTCGTCGCCTTCCTGTGGATGTAATCTTGCTCGCTCTCTCTTTCTCCGACTTTATTGCCATCTCCCTTGCTCTGCGCAAAGCTTTGTCTTAATTTTAATTTTATTGATATTATTCAGTTTGCGCAGATTCCATTAGATTTGATTGCCGACCACATTTTATGCATTCTCTGTCAATTTCTCCTAATCTGTTTGCCAATTCCCGCATTAGTTGTCTCGATTTGCTATCTGTATCTGGTAAATATCTATCAGATACAGATATCTGGTAAATATGTACCAAGTACACAGGAATTAGTTTCTTACAAACAGCATTACTTATTAAAATGTTTTATAAAAAAAATAATTTAAATTCGTATTTAAAAATTATTTTTAAGAATTATTAAAAGTGTGTTGGTTACGGGAACTTTGTCTTCGAAAATGTCTTCAAAAATCACAAGAATTTGTGGAATCTAATTCCAAGGTCAGTTCCTTTTTAATTTAATCAATTTAATTTAAGTTTAGTTTCAAGTCTCAGAAATATGTAGTTAATCTTATGAGACATTAAGGAAATAAAGGACAAACATAGAAGATATTGTAGTCTAATAAATTGATGGTGGTCAGGAAATGTACTTCAATTTTAAGCAATTGGTTTTATTTTTCTTGCAGAAAATAAAGGTCGAAGGTATCTCCCTTTCTTAAAGTTAAACTCCCTTCAACTTAAACCACACCGGAAAACTCCACGGGTCCAGTTAAATTAACTCGTAATTTAATACCCACCCCGGACTCCACCTCCACCTGTCCGCTGATTAAATTGCGTTTCGCTTGGGAAATTACAGGCTTGCTTCAGCATCAACTGCAGCTTCCGCCTTAACTCTTTACCTTTCCCATCGACCATAACTCCCCCTTCAGCGCTAACGAGGCAGCAGCTCATGTTACCCTTCTTGAGCCCTACGTCACTCGTCCTTGGTTCTGGGTCCTTGGTCCAAGCTCCTGTCACACGCACTGTGCCCAGCTCGACTTGTCGACTCCGGGCATAAAGGACGCAATCAATTGCAACTATAAGTACTCGCAATTAGTGTAGCCCGGGGCTTATGCAATCAATGAAAATGGAACGGATTGAAAATACATATATTGGCAGCGGTTTATGCTCGCTTTATGAATCGCAAATGAGAAGGTTGCAAATTGATTCGGATCAATACGCAGTTGCAAATTTAATGCCACTTGGCAGAGCGCTGGGTTAAAAGGATTACAGGAGTAGCATTACGATTTAACTTTCGGTCTGATAAATATATGGTATTTAAAGTTAATTTCTGGAGGATATGTGTTATTAAGCAGTATTTATTATTAATTCTGTTAAGCCCCAACATTTAAGGAGCTTTGTGCTAGAAAGTACTTATTTTCTATTCCTTTAAGTACTCTTCATAATGCAGCACTTATCCATTTATCTTTGCTCTTCACTTTCTGATAAATTCATTTATTTTATTCAATATGTTATTAAACTTAAATGACTTTATTGACAGGGGAAAGCTGCCAAGTTCCTATAAATATATTTAAGAAAAATGAAGCTTAAGACGTTAATAAATCTGTGCCTAAATATTTACTGACAGTTATGCTCTTCTGAAAATAATATTCATTAGTTTATAAAGCATATCGGAAATTAAGGTCAAATACTATTACCAAAATTCGTGGTACAATGTACAATTTACCTTTTATATATAGCATCTTTTTCTATAATAAGGTGATATTAAAAAGTGTCTTAAGCAATTCCTCACAATTTTGGCAACGCAATCCCATTCTGCCCCCCAAGACTGAGATAAATATGTTGCACTGCAAAATGTCTTGACTTTTCCCATTTTGCTGCACCTTCTGCCCAGGTAAATCCCAAAGTCATGAGCAATTCTCGAGTATCCATCATATCTGGTTTACCTTTGGCAGGCACTCGCTGTGCTACGTCAGCTTCGCTCCAAAACGAACTTTGTCGCAGCGGGATTCGGATGTGGATGCGACGGTGGCTGCCGTCAAACGTTGAGCCCTGGGGAAGCTTCTGGCAGCCGCGGGAGACGGAGACCAAATCTAGACGTGGTCGTGACAGCGGCAGCAACAACTCAACCTGCAACTGGCAACCGGCAACTGGGAGGTATCCTGCTGTCTATCTGGCTGTCAATATAACAATATCACACAAAAAGGATCAGGTCGCTGGCAGAGGAAAGATTGAGGGAAAATATAATTTTCGCTTGATGGGAAATGGGGTTTGATTTGTTTGGCCGGCAGGACCTGCCAAAAACCGACTGGCTGTGCTGCGGTCGGAGGGATCCAATTAGGCCAGTGCAGTGCAGAATTTAAACCATTTAGCGTTAGTTCCTGACTCGCCGCCAGGCAGTTCTGATGAGAAGATATTCAAAAATACACACACGTATGTATATTTGCTGGCATAAAAATCGATAGAATGTAACGAGCTAACCAGCAGCGGCAGGGTGGATGTGGGCGGCTCACCTTGGCCAGAGCCAGAACCAGACCCGAAGGCACAGCGTGATATTTTACAAGTGTTGGTTTTTCTTTCTGTTTTCTTTTTTATATATTTGCTGTTTTCCCACTGCTGGTGGTGGTGGATCCGTTGGACTTCGATGCTTCTGGGTGGTGGTGGTGTCTGTTTTACGGCTCGCTTACATCCAAGCAGATGCCAGACTAACCCGTCATCTAATTGCCAAAAGGCGTACCCCCTGTGCACTCTCCGGCATTACTTCACTCGCGTCGGCATGACTGAGTCCCTAATTGAAAATAAACATTAAGGTACGCAATTAAATATGCTGCAGTCTCCTGGCTTGTTTACGGCGCTCGTTATCCCCACTTTGAAGTTTATTCTATCCTCACTCATCTTTTTATTGCCGCGAGGCTCGAGCATCCTATGGGAACTTTCCGACGACTTTCAGTCACCTCTCGGTGTCGAATTTCAATTGTTTGCTCCACTTTGCCAGCGGAGAATTAATTAATCGCTTAGCCGGATCCATTTCGCAACATGACAAATGATGGGACATCTCTCGGGTCAAACAATTAGCTGTAAATTAAATTTGAATTAAGCTTAACTGCTGCGAAAATCGACGGTGGCTATAAAACTCTATATACAGAGGAGATTCAGTATTAGGAAATATAACCAAAATAATAATAATAATAATAATAATAAGATAAAAAATGTTTTAAAATAGGTAACAAGGGCAGGAAGCTTGTTTCAATTCTGTATCTCAAATATCCAAACTTTATATTGAGACTTATTTGCTTTTCTTTTCGTTTGTAGTTTGAAATAACGAAGTTGGCCTGTGCTCTTTGTATAGCATTTATTTTTGCTCCTTTGTTTTCTGTACATGGTTTTTTGTTTGGTCTATTGTGGGTGCCTGACGAGGCCAGGTTTCTTGGCGTTTTTTTGTTTTTCTTCTTTGGGTCCGCCTGCCTGCCTTTGCGTGCCTTGTAGACATTTTTCTCCGCTTTGGCCGCATGGTGCGTACCAGGTAACCTTGTTTCCAACCACTTTGGGCTGCTTTTGGCCAAAGTACATTGGCCTGACTTGGCTACGCGGTGGATGGCTGTGCTATATAATTTGGACTTCGCACACATAGGGCTTGTACCCGGTAGTAAAAGGATATACTGGATTTACTGATCCTGGAAGAAGTAACTTTGAAATAATTATATTTAAGGTCACCAATATACCATCATTTGTACATGCTTTCCTAATGGTAAAGGTGAATACGCTTTCGCTCATGAACAATATATTACCAGGTATTAATATGTCGAGGCATGCCGCTAAGAATATCGTTCTTTCTTGTTTTATATTTAAACCGCGCGCAAACATCCGCAGCAAGCACACCCACCCACACACACAGGCACACCCACAGCCACAACCACACTTCTCTGCTAAGGACACGCACACGGGCCAACGAGGCACACCTTGATTTACCTTTGAGAAGATGCCCCTGCTCCTGCTCCTCCTCCCACTCCCCGTCCAAGTAGGATTCATATCGATCGCTGCATTAAAAGTTTCCTCCCTCAACTATGAAAATAAAAGCGAATAAAAAGAAGCTGCAAAATAGTTTCCTTTTTTTGCACTCGTAATTGCCTTTACGTGGCTGGATTTGAAGGTTTCTGACTGCTGATTGGGGAATTCGGTGGCAACAAACTTTGAATGCAAACCGAAACTTTTGGTAGATATTAAAAAGTAAGAAAATAAACACGGAACGTGGATGGGAAAGTCATTTCCATGCACTCTAGCCCGATAATCAATCAATAAAGCGGCGCTAACCTTGACATGACTTTCAGTTCAGGCACCTGTTCTCATTTGAGTTGTGAATTGTAAATGGAAATGAAATAATCTAGCGGAATATCGTTAGCCCCTCCTCATTCCGATTCAGTGGGTCAGATGGGAGCGCTTTTCCTCTAAATTAAAATGGAAAAACTTCTGCCCTAATCACCTACAGCGACTTGCCAAGCGGTGAATAAATTGTAACTTTTTACAGCGCCTTTTTTTCCTTTTTTTTTATATAGAAACTTTATTCTGCATAAGAAATGTTATTCAAGTGACAGAGGCAAAGAGTTAAGACAAAAGGTGTGAGAACGCAGCGGAGAAACTTTGCAAATTTCTCTGTTCATCTGCCATTGAATTTATTATGTTGGCCATGTTTAGGACTCGGTTTTATGGTCTTAACATAATTTCGTGGCCTTTTGAGCCCGAGAGCACAAGTTAAGGCTTGATAAATTGCAGAAAGTGCTTGTCAAGTGATAAATGACAAAGAAATTGGCAAATTGTGTGACAGTCCTTGGGTCGGAATAAAAAGGGAAAAATATTCTAACAAAGGAGTGGTCAGAGGAGATCCTTGTGGGTGACCGACACGCCGACGCCTCTGCATTGCGGACCTGGATTTAGACCAGATATTAATCAGTGGCCAAGCTGTTTGCCAGTCTCATTGTCAGCCCCACTTGAGAAGAGGGTGTGTGGGAATCGTCTGTTTATTGTTCGGGCAATTGAAAAAATTAACAAGGAAATTGACAAAGGCTTTGTGTGGATATTGTTGTAAAAAAATACATGATCGTGTGCAAATAAAAAAAACAAAACAAAGGAAATGACATGATATCTCAGTGTTTGTGGGGTGGAAGGTGTATACAGTAAAGGGGCCTCTGTTTTACCTAAATATATAATTTAAGAAGAGGGATTTACAAACTTTTTCTTTTCAAAATTTCCAATTTGTAGGATTTTGCTGCGTAAAAGGATAATTTAAGCGGAGATCTTTCCACATCGAACATAACAATTGTAATTCCTAGTAAAACATTTGCAAAATAACACATAATTTTCTCTATAAAAAGGTACGATGAATTCATAAACGTCTTATTTTGAAAATGTTTTACATATTCTTATATTTCATCCATGTTTTCAGACGCTTCAAGTTATTTTTCACGACTCCGTTCTTTTTTTGAACTGCTAAATTTATAACTTTCATATTAATTCAAGTTATAAGAACTTAAACTTTAAAGTGACATTCCAAGTATATATAAAATAAGAAATTAATAAAGTTTAGGTCTCACAACTTAAAAAATTCACGTCTTTTCTAGTTCCCTATCGTTCTTATGGCCACCAATTGAGCGTGAGGGAAATGTCTGTTTATTGTCCAAGCAATTGCTGAAATTAACAAAGAAATTGCACGATTGCTGTCCAGGGAATTACGTTGTTGTAAAATAATTACATTTTGTATATGAGAGTGTGAAAACAGAAAACAAATTCAGCAAATGAAAAAGAATTCTTTGCGGCAAATGGGTCCCCAAGAACCCAAACCCGCCTTACATAAGCCCCGAAATGTGTGCTACAAAAAAGCACGCAATGACAAAATGAGGGAAAAAGCACAGCCGACCAGCGACCACCGACAGGTGAGAGAGAGTGTGCTTCCGAAGGAAATTGATTTTCTTCGCACGACGCGAATAGAATTTTATTCAAATGTGCTCAACTGGGCGAGAGTAATGGGCCTGGGAACGTACGGCTCGGAATATGGCGGTGGGGGAGAAAACCAGGAGCCTTTGCCAATTGGCCGGATGCCCGTCGGTGGAGCAGGCGCATGCGCCATGTATCCTGCGCCGTGGAAGGCGCACGGCGGCGGCGGGGAGCAAATCTCTCCGAACGGCACAACATTCCAGGCGCACTCCGTCGCCTATGAATACCGACAAAACGAACGAAACGGCGAGAGCTCTGCCCGTGGTGCTGGGCTGTCAGACAGAAGTTACCTTTGCTCCTGCCCGGACGACTGAACGCACGCTGCTGCCGTTAGTCGCCGTAGTCGTGGAAACACTCCCCGGAGCAGCTCCCAGAGCCCAGTTCTTTTTGTGAGCCACAGCGGACGGACCCAGAGCCCAGCTAGAGCTAATCCGAGCGAGGTGTGCAGAGCGAGCGTTGACGGGTAGAGTGCTTGACGGGTAGAGTGTCAGTGTGTCCGGTGTGTGCTCTTTGGTGTGATAGCGCGCGCGCTCGTTTACATAACACCTCGCGCGCGTTTTTGGCCAGGACCAGGAGTCGTCCGTCCAGGAGTCCAGGAAGTCGCAGTCGTCCAAGGAGTCGCGAACGTGGCGTCCAACGAGGCCAGCACCAGCGCCGCGGGCAGTGGCGCGGAGTCCGCCGCCCTGTTCTCGAAATTGCGTAGCTTCTCCATTGGCAGCGGGCCCAACTCGCCCCAGCGCGTCGTGTCCAACCTGCGCGGCTTCCTCACCCATCGCCTGAGCAACATCACACCAAGCGACACAGGTGAGCAACAACCATCGCGTACCAGCGAGCACCAGGTGACCATCACTGGGCCCCGCTTGCATAACGTGTCCATCTCCGTGAGGGCATATAATTAAAATTAAACAACATCTCGCCCGCAAACACTTGAGCTTAGCAAGTGCTTCGTCCTCGTCCTCAAAGGCCTCTAGCCCATCAGCGTTGTCCTTTGGCATATACCGACCCCTACCCACCCCGAGCCCCCTCCCTGGACATGCTTAGGTATATATCTTTTCATATATATGTATATTCCTCCTCGCCACTTGCCACATTTCACAGGGTAGACACATTTTATTTATGGCCCCAAAAAAAGAACGAAACTCGTAGGTTCGTCGTAGGTTGGCAGGTTTCACTTCGCTCAATGGAACGTTCTGGAATGGAACAGTCACCGTTCGAACGCTGAGCGCTTCTTATGTAATGTCCAAGGAAAAGGTGTGCTGAGGGAAAATAAGGAAAATTTTTTATACCCCATTAAAATTTAAAAAATAATTGATTCTAAATGATTACCTTTTGGTGATTTATAATCAATTTAAAATGTCACTTACAAGTATGCAATGATATTTTGAGTCTAAAAATGCATTGGTACCTTAAAATATATATTATTCATTGTTCTAGCCTTCTGTTAACGTTTTTTTACACAAAATACCCCTATCAATTGTATTGAATTTTTGTATTTAAATATATCAACTATGCCATTACATTTAAAAAAAAAATAACATTCATGCATAACCTGCAAGTAATCCTTTTTAAATTAGTTTTCATGGAAGGCAGAAATATTACATGTATATATGTTTAGATTTTGCTAATGCCAATGAAAAATCAGAGGTTTTTATATATTAATCGTTTTTGGAAAATGTGTCTCTCGGGTGCATAGACTAACCGACTTACTACAAATAGAAGTTGATAGAAATACCGCTACAGAACAGTTTTTTATAAACTAAATAACTAAAAGTTTAAAAGGATAAAATCTAACTCTCAAACTGCTTAATATTTATCAAAATCTAAAAAAATCTATAAAAATCTCACAAATTCCAATAGTTTTCATACTTTTATGTCCTTTTGCTGTCGTCAATAGCCACTCAAATAGAAAATAGAATCCCAAAACAACTCTCATCATTAGATTGGGCAGACTAATCAAATTTGTGTTGGTTGCCCCATTAAATCATTACAAGTCTTGTCTTGGCGAAAGGTGTCGATGGTCTAGTCCGTGGTCTGGTTGGAGTTCATCGAGGCAGTGACATCGACCGACGAGCGACACCACTGACACACCACCAAGGAGCCACCTGCCGGAGCGAAGCAATTTTCTCTGGTGCTGCGGCTGCTGCATAATGAAGGCAATAAATATAAATTTCACACACAAACACAAACAGGCAACGGCGACGGCGGCGGTTGTCGTCATTAGATTGTTTGCCTTGTAGACGCGTTTGTAGCGCTGATGTGTTCATAGCGGTTTCGTGTCAAAACAAAAGGGGGGTTGCTGGGCATCCCCCTTATATCATGCCTCCTTCCGTTTCCCCGAACCCAGCCAGGCCCGAGGGGATGGAACGAAGACAAAGGCTGGCAGGAAGGTAGCTCGTAATAAGCTAAACGAGAAACAAGTAACGCATTTGTCTTGATGCTGTCTGATAAAAACGGACCAGGACCAGGACCAGGACCCGGCCCAAGGCAGCATCTCGAGGGTTGCCAGTATAGAGCCATCACAGGCCGCGAGGGGGGAAATGCGACAAGGAGCTGGGGAAAGTAGGGAAAAGTGGCAAAGAGAAGGGAAACTGAAGCTGAAACTACATCAAAAGTCGTCGTAAACCGGTCGCTGATGGTGTTGTTGATTGCTCTGCTTTTGCCCAGCTACAAATGGTTACATTTTAGGCCCAGAGTTCGATGCTGGAAATTAGCAATTTGCCAGCAGCGACTATCGCTGTTATTAATCAAAATTGCACTACAAGAAAATGTCTAGCAGTAATATGAATCAAAATCGGATTACGAAGGTCGTAAAATTTACAAGGACGTAGATTATTGGATTTTACAGAGACAAATTACCTTGGTTTCTCAAACATAAATATTTAAATAAGAAATCAAAACTTAGTTTTGAAACCAGTGATAGTTAATTATCTCAGATAATTCTAAGGCTAAGGAAATATATTTTCTCCTGGTGTATGTCCTGGAAAAAAAGGCTTCCTAAAGGTAAATTACTTTTACCTCCTACCCAAAAAATAGCAATAAGTGTTGCATGTCCTAGTAATTTATGTGCAAATCAATTTGTAATCCAACGCTCAAACGCTGACCAAATAGGGATGTTCGATGGAAACTGGCCATGTGTGCGAATAGAAAGGACATTAGACACGCCAGCCACCCACGGGCGGGGTAAGGGGAAACCATTTGGCACTCACTCCTACTCATAGAGAGCTCCCCCGTTCTGGGCCACGCCCAGTTAATGTTTTGATTTATAGGCAGCCCCACTAAAGGGGCTGCTCATACGCCGCGTGGTACAAGAGCGGCAACATCAAAATGGCGCCTCTGCTCTGCCATTTGTGTGCTACTTTATTATCCTACAAGGGAGCCCGGAGACCAGGAGACCGGGAGGCCGGGAAACAGAGTTTGAAACGGATCCTCGGGCTAAGTGGCTGCCGGTCCACTGGGAGTTGATAAAAGCAAAACAGCAGCAGCAATAAAAGCTATAAAACAAGAGCTCTAAAGAGGGTGGCTGCAAACACGTTTCGCCTGAAAAGGATCCGCAACCGAAATTGACATTTTCTGTGTGTTCCCGGGAAAAACTTTTGCAATTAAAAAGTATTTCAAGCTAAGCAGGCCCAGACCCAGCTAACCCAGTTAGGAAACTCACGCAATCGATTGCGTCGAAAGACAGCGGACAAGACAATTAAACTTGAAACAGAAATGTCACCAAGACAAACACTTGCCACTTGGTTAATGGAAGAGGGTTAAGGTAACCGAGGCAACTGCGGCGCTAGTTAATCGATCAAGAGCCAAGGTAGCCCAGCGAAGAGTGCAGTAAGTGGAGGCTCATTAGCTGACCACGGTTCATTAGAGGCAATTGCTCAGGTGCCGGCGCCACCTAACGAAGTGAGTTCCATACGTGGCTTACGCGCCGCCGAGCACATCCACGTGGGGAGAGGTGAACTTCCCACAATTTTGATTCGATTTTTCTCCTACACTGAGAATATAAATAGGGGTTATATTTTACAAATATATAGTATGGCTTTGAAGTAAGAAGAGAATTTTTTAAAAACGAATTTAGGAACAGCAGAAGAAAACATTTGATAACAAACAATTCGTCATTTAATATATTTTTGTTTTTTGTTTGTTTTAGTTATATTTTTTTCCCAAAGAAATCATAATGCAAAAAAGATATAAATTAATAATAAATAATATAATAATAAATGTATTATAAATAATACATTTTAAGTTTGGAAGGATGTTCAAAATATTGTGTACCATTTGTTTCAAAGTTGTTTGTCTAGTATAGAATATTTTTAGCAAACTTCTGTTAACAGTGTAGAATTTTGAACCCCTGACCCCAGCCAGAACTTCAACCCTTCGAAGTGCCACACCACTTGAACAAAGCAGCTTACACCACTTGCGGGGAGTTTACAAGCCCAACTTTTCGATGGGGTGTCCAAGGGAGGAACGGTGTATATCTCTGGCCTTACGAACACTTGTGAGGATTTTCCGCTGCCTTTTGTCAAGTGCCTGAGTGCGAAATGCGGCTTACCATAAATATTATGATATATTTTATTTGCTGTTTATTTAAGATTCCGCCCCGTCCCCCGTAAGAGCAAAGGGAGAATGGCAAATGGTCTAGATTATTAATTTTAATGGTATACGAGAATATACGCCTTCGTTTTGGAGCCCCGGGTAGCCATGGCGAAGCGCCAAAGCTCACGTTGCCAACATCTCATTGCAAATGCAAACAGCCCCCGACACGGGCGATATTGTATTTTTTATGTCTTACCCTTCAGGAGAATGAAATTGTATTTTACGCTGATTACCTCGTCAGACAGACGGCAGGCACACCCAGCTGTCCACGCCCCCGCAGAGTCGCAGGCTGAAAAAGCGAATGTAATTTCATTCGGTGCCCCCTTTTCCCTTTTTTTTATTTCTCGAAAGCAAACATCCTTGGAAGGTTTGTGAAAAACGTCAGGAGCAGAGAGCAGCGAGCAAGCTGCGGATGTTCCCAGGGTTACGGGTGCGGGTGGCAAAAGTCGACGATCATCCTACCATTGATGTGGAGGCGTGATGTGGGTGGGCTCTTTGAGCTGGCAAAAGCAGGGAATTCTCGTGAATTTCTGGCCCAGATCCCATTTTGCACTTTGTTGTCTGGCAGAAGATTAAATTTCGGCTTCCTAGCAGGCTTCACAGCTCGCCTTAAAGTAAGCTTTATATGGAAGGGGGACCTGGTGCCTTTTTGTGGAAAGAAATGTCTTTCAAAGGAGTCTTAAAGGGACATCTAGTTTTTTTATTGTATTTAAATGTTGTATAAATTTATAAACAAATAATACCCGCTTTAAATAACACTTTTTTGCTGCTATTTTATTCGATTACCTAAAATAAGCTTGTGGCATAAACCTCGGGAACATTTCAGGCACCTGAAGCACCCCCAGCTAGTGTATTATTAACGAAGCAGAAAGTAGAAACTAAATTTGGCCCAGGAAAACAAACACATGGGCTGTCATAATTTACTGCGGTGGAAGCTGCATAAAAGATGAACGCTTGGCCTGCTAATTGAGCCGGAGTCGGAAGTTGCCGCTCGACCCCACAGAACAACATGAAAGCAGCCCAAATCCCCAGCAGGACGCCCAACAAAGGGCTCTGGGCCGAGACTGGGGCTAGAGCTGTGGCTGTGGTTGGGGCGGAATGAAAACGAAACTCAAAGCAAAAGCAAGACTGAAACGAAAATTTTGTATAAATGTTTATGCATCCGGCTGGGAAGTTCGTCAGCTGTCCACGAAGCTTTGCCAGACAGGGCGTAAAAATCAATAAAATTATAAAAGCGTAAATACGAATTGCCATAGCTTATACATAAACATATATGCACATGGAACAGCCCATAATTGGGTGTCTGTTTATGCAGTTGTTTGGGGTTTGGAGTAGTATAGATACGTGGTTTTGTAGATCAGAAGATGATAGGTTCTTAAAGACCAGAGATATGACAGAAATTGCTGAATATTGCCAACTGATTAAACAGGTATTTAAAAATATGCCATACATTTTTTATCTTTTAAAAATGAGTTTAAATTGGTATTCATTTTAAAGCTTACTGTTTTAATAGTAGCATTTTGTAGCATTTAAAATAATTTTAAATCTACAGCCATTTATGTAACATCTACTGAGTTTTAATTGTATGCCTCTCCATATTATCGAACTGGTTACAATTTGTGGGGCTATATTTCCTGTACAAGATAATAATTACTCTTTGCACACAATCACGAAATACATTGAATTCTACATATACCTATGGTGTGGGCCTTATTATAATCAACATGTAGGCACACGTTTCTGCACTTGACTCGAGCAGCTGCAGGCGACCAACCCCTGACGCTGATATAAAGGCCTGCCAACCACCACCACCCTCAGGGTCAAGTGCGGCCACCCACCTGACCCACCAGACCCGCCAGACCTGGGCCTCCCTCCTGTTATTGTTGCTAGGGGAAAGTTCTCAGGCATGGAGAAAACTCAAAAATTAAAGTCGCTGGATGGAAAAATAAAAGCAAAACCAGCGCGTACAACATAATTGACTCATGGGCAGCCCGGGGGCTGTTACCTTATAACATACACAGGGTGAGTGCCGCCGCCCTCGATCAGGAGACCAGGCCCAAGGTTGTTGCCGGGTAGGTTTTGGGGCAGATACACGGACGTGGTCATGAAAATTTAATGATAAAACGAAATGTTTTTGTTACGTCTCGCATGCGGCTCATAAGGGGGCGGCTTTCAGTTCGGACTCCTGAGGGTGTGGGTTCAGAATGTGGGGAGTGACTAAATTCATACCCAGCACACGTCGCATTTTCATGTTTACCAGCACGGGGCGGGTGGCTGCTCGTCGAGCGCTACAAGGTAGATAAATGTTGAAATTAGATCAGCATTGATAGCTGGCTCAGCAACGATGTTGGCTACACCTAAATTTAACGAAACGAAGCCCTAATGAACAGGGAGAAGGCCACGATTTTTTCAATGTCTGGTGGGAGAGTGGAGTTGGGGGACAGGGGTGTCACTTTACCCAAAAAAACTTACCTTTAACAGAATTAAAGTTAGGTAAAATTCTATTTAAAATGCAACATTAATGTTACTCCTAACAAACTATTATTAACTATTATTATTCAAACCAAAATACTTCTGAACTTTGTAATTTCTCCATAAATGTACTAAGTAAATATTTCACTTCTGGGCGGCATTTTAGGTGGATTTGAAAGTTGTGTGATTTCTGTGGCATTCATGTATATAAGAAATATAACTTTTCAGCAAGAAAACATTTGGTTTAAAGGGGGAAACTGCTTAAAACGCTATTTGCCAGATGTCCTTCGTCCAGTGATTACATATTTTGGTCGGAAAACTGGTCACAAAAGCTAAGCCGACACTTCTCTCAAAAAGAAAATTTCAAAATTCCAGCTAAGGACTGTGCGTGGGTGGACTTTCACTCTCCTTTTGTTTCCTTACGAGTCCTTGCTGCTTGCGTGCGAGTCGAGGGCGTCCCTTTTGTTTGTGTGTGTGGGCCAAAAGCAATAATTATAATTGCAGCTTCGATGAGTGGAACCACGTGACACTGAGGACTCTCCACTCCGTTTCATTTTTAGCTCAAAGCCACAAATCCAATTAAAATAATTGCTCCCCGCCCTTATAAACTAAGTAGACCCCGCAAATGCGCGATGACTTAATTGTAGAATGTTCTCGTCCTTGTTCGGTATTTGTTTTATGATTGAAATGTGTGTCCCTCGATTTAAATGCAAAAAAAGCAAAAAATCAACAACAATCTTGTGTGATCGAATCGACGCGTTATAATGCTGTTGTGACAATGCCACGAACTAAACCTAACACATACAATCTTTGTTCACCAGCAGGGCAGCCTTTTGCAACACAGAAACAACATTTCAATCATAAAATAATCCCAACTAACAAAGAAGTAAACCTAGTTAAGAAAGAGGGCGAGAGATAGATCTTGGGAAACCCCCACAAAAAAACCAAATAAAATCAAGGCGAGTTGCAGAGAAAATAACAAAACAAAAAAGACTAACGAAATCTTGTTTCTGTGTCGTTAAAGGTTGTTCACTGGCATGCCAACAACTCGTACACCTCCGACTCCGACAACTACACCAAAACATGTAAAACCACACTGCGGCAGGAACAGCAACAGCACCAGCAGCAAAGGCAAACTCAGTTAACCACAAGCAACGAAAAACCACCTCAAAGAGACGAACGGCAGAGTTGCCTCAAAACATAACCGGAAGCGGCCATATTTGTAGCGAGTGCTAAGCGATTTCCGGCTGAGACGATGAACGGCGCCAGGCCACTTTGAGTACAAACCGAAAGAGGATAGAAACAAAAAGGAATCCCCGAGTTATAGGGAACATATCGCACTCCTCAGCTGTCCATAAGAGCATTCAACATGGCGGGCGCTTTCCAAATTCCTGTTATCAACCTCGAGGTGCGCGAGGTCAAGGAGATCGTGTGGGAGAAGATCCAGGAGCCGGTGAACCAACGTCGCCTCATCCTGGTTATCGTGTCTATAGCCTTATTGCTGGACAACATGCTCTATATGGTGATAGTGCCCATAATACCCGACTATCTACGAGAGATCGGGAGCTTCGATGACGGGCCCACGCCTCCACCTCTGCGGGACAATGTGACAGGCAAGATCATACCGATGCACCATGACCACCATGGCCAGGACTCTGCCACTGGCATTCTGTTCGCCTCCAAGGCCATTGTTCAACTGATGGTAAACCCCTTTTCGGGCGGTCTTATCGATAAGATTGGATATGATATCCCCATGATGATCGGCCTGACCATTATGTTCTTCTCCACGGCCGTGTTCGCCTGCGGCAGCAGCTACAGCGTCCTGTTCTTCGCCCGCTCGCTGCAGGGAGCTGGCTCCGCCTTTGCGGACACCTCGGGACTGGCCATGATAGCCGATCGCTTCACCGAGGAGAACGAGCGGTCGCAGGCCCTGGGCATTGCGCTGGCCTTCATCAGCTTCGGCTGCCTGGTGGCGCCTCCGTTTGGCGGCGCTCTGTATCAGTTTGCGGGCAAGGAGGTGCCGTTCCTGATTTTGGCACTGGTCTGCCTGCTGGACGGCCTGATGCTGCTGCTGGTGATGAAGCCCTTCAAGGAGCAGATCAAGCAGAGCAAGGAAGTGCAGGACCAGGTGATCCCCATCTGGCGTCTGCTCATGGATCCCTACATCGCTGTCTGCGCCGGAGCTCTGACCATGTCCAATGTGGCGCTGGCCTTCCTGGAGCCAACCATCTCGCTGTGGATGGAGGACACCATGACCACTGACAACTGGAAGATTGGCATGGTTTGGCTGCCCGCCTTCTTCCCTCACGTCCTGGGCGTGGTCATCACGGTGAAGATGGCCCGCAAGTATCCGCAGCACCAGTGGCTAATGGCCGCCGGCGGGCTGGCCCTGGAGGGCCTGTCCTGCTTCGTAATCCCCTTCTGCAGCGGCTACAAGATGCTGATGTTGCCCATCTGCGTGATCTGCTTTGGCATTGCCCTCATCGACACGGCCCTGCTACCCACGCTGGGCTACCTGGTCGATGTGCGCTACGTGTCCGTGTATGGCAGCATCTACGCCATCGCGGACATCTCGTACTCCATTGCCTACGCCGTGGGACCGATCATTGCCGGCGGCGTGGTGGAGGCCATCGGCTTCACGGCCCTCAACTTCCTCATCGCCTTCTCCAACCTGGCATATGTGCCCGTGCTGCGCAAGCTGCGCAACATCTACGACTTCAAGCCCTTCGAGAACGAGGCCAACATCCTGATGCAGGACCCGCCGAACAAGGAGTACCAGACCTATGTCATGCACGACCAGAAACCAGTGGAAGGCGGCGTGAAAAACCACCTGGAGTACGGGCAGCAGTACCAGCAGGAGCAGGAGACCAATCTGGACGACCAGCAGTACGACTACCAGCAGCAGCAGGGATACCAGCAATCGGGTGGCTATCAGCAGGACCAGGGCTATCAGCCGGGCTACCAAGAGCAGGGCGGCAGCTATGCCAGCCAGGGACAGCCCCGCGTGGCCAATCCCTTCCAGCAACAACAGCAGCAGCAGCAGCCGCAGAGCAGAGGTCCTGGCGGGCCAGCGAATCCCTTTAGGCAAGGATTTTAAACTGTTGCCCAGTCTTAAACCGTGTTCTTTTGCACATTTCCGTGTGCATTCCGTTCGATTATATCTGTTGGACATATGACCTATATACATATACTCTACACAAAACACATATACCTACAAATATATATAGTAAAATAGACATTTAGGCAAGTGGTACGTACACTATAACGAGCATAACATGCAGATAGTTAATACAGCAGCTAGTAAATGCCTTGCACTGCACCAAGTTTTGTATCATACACGAAATGTTGAAGCAACTAACTAATGGCGGTGATGGCTGGGGGACTCTTTGGTTATCCTGGGGTAGAAGAGGATGTATTACATTGAGGAACTCTTAAAATATCGAATTATACCTAGACGTTTCTTGCTTGTTTATTTAAAAGTTCAGAACAGATGGTTTTGTAATTCAAATCCTTCATTATTCATCTTGGTCATTTTTAAACACCAAGGAAAAGTATAAACTATAAAGAAGTTGAGTAAAAGGTTCCCTTATTTGATATATGAACGATTTACAAGTAATCTAAATTAATCTAGATAAAGAATGTTACACCACTTTCACTTGAAATATTGGCATATCATAACTGCTCCAATTCAACCTAACTTAAAATCCCATAAAATATAAAGTTTCCGCAGCCAAGGTAACCAAAGAAGTACTTCCCATCGCCGACAAATCGCATATATGCATCAGCATATATAGCAGCTATATAGCGCGGCCCGATCGGGTCGCCTATGCCCTATACTCAGTACTCATGCAGCCGTTTTCGTGTCTATCAGTCAGTGAAGCTAGAGAAACCAAAGCTAGGCTTAGTTAGTCTGTAAGGGGGAACAGCACTCCTGCCCTATCAAATACATATACACCTGCATACTATATACATATATGTATCGGATATTATATACACACGCATATATATAGATATATCTATATACAAGGTAGCCCTAAGCGGCGTGGCTGGCCAGCGGACCACTTTCGCCCGAGGACCGCCGTTCCACAGGCAATGGCATTCCATATCGCAGACATATCACAAATTGCACAAATCGGAACCAAGAAAAGGGAAACTCTTTCGGGTGCCATTGTGGCGGTTGACGGGCCGGAAATGGATTCCCGGCCAGCCGGGCTATATGATTTCCGGTTTGCGAAATATTTTCGGTTCGACGTTTCTTAACATAAGACACAACCAAGGTAACGATACATATCAGAGTCTCGATGGCTCGCCTGTTAAAATTACCAAAAGTGATATTACTTATTGCTACTAGTCTACACCTACATACATATATATATCGTATCATATCGGTGGCATACACCCTACTTTTAGGCCTGTACATGACCATGTACATAGGTTATATACACGTACAACCAACCAATGGAAACAGAGATCATGTTTCATATTTACCTACCAATCAATTATTATTTGCTTGTTGACTCTATGAGCAAATCGGGCGGCCCGCCGATCAGGACGGACCGCCGCCATAGTAGATCTTCGATAGCATAGCATATATATAAATGTGTGTACCTTGTCTATAAGATAAAGAGATAAACCTATGGATAAAGATTAATACAGTACGATATTTTTGATTCGTTTCGACTGCACACCACTTTTTGAGGGCCGTCTACGCCCCTATATATTATACACCTTTTAGCTGGATCTCAAGAGAGATTTCTTATATATCGATATAAGTCAACTGATCTTTTGTATACAACTTAGCATGCGTATATGGGTGTCAGGGGAAGATGAGAGGTAGTTATGTGTAAATTTGGCAGTTATTTACAAGTATATATATCACAGACTTTCAGCATCCGTGAACATATCAGTGAAACGGCCATTTCGGAACTAGAAACTTAACTAGAAAGAATGAGATTATGTGTATCTTATGAATTACGAAAGCAATTAACAGAAATGCACTGATTTTGGTAGTGGTTTTATAATTTATATCATAAGCCATAAAGATTTGTTTTAAATATTTTAAATGTAATTTTTTCTCGTTAAAAACCCAGCAAAACAAAAGTGTTGTCTGTTTCTAAGGTTTGCTTGGTTTATACTTAGTTATTAAATTCAATACCTTAATTTAATCCACCATAATCATTTTTTTGAATCATTTGACACTCACTTTACACCTTAAATACTTAAAAAAATGGAAAAACTATAGAAATACTCTTAGCTATAATATGAATTAAACTCATGAAAAAATCTCCCATCAAAAGTATCAATTAAAACGAAGGACAGGTGACGACGAGGCGAAAGGATAAAAGTGTTAAAGCAACCTACATATTTATATACATATATATATGAGAAGCAAAACCATAAAAACCAGAACAATTAATATAGTAAATAAAAAGTATAAATATCATTATGTAACATATTATAAATAGGTTTGTATAAGTAGCAAACAATAGAATTTTATTAACACGTAACGGAAGCATAATTAAACTTAATCAAACCTCAAAAAAGCAATATTCATTTAAGTTCATCTAAAAAACCAACCCTGTATAGTCTTCAAAATTTCACTTTCCAAATTTCCAATTTTCTGAATTTAAGTATTTGGTAGATTTCAACTTAAAAAGGCTTTCAGGGCTGGATGTAGATAGATGTTACATTAAATTTCAGGCCGTCAAGATTTCAATAGATTTAAACCAAGTTTTGGTAGAGCGCAACATGTATATGAATCTTCCAGTTTGGTTTTTATATTTATATATTTATCTACGCATTAGAAATAACCATCACATAATGTAGTCAAGGAGCAGGATGAAGGATCCTCAGCAGTGTGCCGGCAATGTGTAATAACATACTAATGAATTAAGAGCAAATGGAACGCATAAACTAGATGTGTTACTAAGAAAACGATGTATGATAAAATATATATACATTTATGAAATGAATTACAAAACACGATAGCAGTTAATTGAATGGTTATACTCGGCGTATTACAAGTGTTGAATGTTCAATATAGCATTATATATGAATTATGAATTATTAAACGCTATGGATAATTAATTAATGAAAAACAAATTAATTTTTAATATCTAACAATTACTATATGATATAGGGGATTTTACCTTACCGATGGTAGCACACAGACTTGAATAATTTCATATTTTTTCATATGAGAAATAATATTGACGATGAAGATGCCTCTCTCCGACAGATTCTATGTGTTGTGCGTGTGAAGAAACGTTTTAGAAAATTTAATTGTAAACCCTAGAAGAAATATAATGAGTTTGTAAGTGAAGACCCCAAAGAGTTCAGTTTTGTATTGTATATAAGGCATATATATTGTTAGTTTCGATCAAAGTCAGAGTCAAGTCAAAGTGTTTCAAGTACATATACATATTATATAGTACAGAACTAAATTAATACAAAAAGTCTTTGCAACTTTGTTTCGGCTAATGTTATAGGCGTTTGTGTTACATATTTAAACAATAATTATTATTACGATAAACAGTGGAAATTATTATAAAGATAAGCAAAACCAGAAGCAAAACAACCTACAATTTTAGCCAGTATCCAAGACCCCAGTTCTGTGACGTTGCTGTTCAATTTCCAAGTCTATCCATCTATATTCTAAACGTAATTATGTTTGTATCTGAATATCACAACGTTCTGCTATCCCCAAAAACTAACAAAAACCCAAAACAATACAAAATAAGTGCTATGCATATAAAAACACGAGTGCGTATATCGATGTTCGATGAGTTTACATAGCTAGAGCCAAAATATCCTAAATAATCAAATGTATACTATACGAGATGGCAAATAATCAGGAACTGCCTCGGCCTGCCGAGCCTTAAATGTAAAAGTATCCTTGAAGTTCATTTCAGAGTTTACAGTTAAAGAAAAAGCTAAAATAAGCCCAACTCCGACTCTGTAACTCACTTCAAGGATACGAAGCAAAACAAACACACAACTCCCACATCGGTCTATGAATTTATAAACGTATTTGAACTGCATCAAGCGAGAATTTCAAATTGCAGAAGCCAGGATGCAGATACGCGCACAGGCAGTGTTATGAATAATGAATCGAAATATAACCGAACGTACGAGTATATTAAAGCATACCACGAATACAGATGATATTGGCATGAGCTATAGAGGAACGATATTGCATTATTACAGAGCCACACACCCCAAACACACCCACAGCCACACAGGAACAAACACAACACACACAACAAACAAAAAAAGAAAACATGTACTATTGAAATATAATTGTTAACCATGAAAAAAACTGTCTTTTAATGGAGAGCGACAGCTCGTCCGATCTATTAACGATTAATGCAATTAATTAGCTAATGTTTGGGGGCGAACGAAGGATAAGAATCTGTATACAGCACGGTTGTGACCAGGTGGCAAGGAACTTTTCCATCTCCCCAACTTTTCAAGGGGGTTACATCATGTGCTTGCCAAGGCTGGGGGATGTGCGTGCCCTGGGGCCAGAAATTTGTGTGGAAAATGATTTTATGTTTGCAATTTCCATTAGCAACTTTGGCCTGAGTCACGAACAGCCAGAGCCGGAGGCTGGGCAAAAAGTTTCCCTCTTCTTATTTACGGGGAGGATGGCCCCAGGCACAGGGCCAGGAACAAACAACCACAAAAAGGGAAGGTGGACCTGGGACCACTTCTTGTAGGTATCTTGTGTGTATCTACCGAAAATATACAGCTTAACCGCAAGCCGCAACCTAAGGCCAAAGTCAGCAGGAATCCCCCAGTTGCAATCTCCGCCACAATACGTAAGCAATTTACGCTTTCCGCTTGTTTCAATCCGAACAATTACAGGAATTTTCAATGCCTCAATGCGGCAGTTAATTTGGGTTTGGCGCACAAAAGTATGCTAGGCATTTGTGGCGGAAAGAAGGAAAATAACGGCAACGAGAAGGGCCAAAAGCGCAACGCAGACGGCGAGTGGCCGCCGTGAAACAACGGCACTAAGACCGTAAAGGATTTACGGCTCAATTGCGACGTGCGTGCAACGGGAGACGACATGCCTCCCTCCGCCCCTGCATCCAATTCCCATCCACCCTCGAATGGAATAAAGCCCTTTACGAGCAGCCAAACCGAACAAAAGAAGGAAACTCATTCAGTCGGCCATTCATCGCTTGTTCCGACATCCGACAATGTTATGACCCCGGCAGCATCCTCCTACACACGAAAAAAATGAATTGAGAGTTCTTTAAAGATAATGAAAAGTGTTTAAAAGTAATTATTTTGGGGTCTTTAAAGATTTAACGTTACTACAACATTGACTTTATGTTTAGTGTTTTAAATATATTTCAAGTTTAATATTAAATTTGCAATTTAACAATTATGAGTAAGGAAAGCTGTTAACTTCCATTGAATAATATGGGATATTTAAAAAATACAGAAATATTAGAAGTTATTTTACTATAATAAACTAACAAACGTCTCAAATAAATGTTGAATACTTTCTTTTAAATTAAATTCTATCAACCTTCCAATTTTCTTCCCGTGCAGCTGCCACCACTGCCTAGACTGGTACCAGTCCCGTGTTGCGGTTGGGGTCTCAATACCAATCCCAGTCCCCGCTCCCGGAATCCGTAGGCCAGCTTGTTCGACGGGTGTTTTATGTATTCGCACCGTGTCGCGCCCCGCTCCGCCTCCTTGGGGTGCGGATTTGTTTTGCCTTTTTAAATTCTTCTCCTTCATTTGCGCCGGTTGCTGGCATCTGCTATTCGGGGCTGGTTCTAATGAGCCACGCTCTCAGGTCCTGGGGTTGACTGTTGCTAAATTGGAATCATGCCGGCAGAAGAAACATTATTTTTCATTGGGATTACATTTTTATCGCATTGTCTGACAGGCGGCAGCAGTTGGCTGTCGCCGCAGCGCCTTTCCTTCCAGAATGCCATGAATTCGAGCGTGATTTTTGCAGCTTAATAATGAGCCCTCGGTTTACTGACGCGTTTTATTGGCCAGCGTTTAAAGTAGGGGCGTGTTGGCCATAAGCCCGGGAAATCTCGCCTGTTAATGTGCGAAATGTTCTCGGCGAATGCCCCATCAGCACCATCATCATCCCATAAATTCAGTCATTATAATCAAAACATACATATATCGATCCGAAGCCAAGCCCGAAATCGAATCATGAGTTGGCACAAAAACTGACAGATACGGGCAAATTGAAGCGACAGCCCAGGGGAAAGGGGAGAAAACATATCTTGGGGGTAAGTCCGGAGCCGGAACCCCACAGAATCTGCCCCTGAAATGGTGCATGCATATCTGATTAGCCAGCCGGCTGTCGGCCTAATCAGAAGTCCTGGCCATCAATCAATCAATTGGAAAAGTGTCTCTGCCAATGCATATAATTGGAGGTGATGTGGCGGCTTTGTCCGATTTTAGAAGCATGGTGTAGATTTCAAAAGAAGGTGGAGACTATAAGTCTTAAAACAGGATTCTTAGGGAAAACGTGTAAAGTGAAATGGCTCTAAGTTAAAGGAAATTCCCCTGCCAATTCTTAGGTTATCGCATATACTTTCAAGGTTTGATATTGATCTCATACATATTCAACATTTTCATTTTTATGTTTATGTTTATGTATTTTAACATAAACATACTAAACCTTGAATCTACAGGCCCTTTCTTGCCAGCTAGAAGCTGAAACTAGGATTTCGAACAAAAAATATTCAGTTCAGATATTCCGAAATATTTATCATTACCCATAAGTTTACGTATATTTAATATTAAAACGAGTTTGTTATAGCCCGGCTCATATTGCACATATTATCTATTATAAAAGACAAATATGACCGACCTTTATGTTTCCTACTATGAGCAAACGAACTTCCGACCGTCATTTATATTCATTTGGAAGGTTTTTCTCGTTTTCCGTGTCCGCCTGGACAGCGGAAAACTTCCTAATTGGAATTTATCTTTAAACATCAAAGTGAAACATGGAATGTACGCCCAATAGGTTTCCCTAACTTTTTGTAAATTGATATTTGCTTTATTAAGCGAGCGACATTAGCCTCAACTCAGAGCCACGGGCAACCCCAAGCTTTAATTACTTAATTTGAATTTCTCAACGACGCTCTGCCTAATACAATTTATTACACTTTCCAGAGATGCCCAGAGGTGGGCTCGCATCGGACAGGTTCCAGTGTTGTGGTTGCTCCGGCAGAGACAACAATAGAGCGGAGGTCCAAATTGCCGCCACGTGACTCCATTGTGTGATTACCTCCGTCAGCTAGTTGCCCTCGTTGGTGGGTTGGTGGGGGCATCTTTAGCGAGATAATGAAAAAAGGATAATAAATTGCATTAAATTTGACATCGTTGTGGGAGCGACGCGTGCCACTCCCCAACCTTTTTCCTACAGCAAAAAGGGAGTCCTGTTTGCCTGTTTCTGGTCGTTATTCCTTTCATCCCGATTGCCATAGGATAACTTTTATTAATAACATTATGATTGTCCTTCTCTCGGAAGTAGATGGGGCAGCTTTTCAATGCGAGAGAGAGAAAAGCTTCAAAGCAGTCTGTTCTTTTGCATTGAAGTGTCTCTTCCTTCAAGTGGCAAGCAATTTAGGTAACAGTTTTACTATTATTATTGGTACTAATGAAATTTTATAAGGTTCAACCTTAGATATAGTTTCCCTGAAAATGCTGTAAGATATCTGAGTTCTTTTTGCACAAAAAGTAATGTAAGCTCAATCCGATTTACTCTTAATATTCTCATTTTTCCTTAATGACACATAAAGATGGAGCCTTAAAAAACTGTCTTTGAAAGGTGGACAATAACAACTCATCACTCAGACCCCTCCTGGCCACGTGAACTAAAGCCGGAAATTCGAGCTACTCGGGCGCAATGGCAACCGGAAGTGCTTATACAGTTGAATTACAGCAATGACAGCTAAAGTTTTTATGTGCCTGTCAGGACACACACTCGTGCACATGTAAGAGACGATGGACAGCGTAAAAGGAAATGAGCGGGGCTTTAAGCCCGAGAGTTTTCAGTTTCCGCTGCCAAATTTTATTGCATTCTCTTTCAGGCAGGAAGCCTGGCCAAGACAATAAATGGCAAACTTGCACGAATTTGTACGAATCTGTTGGGAAGACGATAAATGTTTTTGGGTCACTTCGGCGGCAGTAATTTGAACTATGCAACTGAAGATAGGGGAAATCAAATCAAGGGTTGGCTCAGCCATTGGATTCTCCATGACGCATGGGCTATACAACTTTGTTTGGTTTTTTGGGGGGGCTGTCACTCAATCGATAAGGGTGTAGGTATTTTTCGGATACCGCTGGCGGCATCGACAGCACTTGAGGCGGCTGACAGTGATTAACTAGTCTAACGATTCTAGCAAATTACTCAACAATTTAATTTGGTGTTCAACAAGTGGTTAATCAGCGATCGTTGCGTCGCATTTGCTTGTTTTCTTTGTTCCTCTAGGATGGAAAGACTCGATTCTGTCGATTCCCAAGAAATGGCTCTCCACCGCCGAGTCCGTGGACGAATTTGGATTCCCTGACGTGAGTACAAATTGATTAAACAACAAAATTCGAATTCCCTACTCTTTTCCCCAGCAAATATTTGCCCGAGGGCTGCTACTTGAATAATTCAAAGACAAACACACACACAGACTAATCCTGTTTGTTATAATTACAAATGCAAATAACGAGGCGGGCTTTTGTATGGCAACGTCCTGGCAACAACCTGCCAGGGCTTTTGCCGAGCAAACAAACCTGAAAAACCAACCTAAGCCCTACCCCCCGTCTCACACTCACCTGCAAAAAGAGCACAGCAGCCCGGGGACCAACCCCAAAAAAGCCGAGTTAGACATCAAAATTGAAGGGGGATACCGCTGACAAGGACACAACAGACAGGCGGCAGGATATTGGGTATACAAAAAAGATTTCAGTCGCTTTGAAAGCCGAGAAACAGGAAAGCTCCGAAAGTCAATGACATGTTGACACTTTTAACGTTTCTACCGGGTTTTTCTTAAGTGCAAAATTGTGTTTTTACCAGCAGGCAGACAATCCGAAGGTCGACATTTAAATATTTATTTTTAGCTACAAGTTAGCCCTGAAATGATATATCATGCATACTTTGACTTATTTCTTAGCCAAAAACTAGTATTTCTTTAAGATGCATTTTAATACAGACTGGAATGCAGACTCCTCCGAATCCACTGGGAAATTCACACTACACAAAGTTCCCAATTAATGTTTCCCAAATAAAAAAAGAGGGTGGCTAGAAAAAAAGGGAGAAAAATGTCAAGGAGCCGGAGGACAATGTCAGATTCAAGCATTGCCATTTCCTCTTTTTTTTGTGATTTAAAATTCAGTTCCCAGGGGCATCAACTTGTGTTGTTGCGTTGAGGGAAACTTTCCATTCAACGCTCGATAATGCCATGCATACAAATGAGGAAAATGGGGGAAAATCGGGGAAAGTCCTGGCATAGCCAAGAGTGTCTAAGATGAGTGGATGTGAAATAAAATTAAATTTACAAACCGGCAACCCCTTTTTTCTGCTTTCCTGCTGCAGACTCTACCCAAGGTGCCCGTACCTCCGTTGGATGAGACGATGGCCGACTATATTCGCGCCCTGGAGCCGATCACCACGCCGGCACAGCTGGAGCGGACCAAGGAGCTCATCCGGCAGTTCACGGATCCCCAAGGCATTGGACCACGACTGCATCAATATCTGCTGGACAGGCGTGAAACGGAAGACAACTGGGTGAGCACCTAGAGTTATGTATTATTTATTTAGAAATATTTGTAAATTATACATATAATTTAGGCATTTTTGGTGAACTTTGAACAACACTGTTTATTTATTGTTATTGTTTCCTTTCAAGGAATTTGTTATTGAATTAAAAGAGAATGTCTAAAATGCATGGTATATTTCATTCCAAGTGCGGATAACACTTTATTCAGCCAAAAATTCTGGGTTTGGATGCGATCGTCTCGTCTCGTGTGGAGTTTACTTAGCGGTGGGCGCCTCGGTGGCCACCGGGGGTCCGTTGTTGATGATCGGAGCGGTGGGCACCGGCGTCACCGGAGTGGGCACATTGTCGTCATTGGGAGACGGGGGCTGTGGCACACTGATGGTGGTGCCCGAGGGCGTGATGATGCCGTCGCTGCTGGTTGTGCTGGAGCTGTCCGAAGGACCCTCAGTGGGAGGCGATGGCACCGTGGTGGTGCTTTCACCAGATGGAGCCGGAGTGGTGGTAGTGGTGTTTCCTGGAGCCTCCGTGGTTGTGGTGGTAGTGGTAGTAGTAGTAGTCGTAGTGGTCGTGGTAGAAGACGAAGTGGTATCAGCCGCTAAGGGCACGCAGGTGGCATTGAAGGGCAGGCTTTCGCAGTGGGTGGTGGGAAGGTAGGTGGCGCAGGGCTGGCAGTTCTGCATGACATAGCTGAAGTACTGGTCGTTGGGGCAGGTGGTCAGGGTGGTGGTGTACGAACTCGCACCTTTGGCGCACTGATAGAAAGTCTGGGCGTTTTCGTAGTTCGGCAGCTTGACGGTGGCCGTCGGGCAGGAGAGGGGATCGATCTTTTCCTGGTACTGGGGCGTCCTCGAGCACTCTTGGTACGTCTGGGCGTTGACGGCCACCAGGGCGGCGAAGAGCACAAAGATCACTTTGGGTCAAGGAGGAGGAGGAGAATCGTCATCATTAGTTAGGGGCTACATCCTGGCTACGTCCGTCCTGGGCGACGGGACCACTCTGCTTACCGGCTTTCATGTTGGCTGCTGCTGTTAGTTTCGGGCTAATTGCGAGACTGGAGGAGATTGCGTCTGGCTGCTAACTCGGCTCACCGATCACTGATGCACTCCAGCCGGCTCCAAAGCCTTTTTATGCCTCCCTAGCCCATGTCAGACACGTTTAATCAGCCGCTGCTAGATTAATTCGTGTCTTGTCGGCCGGGTGCGAAATTGAAATCAGCAACGCCAAACGCTACCAACGAACCGCTCCTAATTGCGCCTTAGAGTCGCGCGAGGGCGTCCCCGAACTGCTTCGGGTAATCTGGCCCAGATAACGCCGTGGGCGGAAACTATTCCGAACGGAGACTAGGAACTAGGAACCTCTCATTCCAAGTGTGTCATGTCAATTAGCATGGCCGCTAGATCATCTTCTCCGGCAGCAATGACTTCATTCAGTTTTCGGCGAATTGAAATTCTCGGCACTTTATCTCTCGGCATTCAGATACGAGCCGAAAAACTTCAGAACATCGTCAGAACATTGGGGAACCACGGTCTTGGAGTGCTTGGAGCGGGTGATGTTAATTCTTTAAAATCAGGGGAAGCCTCAACAATAAGGTGAAAATTTCAGGTATTATTCGGTAATAGAGTAGTAAATATAGATTTTAATGCTTGAAAAGTCAGTAAAAAAAGACCAAATCTACAACTTAACAATTTTTCAAATATGACAAAGAAATTTCTTACCTAGACATTCTAGAAAATATTAAAGTTAAATGTACTCAATGAACACCTTCAGCACCAGCTTAATTGGACATCCGCAACAATGTTCTATCAGAAATTAAGACATAATTAGGCAGATAATAATGATTTATTAATAGTTTATCAATATTTATATATATTTATATTTATATTCTCTCGGAACTAAGGCAATGACTATTAGGTAATTAGTTTAATTGTTAATTTTGGAAACAAATACAAAAAATGTTATCAAAAGATAATATTGATGAAGTTTGATATCTAAATAATTGATGATAAAAGACAACAATTAAGTACAATTTTTTCTGATATAATATTCGATTTATATTTTAATAAAATCAATAAATTTATTAAAATTTCTATATGATTTGATGATATAAATATTTCAATGTTTTTTAATCTTGGAATTTCTTTAGGATATGTCGATATGTTTATATATTATATGCGCTATTAATTTTTCTTTCAAAATACATACTTCCCAATGTTGAGGTCGGTCAGCATACGGGAAGCTGATGAAGAACCTTGAAAGACAAGAAACATCTGCTCTTTCCATTCGATAAGATCTTTGTGTGTTTGAAAGATTGCCTTTCTTGCACTTTTATTAATCCAGATGTACGTATGCATAAATTATTTTTATTACTTTACCATGACAAACTCATTAATAATTCATATCTATATTCATGTCTCTTCCAACCAGAAAAAGGAATAACCCAATAGTTGTTCAGTTCTGCCATTTTGCTCCTATCTGTGCCTCACCCTTTACTTATAATTTTACATCATCGGATGTCAGCTGTGGCGTTGGTGTGGCATATCAAAATATTCCGTAAATAACAAGAAATCGCAATCACTTAACATTTTTTTGGACCCTCTCCCTCTCTCTCCCGGCCGCGATAAGGTAGTTCTGGAAACAACAAGCCCATTCCCGATACCGCTCCCCATGCTGAGAAATATAGAAGAAAGTCGTTGCCGCCTTCAAGTTAGATATTTAATTACTTTAAGTTGCTATTTAGAGTAGTGAATGGCATTCCGCTTGCCTTACGGTGGCGATCTGGGTCGTGATTGCGATTTAGAGTGGAATTGTGGTTCTTAGGCGGAGGCTGGCTTCTTCTGGGCCTTGCTAGGTGGCGTCGGCTTCTTGGCGGCCTTGGCTGGAGTGGGAGCAGCGGGCTTCTTGGCAGCAGCCACGGGCTTCTTGGGGGCAGCAGCGGTGGACTTGGCGGGCACTGGAACAGTGGGCTTCTTGTGGGGCACTGGGATGGGGCGCTTGCCAGACTGAGCCACAGGCTTGGCCACATCAACGATGGCTGGCTCCGGAGCAGGGGTGGCTGGAACTGGGAGAGCCTCCTCCTCCTCGGGCTGGTGTTCGTGGTGATGCTCGTGGTGCTCGTGTGTCTCGTGGCTCTCGGACTCGTGCTGCGAGTGGCCAGAGATCATTGGCGGTGCCTCATCGATGACGTGCATGGTGATGGGAGCCTCGGTGGGCAGGACATCCATGGGAGGGGCTGGGATATAGTGAGCGGGCGTGGCGCACTGCTGCAGGACGAAGGTGAAGAGCTCGCCGGCGGGGCAATGGACGGTCAGCTGGCCACCATACACGCTCTGGCAGACGTAGTACTCCGAGTTGCTGTGGTAGCTTGGCCAGCGGATGCCGATCTCGTTGCGGGTGCACTGCAGCTTGTAGTCCATGCGGGCCTGGCTCAAAGCCAGCAGGCTCAAAAGGGTCAAGGCGAACACTGAAAAAAGGATCGAGAAAGTATTATTTCTATTTCTTGAAGGAGATCCTATCCGCACCTTTCATGTTGTTGCTGGGTCCGTTGGTTATCCGTGAATGTTCAGGGGAACTGTGATACTGCTCTTTCAGCCGACCAATTGCCATTATTTATACCAGCCCCGTAGCATCTCGCTATCAGCGATCAAGTATCTGGTATCAGCGATCTTTGAGGTGATTTTTTCACTAATGATTGGGCGCTCCCAAAAAAATTGTTCAAAAATTCGTAACTAATTGAATTTGTGTTGAACAAGCAGCGGAAAAGGTGGATCGTCTAACACATTTTTCATGTCGCTTAGAGTAGGGGCTAAAATTTTATGTTGTGTATTTGGAGGTCAAGTCGAACCCTCATTTTAAAACATTTATTTCTTAATAATATAAATAGACGTTAGAAGTGGACAAGAAAACGAAAATAAAGCTTTCGTATAGTTCTATAAGAATTAGAAGGATATTTAAGAGGACAGTGAATTATTTCTAGACTTCAGAATTGCAGAGAAGTTAAAAATTTTATTTAAATATAGCTTTATAATAATATAGCTTGCATAATACTTAAAATGTTATAATTTTTTAACCTTTTCAATCAATTAAGTTGATCCTTGTATACATAAATAATTCAGAATTAATTTCCTCCCAGGCCTACCACTACTGGCTTAACGACATGTACATGAACATCCGTATCCCCTTGCCGATTAATTCGAATCCTGGCATGGTATTTCCGCCACGCCGCTTTAAGACAGTCCACGATGTGGCCCACTTTGCGGCCCGGCTGCTGGATGGCCTATTGAGTCACCGCGAGATGCTGGACAGCGGAGAGCTGCCCTTGGAGCGCGCCACCTCCCGGGAGAAGAACCAGCCTCTGTGCATGGCCCAGTACTACCGTCTGCTAGGTTCCTGCCGCCGTCCAGGCGTGGAGCGCGACTCCCAGTACCTGCCGTCGCGTGAGCGCCTTGCCGACGAGGATCGCCATGTGGTGGTGTTCTGCCGCAACCAGATGTACTGTGTGGTGCTGCAGGCCAGCGATAGGGGAAAGCTGTCCGAAAGCGAGATTGCCTCCCAAATCCTGTACGTCCTGAGCGATGCCCCCTGTCTGCCAGCCAAGCCGGCACCTGTGGGTCTCCTAACTGCCGAGCCGAGGAGCACCTGGGCCCGCGATCGCGAGATGCTGCAGCAGGATGAGCAGAATCATCGAAATCTGGAGTTAATTGAGACCGCCCAGGTGGTTCTGTGTCTGGACGAGCCGCTGGGCGCGAACTTTAATGCCCGCGGTTTCACCGGCGCCACGCCCTCTGTCCACAGCGCTGGGGATCGGGACGAGACGAACATGGCCCACGAGATGATCCATGGGGGCGGCAGCGAGTACAACTCTGGGAATCGGTGGTTCGACAAGACCATGCAGCTTATCATCTGCACCGATGGCACCTGGGGCCTGTGCTACGAACACTCCACCTCCGAGGGCATAGCCCCGGTCCAGCTGCTGGAGAAGATCTACAAGAACATCGAGGAGCATCCGGACGAGGACACTGGCTTGCCTCAACACCATCTGCCGCCTCCGGAGCGCCTGGAGTGGAACATCTGTCCGCAGATACAGGCGCGTTTTGGCGAGGCTTGCCAGAGCGTGGACAAGGCCATTGATAACCTGGACTTCTATGTGTACCGCTACCAGGGCTATGGCAAGACCTTCATCAAGTCCTGCCAGGTCAGTCCAGATGTGTACATCCAGCTGGCCCTGCAACTGGCCCACTATAAGCTCTACGGCCGCCTGGTGGCAACCTACGAGAGTGCATCCACTCGGAGATTCCTGCTTGTGAGTAGAAACAAATTGTGAATGCCACAACTAGTTGGAATTCATATATATTTCGTTCAGGGTCGCGTGGACTGCATCAGAGCCGCCAGTACTGAGGCCTTGGAGTGGGCCAAGGCCATGTGCCAGGGCGAGGGCGCCAACGTTGCCCTGGAGAGCGATCGCGAGGACGAAGAGGAGTCACGCAAGGTCAAGTTTAGCATTTACAGTGTGGGTATTCCGGCGTAAGATACCCACCTCCGTGAAACAACTAGCTTATCTCTGCTCCCACCCACAGAAGGACCACCTGCGTGAGCTCTTCCGCTGCGCCGTCGCCCGCCAGACGGAGGTGATGGTGAAGAACATCCTGGGTAATGGCATCGACATTCCACTCCTGGGACTACGGGAGGCCAGTGTGGACGTCACCGGCGAGATGCATGAGCTGTTCAAGGACGAGTCCTACAATATCTCGCAGTGCTTCCTGCTCTCCACCAGTCAGGTAGTAAAGGGTCGGGAGCTGGAGATCCCAGCCAAGTGGCTCCTTGTCACCATGCACCGCCTTGCACTGATTTTTCACCTCTGCACCACTTAATCCCTATTCTTGCACCACAGCACCAACCACTATGCACTCACCAGCGGCACAGGTATGCCAGGTAGCTTTTCTCAGGGGTGTCCTATATTGTCCTAAGTTAATTAAGGATTTTTCTAATACCTTGCTTTTCGAAATAACCCCCAACAGGTGGCCTGCAGCACGGACAGCTTTATGGGCTATGGACCGGTGACGCCCCGTGGCTACGGATGCTCCTACAATCCGCATCCGGAGCAGATCGTCTTCTGTGTGTCGGCCTTCTATGCCTGCGAGGATACGAGTGCCTCGCGCTATGCCAAGTCGCTGAAGGAATCGCTGGATATAATGCGGGACCTCCTGCAGAACTAGGCGAACTCCGATCGTCGATGGTCGGAACAATAAACATATCAGTAAATGTACCTTGTAGCAGGTTAGCGAACGAATCTAAGTAAGTGTAACTAGCGACCGCCCGGGCGTTTCATTTGTGACCAAGCACCACCAAGCGAGCCACCCCCAACGAGGGTGGGAGATCCAAGAAGGAGGACGAGCACGAGAACGATAACGAAAATCGGAATCGAAAACTAATGTCAATCACTACCATGTTGAGACAGAACTATAAACGCAACCCATTCGCTTTACGTATCCGTTAACCCGCAAAGGTACCCCCAGTAGTTGAAAACATAGGGCAACTTTAGTCAATTAAATGTTTTAGAGCCATTTTATGCGCCAACTGTTAGTGCTGTTATATCTGAGTGTGTTACTTGTGCAATATCAAAATATATAAATATATCGGGGCTAACCGAATTAGCTGAGCTTACACTTTGTTTAACCCCCACTATTGCGGGTATGAGACAGCATTGAAACGTGCGTTAGTTAAAGATTTCATTAAAACTTTGCGAAGAAGACTAAGTAAGGATTAAAAATGAAAATATAGCATTTTGAATTTCGCATTTAACGTTAAAATATCGGAATCAGGAAGTATCCCAAAAGGTTTATTTTTAATCTATTTTTTCTAATATTTTTTTATTTTTTTCAAATACATTGGTGCAATATTTTAAGCAGAAAGGAGATTCATCATATACACATATATTCTTAATTAATGAAGTTTTATAATGCAGTGTCATACCCGCAAAACCACTTCTTAAACTGCAAAGAAAGCCCACAAGTATGCAATACTTTATATTACAAGCGTTGAGTTTCAAATTCGTTCTATATATAAATGTTAGAAAAGATACTACAGCGAAAGCTAGAGCTAAAAAACAAAGAAAAGCCTACAAAAAGTTAAACCCCTTATGCTTGTTACTGCAATTTCGTTGCTGATCGTTTGACAACTTATCAAAAGATTTTAAACCACATACTATATAGTGTCTGTTGAGATGTTTCCATAAATATATTATATTCGTGTTTTAGAGAGCAAATGGTATACCGTAACTAAGGGCTTTTTGGATGGCATATATATACATACAACCCTGAATTAGACAGAAACTTAGAGGAATATACATATCTAGAGAAAATCATGTACGCGTATAGACTTGAGACGTAACAATACATATCAGTAAATTTACATAAATCCCCCAGAAGAGAGGAGGGAAATAACTATATATATATATATATGTTTGTCTGTTCAAACCGTTAGTGAAATGTATATGTTTCGGTAGTGATTGGAGGCTATCAATATTCTACAAGAGTGTTTACATAAATATTATATACGTATGTTATTTACAAGAGAAATTATATATGAGAAACGTTAAAGGACAACCAGATACATAAAAACATTATAAACAAAACTAGTTGCTGTGTTCATTGTTGCTATATATGTATGAGTATCTTCTAAACTGTTAACCGAACTATCTATCCTGTATTCGATCTGTGTACCATTACGTTACCTTAACCTTACCGTTCGGTTTGTCGTTAAGTTTGACTTGTTTCCAATAAATGTATGCAAAAATAATCACCAAACAAATAAAAATAAAATGAAATAAATGCATTGCGAACCAAGACCAGAGCATTATTCCTGACCTACAAATGATCTGGCCCTGGGAATAATAGTATATATACCGGCTTTCCATATAACATGGTCTTGGGTATTTCTGTATTTGTCATTTATTTTTGTGGCTATTTCCAAGAACAGATAACCATTCTTCCGCTAAAGAAAATTTACCCAAAATCCAGCCCAGCGGTGGCGCAGTTCTTAATATCCAAGTGGTAGTGCGCAGATAAGATAGATATTCGTTTCCTAAAATTTTAATTAATATTTAAAATACAGATTATCCCCCATGGCCACATACGGCTTGGCATATAAACCCCTACATGCCGTCGTCCGGCTAACAGTCTCCGCAAATCCATCAACATGAAGTGTAAGTAGAACCATCGAGCTACCTCTGGCTATAACCGTGGACTAACCGCCTTCAATCCTTTGGCAGACTTCAACCTGCTGCTCAGCCTCTGCCTGGTGTTCATGCTGTGCTCCTCGTGGGTCTCGGCCTTCTCCAGCCTGGCCCCTCCGGACCCAACCCCGCCGACCGGCTCTCCCCCGGATGAAGACGCAGGCACTGGCTTCCCTGGACCTCCGCAGGCAGCACCCACCGAGGCCATGCCCGAGGTGAGCACCGAGTACCCAATATACGGTGCTTAGGGAGGCATCTTCGCTGATCTATGATTTGTGAATTAAAAGCTAAACTGCAATTACAATTAGTTACGCATTAAATGACTTGGGATACGGTATGATGACAGGCTTGTGTCTTTACTTTATACGGGGTATATATTTCGTCCAACATAAAACTAGGCGTGGCCATTAAAATAGTCGACATTCACATAATTTAGACACTAAACGAAGTGCCCACCGTTCTGCATATACATCATATGCAGGGGTGTGCTAAGTAAAACAACAAACGGAGGTTTCCGAGTAGCTCAGCTACCAGCCAGGACACCGGACGTTTAGCTCGTAGCCACATTCCGCCTGAAGGAGCCTCGCACTTGCATCTGCAACTGCTCGCCGCTGCAATCGTCTCGGCCGTACTGCGAATAAAAATTAACCCGACGATTGTATATAAAGCGAAAAATCAATATTGTCTCAAAAAGCATACCTTGCAAAAATTGTGCTCCAGCAGCTCCATGGCCGTCAAACGTCGCTTGGGATCATGCTGCAGACAGTGGTCGATGAAGTCGTGTCCCTCCTGGGATAGACTTTCCGGAGCCTGCGGCTTCTCGCCCATGCCTACTTTGAACATGATCTGGAAATTGGAATCAAACTGGGCCCAAGGACGCTGTAAGGAAAGAGAAAGATTGATCAATAATAAAGCTTATACAGAAAAGTAAAGGAGCAGTCAGAAATTAGTTCAAAATATGTAAGACACAGGAAAGTGTTATTCTTCAAGTTCTAAAAATGTATAATTAAACAATTCATATACCCTAATTGGTCTATTACTCTATAAATGAATAACCCAACGTTGTGAAATGGTCAGAACAACGCCAACCCAATCAACCTGTCTAACGCCTTATCTATAATATGAAGCACTCACCTTGCCCGAGGCCATCTCGACAACGACACAGCCCACCGACCAGATATCAGCGGCCCTGCCGTGGCCATCGCTATTGGTCTTGGTAAACACCTCCGGCGCCATGTAAGCCTGTGTGCCGACGTAACCCTGCAGCTCGCCGGGCACGGTGGTGTGCGCCTGGATCTTAACCGCAGACCCGAAATCACCTAGCTTAAGGCTGTTGCTGCCGTCCACGAGGAATATGTTGGCCGTCTTGATGTCGCGATGCACAATGCCGTGCTTGTGCAGCTCTGCTACGCCAGACAGCAGCTGGGCGGTGAAGCGCCGGGCCAAGGCCTCTGGCAATCCGGCGGTTAATTCCACCAGCGACTCCAGGGTGCCCTCGGAGCACAGCTCCATGAAGATGAGCAGCTCCTCGCGGTGTACTTCGATGCCGTAGTATCGCACCAGATTCTTGTGCTTGATGCCTTCGAGAATCTTCAACTCCTCGGCCACGTTCTTGAGCGCCCGCGTCTCTCCCGGCTGGATGGCGATCTCCTTCATGGCCATCAGCTCCCCGGTGTTGTTGTTCACCGCCGTATACACCTTGCCAAACCTTCCCTGGCCGATCTTGATGCCACGATGCCAGCGAAAGTGGACACTGCGCGCCCGTATGTGCACCTTGTCGCTGGAGTTGAGGGCCTTCACTTGGCCAATGAGGCGGCGCTCGCGTAGTCGCTCCTCTAGGTCCAAGTCCAAGCGGTTTACCGCATCCCTCACCCTCTCTTGCCGCAAGGCTAGTGGCGTGCCCTCGATGCTGTCTTTTCCTGAAGAGGCTGGCGTCGGTGGTGTCTGGGGCACCAACAGACGCAATTCCCCATTGGGACTCCTTTGGCAGGGAGTGTCCACATAGTCTGCACTATCCACGGAGCTATACGTATTATTAGACTGCTGCAAGAGGTCCTCCTTAAGGCTGAACTGCGGATGCAGCAGCTTGTTGTACGGCGGCGACTGGAGCGGTGGCGTGTTAGGATTGAGCACGATTCCGGCGGACATGGGCGTTCGGGTGGGTGTTCGTGAGCGCGAAGTGGCCGGCGATGAGGTCTTGCGGGTGCGCGGCGATGCCTTCTTCTTGGCCACCTTCTCTGGCTCCGAGGTGATGCCAATTACGTGCGAAATGCAGCGATCCATCTGTTGCTTGAGCTCCTCGAACTGGTGCTCGTCCAGGTGCTGGGTAATCTGTGGGTCGCAGGCAAGAATCAGGAACTCCAGACCCTGGAAAGCCCAGCGAGGGCGCATTCCACGCCCCCGCTCGCAGCGCTCCATCACGAAATGCATCCACATTTTGGCGTAGGCAATGATGCCGAGCGCGAGGTCCACGGTATGGGCTCCGCTGTCCTTTTGGTCCATGATCCGCTGCTCGAACAGCCGGATCACGTCCTTGTGGTACTCGAACCCGAACTTATAGCCCTGGTGGAGTATCTCTCGGGTGCGGGACAACACCGCCTGCTTGTCCTGCTCGTCCAGGTCACGCATGTTGCTTAGGCAACATCGCGTCTGAACGCCTTGGATGATGGCTGTCAGCTTGTTGCGCACCTCCAGAACATCCTGTTGGAGCAGCTTGAACGCCGCCTTCACATCAGAGCAGATGAAGTCGTTCTGCTGGTTGGCCACGTCATGCTCATAGTGCTCGCGATGGAAGTCCGTCGTCTCCACGTCGCGGCAAAAAGTCTTGGCAAAGAAGAGAACTTTGATGGAGCGCTCCCGCTCCACGGTGAGCAGCGATTGTGTCTCCCGGCAAATGGTCAGGAGCTGCCACTTCAACTCCTCGTTGTCATCGCTGTCGGCAGTTCCCTCGATCTGCTGGTCCAACTCCACAGTGCGCTTTACCAGGCGATCGGAGATATTCCTTAGTAGCTTGCTAATGATTCCGCAGAACTTCTGCGAGGCCAGTGTGTGCATGCCCTTAATCATGGGACTGATGAGCTTGGTGAACATCCACTCCTTTTCCAGCACTGACTTCTGGTTGCCCTCGGGCACAGCCACCAGCACCAGTTGATCAATGTAATCCAGATACAGCTCAAAGGTTTTTCTAACTGTGGCATCGTAGTGATTCAGAATGTTAATGTAGCTCCCTAGCTCCGTCTCGTTCTCCACTAGTGCCGTGGTGATGTGCCGCTGGTAACGCTCCCGATGGGTCAGGGCCAAGGTCAGGCCCTCCCTAAGCTCCTTCATCAGCTGTTCCAAGCTCAAAGGATTCGGTCGCACCGGTCGTGTTTCCAGGCGCATGCGCAGGAACTCGTGCATAAACTGCAAGGGAATTCCACTCAGGAAGACGAAGGTGGGAATGTAGGAAGGCAAGTTTATGGACTGCGCCTCCTCGCTCCAATAGCCATAGGTACGCAGCTCCACGACCTGTTCACGGCTAATATGTGGGTCCAATCTCGGCACATCTTCCTCTATAGCGTCCGCGTCCAGCTCAAAGTCAAAGTCCTCAGCTCCGGGCTTCTCCAAAGCAATGTGAGCCTTGTACAGCGCCACGTTGTGAAGCTTGTGGAGAAATGCCAACGACTTGGCCAGTCCACGGCTCTTCAGAACATTCTCGATGAACTTGCGGTACAAGGCCGACGACTGCTCCCCCGTGCCATTGTTACTGCACGTTCCTAGTGGCTCCACGCTAAATATGTTAATGTCGTGCATGGATCCCTTGCGCATGTGGCCGTGTGAGCACTCGCTGGACAACTGGCTGATCTCTGTAGAGGTGGACCTATGGGAGAATTTAATAATTATATATCTCAGTACAGTTAAGGTATTTATACTCACTCATTGCTGCTGGAAGTTTCTCCAGGAACGTGCGTTGCATCGTTCAACATGAACTGCACCTTATGGCAAGGTGTTACGCTCCCGTTACGGCAACCCTTGCGGGAACCTGTCACACTGGGCGGCTTCGAAGAATCCATGGAATTGACAGCCGAGTCATCATTGTCCACACCTGAGGCAGAAGAGCTCCCACTGTCCGAGGCCATATAGGATGAGGTGCACACGGGCCAGGAGAATTTCTCATCCTGCAGCCTGCAAAAAGTAAAATTAGATAAATTTCAAAAAGTAGTTCTTCTGAGGTTAACCTACCTGGCCAAGATCTTGCCCAGAATACTCAGTTTGAGCTTGTTCTGCTTGGTTATGTTATACCAAAGGCACATGGACTTGATGCGACCCACAAAGCTCTGTGACTTGTAGATGGGATGCAGGGCGCCCATGGCTTGCGAAGAGGGGTAAAGGGCTTCAGCGGCCTCCAGACGCGTCAGCATGCCCTCCACCTCACGCAGCGCCAACTCCTGGTGGTCCATGCAGTCCTTACAGTACAGCGACATGCAGCCCTGGCACATCTTGCTGGGCAAAGGAGCTGAAATTCCCATGTTTAATTTGGGATTGTTTAGAGCAAGAACACAAACTTACAGCTGGCATTGGAGTTGCTATCGGAATGGATGCCGCTGTCCAGACTTATGAGGCTCGGTTCGCGGCGGTACCGTGGCTGGAACTTATAGTTGATGATCTGGGTGAGCAGATCGGAGACGCCATGGCGCGCCTCGAAAAGGTACTTGTCCTGCTGTTCTACCGTACGATCGGCCTGCCAGGCCTGCAGCTCTAGCCAGATGAGATCCTTCAGCTCAGTCTGCCAGGTGTGATCCTCCTGCGACAGCTTGGCATCCTGCCGGTCCACGCTGCCCAGCTTGATTAAGTTGGCAAACGTCTCGTGGAAGTCTTTACGCTTCCCCAGCCCGGCGGTTGCCCTGCCATCGCTCCTCAACATCCCGGCTGGCAGTTGGGCTGCAAAAGCCAGCGGAGGTGCCGAGGAGCGATAGCCAATCGGCCGCGAGGAGACACAGCGGTAGCGATTGCAGCTTTCTACCACCTTGGACGCAATGCGTAGAGGGATCGGTGCCATTGCCTCCGAACTGAGCGGCATGATCTTGTCTAGTGACTCTAAGGGATGGGCAGTCTCGTGGAAGCTGTTGCCCCGTGGTGGCGCCACCGCTGTCGTGGCCAGCGAGTTCTTCATCTCGCGTTCCGAGTCGCGCAACAGCGACTGCAGTCGTTTGTCGGTCCGCTTGTTCTCCTCGTTGACGAACATCTCGTTGAGCAGGGCACAGTCCATGGTGTTGCGACGCAGGACGCGAGATCGGGCCATTCGGGTCATGCCCTTCTTGGGGGTGCCGCCTACGCTGGCGGGCAAATCTGTGGAACTAAAGGAAAGCGGTTAGGATGGAATAATTGGAATGTAACAATAAGGACCATCTATTATTTCAATTTGTATGTATCGATGTTATAACAGATAAGCGATTCTTTTAAGGATATAAACCAAAATGTATCTTAATCTTGACTATACGATACGATACGAGAAGAAATGTAAGCTTTTTTTAAGTGTTCAAAGATAATTTAAAAATTAAGACAACCCATTGTAGCAAATTTATATATTAATTAGATGAGAGGCAAATTATTATTATTATTATTATTATTATAATTATGAGTCATTTCATTCCTTCCTCTACACCTTCTAAAATTTTTTAATGACAAAGGTGAGTACAGAGGTGACATCAGCCACAGTGATGGCACAATCAAGTGCAGCATATGGCAGCATATGGCTGTTCCATGTGTATGCTTTCGGCACTATTGCGGATCACGCGTCTAGCATGGACACAAACCCTTATCGCAGCACCTCCGATGCCATATATCTGTCACACATATCCATATGGAGCACACCCAAACACTGATGTGCTGATATGGTGGATGGATACTTACACCGCCACATTGGCCACCTTCTGTTTGCGTTCCCAGTCGCGGTTCTTGATTTTGAGCCTGGTGCGGGGTGGCGTGGTGCCGAATGCCTCATAGTGGGCTAGTTCATCCTCGGGTGGCATATCCTCCTCGAGGGATCCAATGCGACCGCTAGACATCTGCAGCGGCCGCGAAGGCGTCTGCTTCACACGGTACTCCACTCTGCAAGATACGGATGCGGTTACGGATGATGTTCAGAGGCGTGGATTCAAGGGTTTCATGGTTTATTTTTGCCCTAATCTTGGTGGGGGCTTGCCCTAATTGTTTGCTAATTGGAGCGGCGAACAAGTGCCTAATCGCCGATAAGTCTGATAAATTCACTCTCTATTGACTACACTGAGAACTACAAATCCGTGGAGTGGAACAGTAATAAAATCTTATTGAGATTAAATGCATATTTATAACCAAATTGTACGTCCTCAATTTTATTGTTTTCTTCTAAATAATTGCTGTGTTCTCAAATTTTGAAAGTAAACAATTTTAATGTAATTACAAAATATAAATAATGAATTTCAAAATGGAATGCAATGCTTTTGCTTAATTTAAATAAGACGCCACATGCCGTTTCCCATATTTTAAATAAACAAATATTTGTTGATACAAAAAAACACATGTTTCAGTCACAGCCAAGAAACCTCATCAATACCTCTCATCAATAGGTTAAAGATGCAGCCTGAACACTGCATAGTTTCACAACAATTCTCTGTGCATTTATACTTGAAAAATATAGAAATCCAATTAAAACAGTTAAAATGAATTGAATTGTTGTATAGGTCAAGTTAAACAAAGTTAAGGGATTTCTTCCGAGTGTGTCATGGACAAATGTGATGTTTTATCAAAGAGAATGGACGGTGGGAGGATTTTGGTAGGACCCTTATCTTATCGGACCGCTGCTGTGGATGCAGACAGCCGCTTGTCACGCATGTGATTATGCCTTAATTTGAGCTGAGGTTTGATTTATTCTAGACCAAATAAAAAATTCCAGATATTGGCTGGCAATTACTCGCATGTTCGTTTAATTTTTTGGCAATCGCGCCACCCTCTTTCATCAGCCCATTGGCGAAATTCACTCACTTTTTTCGACGCATTTTGCGTGCAAGCTGGAATCACAGTTTATTACTTGCGGAGTCCAAGCCCAATAACTTCCAAACTGCCGGCTACGATCAGCGAGTCGCAACGAGACGAGAGAACTTTAGAGTATAGCTAAGTACTCTTTTTCTCAGCTGGCTGATTGTGTTCTATCGCCGCAATCTAGGGCTGTTATTACTTGGGGACCCTCTCGAGCTTGGCGTCCCCCCGCCAATTTATGTACATCTAATTGCACGGCACAACACTCCGTAAAAAACAATCATAAAAAACAATAGGAACGCAACGAGCACGAGCGGAGAGCAAACAAGAAAGCGACAGCTCACAATTACAAGCGGAGTGCAGAGAACTTTAGAACGATGACTGGGCGTCGGAGGAGTCTTTCCTGGTTTCCCGCGGGGTCACCAGCACTATCGCTCTCCCGCTGTTGATTTGGGTCTATCACAACCCTTTCGTATTTCATAACGCGGAACACTTGCCGCGGCAGCCAGTCAATTTATTAGCACTTTTAACAAGAATATAACCCCATCTATTCGCGCTGCCTATACTATACGGATCGGTATATACTGCGAGCGAGTGTGTCCCGGGACAGACGTCGCGGTGTCGCCCCCAAATCGACTGCTTTTCTCTGACAACCGCGGCGAACTGGTCACCAAAGTCGCGAGCGGCGAGCGGTGAAGTAGTAAACTTGGAGCTCTGGCCACTGAGCAAGAGTACAGTGAGCGTTGAGCGCCCCGACGCATCTGATTGTTTACCGCCAGCGGAGAGCAACTTGTGGGTGGCCACCTAACTTGGCAGTTGTGGTGGCTATCTAGACATTTTGTTCGAGAGTATAATGGCTAAATTCGATAATGTTTGACCGATTAGATATTTACAGTCTTGTATTGCATACAAAATTACCATAAGAACCTTGAGGTTTACGTTTGCAGAAAAAGAACTAACAATTACCGAGTAGCAATTCAGCGTGCTACTAAAAAAAAAAAAATAAAATTGTAAAGATTGTTTTATTCTGAATAATACCTCTTTTTAAGATTATCATTACTTTTTTGTTAGAACGTTTAGAATATCTGACAATTTATTAAATTTAGCCATTTTTGTCGCTATAATTTCAACAACACAATTTATAACACAAACACAGAGGTAAAGTGAAAAAGAGAAAACATGAAAAAATAAGAGAAAAGGCGAAAAAAGAGAAACAGAGGGAAAAATGTATATGTATTATTGTGGAACTCAAGTGGTTATCTGATCGATTGAGTGGGTTGTATCCGCGTTTGTTTGTGGTTCGTGATTGCCTTTTAACCGCGCGAATATTTATTATTAATTTATGGGATTTTATTATGTACGTTCGCTTGTTAGCTAATTAGCTGAGTGTGTTTATTCAAACACAGAGAGTTCAGTTCAGTACTATTTATATTTGCAGCAGCTGTAAAATGTTCCCGGTGAAATCGAAGGAATTGATTCGAGTTGAGGCGGATTTTGTGTAAAAATATATATATATATGCCATTATTCATAGGTTGTTGTCTCTTATCCGGTGTTCCGCACAGTCACGTGACCAACGGAGCGTATACTTGATATGATTGTTGTGTACATAAGTTACACATACGCACCGTGGTCCCCCATTCATGATTACTCATCGATCAGTTTTTCCACAGGGATCCGGTGTCAATAGTTTCCCTGTAATATGAAAGAGTTGGGACCAAATTGTGCGACCTTTACCTGATATAAGATTCTGGATTATTTATTTTTATATATTTTTATTCGGAACAACCTACACTTAAACTTTCATAATATACACTACACACATAATTATTTTTAAAAACCTATTCTCCACAATTATTAAAAAAATTAATTTTAGACATATTATCGGCAAAGCTTGACTTATTTTCAACAAGAACGGTTCGTAAATTTTTGTGATTTTTGTACATTTTGTATAATTTAGTACTAAGAACAGATTCCAAATAGCTAAATTAAGTTTTAAAAACACATTTCAAAATGCTAAAATTAAAATTGAGAAATATTGCGAGTATTGTTTGCTTTTCCAAATAATACACACACAAATAAAGGCTTTTATGAATAATGTCTATGTAAACATGGCATTTAAAAGTACATTTGGAAAAATCTAAAATTACTGCTAATAACACAGGCACGTGTGCGTGTGTGCGAGTGGGTGAGCGCTATGCGGAAATGTTCTCAGCTATGTACACGCCATAATTATGCTTATCAAAAACAGACGAAAAACCAAAACCCACTGATTGTATCGCACGCAGGCCAGATTGCCCAGAGAGCGAGAGAGTAGAAGAGGCAGGGGCAGGCGTCCCCCTGCTGCAAGTTCAAGTACAATTGTTGCAAGAGAGAGCGAGATCTGTCGCTCTCTCGGCCAAAGACTGTTAGGCGAGACCTTCGGTATTGGAATTCCATTGACACAAAGCTTTAGAAACTTGAGAAGAAAGCGAATTCGATTTCAAAACAGAATAACGAAAGAGGTTACAAAGCAGACTGGGCAAGCGCACGTATTAAACGCGTTTTAATTTCCAATCCGTCGTCTGTCTCTTTCCCCCTAAAACAGGTATGTGAGTTGAAGAAGAACACGATTGGCGAGATAAAGAGATAGATACAAGGAGACAAAGAGAGCGCGAGGAGAGGAGACGACGACGGAGACAGCAAGCAGACACCTTAATTTCACCGGATTCCAATTGGAGGAGGAACAGGTGCCAAAAGAAAATTGATGTCTGCACCGATTTTCTCTTCTTTTCGTGCCAACGTGCGACATCCGCCGATTCCTGCGAATTCGCGGCCCACTCACCGACCCATTCGCCCCACGGAAATCAAATCAAATTTAAACAAATTATGAATAAGCCCCTGCAAAAGAAACAACGAAAAATCGTAATTCCCTCTAGGTAGGTGTATGTATGCGTCGCCTTATCAAGCGGCCCCCACCACCACTGTTATCAGCAAATATCTTGGAAGACTCGCAGCTGCGAACACCGCTATGATAAATGCCCTAACATACACTAATACATCGGCACAGAAAGAAAAAAACCCATATGAATCAAATTCCGCTTAATTTTAGTTAACAAAAACTTTAAAAAAGTAGTTACCAGGAACATTAAATTCTGGACTGAAGACTTCTTCTCAACTAATCAATATTAGGATAATGTTTCTACACTCCCTGCCCTAGTTTTCTTATCGTTTTCCTTAGCTTTATTTGTATAAATTCTCCTGGTTATGGTTATATCACATTTCCAATATAAAAATAATCAAACTGATAACAATTTTGAGCTAGCATATACTTTTTTTCAGTGCACCCCGGCTAAATTGTAATTGCGCTGCACGCAGTGTTCAATTTCAGCCCGAAATCACTTTTTGTGACTGTCTTGCAGTTTGCAAAATTCTCGAGTTCGTTGAGCCAGCAACAAAAACAAGAGCAGTAAGAACAACAATAACGTGGCCAAAAAACACGTTGTTTACGTTTTAACAATTAAAAAACTGGTGAAATGGCAGCGGGTAAGCGAAAGAGAGAGGCGGCAAGAGAGGGGGACTAATACAACCAAAGCTTCAAAAAGTGACTGAGAGATACATAGATACAAGGGCAGAAAGCGATGTAAGCTGTGTTACGTGCAATTTTGCAGACTTTCATGTTTGTGTGCGGGAAAACCCCGAAAAATTCCATCAGCCACTGAGCCGGCTCACCTTGCAACATCCTCGTCCACGCTCTGCTCGCGTCGTAATCGTATGGGCGGAATGGGGGGTGGCGGGAGTGGCGGCACCGGTGGCGCATCGTTCCCGTTGCCATCCTCCCCCGCCCCCTGAGCCGCGTTCGTTGCCGGCGTCTTTTGGAGCTGCAGACTCTGCTGGAGCGCCAGGTAATCCATTGTGCGCCTTGTGCGACGAAGGTTTGACATTTTCGCCAATTCCCTTTTTGCTGTTGCTTTTGCTTTTGTTATTCTTGGAATCCGCACTAGCTCATGCCAGCAGCCCCAACACTCCACTCACACACAGTCGGTAGCACCAATACTAACACTTTAGTAAGCACGCGCCGCGTCTTTTTTGTTGTTTGGGTTTTCGCCTTCTCGCTCGGCGGTAATCAGACTTATTTTAATTTAGCTTTCACGGCAACACACACATAACGCCCGCAGGTAAGTCTTACCTGTTCAAAACTTTGTGGAAAAATGAACTGGTGGCTTCGAACTGGTGAAATCGAACTAGCGCCAAGCACCGATGTTTGATTAAAATAAGCTAAAAACAAGAAAGGAAGCTTACTTCGGTACGCCGGAGTTTGTATACCCTTGCAGTTTACAATTGGATCATTATAAATTAATAAAATGTTATCAAATGGAATTCAAAGAGGAATTGTATACAACATAAAAAAATTTGGTTTAACATTGCGTATACGTAATATTTTCCCAACATTCCTATGACAGCTATATGATATAGTAATCCGATTTTGATCAAATTAAAACCGAAATTCTAGAATAATATAAAATGGCCATTTGTCAAATTAAATACAAATATTTTAAAAATTGGACAAGTTATAGTCTTATATTATAATTTTCTTAAAAATGTGTTTATAGATATTAAAAAATAAAATAGTGGCAATAAATTAAAAATAATAGCAACAAAGGTATTTTCTCTTGTTCATTAAATTTTAATAAGTACCCTAATTTTCTTTACACTTTGGCATTTTTTTAATTTTATGTAGTCTATATTCATTTATTAAGGCAATACGGCCGGAAGCCCAGGCTAAAGCTTAGCAGGAGCAAGCGAGAGAGAGCTAGAGCGCCAGAGGCTCTCCTTCGATCCCACCCACCACCCACTCCCATGAGAGAGAGTCAGAAATCCAACAGATGAGAGTAACATATATTTTACAGAATTGAGAGTAACAGGTTTTTGTCAGTATTCATCGAATAACAGAAGTTTGTCAGTAAAATCCTGGAAGTAACAGCATGTTGTCGGCGAATTCTTGGAAGTAACAGAAGAGCAAGAGCGAGTAACCTAGATCAGTGATGCTCTTTTGGCGTGTCGATGTTTTTTATGATTCAATGGAAATAATACTATAAAGTATTAAGTGACGTATAGTAAAGCATGCAGCTGGCATGGTTTTAAGGGCTTAAAAATTGTAAAATTTTTCGATGACACAATGGACTAGAAAGTATTAAGAAATAATAATGAGCTATAAGCAAATGCAAATTTTACAAGCATTCCAGTTTAAAATATGCTAGAACTAGCTTATAATAGACTACACTGGCAACACTGGGCGAAAATTGAACTGGTGAATTGGAACCGGTGAAATCGAACTGGTGAAATTGAACTAAATGCTAGAAGTAGCTTATAATAAGCTAAACTGGCAACACTGGGTGAAAATTGAACTGGTGAATTTGAATTGGTGAAATCGACTTTTAAGAGCAACAATGAAGTAGGCCGATAACTTTACTGAAAACAGGTGGTGATAATGCATGTGTGTGACGTGCTCACTAATCGGTAATCGATTGAAAAGTCCTATTTGGCGCACAGTTTTAAATTTTAAATAAAGAGATTAAGCAAAAATGGGTTTAATACATTTTTGTAAAGCAATTTTTTTAGTTTCGCCATTAAGAAAAACATCTATTATTGACAATCAAGGTAATCTTCAACTTAAGCCGAAAGCCACCGTCCAACAACGTCGAAGCCCACAAGTTTGCATAGTTTGAACTATCAAGACCCTGTGCTGATAAGAGAAACGCGTGTTTCCTCATTTATTCGGGTAAAAATCCGGTTTATTTGTTAACAAACTCTAGCCTGTGTAAAAAAACAACGATCACCAGCGATAGAAACACACTTGCCCAGGGTAATTATTAAACACGAATTAAAAATACAGTAACTATTGGGAGTGGGTGGGGCCTTAACAACAACGAAAAAATTTAACTATGATTTGTAGAGTCTAGAAAAAGTTCCTAAATATGCGGACGACAGCTTGGACCCATCGCGGCACTGGTCGCTGCACAATTTCCCGCTCTGCCGTCTGCGACAGGTCGTACAGCCGATCCGCCTCTGCCTGCAGACGCTGACTGAGGTCCTTGTTGGCCGTGACCAGACACACCTGTGTCTCCAGATCGCGATTAACCGAGCGCTCGCCAAAGTTTGAGGAGCCGATGAGCGTGAGGTTGGGCAGACGCGCCTCGGGCAGGTAGTACCACAAGCCCTTGGCGTGATAGGTCCAGCCGGGCTTTTCGTACTCGAAGAAGTTGACGCGATGGTTCTGCTGCCGGCGGACCAGGCTTTCGTAGAAGCTTTTGGCTATCAGTGTGTAGGCGGCCGGAATGCCGCCGGCAGGTCCCTTGGCGCCCTGAAAGCCATTGGCCTGCAAAGAATATATTAATACTAATCAATAAATCAGGGAATAAGGCATATTACTTACATTGGGGTGCGCCATCAGGATGCTGCACTTCGCCAAGCACTTGTGTGTGATGGTGTCCATGTATTCCTGCGTCAGGTTGAAGTAACCAGTGGCCAGCTTGAGGCGCGATCCGGCCACGCAGTTGGAAAGCAGGCGCTTCGTGACGACGCTGTCGTGGTGTATGCCAATCTGGCCCATCTCCATCAGCGGAAAAACCCAAGTATCCGCCTGCGGATTAAGCTCCTTTGCGCGCGCTTGTCGCTGGAACGTCTCCTGCACAAAGTCGGCGATCCGCTGCTTAGCCAGCTGGATGAACTGCTCCTTGGTGCCCTCGTACGGCAGGATGCGCCAATTGCGGTGCAGTCCTTCGGTGGCATCCGGAGCCACCGCCAGACTGAACTCCTGCACCCGCTCGATGAACTCGGCATAGAAGTCAGCCAGCGGCTTGTCCTCAATGAGTATGTAGCGATCCTGGCGGTTGGTGAAGTAATCGTTGGACAGATTTGCCCCCGAGATGATCACCGCGTCGTCAAAGAGGTAGACCTTCATGTGCTGCAGCCCGAGCAGCTCGTTCCAACGCGGCGGCGCCAGTCGCTTGGTCATCCCGCGCAGATCGGGCGTGTGGTACAGCGAGAGCTGCACCTGACTGGTAAAGTCGCGCACTAACGGCAGTAGCATAGTCTTCGAGTTGAGGGCGCCGCGGGTACCGCGTGTGAAGTCCAGGAGCACGTTCAACCGCAACGCAGACTCCGCCTGCAGGCTGTGACGCAACGTCTGCACCACGGCGCTCTCCAGCTGGCCGGTGCCCAGGTACAGGCTGGCCAGCACGATCCGGCGCTTGGCACGCGCGATGCGCTGCACGAGCGTCTCGTAAAAGTGTTGCGGCTCATGGATGACCTGGATTTGGTCGCCGCGCAGAGGAAAGCACGGCGCCAGGTTGTGTAACCAGGTAAGGCTCTCCAGGGCCGGCGCTCCCGTGAATCCAGCGTTGGCCAACAGGTTAGGCGTTTGCTGCAGGCAGCCGAGGAAGTCGCACTGGGCGACCGGAGCGAACTCCTGGCTAAAAAGGCGGCGGAGGTAGAGCATTGCGATGGCGGGTATTGGATCTCGGCGGCTTCTAACTGGCTATGGGCGGCGGTGAGGTGGTGTCAGCCTCTGGGGCATTGCTCTCTGACGATGGGGAGTTATCTGACACTCACTTCCATTCATGAGAGCCTGCTTCGACACGTGAATACTTTGAATTTCAGAAAAACGAAAATGTTTTCGGGTCGAGCCAAGTGAGATAGGGATGAACTATTATCGATATTTTTACATCGCAAAATAAAAATTAGTCATAAAACATATTTATTTATGTCAATTTATTTTCCTATTTATTATTTAAAAAAGCAAAAATATATCCCTTATTTTTAAATCATAAACATTAATTTTATAATTTCAACGAAGCCAATCTCAAATTTTCTATAGTCTGGCAATGCTATTGCTGTTTAGTGTGACCAGTTGTCAACTGGGCAACTTTTTAAACGAAAGAGTAGACGTTCACACTAACAAGAAATAAAAAAAGAGACGCGCTGTTTTAAATTTTTATTTGAAACATTGTAAAAGTGCAATACACAATCTGTTGGAACGTGTTACCAATACTCAGTATTAAACGGGCCAGGCCTTGAAGCCCGTATCGCAAACGTTTGGGAAAACAGCGTTTTTAGTGCGCGACAAGAGTCAATAATCTTGGAGATATGGAAAACGCCGATGCGACTTCGCAATCGGATCTTCAAATCGACTACAAAACCCCCAAGAAGACAAACTCCCTGATCGACAGTGAGCAGTTGCTGGATAAGATCAATATTCTGACCACCAAGCCGGAGAACCACTCCCAAAATGCAAAGGTAACCGCGGGAAAGTTGCGTGGCGACACACGTGCAGTTACAGTTATCCTCGGTGCGGATTCGAAATGCGCCAAAAGTTTGTTTTTGTTGTAACAAGAGGATTAGTAAAAGACTAAACAATTAAGAAATCATGTAATTTGTAGTTGTACCGCTTCCAGATATTTCGTGATAATGCTTTTGCAAAAAATTCCATATTCCTTTCGCCTACCAGGTGTCCATCTTTCTCTTCCTTTTTTCCTACTGGAATACAGTTAACTGTAACACTGGCTTTTAAATAAAGATAAAACCTTATATGATTGATTTCTACTAAATCAATATTTCATATTAATAACTTATTACTTATATGCTCCACAACAGCTTCCCACTATCAAGGACTTTGTTATCATCAAACCCATTAGCCGAGGGGCCTTCGGCAAGGTCTTCCTGGGCTACAAGAACAACGATTCCAACAAGCTGTTCGCCATCAAGGTGATGCGCAAATCGGAGATGATCAACAAGAACATGGTGTCTCAGGTGATCACGGAGCGCAACGCCCTGGCCCTGTCCCGCTCCCAGTTCTGCGTGAGCCTCTTCTACTCGCTGCAGTCGCTGTCCTACGTCTACCTGGTGATGGAGTACATGGTCGGCGGGGATCTAAAGTCCCTGCTGGCCATGTACGGCTATTTTGACGAGGTCACTGCTCGCTTTTATGTGGCCGAGATGGTGATGGCGCTGCAGTACCTGCACCAGCACGGAATCGTCCATCGAGACATCAAGCCGGACAATATGCTGCTCTCGGCCAGCGGTCATGTGAAGCTCACGGACTTTGGCCTGAGCAAAATCGACATGCGCCGTGATCTGGAGATCTCGGATCTGATCAACTGCTCGCCCAACTTGAATGCCCGTACGCCGGGACAGCTGCTCTCGCTTACGTCGCATTTGTCCTTTGGTTCCGAGAAGAAGCTACAGGATTATGGCTCTGTTTTGCCCGGACAAACGGCGGGTATGAGTGGAATGACAACTGGCACCGGCACTTCTCACCTGCTCCAGGCCATCAACAAGCACAGTCTAATCATGGAGCTCTCGGACAGCGAGGGCGACACTTCTCTCAATGATGCAGAAAAAACGAGCGACAGTAAGATCTCTGGAGTATCGCCGTTCTTCTCAGCAGAGGAGGTTAACGAATCTATAACCCATACGTGCACGACCAACAACAATGTGGGTAGAGAAATCTTCATTACAATTAGCAGTATCTCACTTTCTGTGCTTCTTCCTTGCAGCCCCAAGACAGCAGCTCCTCTTGCTCCTTTCACACTTGCACCTCGGGCGATATTAGCAAGTGTTTGCCCCAGGAACCCACTGGAGTTGCTGCCGAGGCAGTGCCCAGCAAACGTCGCGTGGAATTCGCACTAGATACGGCCACCTGCCAGGTGAGTGACTACTGCTGGAGCCGAACCAGTAATTTCTATATTTATTTCGCATAAAGGGCTGCAAGCTGGCCGAGCAGGATGGCAGCAACATGGCTGCCAACAATGGCGGCAAGCATTTGCCGAAGCTGGAGACTGCAAACGATGCTTCGTTTGAGTTTTCCATGGTGCGCAGACGATCGCTCGACGAGGTGCGTTTGCATGTGCATGAGAGTGTGGTTGTCCAGTCTGTCTCTTAGCATTTATTTCGTGAATTATCCTTAATATGTATAAATAATATGCCTCAATCCCGTCCAGCGTAATCGCATCTCAAAGGGACAGGAGGACTCCGGCGTCTCAAGCCGCAAGGGGGACGACAACTCCAGCTGCCACCTGAATCTTAACAGTGAGAGCACGGCCTCGTCGATCGAGAAAAACGCTGAGAACCTGAGCCAGTCCAAGGAGGACTTTAGCTGCTCCGACTATTCGCGCAGCTATAATCTAACCAATGCCAATGAAATGAGCGGCATTCACATGAACTCACCCTTCCGCAACCTTTCCAAGCACTTCAAGCGTCCCGACTTTCTGCGTGGCATGAAAAGGAAGATAAACCTGGTCAATCGGTCAGACAACATGTCCAGCATGGAAGCCGATGGCTCTAGTTCGGGCACCAGCAGCGCCCACACCGGGCTAACTCAGGAAATCGAGATCCTTAACATTGGCAGCAGTACGCCCAAAAAGCGTAAGGCTCGCTCATCGCCGATACGGGGAGTGCTCAAGGTGCGCTCCCTCTCTGACGACGAGCTGCCCATTAACCATCTGCTCGGACCGGAGGCCAATGTAGCCAATGTGGTCTTTTCCACGCCCGTCTCTTCGCAGAAGCTGCCACGTCGAGATGGGGGTCTGCTAGGCAAGCTGAAGGCCACACGGTTCGCTCTGCCCCTGTCCATAGAGAATAAGAAACGCGAGCACGCAGCCGTCGAGAAGATGTCCGGTGTGCAGTATCACCTGAAGCTAGCCGACGATCCTACAATGTCGCCTATTAACCATGGAGCAGGGAACATACCAAAAACACCAAAGAATGTGAACATTAACACGCCGTTTCGAACCCCGAAGTCGGTGAGGCGAGGGGCACGGGTATCCAACGAGCGCATCCTGGGCACACCCGATTATCTGGCGCCAGAGCTGCTGCTGAAGCAGGGGCACGGTCCCGCCGTCGACTGGTGGGCATTGGGAGTCTGTTTCTACGAGTTCATGACCGGCATTCCGCCCTTCAACGACGAGACGCCTCAGAAAGTATTTGACAACATTCTGAACAAAAGTGAGTACAGCTTATACCAATTATTATCTAAAGACCTCCTACTAACTCACAGGACTGCTTTTAGACATCGAATGGCCGGAAGGCGATGAGGCTTTGTCGGTAGATGCAATGGAGGCTGTGGAACTGCTTCTGACCATGGATCCTGCCGAGCGACCGGCTGCCAAAGAAGTGCAGCAGATGCGACACTTTGCGTGCATTGACTGGGAGAACATCGGTAACACAGAACCGCCGTTTGTTCCCACGCCCGACAATCCCACGGATACTGGATACTTTGAGGCGCGCAACAATTTGCAGCACCTGCAGCTGTCCAACTTTGCAGTGGAAGACTGATGTTCTGTCTCAGCAATGTCCCAAGCGCTGTGCCCATGTTATTTGTATTATTTTTTATGTAGCAATATCCAGAGTAGACCTTTAATGTTCACTTGTTATCGTTCGTCTCTAGCTCTATTTTTATTTATATTTATATTTTCGTTTTAAATTCCATTCAATTGTATCATTAAACATTTCGATGATCATTATCAGTCTCTATATATCTCTAAATTCGGTACTGAATTCGAGTTTGTTATTGTAACTACGCTTAAACAAATAGCTTCAAGTATGAACCCCCGAGTTGTAACCAATAAAGTCATAGTCTAAAAGATGAAAGGCACTCTATATACTTTAAAAATGTAGCTTAAAAATGTTACGGGTAATAGTAGCTAAATGTTTGTAAAGAAAAACTGATAGTATATCTCATATATTTCCGAAATTGCAGAAAATTGATCACTTTATTCACCTTAGACCTAGATAGAACGGATAGAATATTTAGAATATATAAAACACTTGAAAAATAACACATCTGGCTGTATTTGGTCACTCGCTCGGTTGGCTACGCAGCACTTAACTTGAAGTCAAAGTCCCAGACCTCTGGAATGGTGGTCAGGTAGCTCTCCTCGTAGAAGATGCTAATTAGTCGACAGACCATATGCGGTACGGCCCTTACATCAGGAAAGGTGACTTCCTTCAGCAGGCTCACAGCCCGAACAATGAGAGGCTTGACGTCGGTGAACTTCTTGTTGGCCAGCAGCATGGAGAGCTCGCGCAGTCCGCTTTCGTACTCCTCGGAAGGCAAACGGAGATCCCGGTTGGCCGGGAACAGTGAGAAGATGACGCAGGCCAAGCAACGGGTCAACACCTTTCGTCTTCAATGGAAAATAAGGTAGTTTAAAGGAGTTTAAATGCCATATCGACCTCACCTGTTGGTAATGACCTCTGTCTTGAGTCCAATTGCGCCTAGCAGCCCATCGCTCCAGCCCTCGGCTTTCGTGGAGGCAATCTGCAGATGCCTGGCCAGCATGTAGAGGGGCTTCTTCACCTGTTGATTCACTTGCAGTATCTTGCAGCCGCGCGCTATAATCACTCCCCAGACGAGAGCCAAGCGGGGCTCCGTCAGCGGACTCGTCTTGATATTCTCCAGCAACTGGGTCAGGTCCTGCAAGAACGTCACCTTGTCGCCATCCGTGGCAATCTCCTCCATTTTGTGCACCACAAAGACGTGCAGGGAGAACAGGTAACCGCCCTGCATAATGGGCATTAGGTCCAACTTGGGCAGGGACATGCTCAGAGCCTCCATCAAACCCATCCAGCTGGGTGCGTGCCAGGGAGAACTCTCCGGCGAGGTTCGGAAGAAGCTCTCCATACTCGCCTCTAGCAGCGAGTAGATGCTGGCAATGTAGGTGTTTAGGTGCCCGATGGCGGGCAGCGCAGAGTTCATCACCAAGTTGCCCGGAGCACACTGCTGCTGCCACCGAATAAGAGTCTTAATATGGATGCTGAAAGGAATTAGGAGATTAGGGATTATTTACTGAGATTTATTATATTAGTTCCTACTTGGACACCTCCTGGCTTTGCGTCTGTGTGGGCGCCACCAATTCTAGCATCAGGTTAAGCGCCTCCCGGCGCTGTTCCTCCGGTGTCCGATGCCCACTGCAGCTGCTGATGGCTCCGTCTATGCTGTTCAACAGCTCCAGAAATGCCATTGTAAAGGCACGTTCACCTTCCTTGGTGGCTAGCAGCTTCTTGTGCTTGGCTCCGCAGGCACGCTGCAGACGAACCATTGAGCGGGTGTATAGCATTCGCTTGGCAGTGCCCAGTACAACGGCTTCCTGGGCAGAACGTTCCGGTAACATGGCACATGCCTGCCGAAGAAGTCTGAAAAGGAACAAGGTAAAAATTTTAACAATGAGTTTGACGGTCGCTTGTTTAATAGTCAAGACTTACTCTAAAACAGCTCGATCCGCATAGTTACTCTCGGCAGGCAGCTTCAGGACAATGGCAGGCTCCACACTGGCCACAAACCACTTCAGCAGCTTCTCCAGCTCGCTATATTCCACCAAATGCCATGGATACTGAACGGCTTCCTCGAGGATTTTACTCGTATTCGGATGGATGTGAATGTTCGGCTCAAAGGCGATCTTTACAAAGATGCCAAATAGTCGCGACAGAATGGCCACCGGTTGGGTCATTTGGGCAAACCAGGCGTTCCACTCAATCCGAATAAAGATGTGCCCCAGCATGGCATGTGACTCGGGTAGGTATCGCTGTAGGCTATCGTATAGCAGATCCACGTGCTGGGCCGGCGGAAGGAAACGCTGCCAAGGTAGCTGAGCCAAGCCCTCGTGAATAGGCGCCAGCACATGACCGGCGATGTTGGGTTGTGCAAAGTGATGGATGTACCAGGCGAACACATGCTCGAGTATCTTGTTCGAAGACGGCAGATATTGAAGTACTTCCACGATAATGACGACAAAGGAACGGATCATCAACTTGCTGCTGCTCACGTGCTGCTCGCTCCAAGGAAGGAGCACCTTGCTCTGCCCGGGAGTGAGCTGCCTTATCCAGTGTGCCACGCCGCTGGCCGTTTGCTCGGTATAGGGAATCAGCCAGGGACTGTATGTCTCCACAATGGATCCAAAGACTATGTCGCTGACTGCAGAATGGACTAAGATATATTTTCTGTGAGAGTTAAGCCGTAAAGACACTCACTCTGATCAGCCAGCAGCTCCTGATAACTGCAAATGGCCAAAGCGAGCAGCACATGACCGAAGCAGGTGAACCACAGCACCAGAGCCTGACAGTAGGCTTTGTGCTTGGGATACAATCCATGCAAGCCGTGATGCAGTCGCTCCTTTTGGAAGTGTCGGGACAAAAGCAACAGCGTGTCCGTGGCTGCCTTCAAGGTAAACAACTTCTGGCGTCGCGAGAAGTCCAAGGCCAGTTCGTGCACCTCCAACTCATTCTGGTCCAAAGCCATCTCGGGACAGTTGGAGCGGACTAGGAGAGCATTGAGCAGATCCAGCAGAACCACTGGCATTAGCTTTTGATCTGAAGTACGGTCCAACACTAGCTGCATCACCTCGCCATAGTGCTGGGGGAAGTCGTAGGCGAAAATGTGCACCAAGTGTCGCCGGAACTGATCCTGCAAAAGGCTACTATCCGGCTGGGACCAAGCCTCTAGTCCCTGGAGCACCAGCAAGAGCAAGCGATTGATCTCGCTAAGCTTCGGCTGATAGGCCTCCAGCCAGCCCAGTAAGTCGAACTTGGAGAATAGCACGAATAGGATCTGTGTGTCGCAGTGCTTGAGATGAGAGTCGATGAGAAACTCGTACATGGGCAGGAAGTGCTCCACATCTGTGCGGCTGGGAACAAAAACACCAGCCAGAAGCTCCAGAAGATCAGGCCGCTTCAAAGCCAGTCGGAGCACGGCTAGTCCCTGCGCGGCCTGATCTGCTTGCAGGAAAATCTTTAAAGTATAATGTTAATTAAAATATAATTTAATCCAAAATCTAAACATCTTTCTTACCCCAAGCTTCTCCAGCACTTGGAAGTACAGGTCATGTGTGGGCTGAAACTTCATGGTCACTTCGTTTAGATTATCCACCAGATGATAGAAGACTTGAACTCCGATCTGTGTGACTCTGGCTTCCAAAGGCGCCACCAAGAGAGCACCAATGCAAACGCCAAACTCCTCGATAGCCTGGGCAAAGCTATCCACATTCATAGCCAACAGAAGATCTTCAACAATCCTGTCGTGTCGCTCGCGATTCTGTGTCTGTTTGCGGGATATGACTTCGTTGATGCGTATATGCTCTGGCATTAGGGTGATCTTAGCGGGCGTCGTACAAGTCCGCTGAAAGAGCAGGGAGTTGCACTCCTTTCGCCGGGTCTCTTCGTAGGGAATCATCTGATACAAGGCAGGTACACTTTCCAAGTAGTTGAGGTTCAGCGAGTTCAGCTCGGAGGTCTTGTAGTGGTAGGTGCTAAGGGTAGAGGGATATTAGGCTACCAGAATATCCTTATAAGTAAATCTTACTTTGCCGTTGAGTTGAAAGTGCTAAGGCGCTTTTTGAGTAGATTCATAATATTGCCATCGATGGGCGGTGTTTGCACAGGTTCCACACGAACATGACTGGGTATCGGCAGCACTTTTTCGTAGGTGTTGAGCAGGCTCTTGATATGCTGAGCTGGCGGCTGTCGCGGCTTCGGTTGCACCGGTGTCCTGGGTGCTCTTTGGTTCGCAACTCTTAACACTTTTCGTGCCCACTGATCCGCCTGATGCCGTTGTTCCTTGCGCAACGTGGCCAGGCACAGGAACTCCGTCCAGTGGTTGACATGACCGCCCAGTAGTTCACGCAGTTTCTCGCAGTTGTACTGCGCTGGAAGTGCCTCGGCATCGCTGGTAAATCTATTGATCTGGGTGTCCTCCAGCCAAAGTCCACAGCTCTGCATCAGTTTGCAGCAGTTGCGGTAGAAGTAGGCCATGGCATCATCGCTAGCACTCTTGGTGGCCAACGCCGAGTAGTAAGTCTCGGCAGACTTCAGCTGCGACTTGATAGTCTTCATCAAAGGCACATTGTGTTCATAGAACTTGTCGGCGACTCCAAAGTTGTGACTGAAGTTCAGCGACTCGTTTTCTGTGGGCACTCGCCACAGATACAGCTCGAAGTACTTCTGACACACGATGGGAAACAGAGCGTGATTGCTGTCCATGCTGGCCAACAACTGGGCGTACTTAAAAATCACAAGCTGGCTGGCGGGAAAGCTGGTTGCCTTGGTCAGCGAAATGGTTTTCTTGAGAGCTGCCTCCAGGGGCTGAGCGGAAACTTGTCGCAATAGCTCCGGCCAGATACGGCTATCCACCAGACGAAATTCAATCTCGAGAAGCACCAGATTTAGCCAGCAATTCTGCGGCGAGATAACTGGAATGCGCGATGGTGACTGACCACCGAAAAAGGCCTTTAAGGCAGATCCCTTGGGGGCTGACTTCCAGTCCGTGCAGTCCTGCAGGAAGGGTTCCAAAGAATAATGCTATATCCATTAGTTATTAGAAGGCTTACTTTGTAAAAGTTGTAAAAGAACTCCACCGCCTGCACACGGCAATCGGGGAACTGGTAGGATATACGCAGCATCCTATCTAGGAGATACAGCAGATTCGAGTTTTGTGACCAGCCTGGCAGCGTGGTAAAGCAATTCAGCCAGATATTAAGCAGGTTAAGCGGTGAGCACAGTCCATAGCTAACATATTGGAAAGATTAATAACATTAAATATATACTTAATAATAATATAAATATATATTAAAACTTACCTGGTATAGGAGACAATCTGATGATGCAGCATGTTGTCTAAAAGCTCCAGAATGGGCCCAATTGAGTTGGCATAGACCATGTCCTTTGCCAGCTTTAGGTAAGTTCTGTCCGCATTTAGCAAAGTAATTAAAAGTCTCTGAAAACTCTCGCAAGTTGCTAGCGTTTCCGGTGTCTCCAGGAACAGCGGCACAATCAGCTCCAGACACCGGATAGTGGCCGCATGCCGGTGGTCCAGCAGCAGTTGTTGCAGCAGATTAAACCCATGCTGGCAGATCAGTGGAATCGAGTGGCCATGAAGGCTGACCAGCATGCCCACATAAAGGGCAAGCGGGCGATTCTCGTTGACGCCCTGGAAGACCATTTCCAAGCGCTCCATTTCAGGTATAAAGAGCAGCGGCTCTGTGGGATGCTGAAGAGTTCGTTTCACCGACTCCACGCCCTGATCCATGAGATGTAACCGCAGTAGGGAAATCATGCGCCAGCACCAGTTGGTAAACTGCTCTCTACTCGATTGCGTGGAGTCAATGAGGGAGGATACTTGACGCACACTCTCCGAAATCCCGGATGCCCCAATAATTTCAGGAGCGTACTTGTTGAGAGCCTCGTTCACCAAATGAGCCATTCGTACATGAATGTTGTGAGGAAGAAAGAGTCGCCCCTCGCAATCCAGGCCCCAGTTCAAATGACCGATGATCAGGCGCGCCAAGTGACTCTCAGAGGATTGGTAATCGAAGTGCAGCAGCCAGTTGGACAGTACTTCAAAGCTGTCCATGCTCGGGTGCCAGTTCTCAAGTGGCAGTGCCTTAAATAGATAGGACGCCTGGTCGACTTCCCCAAAACGCATCTTAAGCTGAACGAGCAGGCATCCAAACAGATCCTCATCCATCAAGTTGGCCAGCATATCACGTGCAGTCTTGTAGCAGATCTCCCTGGTAGATCTATGGATATAACCAATGTGGAAGATGTGCAGGCAGACGGCCTTGACAAGGCCTCCATCCTTGGAGCGATTTCGATCATTGGCCATCTCGAAAAAGGTCTGCAGGAGGTAGTACATATCTTCGGGTGCCACATCCGCGTTGGCTAGATCAAACTTGGTCCAAAAATCGTTAGCTTGAAAGGCAGCCTCCGCATTGCTCACTAGGTCATTGGCCAAGTCCGTCGGAAAGCCCACGTTCAGGTAGTAAAACAGATGCCACACCACCTCCGCGTCTAGGGTACCGAAAGGCAGAGTTGAGAAGTACTGCCAGGTGCCCAGATTTCGAGTGCGATAGATGTAACCACAGGCACGGATAAGCAGGGCTTGCAACTCCACCTGGATGCGTTCAAACAGCTCGTGAGGCTTGGGAAGGTTGTTATTTCTGTCGATGAGTGATGCTATTAGCTGGTATATGAAGTTATCTAATTGAACTTACTTGAACAATTCGTGATAATCGAAGACATATTGCAAGGTATGACGCACCAAGCGGCCGAGACGCTTAGCCAGTTGTTTGTATCTCTCGTTGTTGTAGGTCAACAGCCCCTCGCCCAGTGTTCTGACCAATTGGGAAAAGAACACCACCACGGACAGCATTTTCTGAGCTGTGATCATATCTGGCTCAAGTATATAGTCCTCTAGAAACTTTTCTATGCGCATGGCTGACGTAAAGATCTTCTCAAAAGGCAGTTGGTTAAGCAGAGCAATCAGATCACTCTCCTTAAGTCCAATGCACTCTCCGGTCGGTGTGTGCGAGTCTTCCCCATCCGAGTCCACCACTATCCAGCGATCCGTTGCCCCCGCTGACTCTGTCAAATCAGAGTGTGCCTGGGCCTGACTCTTAAGATACTCATTTCGCTTCTTAACGGGCATAAGGAGGATCTGAAGCACGGCCATGCAGTGGTTCAGTTCGGGAGAGTTCAATTCCAGCGGCAGCTCGTTGTTTTGTGTGCTGCGACCCATGGCTTGCATGCCCGGCAGTTGCAGAAACTGCGCAGCCCACGAGCCGACACCATTCGGACACCGCAGGATGTTGAAGAGCAGGAACCAATGGTCTTCCCTGGTGGCCAGCAAGAGTTGCAAGGCTATCAACTTACGGAGCCATTCCTTAATATCCTTGTCGAAGTTCTAAGGAAAAGAGAGAGTGAGTATGCCTTTGTAGGAAAACACATTAATAATAGACAAACCGCATTTGGACTGCGACGTCGCACGAAGCTGAATAGAATCGATATGGCCCGTCTTATCTGAGACACACACTCCAGAGCTGGGCCAGACTGCACCTTATTTAATGCAATCCCCGTCTGGTCGTCTCCATGGGAATAAGTTAGCAACTCATTAATGATCTGATCCACCTTCACTTTGGTTATCTTGGCTGTGATCAGGTTGTTGGTGTATGTATGGCAGACCAGATCGTAGAGGCTCGTCAGAGCTGTCTGGGCCAGTTCCAACTTGATGGGATTCACCTTGATAATACTGAGAGACGAAATAGTATAATGTACGGATGTTTATAGAATTTTTAAATCTATATCTCAAAATATAATTGAATAGAGATTTACCGCATTTCTATATATTGCAACGATAATCTATCCCCATTTAAATATTTAAATTTTCGTCAAATTTTGATATAATACCGATAATTTACGACAAAACTCAATTGTTAAAAATGCAATGCCTGTGTCTGTCTCACTTACTCGTAGGTGACGCTCTCTTGCACCACGTTGCCATCGCCGCAGGTTCCCGAAAACGCACGCGTCACCGGCTCTCGCACCCAGATTTGCTTCTGGGTTTCCGGGCAGGATTTGCGCAGTTTCTCCACGTCATGGAGATTTGAGGTGAGCTTGCCCTGTAGTTCGTAGTATTCCAGAAGGGCGGTGTACAACGGATCCGATTCGCTGGACTCCAGCAGGGAGTTCATGAGGAACTCCAGTTCAAACTGCTTGGCCAACTCTAGGTCCGGACAATCGTAGATTTGCTTTAATTGCTCGGCACTCAGCGGTTTTATGTGGCTCCGGGCCAGGGCAAAGCCAGTGGGTGATGACTCCGCCTGACGGTAGACAATCTTTGAGGTGTGCTCCTCCACCTGGGCATTGGACAGGTGCATGGGCTGCAGGTTAGGGTACTGAACAACACGGGCGCTCGTCGAGGGCGGGGCTGTTGGAGCACTGGGCTCGGTTTCCACGTGGTTTTGGGTTTCCGTTTCCTCTTCCGCTTGTGGTTCTAGTTCGGGTTCGGGTTCTGGTTCCTGTGGTAATAACTGCACATCGCTGGAAATGCAGCAATCGTGACTGATAATAGGCTGGCTACTGGCCAGAGCAGCCACTCGCTCGAATTCCTCCAGCAGTGACACATTTTCCACTGGTCTTTGTTCTTCACTTGTTGATAACTCGGCAGTTTCGTCTTCCTCTTTTGGGGCATGCCGAGCGCCGCCCCGAGTTTTCTTGGTCTTCTGCAAAGGATTCTGCTCAGTATCTGGACGGATTGGTTCTGGCCATGAACTCACCTCCTTCTTGGGCTTGACTAGCGTCGCCATGGTTCAGCTTTGATTTGCTGTGCCCCGAGCTTTTTGCGTTTTACTTATGCATGTTCGTGGACCCAGCGCCGCTAAACAATAAAATCCCCGGTGGGCCGTCTTTTTCTCCGGCACCGAACAATTATAATTTACAATGGGTCGAGTCTTATTTCACCCGAATTTTAGTTTTTCGCAAGGAACTGGCGCGAATCGTTATAAGGATAATTCTTCTTCAGGATTTGTTTTCCTATTTTGTTTTGATTTCTTTCCGTGAGCGAAAATCAGAGAAGCGAATGAGAGATAGAGGTACAAAACATCGATGAAAACATCGATGTTTTTTTTTTACCATCGATGTTTTTGCTGTTAGATTACGGGACTATTTAAGTTTTAAAATTGTTTTGTCATTATTTTCTATCAATTAATTATACTTTCAGGAGTCTTCGATCAGTATAGCGGCGTTCAAAGATGCCTATGCCTGCATCGACCTGTGAGTCAGAGAGAGTTTTTAGCAAAGCTTGGGAAATAATTTCTGACCGCAGGACGCGCCTAAACCCAGAAATTGCTGATAAACAAATGTTTATTAATAAAAATCACAAATTTCTTAAAAATGCTTGATCTTATTTATTAATAAATTATTATATTTTTAAGTTAAGACCAAAAGAATAATTATTTGTTTTATAAGTTTTAAGGCAACCGTAAGTGTGTATTTCATCAATTTAAAAATAAGTTTTTAAGGGAAAAAACATCGAAAAACATCGATGTCCCTACTAAGCGTACTTATATTAAAACAGTAAAAAAAATCAGAATAATTTCTGAAAATGTATTTATTCAACTATCAATTTTTACAAATCTGTAACTCAATAAAAACTTATATTTAACTGGTCTTATAATTAAGTGGTATACAAAAATGTCAATATATTTTCGCTTTTATTTTGGTATATAAAACAAAATTAATTTAAAAACCCAATAATTATCTGTTAATTTTTAATTTTTTAATATTATTTATAAACAATCTTTCCATTTTCGTCTAGCTTTCAGCGTGACTCACGCCGCTCAGCTGTAGCCCTGACCACCACCTCCATATCGACGGCTATCGATAAATGGACGGTTGGGCAGCACTGGCCGAGCTTAAAATGCGCGCGAAAAGTGGAAAGAAATACGTAGTTTTTCTTGTGTTTTTGTATAAAAATACGTTTTATTTGTCTTCTTGTATTGCACGCGGTAAGTACATGCGAACGAGTTGCTACAAATGCGCGAACATTGCTCAACAACAGTCGCGCACGGAAATCACAGCATCTTTATAGACTTGAAACACTTGGCTAACTAATTTGTCTAGTCTAAGGCTTAGCTTACTAACTACGGACTAAGGCGGGGCTAATCAGTCGTGAGTAAGCCCTCAGAGCGCAGATCTCCCGGCTAGCTGGCGGTACACGCCCGTCTCGCCCGCTCCCGGAACAATGTCCAGCTGTATCCTACTGCTGTCGCAGATGGACTGCTGGTCCGCCGTGGCTCCATTGGCGGCGGCGGCTGTTTCCTCGGAGGTGGTGAACACCACTGCGATGGGATTGTTCTTCTCCTTCTCCTCCGGCGAGGACTCGTAGCCGTGATTGACCTTCTCCTCTTTGCAGGTCGTCGTCGTGGCTGAGGAGTCACTGCTGCTGCGTCCGTTCAGGCCGGACTCCTCTTCGTGCTTGACATAGTACGGTTTTCGACCGGAGAAGCGCTCGCACAGACGGAAGATTATGGGATGCAGCAGCTTGCCGTCGTAGGCGTCATCGGGATGCTGGGTCAACAGGCTGATCACCGTGCCAATGATCACGGTTAGGGCGGTGCCGATCAAGCTGTAGTACATGAAGCTTATCGAGTAGAAGGTCTCCAAGCCGGATCTAAGGGCAAATCAGGTAAGAAAACATTATAATCAGGGCTGTTCCCTAAACAATTTTTTTTATTTACCTCTCAGGTGCTATGGTGAGTGGTGTGGCCACAAAGCTTTGGTTATAACCATCGACCGGCGTGTGAGTCAGCAGCCACGGCATTTGTCCCGGCTCAATAATGGGCTTGGCAATGGACTGCGAGAAGCTGTGGTTTGAGCATCCCTGCGATAGAACGAATAAGAGACTCCATTAACATTTAGTTTTTTTTCTGAAAAACCTGAAAACTTACCTCCGTTGTCGTGGGCAACATAGGATTCGACTTCTCAACAGTCATGCCGCCGCCAATGATCCACAGTACAAAGGCGCAGGCGGTGACCATGCCGGCGGATGTACCCTTCCAATTGGCAATTGGCACCATCATGGCCAGAATGAAGCAGCCCAGCAGAGGCCCCGATGTGGCCGAGAACACCAGCAGCGAGGATTCAATGACACCCGCTAGCAAACCCACGCCGAAGGCCACGCACATGATAATCAATCCACAGATCACGGTGATCACCTTGAGAATCCTAAGCTGCTGCTTGTCAGTGAGTCCCTTGAATTTGGGAAACTGCGATATGAAGTCCTCCCACACAACTGTTGCCAGTGAGTTCAGATTGGACACCATCATGCTATAGGAAAGCTAAAGTTGATTAGGTGTTTCATCTAAAGAGGAACTATTGCTTTACTCACCACAAGGCGCCATTGAACAAAGTGGCCATGAAAATGCCCACAAACCCAGGCAAAAAGCCAAGCTGATCCTCCACAAAGAAGGGGAGAATTTCGTCGGTTTTCTTAATGTATCCCTCGGCATAGGGATCACAGTTGATGTACGTGGAGTAGATGACCATGCCGGAGATCCACGAGAGTGAGAAGAAAAAGAACACCAGAGGGACATTGGTCAGCATCACTCTGAAAAGGGGTTTTATTATTATATGGAGCGTAGTTCTTATTCACGGTAAGTCATTTATAAATTGTATATAAAATCAGTTTTCAAGTCCACAAAGAATTAAAAAGACTTCCCATAAAACACCAATCGGCCTTATGACGTACCCATCCCTTTAAAACTTGTCTGCTTTGAGCACTTTGCTTAACTAATCTGCAATTTTTCTAATTTCCGGTCCATTTTCCTGATTATTTTATTTACTTCAAGGCAGTACTTACCGACGCACTTGCTTCAGCGACTTGAGACTGACATAGCGCTGCATAAAGTTCTGCTGGCAGCCGATCTGGGAGAGGGACATGAACAGCTGTCCCAGCCAGGCCGAGGTGGTATCCACTCTGACGGTCATGTCGCCCGTAAAATTCCAGAAGTTAAGACGACCTGGGAATAGAGGGGAAGGCAGATGGTGGCGTCTTTAATGCAAGTGCATGGCTAGAAAAAAATTGCGGGAGGGGCAGGTGAAGGCATTCCTAGGAGCCCGACGATTGCCGGCACAATGACAGCCAACAACTCAAACTCGAGTGACAAACGCTTCGCCGTCACACATTTATTACTGTCGTCATGCGAGGCTGCCATTTCCGCCGCGTCCCTCCCTTTGGATTCGGAGGATGCCGCTGTTTTATGCCACTTTTATCATCATCATTTATGTGCATAATGAGCCGGCGCGGAAACAGAGGAGGAGCCTCGGCGGCCACCCACAATGGATGCCATTTTAATAGTCATCATTCGTCAGCACACTACACACACTCCTCATGGCACACATCCCCTGGCAGCTGGCTAATAAGCTGCCATGATCAATCGAAGCACATCCCCAACCAACAAAAAACTGATGTCTCACCATTGTCCCGATTTAGCTGGTAGACCTTCTTTACGCCGCCAGTGGAAATGGTGCCCTGGATGCAAACGGCCACGGTCACAACGAGGATGGTCAGCGTCTGGATGACATCCGCATTGATGGCTGCCTTCAGGCCGCCCTAATGAGTCCAAATAGGATGAGAGAAATTTAAATATTTTCATCGTTAAATCGCCGGCATTCCTGAACATACCAAAATGGTGAAGAATATGCAAATGATGGCCATGCCCGTGATGGAGGCCCAGTAGGGTATGCCAATCACCGTTGACAGGGCCACGCTGGGCGTGTAAACGGTGATGCCCAGGTTGCAGATCTGCCGAACAATATACGTCGCCGAGGCCAGGCATCTCACTGTTCGGCTCTTGAACCTGGAAAAGGACGAAGAAAACAGAAAACAGGAGCGGGTGAGTGCAGGCTTTAATTAAGAAGTGCCCTCTTGCACTTTAGCCATTATTTATTTTTATTAAACTTTTAATGTTTGCTCGTAGTCCCTTCTCGTTTTTCGTTTTTCGCTTTTGTTTTATTTGATTTTTTCTTGAGCTACTACCCCCTTTTTATGATTTACTACCCACTGTAAAGAAGTTATGTGGAATCGGGAGCCGCGGGGCGGGTTAGATTTACGACATGGGCGAGAAAAACCTAAGAAAATTGGCGGGTCCGTAACTCGTTTTGATTGTTTTTATAGTTGAGCCGGGGCGCTTTTTATGGGCTCGGGTTGTAAAAATTTGTGTGTTAATTTGATGCGAAATGTGCGACAAGATTGGGTGGGCCACTCGCCTAATGATCGTTTAGTATGCGTTATGTGGCCGAATGGGGGCGAATGTCTCAAGTGCCTGAGCACACGCATTCGCCGCCTAAGGGCTTTAATAAATAAACTGCTTTACGTTCGCAATCCTTTGATTGGCATCCTGAACTTAAAGCTGCTGAAGTTAACAGTCCGTTCCGAACTATTAAGTGGGTTTAAGGCTCCGCAAACCTATGAGTTTCATGAGATTTAAGCCATTTTTCTCGATATTTTTAAATTTCGATGTATAAAACAAAGATATTTTTGATGTGTCCGATATGTTGAACAATAATTGGATATTGTCGAAAAAGACACAAATGTCGATATATACTCTCGAAATCCAACCCTATTGAGGACAGAAAAAATTCTTTATAAATTGCCGTGCCTTTATTTAACAAGGCCTACTGACATAGATCCTAATAACGAGAGCCTTACATCTGTGAGACGTACGGTGGCTTGTAACCGCAAGTAATTTCTTGTTGAACATCTAAGCTGACTGCATAATCCACTTTTCCCTCACCAACCAACTCCTATCTCTCCCCCCTGCCCATGTCTGTTTGTCATTCGGTGTCTCTGCAACCCACTAAATGATTAATTGCCCTTGGCCAATATTGATCTGAGCCGTGTTGGGCTGTCAACGGGCCCTGTGCCTGGCCGAGCGCCTGGGACTGGGGCACAGGACATGAGCGATTGGAGACGCAGGTGTTCAGCTTGTGGATTAAATGCATATTTAGATGAATGACCTGCTCCTGCCCCTCTCTTCGTTATAGTAGAAGGAGAGCTGCAGCCCATTTTATCTTTAATCGCCTTAATGCTCTTCTGGTTATTATTAAACTGCCACCGCAGGCTGTGTAAGGGAACTCCTGCCCTTGCCCTTGCCCTTGCTCTTGCCCTGATGAGTATTAATTAATGATGATGCACTTTTCCAATAAGCAAACATCAATTGACAACGGGGAGGAGGGCACACCGATGCCCGGTTTGCTGTGCATTAAGCAAGCTTAACATATTTACCCGCTCGACTTTACATTGTTGGCCGGGGCTTTTAAGCGGTTTACATGACAACGCGTCGTATGCTTAATACACATTTTAATTGCGACACACACAGTAGTCGTGTGCGGGCCGAAGGAAAACAATCTGAAAATCCGCCAGAGGCAGAGATAGGGCTGAAAGGGGCTAAGGGAAGCTCCCACATAAAAGCCTGGCCAATTTGGCCAAGGACGACATGTATGACAGTCGCTCTTATACATATGTGTTGATTGAATGGGCGTGGCGCTGGGTGGGGTTTCGGTTTCAGTTTGGGGTTCTGGTCCGGTTCTCGGTTCGGTTTGCTCGCTCGGTTGGTCAAACATTTATTTAGGCATTCGCCTAACCATTGTCTCACATCCATTTGGTGTTTCGTGTCTTTGCTTTTTCTTGTTTTTCCTAGGGCTGAGCTTGTTGTGGAAATTGATAAAGAAATATTATTGTAGGATACAATATCCCACAAGCGCGCACACACACGTACCGGCATACGCATGTAGCATATTGCTGCTTGCGGTCAATTTTAGCCTGATATGTCAATTTAATATGATTTATGGGATTTATTGTTTTCGGCCGACACTCGTGGCCCCTCAGCCCCCCAATCAACCTCTCCTTGAGCGAGTGTTTTTCTACGTTGTCTGATTGTGGCATTTGTTTCTCATTTAGCCTGTTAACATTGTGTTCATCACAATAAGTGCTAGGCCGGGTCCGGCTTAGGATTTGCCTCTCTATGGCCGGCCTTCTGTCTGTCTGTCTGCTGGTCTGCGGGTCTGCCTGTCGTTGTGTCTGCCTGTCATTTCATCTGCTCGATCCTTCTTCTCCGACTGTGTGTGAGTAATGACCTGAGGCTGTCACCATCGTCCAGTTGATTGAACGTTGTCCTGGTCCTGGCTTTTGTTTTAGTTTAATCGATTTAACTGAGCCTCTCTCTCGCCGTCTCCTGCTTGGTTGAGTTGATTAAAGACGTCCTGCGAAGCGATTGTCGCTTAATAACTTTAAATGAAATGTAAGTGCCGCAAAGTATGCAATAATTGCTGCAGCCATGCCAGCGGGCAAGCAATTACCAGCAAGGACACTCGCAGCTCCCAGCTCGTGGCTCCCAGCTCCCAACTCCCAACTTCCATTTAGCGCACTCTCCTTCACACAATGCCAATGACCACTGGAGGGTGTGAAAATGGGCTGTAGAGGCAAGCCAGGGAGCAGGTCAACATCAGCAGGCGCGTGGGAGCTGCTCACCCAGCCATTAATTGAACACCAGCTCCTGCAGGAGGAGGTTCGCCCTACAGTCCCCCGAAATTGAGTTTGGTCTGCAACTCGGACCCATCATTTATCATGGCCAGCCACTAAGCCAGTTTTCGGCCAGAAGGCCAGGCGACAAAGGCATAAATTAATGGCAAATTTAATATGACGAGTGGTTTTGTACAATGGCCAGATAATCGCCGTTTAGGCAGCCAATCCTCATCCTCAACCCACATCAGCTGCTACTCCTTGTCCCCTGGGAGGGCCGAGTTAATTTTACAATCAAAGGCAATCTAAGCTAAAGGTGGCTCATGTGAGAAGGGTGACGCATTTGATTGCATTAAATGTCATGCATAAATAAACATAATCAGCCATATAAAGTCGGTGCTCTTGAGTGCCAGCGCGCACTGTGTTAAAAGCCGCCCACAAATAAAAGAAGGAGATAAACATGTACAGGAATCGAAAGGAAACGACATAATCGACTGGGAGTTACCCCAAAATACTGGGAATTTGAACTGAAGAGAGAATACTAATCGTAGTTCGTTTAAATTTTAACTGCTCTGAAAATTCATATGAAATGTGCATTGATTGCATAAATTACTGGAGCAAGCCATGAGTTGTTTTAATTAAAATAACCTTGAAAATTGCATATTGGCATTGCAAAAACCAAGAATTCCCAGAATCAGAAACTACAGGAACTATAAAATTCAATTTATTGCGGGGAAAGTGCATTAAATAATGGCTTAAATTATTTAAATTGTGAAGCTTGGTTATATTTTTTATATTATTTACCCAGAAGTAGATACTATAATATTCAATTTATTGCGGTGCATAATAAATAATGCCTTGAATTATTAAAAATGAACTTGGATATATTTCTTTTATTTTATTTATTTATACCCTGTTTCTGCTATTTTTATTGCTACCTAGCCAGTATTTATTAATATTTTTAAGGCTTTAAACAAAACTTTGCTGTTCCATATTTATTTCTTTGATTTAAAGATATAATATATATATATATCTTTCGATAACTCAATAGAAACTCTTTCCTTTGGGCTAAGCTAAGAAACCATGAGCCTTCAATTTTCAGGACTTTGCCCATGCAATCCCGAAAACAATGTTGCTTGCAAACACACCTTTCGCTTAGTCCCAATATACCTTATTTTTTGTGTTTTTCCACCACACACATGTGTGTGTGTGTGTTTGTAACTTCCAAACAACTTTGTTGTCTTTGAATTGCAAATCACGCCCTCACTTTGTAACGCCGAAAACGTCTTTATTTATGCGTATGCATGCTGTCCTCAAAACAGTCCCGACCTCCCAACCCTTCGCTGCTCGGGCTGTTTTTGCCAGGTTTCCGTTTCCGTTTTCATGTTTTTTGTATTCATTTGGAGCGAGCACTTTGTGTCCCCTTGTACTCGTAAATAAACCAAAAGGAAGCCGAAATGCATTTTTTCCATTTGCCAAGTGCTAACAACTGTTCGCATTGATCTCTACTCCGGTTCTGGATATCAATTTATTTACATGTAATTGCCACCCCACAATCACCGGGAGACAGGGACTGAGACTGAGAGATGAATTATCTGGGGCGAACAAAGCCGAAGTTTGCTTGACCATTGAACTCGATGGCGGCCAGATAGCAAATCTCTGTGTGAAGCTGGCTAACACTTGAGTTGGGAGCGAGTCAAGGGTCATGCCCCTCCCACGTCTTCACCTCGACCTCCTGCTCCGTCTGCTCCTACTTCTGCTCCTGCTCCTCCTTCGATTTGAGTGGCAGACATCACTTGCGACAGGCGACTGACAAGTGAGAGAATCCATGACTTGGTGAGTGTGCGTGTGTGTGCTTGTCCTGGGTTTTTTGTTTCGCAAGTTTTTGGGGGGATTCGGATTCAAGCTTGATGCTTGATGCCTGATGCCAGTGACAGGCAACAACACGCGCTATTTATAAACATTATGGCACAAACGAATTGTCATACAATTTGTCAACAGCGTCAGACCGAGTGGCTGCTTTGTTGTTGCCGTCCTCTTTTCTTCCTTCGCCTTTCCCTTGGCGCTTTTCTTATATATCCTATAATCGTAGCTATCAGGGGTATATTGGAAAATTGGGTAAAGTAGGAGTCCTTGTAAAGTTGCTGAATTTAGGATCAAACTTGAATTTCAGTTTTAAATATAATTTTGAAAAATAAAGTTTCTTGGTAAAGACCAAAATATTTTTATTTATGATATGTTGTTGCTACAAATTGATAGGATTTCTAGTTATTGCAAAAATGGGAGTTTATAGAATCAGTACATATTTATGATTCCTATTATTTATTTAAAGCTAAAAGTACAAATTTATCGGTATATCCCAGTCCAAACTCTCTAACTAAGCTTTTTTTTCTTGTATTTTTTTGTTGTATTGTCGTCGTGTTGCCAACGTCAAGGCTTTTGTCTTTTTCTCAATTTTTTTTGCGGAACTTTTCTTCACACACTCATCTTGTCCTGGCCTGCCCTGTGTGTGCGTTTGGCCAAGTGGCTTTTCCCAATTTGTAGCATATTCACTTATCGGCCTCTCTGTGTGCCCTAGACCCCATTTCCATATCCATTTGCCTCGTCCAAAGGATCGGCTCAGCCTATTTTGATGAAGTTGTATGCATAAACATGTCGCGGGGCGCCAGTTGCGATGACAAGCGACAATGAGGCAACCAACTTTCTTCTGGGGCACCATTTGGCCATGTTGCGCCGCGTCTTTTCTCCTCACTCAACCCTTTCCCTTTCTTTCTGGGTTTTCCTCAAGCAGGCGGGCGGCTTGCCTTTTTCTGTTTTTTTATTTCTTAGCTTTGGGGCCAAGCCAATTGACTAAGATTGATGGGAGTTACTCGTCTCGTTGGCTCTTCAATTAGTTTGAGTGTTGCTGCGTCCAAGCCGAATAAGGCGAACATTTATAAAATGGGTGCTTTGGGGAACTAACTTTATCAGTCATTGATTTGGTCATTAATTTAACTGGACTTTTGAAGCCATACAAAATTTAATTGCTTTTGAGGGAATTACTTCATCATTTTAATCATAGACAAATTAATTACCTTGATACTCAGCTTTTTTCTTTGAATATTTTTTTTTTGTTTACTAAATTAAGAGGCAAGTGATTAAGTACGCTTGAGTTTGATTAAATTTTTAAAATTTAAACTTCGAGATGATTCCCTTTTCATGAATGCTAACTGCTAACCTGTTTTAACTTAAAACTAAAAAATATATCATAGGTCTTATAATCGGCTCAACCTTTAAAATCATACAATTTCGCCCCCAAGACCAAGTAAAAATAACTTAAAGTTCTCTCGCGTTTTGGTTTCTATAGAAGTGTAGCTACAAATAAACTCTCTCGTTCGCTATTGCTTGTACATTGCACGAGAAAGTAATGGCCACGCAATACGAAGCTCCCTCTGGAAGGGCTTCCCACTCTCTCTTTCGCTTTTGCTTGTACATGCAGGCGAAGCATGAAAGAGTGAGTAAAAGGTGGAGCTCGGGCTTAAATTAATTGTTAAAAATTAGCATAGAAAATAGATAGCTCTTACTTATTTCAACGAATATTAAAACAATAAATCATTTCTTAAAACTAGAGTAAGCCATAACTACTATCCCCACCCCCAAAAAATACAAAATAAATCATTGATTTTATCATTAATTTCGCTTTAGATTCCGACCAACCAGATCTTCTTGGTTTTTAGTTTCTGTTTATGCTAATTTCTAAATTATCCTCCGGGCAAACATTTAACTAATTTGCCAATTCTGCACAGCTTTCACTTCACTAAGTTCGTTCGGTTCTGGTTTTCCCCTCCGAAATGTTGTCAATGTGCGGCACATGCCAATTAAATTCCAATCAAATTATGCTCAGTCCGCCATGACCACCCTGGCCTCGCCCCGCCTCGCCCCGCCCCGCTTGTTTGTCTTGTCAGTTTTTGCAATTAATTGAATTCTGTTGTCGAAACTGCAAAACATTTGATAACAAATTTGTTAACTAATTTCGAACTTAAAAAACAATTAGGCCCACGAGGCGACAACTTGCGACAGATGGAAATGGGAATGGAAAAGGGAAAGGGAAGCGGAGCAGCCGTCCGAGAGCTGGCACAGACAAACTGACGACAACTGGGGCGGCGATAGCATCCGGGACCAAGTCCGAAACTGAATCCGAGTCCAGGCTCAAGTTGGAATCCTCGGGCGGGGCAAGGACAAATCTATAGATTATTTGCTCTGCCGGCTTGGCTTTTGTTTGGCCATTTGTTAGAGCGTCATTGTTGCTGCTTTTGTTGTTCGTTTTTTGTAAAATGTAATTCAAATTTATTTAGCAACGCAGCAAACTTGAGTCAGGAGCAGCAGCAGAAGGTAGAGACAACAAGTGGGAGATCCTATAAGCCAAGGTAGACGAACTTTAAATACCCGGCAGCTTACCTTTAACAATAATGAATAATTCTTGAAGCTATACCGTGTCTTTGAATATGGTAGAGGTAAAAATATGTTTGAAAATATACCTTTTACTGGGTTTCTTTCATTTTCAATGAAAATAAGGCATCCTTGATGCATTTCTTTGTACACAATATACCCTAATTACCGCGTATAAAAACAGAATCAGACCTGAGCCCTTGGAGCGTCTCTGTTTAGTTTCATTTGGCCTTCTTAATGAAGAATAAAATTGTGTGCGCTTCGGCGATAAGCGAGAGGAGACACAACACGACGCATTTGGCGAAATTAAAATGAATGTTTAAATAACAATTTTCCTGTTTGCCGCCGTCTTGCTTCGCTTTCATCCTAATTAAACGATGTGGCGCTCGAGGGACTGACTTTCCCTTCGTTCTTTGTGGGAACTCTGGACTTGGACTCACCTTAGATCGATGTACTGATAGACAGAGGTGATGCCCAGGTTGAAGTAAACTGGGACGAACATGAAGCAGACTATGGGATAGGCGCTCATCATGCCATAGATGATCTCCCACATGGCGGAGCCGCGATAGTACAATTCGCTGGGATAGCCTGTAAGGGAAATATATTTATTAGGAATAATTTAGGAGTAATAGCCATTACTAAGTAGAAAAATGTTTATACTTTTTCGAATTTTCTGTAAGAGTTTTCTTCAGTTTACGACTAACTATAAGTCTGTGAACTTACCCAGCACAGATCGCACGCCCAGAGTTCCTCGGGCTATCGATATCATCACGGCTACGATCGAAACACCGCCGGTGGCAAAAACATAATCGGCCTTGCTGCGCTCCTTTTTCTTGCCAAAAATGCGTGTCCATAGCGGCCCCAGGACTGTGATGGCTATAAACAGCACAAACATCAGATAATCCCAGCCCATAGTGCTCAGGTCCTTCGCCATGTTGTTGCTGTTGCTGCTTCTGTTCACAGAAGAAAAAGACAAGAAAAAAATGAAAATTCAAGTTGGTCACCGGCAAAAAACAAACACAATCTTCTCAACTTTTTTTTCGGAGGGGGGCTTTTAGGTGAGATGTGAGCTGGATAAAGCGTTTTCCAGCACAGTTGAGCATGTGCATGTTAGTCACGCCCGGTGGACATAATGCCAACTGAGAGCTCCGTTGGCTCGGCGGCCGCCCCCTCAGTGGAGCAGGAAACTTGACAACATTGTTGCATATCCGCAGGCGAAAAGCAGAGGGGCCCGGGCTGCGGTCTGGTGCACCCATCATAACACATGCAGTCACCACGCCCAACCAAAGTCCCTCCACCCACTCAACCTCTTCGAGGAGGGCCAGGCCAGGCCAGGGCTAAAGCCAAATGAGCGGCAAAAAGCGTGAACTACACCAAACTTACACGGAACCAAAAGCCCTGAAACCCCGGAGTCTGTTGTATTTAATATTTATCAATTCGGTAGTTCTTAGTTGGATATTTGAGGCATAAAGTAGGAAATTATATTTTTTAGAGAAGCTTCCCTGAGTCTGCGGATGCGTAATCTGTCATAGAATATACTGTTGGGTATTCTTCGGTTTAGCATAGATCAACATACAAAATTTCATTAAACCGTATGATAAACAAGGAAGTTCTTAAACAATATTATTTTCACCTTCTATATCCTTATATTTTTTACCAAGCCGAGTCGCTAACTGTGGTTTCAAACTGAGCTCGGAACTAATGGCATACAGCTTTCGCAACAGGTTATCTTACACTCTGGTGTATTTCTTATTTTCATTAATTCGCTAACAATATAATTACATTTATCCCAGTGCACTCAAAAGGAAAACGTTGACGGTTGTTTAAATTTATAGACTACACTCCACTCGCTGACATATGTATGCACCCATGTCGTCCCTGTATAAGGACATTCCACTGTACTTCAGTTCCTGCTAGGGTACCATAAGGGCAAATCAGAGGATTCGGAGCAGGGAGAAGGAGGAGCAGCTTAAGTGAGACTTTGGCTGGCGACTTTGTGTTTTTATAGCTGAGCCAAACTGTTGAGCTGTCCTGCCCTGAGAGGCCAGAGGGGCCAGGCGACCCAAAGAAATGCCATAACCCAGCTTAGGATTTGCTCCTTCACCTGAAGCTGTCGTAAAGTAGACTTCTTGCTCTTGATATGCTGAAAATAGTTGCCCAAAGACTTCAAAGTGGTGGTTTTTCCCAACCGGATGAAAGTTTCAAAGACGAGGGGGAGAATAATTGGTACAAATGTTTCACTGGATTTCGAGTTCAAGCTTTTATAGTTTATTTGCTTCAGTGATGGAGGATAAACTTAAAGATTTGCTAAGTTTAGTATCAATTAAGCAGTATTAAAAAAGTTTAAAAGAGTGCTAAAGAACATTAAAAATTATTGGTCGGTAGATGAGGAAGAATGTAGCTTCCAGGTATACATAAATTTAGCTGATTTGTAGTTAAAAACTTGAAGATATTTTCTATTTTTCCTTTTCTTTGTGGTTTATTGAAACGTTAAGTAAGGTTTGAGCCAGAGAACTGCAAGGGTGGCATTTTTCGGCACCTTGTTCACACTCAACAAAATAGGGTGCCGGGTGCCACTCTACACCGGGTTCGCAGTAAAAGACAAACACCCGTACAAAATTGTATGGGTGTTGCAAACACCCGGGTATCTACGCACCCGGTCAATAGGGTACTTTTCGTCTTCGGGTGCCGGTCACACTCGCCACTCATGACGATTGTAAAAGCAGGCACCCAGTAAGAAAAAGACAAGTGCATAAAAAAGGGTTGTTGACAAAAACACATGTATGACCTGGGTGTCTCGGAAACACCCGGGTGTTTAAGACGTCATCGCGCTCCTTGTTTTTCACTTGAACAGTTGTTAGCGATCGGATTAAGTAGATTCTTGACATTGAAGGCAGAGGTCCAAAGCGGAGGATCGTGTAAAAAATAAAAATAAATCTAAAAATATGTCCCCAAACCTTCATTAAGATTATTATTTCTTTTTTAAATCATAATTAAAATGCAAACAAAACCAAATACAACAGAAAGTGTTAATAAGTTTTAAAATTATAAAAATAATATTTTAACTTGTGACTTCATCAAACCTAAAAATGTTCAATTTTTATCAAATTTATTTATTATATTATTTTATTTTATTTTATTTATTAAAATGATTTTTATATTGACATTTACTATATAATTCGTTATTATTATATAAATTATTATATTAATTAGGCCATTAAAAACGTCAATAAAAACTGTTCTTATTTAAAAATAAATTCATCCTCTGAAATCACAAGCGTCAAGGAACCAAAACAAAAAAAAGGAAAAAAGGTTCTTGGGTGTTTCTTTTCACCCTTGTTTTCGTAGGCCGTCTTTCTTCCACCCATACAAAATGTGTGTATGCAAAAAATGACCTGCGGCCGATCCTTGCTTGTGTTTCGGATCACCCGAAATTTATTGCGCAGCAGGCACTCTTGCCTTTTTTCGACAGTACCGAAAAACACCCGGGTGCGGAATCACTTGGGTGTTTGCTATTGCCGCAAATAGGGTGCATAAAACACCCGGGTGAAGAAAAACCCGGTGTTTACCCGGTGCACCCTTTGGGAAGGTGGCTTGTTGCAGTTCTCTGGTTTGAGCTTCGTATCTGCCAGTCACAGATATTATATAAACCTCCCACACAAATCCCATGGTTTAAACGAATTGATCATCTGTGCCAAGATGTATCTTGAACCCGTTGGCAAAGGGTCAAGCCGTTGGACAACTGTTTTTGAGTGTAGTTGCCCTGTCATTCGGTGGTCATCATCATCATTTCGGTCGTTCGTTTTTGGCTGCCCAACTAATTGACTACATTTAGCATGCAGTTTCGCCTGCCAGCCCTGCGGACCCCGTCATTTGCCATCGCTTCGGCTTTTATCTGACATGCTGTCTGGCTTTTGTTTTCCTGGGCTCTGTCAAAACTATTAGTCATGTTGTTTTTACCCGGGCTTAGCTTTGTTTAAAGCACAGCTGCCGTGTCACTTGCCTGACAGTCGCAGTCGCCGTAACAGGAGCACGAGCAGGAGCAGGAGTAGCTATATCCGACTCCTTGTCCTTTCGCTTTTGGCCAGGCGATAAGCCAGCCGTTGGAGACGACAAAGGACAGGGGAGACAGTTACCGGGAACCAGAAGTCAAAGCGGACAGCTCTAAGGGCCCACTGCTGTGGCATTGTGCGTGCCAGGTTGTGTGCAAAGCGTTATTTTCTGCTGGCTGAGCTTAAGCAAATTATCCATGATCCATACAATAGTGCCACCTGCACTCAGGGACAGGCAATAAAAATGTATATTTTAAGTCAACACAGCTTTAAATATTAAATATTTAATGATCCTTAAAACGACCCTGAACTTGAAGTAGAAGGGAAAACTATGATTTTAATGATCCCAAATCATAAAAATAAATAAATGATTACTATAATTTATTACTTGAATTTCTAAAACTTCAAAATCATTGAAGAGAAATGAAAATTTCGTAGGATCTTTCCAAGTATTTCAGACTTTGATTTATTCATAAAATATAGTAACACAAATTTTGTCATATTCAAACATTTTTTGAATTATTTAAACAGTCCTGTATGACTTAGTTTCTATCTCAAGTGTATTTTGTGCAATCTTAAACGGCTTAGTTTGATCGATTTAGTTTTTAGTGTGTCCTGGATCCTTTGTTTAATATGCGAGCGAGGCGAATGTGGCCACAAAATGTCCAATAGACAGCGACGACAATTTGCGCACATTTGCATCAAATATGTATGTAAAATCCTGACCAAAAAGGAAAAAAAGAAGGTAATAGGAGGAAAGCTGAGAGCGGAGGGCGACTAAGCTACACGTATGCATAAGTTAGTAGGGCGTGGCAGCGGCTGTGGCCCCCTCCCCGTATCCGGATCAAGCTGGCACTTGAAACTTTTTGGCCAAGCCAAGATGGGGCAGGTTTTCGGTGGCAGGATGCTGCCGCCATATCCTGCCACTTGCAGTTAATATTCATGCAGTTTTTTGAAAAATTATACAAAAGTTGGCGACATGTGTGGAGGAGGAGGATGTGTGGAGTGTGTGTACCTAAAGGAGTCTTCGATGCCAAGGATCATAAATTATAAAGCAGCTTGAAGGAGGAGCAACAAAAGAAACAACGACCCGCTGACATGTCCTGAGTCCTGTCTGGCGTGCGTGTTTGTGTTGCCTGCCACTGACAGCCACAATGGAAAGTTATTAAAAAATAAAAAGCCGGCAAAACTGAAGACCGCGTAAGCGCTCGACTTAACTTCCTCGCCTGGTGCTTCTTGGCGTGGGAATTTATGACCCTCATGAAATATTCAACATATTGGCCGATGATGGCCAGAGCCGAAAATCTGCCAAGATCCCGCAGACTATGAAACCCCTATCAAAAACACATTTCCCGGGCCGGAGGAGGATGCAAAAATTGCAATGCAACAAAAGTGCCGGAATGCCAAATAAAATAAGAGTCGACGACGCCGGAGCTGAACTTAATTTGCCATTTAATGGCCTGCAGTAGTGCCGCCCCGCCAGCTGACAAATTGAAAATGTAATTTAGCCTGCAGCAGCAGCCGGCCGCCTTGCTTTTGGCCAGCGGCCAACTGCAGCTACTACAGTTGTAGTAAAAAGAGTGGGAAAACGTGAAGGTCTTTCCCAGCACCCACCTCTGCTGACGCTGAACGTATGAAAAACTTTCATTTTTCGCTACCTTGCATGACTCGGCCAGAAGGAGTGTGCCTGATCCTCGTTGATGGGCAGCTCGAACGCTCGAATTGTGGCGGGATAATTATGGTAATGTGCTGTGAGGGGAAATTACAATACATTGCCACATTGTTGCATATATGAGCCAACGAACGAACGAACGCAACAACTTGTGCTGCACACTCAATTTATGCGCCACTTCAGTTAAGTTTATGCGTGGGGCCGCTACAAAGTTGCATGCATTTCATGGTAATGCTGCTCGAAAGTTGCTCCAGCTCACTGCATTTGGCTAATTAATGCACTGGCAAAGTCAGCAACAGCGAGGTTCCTTCTGAGTGCCAATCAAACTTTTATTTGACAGATTTTTCGGGCGAAGGATGCAACTTCCGAGCGCTTTTGCAAAGTGCAAAGTGTTGTCCCAATTCCGAGCGAATCTTTAGCGAATTCATTGCCACCTTTTTTCGGTCGTATGTTTTTGCCAATTGCCTTTTGGCGGCTCAAACGGGTCGAGTGTCTTTAGTTTTATTTGTTTAAGTTTGTTTAACTCTTAGCTGAACTGAAAAAAATGAAGAAAAACATTTCAAACATTTTCAGAACATTTTGTTAAGAACCTACAAGCAGCAAACAAACTATAATCTCAGTATGCAAGTCTATTGCGAAAAATTTAGGAAGGTACTCTAAAACTTCCAACTGAAAACCATTTAAGATGGAAGCGAAACCGACTGTACAACAAACCGTCAGCAACTAATAAAAATGTTATTTTGAAATCGAGTTTCCATTTATGTGAATTAAGTTAGTACTAAATAAAATAGGAAACAAATATTATATTTTAAGGAACGATAAATATTTTCTTTTACTAACGACCACTTAAATATCCTCATCCCTAATACACGCTCCTTAATTGTCCGAGTGTACTTTGAGGAAATTGCAGTTAAGTCAAGTGACTGCAACTTTCTTTTTGTTCTTCGCTCTACACTTATTGTTTTTTTATATTATTTTTTGTTGGTTTTTCCGCTGGAAAACTTCGGTCGGGTTGTTCATCTTCTTCATTTTTGCTGCTCCGGCTGCTAAAAGTTGTTAAATACAAAAGTTTGCCACTTAATACCAGTTCGAGTAATGAAATACGAGTCAAACTGTAAGCAGCGATCCCCAGCAGTTCCGTTCTTTCCCCCCAAAACAATCCTTCCAGCAAATTGAAGTTGAAGCATGCGGTTGGCAAACTTCTTCCTGCCATTTGCCAACATGCAACTGTTCTCGACGGGCATTTCGCCACCCCCTTTGGCCCACTGGCCACCCCCAGTCCCGGCTAGGCCCTTGTGGGGCCAAAACCCAAACTCGATTGCATTTGGCAATTGTTTGTTTAGCTTTAACCGCCGGACGCTTTACACATGTTCGCCCCGTCCCTCGGGGCGGGGCGGCGACCCAAGAATTTTGTGCGAAACTTTAGTTTGATTTCTTTCTCGACCACGTTCGCCTTGGCCAGGCTTAATGAGAAAAGTCATTGGGCCACGCCCATGTGCGGTTGATCCTCCTCCGGCACCCCTCTCTGAGTCCACTTCCTTGGCTCCTCGGTTGCACTTTGGGCCAGGTCAAAGTCATTTATCAAAGGATGCCCGAAAAATAAATACTCGACTTAAGTTGGCTCTTATTTATCGTCCGCTGACTGTTGTTGCCAACAGAGCAAAATATAATGTCAATTTTTCAACTAGCCCCCGGATGGGGTTGAACTTTCAATTGCGATCATTTATAACGAATGGCGGGAATCAAATTCTCCTCTACCTTTCGTCTGCTCCTGCCCCTCGGAAAGCATAATTTTCCGCGGACATTTTTATAATTTATTTTCAGCATGACTTTGGCAAAATGTAGCCATTTGAAAGCGAAAAAGAAAAAAAGGGAAAAGGAGGAAAATAAACCAAGTGCAGAAAGAATTTCCCCGCACTTTGTAAATTTCGCGAAAGTTTCAACAAAAGTGACAATCGCAACTTGTTGTTGCCTGTCATTGTGGCCCTGTCGCATTTCAGACGTGAAGTAAAGTAAAACTTTCCGCGTTACAAGTTGTCCTGTCAAACAATTAGGCAGGCTTCCTTCCAGTGCACAGTGAAAAACGATCATAATAAAGTAGCATAGTCAGATTCACGTCTACTAAGTGATGGATCTTGTTATTAATGAATTATAATGAGTAAATAATAGATATGTTGACTAAATAATACATTTTGTATTTAACAAATAAATTTAAAGGTCCATATACCGAGGCTTTCGATATTCAAAATATTATATTGAAAGCGGCATATCCATTATTCTACCTACAGTTTCCTCTACCGTTTCTATACATAGGTGATTGTAATTTCATATTCAAATTCAGCAAACAAATCTCCGCTTACAGTTTTTCTCTGTGCAACTTGACTTGTCCTTCTCCAGGATCCTTGGCCACAGCTTAAGCAATTTGCTGGTCGCTGAAAAGTATGCTACAAAAAGCGCGAGCAGAAATTGTGTGAGAAAATAGAGTGAGGGCATGGGAAGAGCATTAAAGCGGTCGCCAGCCACTTGCTAGTCGCCACATGCTGTTAATTTGATCAACATCAGACCGGCGACTTCATCCCGGCAATTTAGTGGTCAGCCCCCAGCGGCAGGGCATCTAGGACAGCCGGCTAATGCTCGGGTTTTGCGTTGCAAGTTGCGAGCGTGCACAACTAATTTCCCGTTGTCGCCACTTTCGTGTCCAGCAGTAGCACCCAGAACACTCGACACCATCGAGTGGCCCTGGCCAGGAAAAGCTGTTTTTCTCCCCACGTCTTCTTTTTTCCACACTCTGTCTTTCTCTCCTCCCTATATATTCCATTGCCGGCCCCTAACAAAGTTTTCATTACGCGTGCTGTGCGAAGTTCTCCCGCTGAAATTTCTGGTTCCCTTTCTCTGGTTGCCTTTTTTCTTGCACTTTTCCAGGGGTCTAGAGTTTCCACCTGCTGCGCCGTAGGAGTGGAGGGAGTGGGAGAAAACAATGGGCTGCGGTATCTTTTCATTTTGGTTTCCCCAGTTATTTTTTCAGTGCGCTCGCATTTTACAAATAATTGGGTTAGTTAGTCGACGGGTGCAATGTCTGTTGGCCCTTTTTGTTTGCACTCTTTAACACCTCCAAGTCCTGGACATTAACCCATTGTTGGTGAGCCACCTGTGGCTAGCCAAAGTGGTTTTCAGGAAGGATAACTTGCAGAGATGCATGCAGATGTATTTACTTTTAATGATTTTACTAGCTGAATACCAATGTTTGCACAGACCGCATTAAAATTGAGTATTTGTTTAAATTTCAACTCATTAAATTCATCTCGAAATGATTTTATTATTTGCCAACGTCATTTGTTCTTGATTAAACATCATTTTTATTATGCAAATAAATAACTGGTTGGTAATTCAATTTCTTGTTTGATTAATTTTATATAAATTGACTTTTTATACTTGACGAGCAAACACTTTGCATAATGTAAACACCATTACCTTTAATTAGTTTTCCCACCTCGGTCGTTTACCTGAACTTTTATGGTATGGAACAAGCACTTTAATTTCCCTCAAGGCCAGCGCTCTAAAGAAGACCAGTAACAACATGTCAAGATTTCCCTCAGCTGCCAATGTTAATGACCGACGGCGGGGAATCCTTTCGGGCACATAAATTTGCATCCGACAGGGGATCCTGCAGGGCGGCCGAAGGGGTCTGAGTAAACAACAATTTGTCTTGTAAACGAAAACGAAAAGCCACTAATCATCGTTTAAAAAGCTGCCACTTGACATCCAGGCAGCACCTGTCCAGCTAATTGAACTAATGAAATGCTCTCGCCGTGACCGGTTCCCAGGTCCTGGCTCCTTGCTACGTTCTGTGAGATTGTGGAGTTAAAAAAAAAAACAAACTAGCTTGGGTTCTTTGTTTGCACAAAGGCTGTTGATAATAAATTAGACTGACTCTACACATTTTTGTCACCATGGAAATGCCACAAATGGATATTTATGGCTGTGCCACCTCCTCAGTTCCTCTCTCCTCTGGTTCCCACTAGCACCACCTGCCTTATCGGCAACCGGAGCCCCACCCACATCCGCTTTATTGGCCACGTGCTGGCGATTTGTTCAAGTGACCGGCTATCATTGGGGACGCTCTTTATGTCCGGTCGGGGACATCATTGTCCAGTCTGGTTAATTAAGCATTTATGTAATGAGTGTGCATATGGCAATATTTTAATTATTTATTAATGTTTGGACAAACCAGCAACAGCAGCTGACTTTAATATGGCAAGGCCTTCGGTTATATTTTGAATATTGCAGAGGGAATTCTAAGTTTGGATTAAGTTGCTTTTCGGAATTTGAATTCCTAAGCGGGACTGGCTTTGTATAGAGAATTATATATTTAAGTTGATACCCCGAGGAATGCGAGTTATGCGCAGAGAAATTCCAAAGTTAATTAATATTTCCCTGTAAGTTCACTTATTTCCTCTAGCTTAAAGTGGCAGCTTATTTTTAGTTTGAACTTCAGTACAGCAAACTAATTTTCCTTATCTATCTGCGCTATTTTCTATGGAAGTAAGCGAAACTGAGCAGCAGGTTGAATATTATATTTGTGCAAAGTGTGCTGTTGCCTCTTTGGATTTTCAATTAACTCTGGGATAAACCTGGACGCTCGTTGCAGCCCTCGATCTTTGATGGCCAAAGTCAGTTATTAAAACTTAAATTCACTTAGGTGAAGCACAAAAAAATTAGCCGTGTTTCCTCCATCCGGCTGAGGGGAGGTGCTGCAATGGAGGAGGAGGAAGTGGGGTGTGCAGCAGGGATTCCAACCCGAAACGACAAAGTTGCCAGCGGGTTAGCAGGAGGGTGGCCCTGATAGCTGCTGCACAAATTGTTTTGCTGGCAGCGTCAACTTTATGCCAGCAACAATGTAATTTATTTAATTCCACCCTTTCGCCCGTACCCCTCGCATGCTGATGCTTCTAATTTTTTCATGCTGCAAAGCAATTTAAACTGGCAACAGTTGCCAAGTCACAGCATCCTTTCCGCAACCCCTCCGCTTTGTGTTGATTTCATTTGAATTTATGCTAAATTGTCAGTTTCGCAGTGCGTGTTATCCTGCTGGATAGTCTGTTGTCCTCAGTGTTTTTCGCGGGAACGAAATAAACTCCCCTCGCCTCGCTGAGAATTATAATTTCAAATGATTGTGCGTACAATCAGTTGTAATTAGCATATTTAATTATATCGCGCATAAATATTCATGAGTCGCGCACAAATTGCAGCTAACCGAAGCGGAGACAAGCTTAGGGCACAATTAGGGGACAGCTCTAACTGGGCAGTACACGGGATTGATTGATGGCCCGATTGATTGATTGATCACCGGATGGTACAAAGTTGCAGCCACGTAACTCTGGCCAGTCGAAGCAAACACAAATGAGACGTACAAGGGCAAACAATTGAGCAAACACTATCAATATGCAATTAACGTCATGTAAACGATATTTACAGATAAATACAGTTCTTCCTCGCTTCCTGTCCACATTTTATCGGCTTAATTGACAGGAAAATATCACAGAGGGGCGGCAGGGGCAATTAGTTATTGTCTGCACTCCAATGCAAATGACACTTTTCCTATCGGGTGACACTTTAAATCGATATTGCATTATTACCTAGACGGACATTACTCATACGCCGTGTGTGCGACAGGCGGACAACGTTTATCTTTCGTGTGCTGCTCGTTTTGGGTACACCGTGCTGGTACACTGGGAGAAATTTATTTCACTTCATATATTTCAAGGGATACTAATTTTTAAACCGAAAATATTTATAGGAATGATCCCTTTCTTTTGGTATTACATATTTTTCCCATGATAAAGTTATATTTTTGCATGTGCTGGAGGTCTGGGCACCTCATCCATAATTAAAGGCAATTAGTTTGGACCAGTTGCAACAGTTTGCGGCAGACACATGTTGCAATTAGCAAATTCGGCAAATTGTTGTGGACGACATCCCCGAAAAAATCGAAATTAATTTGCCAACTCTCTCTATCTGCCCAAAAAAATAAAAGCAGACTTGGCCAAATTAGCCAACAGCAAGGGATGTTAACATTTTGCCAGGCTGTCTAGGACACGAGTTAATTTACATTTGGCCAGCCAGAGCTCAGAATAATCGTTAGATTATGCTGTTGCAACAGCTCTCAGTCTCGCTCACTCTCTTCCTCTTAGCAGAGGCAACAATAGCAATCACTTAATAACTTGGCCAAAGTGTAGCAGCAATTACATGGCCAGGAACTGAGAGTCACTAGGGGAGGCAGGCAGGGCAGAGGGAGTCATGTCGCTGGAACAATGACCAAAAATACAAAGTAAACTCCCGCCTGGCAGCAGCTTGTCCAGCAACAATGTCGCAAAAATTTCAGCTTGTCCTGATTGACAGCAACAGCTAAGACAGCGGACAGCTACTAAAACATTCTGTCATCTTGTCTACAGTCGGGAAAATACAAATCTGTAAAAACTAATTGAAAATTTAAGAATTGTGAGAATAAAGTCAAGAAACCCAATTAAAAACTTAATATTAATCTAAATTCTTTCCATAAATTTATAAAATATTCTATAGTTTTCTTCACTGTATATAATCTTGAGAGGTTTGCCCCTAAAGTCACCTTCTGTGGCCGCCACCTCATTTATTAGGCAACCAGTAGCGCTCCCGTACCCCATACTATTATATGTTCACAAGATGTTCCCTGTGTGGGACCCTCGAAATGCTGTCCTTTGTCATAACTGAGGCAGCTTACTTAGCCTGCTTACACTCCTACGGGGTCCTTAAGTCGGCCAACTGGCCGCATACGTAACGAACTCAAATGAAGTTGCTCGAAAGTGAATCAATTTGCATAGAGTTTATGCTGTTGCTGCTCCTACAGCCGTTGCTACTCGTCGTCGTCCTCGGTTCGGGTTGTTGAGAACTCATTAAGAACATTGTCTGGCAACTTCCGGCAGAGATTGAGCCCGGAGCTTCCGCCAAAGCGGAGAAACACTTGCACGGAACCCAAGGTTCTTAGCCCGGTTTTAACATATGTATGTATGTGTTTTAAGCTTACTCAGCAAGCGGCACCCTTGCAGGGTAATCGTATTCAGCGAAACTCAACATTGCCCGGATCACAGTTGAAACGCAACTGATTCTAAAAACCTGCCTGCCATGAATCAGTCAAAAAAGTTTAATTTAAAAATTATATTTTTGTCTCCTAGCCACACACAAGAGTCTCGAAAAAACATAATAATAAAACCTTTAATGGGTCAACAACAAAGGCCGCTGACAGCTGTTTAAACTAACCGCTGTCAATATTCTTCTATAAGCGTTTACTCACGTGAAAGTGTAAGTCAGTAGAGGGAGGGAGGAAGTTGGAGGATATTGTGTATGTTATTTATATTTGCTTTATTTTTAAAGTTGACCACTGAACGGCGGACTGAATGTCCGACCTTGCCTAAGACCGTACTAGGAATGCAGGCACCTTCTGGCCCAGTGCCCTTATTTATAAGAGCAAGATCTCTATCGCTCTCGGTGAATTTACGTAGTTAATACCAAATACCAAAGCAAATACCGAGGCTGCCGCCTGTTTCGGCAGGTGTTTTTTTCCGCAGAACGTGAACGCCACAGTAAAGTTGTTCTTGTTGTACTTGAATATCGGGTTAAACGGAATCGCGCTAGACACAAATGTTTGCCAGACAATAAAATAATATAATATAATGAGCTAACACGTCGTCAGTCGGCTGTCGGCAGTAGTAGTGAAGATAGTCCCGACATCATCATCGTCGAGGCTGTGGGTGGGAAGTTGCCTCGACCTAGAGCACTTAATCGGAAGTGTTTTTCCTTGCCGGAGACTTTATCTAAATGAGAGTGGAGGCCCATAACTCATCCGTAGTTCATACGTAGTTCCAGCTAATTACTGGTTGTAAGTGGATTTAATGCGGCGCACGGCAGGGAGAGGTTTGCTTCCAATCCCATTCCGTTTTTACTACTCTGCAGTCATGATTAACTTCGTTTGCATGATATATATTCTTGATCACTCGGGGAGAGCACCGTGCTGGAGTTTACGGCGATGTAAAGTGTAATTTATGGCTACCGCTTGGTTATTTAATGAGGCATAATTTTCATTTGCCACAAAAAACTTTGCGACCACAAATTTCAAGTTCATATTCAGCCTTCGAGTGGCTTCAGGCTTAGCCTTAGCTTCGGCTTTAGATTTAGCCTTGGCATCAGGTTGTGTGCCATCTGCTTCATAAATTTTCATTTGGCTGAAATCATAAAGTGAAAAAAGGAGGCGTCAGGAGCAGGCGCTTAAGTAGCCTAAGCCCTGGCATTGTGGGCTGGTTTTGGTGTAGCAGATTTAATTTATGTTTCATTTTTCACACCAACAAGGGCCGAGGCCGCCCGGCAATCGCCAAAGGTGCTCGCTCCTGCTCCTTCCTGGCGCCATCGCCCTTTTCAACAAGTGCGAGTACATGTCCATATATACATATCATGCGAATATATGTATGTGGCTATGTGGGAGGGTGGCTTTAAAAGGGGCTTTATGTCCCTATAAATATGCAAAATTAATGCGGATGCTGTTGCCGGTTTCCTACCGGCTTAGCCACACGGAAGGCGGAAAACAAAATCCGAAAACATAACGGCCAAAAAGTTTCTGTTGCCTCCAACTAATTGAAATTTACGCTGAGCCAAACGGTTTTTTGCATTTGTTAATTTATGTAAAAAAGTTGTAAGAGGCTCAAATCTTCAAAATTCTATTGACTTTTCCGGTTCATTGGCAATCAATAAGGTTGCATGAAGCAAGAGAGCTTTTACTTTCCATAAAGTTTATTAAATTTCTTCAAACTTGGTCCTTGGAAGTTGCTAAAGGGATAAGCCTTGAGTTAAGCTCTCTTGGACTACAGACCGCTGACCGTGATCGAGAGAACGTCTTCGATTTTGCGCTTGCTGCAGAGTCTAAGAGTAGATTTCGCTCCCCTGAGGCAGCGTGCTCTTTCTTTCTATAGTTATATATATTTTAACATCTACTGTGCTCAATAAAAAATAAACCCTAGTATTGTAAAACCCGCTTAAAATAAAACCTCTTTTGATATATATATAGAGCTGTTAAAATAAGCAACATTACTGATGCTTTTTTAAAGCGAGTAAAATGCGTAGTGTTCGTCCCTTAAATCCGATTTGTAATCCTGCAGAGCAAATATTTACTGGAATCATTAACTTATTTGAGTACATAGCGTATTTCACGCATTTTTCGGATTAAGCGTAAGTTAATTTAAACAGCATCAGGCTTTATTGGGTTGCATGATGAGAACACTGTTTGCTTAAATATTCAACGGGGAAATAGTTATCAAAAATTCATAAGCTTTGCGAGAAATATTCAATTCATTGCAGCGGCAGCCATATTTTTGTTGTCGTGGCTGTTTTTCTTTATAGTTTATTTTGTTTTTGCACTGGTATTTTTTTTCCTTCTCGTTTTTTATTGTCGCATTATTATTTATGTTTTTACCCTCTTTGCTGGCGAACAACAATGATGATGGCTGAACGAAAGAGCGACGAGCAAAGAGCTGAACATTTTGCGCAGAACCACACAAATCAATTTGCAATTGCGCTCATTGTGAAAATGCGAATGAAATGTTTTTATAACAATAGTTTTGATGCGGTTTTTATTTATTTACCACAATAACGCTAACAGCAACAACTATAACAACTATGGCTTCACTTTCCCCTCGTCTGCCGCTGCACTGTTCTGTTTTTAGTTAAATTTTTGCAGCTGTTGCGTTTATTTTTTTGCTTGAATAGTTTTGAAAGTGTGTGTATTCTGAGGGCAATTGTTGATCCGGCTTTTATGCATTTTATGTTAGTTTGTTTTCGCCTAATTGCCCAGAAAATGGAATTTCCGAAAATTTGACGCACCTGCTCTGCTCCCTCATTTGCATTTTTCTACAGGCACTTGGAGTATTTATTTTATGTGAAATAATGGAAATGTGCAGTATTTATACTATTCCATTATGACACGCAAATTAAATGAACTGTAACTCCCGAGACTAATTTAATTCGAGCGTCTAACTAGGAGGGAAGAGGCAGCTTCCGTAGCACAGCTTGAAATATTTAACAAATGTCATTAAACAGTTAACACATGATTCTAGAGAGGAGGGTTTGGATGCCGCCGTTTTTCACACCCGCACTCCCGATGGCGGAATCTCGGCTTGGTCTACTCCGCTTGCCACTCGTCAGCACTTACCTTTAATTAAATGATTTATGCTAATTTTGCGCCGCGTTGCCAAGTTAATTAAATTCCAGCGGATGGCAACGCCGTCTCCTCTGGTCTATAGTCTAGAGATGATTAGTAGAGGAGGTTCCTCTCCCCCACTCGCCCGTTTCCCTCTGATGTGGCCATTGTGGAGGGTTGCCTGTTTGCCACCTAATTGTTGGTAATATTACCATCGATTAGCTCTACGGCACAATGAATGAATATTGTTTAGTGTTGATATTTGTCGAATGCACAGTGTGTGTACAGAGTTCAAGTGGGCAAATATTGATCATTTCGCAATTTGTTAGAGCACACACAAAAAATAGGGTATATTAAAGGGAAGTTTTAAGCAAAAATAGTAATAGAATAATTCAGCATTTTATGAGATTCTGTTAAAATTTAAAATAAATGAGAATTATTTGTGGTCCGGCTTTGCCATACGAAGCATTTTATGTACAGTTTTCATAAGATATGAAAGATACCCAAAGGCATCATTTAAAATTAACAAAGTTTAACATAATTGAAACGTGTTTAAATCGAAATCTATAAATTTATTCTTATTTTTTCTCATAATTTTATCAGGGCTTTATTTAGCCCTCAAAGTCATAAGAAAAATGCCAATGGAAGAGAAAGAAAAGGAGAGCCTTTAAATGTAAAATGGACCTAGATTTTTTTTTAAAGTAAAGATTTACCTTTTTTTTCCAATGTGCACTCCAAGATCAAGTTGGTTTTAGTTGAATAAATAACAAATACAGTTTTCTGTGCACTTGGCTGAGCCTTGCGGCAGAGAGAGAAAATGCCCACAGCAAAAAGCACAAATCTGAGATACTTTGTAGTTCATTTGACTGCACATTTTGATTGCTTTCTGCATTGTATATATGGGTGTATATGTGTGCTAACAATTTTAAATTGGATTTTGAATTATACAAATTCCCCAACCCCCGGGCCACATTAAATCGAGAGGTTTAGCTGGGCAAATTAAAGTAATCAAAAATGTCAGCCAAATTAAATCTGTTTGTTCAACAGACACTTCATCATCATCTGCGGGCATCATTTCAATTAGTTGAAACAAACAACTCGAAACGCAAAAATGGTCGCTTGAAAATAATAGTAACCTCTCCCACCTGAGAGTCAGACAGCCAGACAGCCTCCCTTCAGGGGCGATAACAATAAGCAATCAACTGGGCCCGCTGAGTGGTGCTATCTACCTGAACCATCAGGTATCTATCAGCCATCAGCCATCGGCATTCATTTGCGTGTTTTCGCGTGCAAAGTGTCACACATCGGACCGAAACTAATTGGTAATACAAAACAAACCTCAAAACAATACAGGCACTGCCAAAATGGATACTGTAGGAACACATTTGTATGCACTCGAATTGCTGGCACTAAGTGCTTTGGTTCCAATTTAATTATGTGATTTTTTAAAATTAAAATCAGTTAACCTTTCCATTAGTCAGCTTCCTGGTACCTGGTACATTACCTTTGATTGTTATTTCTTGATAACCAAATGCTGGCTTTTCCCCCAAAAAGGGCTCCATTACTCATCCTAAGTTTTGATAATTTTAGGGTTCTACTTTGCTATCGCTGATGGAAAGTTATTTCGGTAAACAAATTTGTTTTTTTCCGCTACAAGAAAGCATTATCAGTGACTCATGGCCTTTTTAAGTACACTTTAAGGTCTGCTAAATTTATTCATCTGCGATTTAATTAAGTGATTTCCAAATTAAAATCCCGGTACAGATTATCATCGTAAACTGAGTGGTTTTTCCCCGAAAAACTGTACCCACTTTATCAGCTTAATTATCAGCTGTCTACTTAAGTATTCTTGATAGTGAGTTGTCGCGGAAGACATATTTGTTTTTACCAAATTATCAAGGTGGCCATATTTAATTTTTTCCTCCCCACCCCACGAAAAACAGCACGTTTTTCATTGACAAGTTGTTATTCGATCAAGTGTGCTGATTGCCGACTATCTTGAGTGCTCGAGAATCGCGTGAGTGCTTAATAAATGTCAAAAATAAAGTGTCGTCTGGTCGTATAAATAGAATAGCGGGCTTTGATTCAGTAATCTCGTGACCAAGATTATTTTAATTGACCGCAACATTTTGTTTTGATAAAGTTATGACTAAGTAAAGAGCAAAACATGTGAACCAAGAAAGTCTGCTGGCAACAGCAAGCGAAACTTTTGAAAGGCAAAGCTGGCATATACGCACGAGGTGGAATATTGGATCAAAATAAATGTTTGCTAACTTTTAAAACACACAATAACAATTTGAAATGTATTGTTTTATAAATTAAATATGCTAATGATTGAAAGGGGTCTTTATTTAATGAGAGAAATGTGTTGGGTGTTGTGTTAGTAAGAGACAATCATTTATTTATTAATTGGAAAGGAAGGCTAAAGAACCAACTAAAGACGTACCTTTCCGGAACCCCAAGGGTTTCCTGCTCCCAAGCAAGTAGTTGACCCCCAAAGCATATATTTAAAATATCAAATTTATTCAGACTTTAACTATTACATAACTGTAAATAGATAGTTAATCTACGCCAAATAAGGTCTTCCTTAATTTCTAGGAATTTAGGCAGATAAACTAAACCAAATATTCCTGAAATATTTCCTGAGAATAAAATCTGAAATCCCGCTGCTCTTGAAAATCCCGAATTGTTGATTCCGTTATCAGTCAGTCTGGAAATTCTGGCGCTGTCCCTGATGATGAATTAAGCAAATATAATTTCGACAGTAAAATTTGCTTCTCATGAATTATCATTCACGTTTTCAAACATTTGCGTTACACAACCCGGAGGGAAGATAAACCCTTGCCTTATCTTAAAGTCATTACAGATACCAGGCTTACTTTATGGCAGATCTTCTCCGCGTTAAAGTTTCGCCCAGTTGCACTCAGCACGGCGTCTGTATTATTGCATTTATTTATTTTTTATCAACAAATTGAGTTCTTGTGTTCGGCAACCGACAGGCAAAACAAGCAAACCAGCCAACCAGCCAACCGGCCACTCGGAGCATTCACAGACACTGTGGCCATTGTCATTGGCATTTTAACAGTACTTGCCGCCCTGACCGCGATCCCGAAACCCTGAAACCCAGAAAAACCCATGGAAAACCCTTGGAAAACACTGGAAAGCACAGTGCGACGAAACCCCCGAGGACGCGTCGATGGCTAACGAAGTGCGTCTGGCCGACTTTAGTGGCGAGGCATTTGTTTGATGGGCGGCGAAGTCGAGTGGAGGATTGCACTTGAGTGATTTTTTATTGTGACACGCGCATGCTGTGCAGCAGCAAATTAAATGCTCCGTCCGCAGTAACAGCAATGAGCGGTGTAGCTCCAGGGGCCGCAAAACGCTCTCTGACAAGCAATTAAAATGCGTTGCGTTCCCGGGAAAACAAAAAACAGAGAGGAAAATTGGTAAATGCTGAACGGTTTAATTGCAGCTCAAGCAAGCAGCTGTGTGTGGACACACAGTTTCAATTTTCCATTCCAGAAATGGTATATTTCCATTCATTATTAATTATTTTTAATGACTCCCACAATGACAGTGAAAAAAAGTGCCACAGAGCCGGGAATATGCTTAAATAACGATTCAGTTTAAATGGCTTTGGTTTCGGTGAATTTCTTTTGAGCCGGACAAGTATTAAAATTGAAAATTTTGTTTATTTGCCAGCTTTCGGAGCCAGCGTAATATATTTGTACAATATCCCATTTATTTGCCATAATTGTCTGACTAAAAAAGCAGTCTGGTCTCAGCATTTATCATGTGATTATTGCGTACGCATTTTTTGGTGCTTCCCCACGCCCCTGACTCAGCCCAGTGGCAGCTGTATTAATATTTACTTTGTGTTATTCATGATCGTTGGATATTTACTCGACTGCAACTGTAAAGCACGTGATCATAGCCACTAAGCCCGTTGATAGGGAATTACGTGAAGTTCAGAGGCAGGGGCAGAGTCAGAGAGACCATGGACCACATTTCATGGCTGGCCATTGAACGCGGATTATATATTTTAGCTTACGCCCGGTCTGGGATTAAGAATGTAAATAATTTGAGCGCATATTCATATCAATGCAAAGCTGCAGAAAAATAAACAACGGCAATAAACGCCGCTCAAAATAAACAGAGGGGAGTTCAAAGGACAAAGGCGCCAAAGGAATTTGCAGCATTGCACAAAAAGTCTGCAAAAATATAATATAAATAATTAAATGCATGTACTTCGAAACAATGCCTGGCCGGGAAGAGGGCGTGGCCCTGTAACAACGCCCGCTCATTATTTATAATATATATATATGCAGTTTCAGCGCCTACTGCCGTCCCAAGATTTATGATCCCAGGAGCCGAAGCTAGAGCAGGAGCAGCAAGCGCTCTGGGCCAGGTCCAGCTCCAGGTCCTGCGGGCTCAAAGGCGCTTCGGACACAGAGATTGACATAAATAAAGTGGGCCTGTTGGTCTGCTGGTCGGTCGGCTAGCCGGTTGTTTCGTTCCGTTGCCTGGCCAAAGAGCATGAAAACAATTTCTTGTATGTACTTTTCGGCCTGCCGGCTGCATTTACAGCAGAGACAAATGCGAATGCCAGGCAAAGATGAAAGTTCGATACACTTTTTGGGTAAATTGGTAGAGTTACTTTTTCATTTAAAATAAAATTAGACAATTCATTCTGTACTTTGACATATTTTTATTGAAAAATATAAAAACTTTGTGTAACCCGACAAATATTGCAATAAAGTTCGAAGAAGAGAATTATATTATATTTATTTGTCTCAGGTTGTAGTGCCAAACCAGCATAATTGTGGCTTTCTTCAATTTAATCAAAAATTTTTCTTGCAAACATATAATACTAAATTCAGCTACAAGTCATCCAAATCCTTTTGAAATTTATTGCTCCCTGCAAATGGAAATTTCCATGAAGCAAACTCCTTAAACCAGTAAGAATACCTCTCTGGCAGAGAGCGATAATAATAATTTTGGACGCGACAGGGCCAAGAAGAGCAAAACGAAATCAAAAGAACAGAACACAAATTTATCTGTGGCGATTTATGGGGCATGTTTTGGGCCCATGTCGAGAGCACACACATATACACACACTCTTACACACTCAGAGCACTCAGGACGAAGAAAGGGGGCGGTCCCGGAACGTCCTGCTCGTTGAGTTCATAAATAGCGATGTTGCATGCAACTTGAAGAGCAACTCAGTTCAGTTCACTTCTGGGTCTGGCTTTGGCTTCGGGGGTCTCTAATTTTTATGAGCATGTTGCGTGCAGCCGGAGGGCAGAGCATGCAGCATACTTCAAGGCGTTACACCCTCGAGAGTTCTGCCTTAATGTCATGACGTCAGGAACAAAAGACGTACTTGACTGCAAGTTTTGCATTCGGTTTCCATTTATGTGATTTTGTGTAATTTAATGGTGGCACTCTGGCTGGCACTGGCAGAACTTTAAATTGCTTTATCATCATACGCCCCGTATGCCCAGCGAACAATAAAAATTATGCCACATAATGCCATCGCCCAAATGGGCGACAAAAAAAATTGAAAACAGCATTTGGTCCTCCCTTCTTTCAGACCGTTTCCATTCGGCCTGTGTGCGTTGCATGTGGCAAGCAATTCGATCAGTTGCCAGCGGCAAGCACCAATCATTTCGGTCCCGCCAAATAGAGCAAAGCAAATGTGGCTCTGATAACTGGCGGCGGGCTTTCAGCGGGGCAAACTTTGCCACAAAACTATCAGCAACACTGCTGCCTGCCACTTCATTGCGGCAGCTCTTGTTTTTGCCGTTCGAGTGCCGGCAGGGCAAAAGGAGAATCTGCTGGAAAGGAAGCCACCAATGTCGAACAGGATTGCGGTGCACGAGGAAAAATGATTGAGATAGATACCTAACAGCTTACTAAATTATTTTAAAATTATTTAGTGACATAAAGGCAGAAAAATTAAGGAAACTTGTAAGGCTTATAGTTGATCTGGCTAGTTAGTTGGTAAGATTTTTTGTTGAAACCCTTGACAAATCTCTGATTTCTCTCCTTATAAATATTATTAAATTACCAAAGAATTTTAAGTTAATTTTAAAAGTCCATTTCTTTGAGTGCTTAGATTTGATTTCGCTTGAATTGGCCGGGGCTGTGTTGGGTTGGTTTGCTGTCTGCTTAGCGTGTTGGCCAAACAGAAGTGGAAGCCACAAGAAACTGTGTTCGGCTTCCGTCTGGAGCTTCTGAGTTACTCACTTGGCTTGGCCCTATTTCCCAACCAACTTTCATTGATTACTTTGTTATGGATTTTTTCCATTTCTCCTCCCGAGTCCCGAGTGTGGTTTGGCCTGGGACTGATTTGCAACACAGGCAACTAGCTCCTCCATTGATTGAGGCAATCAGAGCTAACGAAAGGGTGCCGAAAGTTTGTGCAATTTCATATTTCTTCTTATTCAATGTTGTTTCGACTCCACTTGGCATTGGTAAGGCATAAGGGGGTATCGTACAATCGAATTCACAACTGAAGCCCCCGCTGCAGCTGGATTTAAACGACATTTTGCCCCATCGAAGCGCAATTAAAATGCGGGCCGTGCCCAGAGCTTATGATTAGAGAAAAAGATCGCCGCAATTTTATGCACGTAGCCCGGCGATTCAACTTCAAATAGCCGGAGCATCGCATTAGCCGGGAATAATATTCAGGCAGCGTCCGTCGCCGTCGCCGTCGCATGCCAACAACAATTAGCCAGAAGTTGAAATACGAGAGGCGGCCGCCAAGAAGGTGAAGACGAAGACGAAGACGGCGGCGCGACGCTTGTTAATAGTGTTGAGGATGGCCCGCTGGCCTGGAGCTGCGTCTGCGTCTGGAATTGGGACTGGGACTGCACTTAAGCACAGCGAGTGGATCTCAACTTTGGCCAAATGGAATTGAAATGACAAGCCGTTGGGAGGGAGGGGGAAAATATGGACTGGGTTGGGCCCAGGAAACTTGGAGAAAAAGTGGTAATCTTAAAACCAAATCTATTTTTAATAGGAAACAGTATTAACTGAGAAATAAATTATTTTCTATTATTTCAAGAGCTTTAAAAAATTGTCTAAGGAATGTTAAATTGCTTGTTTAGACTTTTATGTTTTTAAAGGTTTTGTTTTATAAAATTCTCAACTGGTTCTTGTCGATTAAGATAGCATTTCTTTACAATCAAATTAAAGTTTTCTAAATATATTTACTAGTTATTAAATTACGAAATAGCTTTTGTCCATCGATTTTATATATCGATTTAAAATTGTTACAATATCTCTTCTTTTCTTTCGAAGAAATCTCTTTTTTAGTATAATTAAATCATGTTGGAAGAATATACATTTTTTGTTTTTACAACTAAATACCTAAGGGAATCTTCAGAATCTACCCAGCCCTCATCATCATCTCATCTCTGATTACTCCCTACAAAACACCTTTCGTTAGTATGCTAATTTTTCTCAGTGTGCTGAAACGAGTGGATCTGGATGGTCTGTGATGCGGAATGGGGAATGGTGTGGGGATGGGGATGTGATGCCCAGCTGGATGCCGCCTATTGGCCTGTTGTTGTCACATTTATCACGGCTGTCCGATTGCGGGGAGAGCGGCGGTGCTTACAAGCAGAAGAACTTGCTGCAGGTCAAGTTACGGGGCGGCTGAGATTTGGCTTAAAGTCGCAAGACCCAAGTCCCTTCTGGTTCCTTGGTGATTTCTGCAGGCAGACAAATGAATCGAAATGAATCCAAAATGAAATGAAATGGAACAGGTAAGTTGCATATAGCCCGAGGACGTCTTTTGTTTGCGCCGGGAGTTCAACGAACCAGCAGCCATGCAAACTGCAAAATGTACGTTATTTTCTTCTTTTTTATTGAATTTCATTGATAAATGCCTGCTGCAGAATGCATGTTGCATGGCCCTGAGACTCTGTTGCTCCTTTTGGTGTTTTGGTTGCTTGTTTGTTCGATGGCAATTCGATTTCTGATTGCACGGCATGCCCCGGTAGGCATAATGCCCCTTTTAATCGACTTAAACCCAATTTGGGTCATTTGCAATCAGTAGTGGGCCCAAAAAGGTAACCGAACTCGCCGGCAAGTCATTCAACTTTTGTGAAATGTCTGCGAATTCTCTGCCATCGATCTGTATTGATTAGCCGAAAAACATATGAGAAAAAACCGGCAAGAGTTTCGCTCTATGGGAACTAGTTTTATTCATTTTTTATGACACCGCTTCGATTCGATTTAAAAATAGTAGAGTCGCGTCATGTGACGGCAATTAATCAATCGAAACCGCCAGAAGTTGCGACGGCTTTTTGGGCAGACCCAATGCAGTTGTAAGAATCCGAGTAAAAACAAAAAATATATAAATCTGCCGCAGTCATCAGGCAGAGTAAATTTACCTGAGTGCGACCTGGGTGCGAAGTCCACATGACTCAGAGACTCGGGCTTAAGTGTTTACTAGCTGCACTGGCCAAATAATTTACAAAATCAACAATTCAATTTATCCAGGCCACTTGCAAGGTGTCAATGTCAAGTATTTATAGCCTTAAGTCAATCAACCGATCTTCTCTGAATTCCCACAACAAGTTAATTGCCTCTGCAGTATTTAATATTTTATATTTTTAAATGCGAGTATGTAAATGCTGTCTGCCTGCAGTTTGCTATTGACATCAAAGCCAAGCCTAAATGAAAATGTTATTTTCGTCTCTTGGCTGAGAGGCTATTTTGAGACTGGAAATCAGTCTGCTGATTATTGGCGTGAAGTCTCTTTTTGCCGCAGCAGCAGCAGCAACCGGTATCGTTGCAGTCACGTGGTTTAGCAATCGGGTTTGGTTTGTTTTTCCGAGTGGTTGATATAGTGGTCATGTGCTGTTTATCCATTGCCTGATTGCCGACGCGAACTGTATGCTGCTGCACAGATAGCTAAGGCTTATACAGCAGCCAGGCACTCGTGACTTGGGGCACTGAGGCATTTGTTTCCCATAAAAAAACAGTTTTTAGTTTAAATGGGATTTTAGAAAAAATTAGGGGAAGGCATTAGGGAAAATAGTTTAGGAATAAATCATTTAAAATAAAAATAAAGGAAGGAGCAGCTAAGTTGAAAAGGCAGCATGAAGGAAACGTATTGGAGTCTATATTTCCTGTTTACACAAGATCAGTTTTAGCAGTATCAGACCTTTCCTTATTTCTTATACTATTTAACGAAAAATGGTCAAGAAAATTCTGTAAAATTATCAGCACAACTTTAAGTATTATTATCATCCCAATAACTCTATAAAAAATGTAATATTTTTCAAGAAACCCCCTCTCAGTTATTATTTAACATCCCCCTTGTAAACAAAAATATATGTGAATTATGTGAATTTTCGTTAAAGTTAACTGAACAAACAATGTGAAGTTCTCGCCTCTTCCACTTGGCACGCGATTGTTGGGGGCCTGTCGTCGTTGTCATGCTAATTGACTACTTTGTAAAATTATTGTAATTCCACTTAAGAAAATATCGCACGAAAATCCCCGGAAAAATAGGGGAGATGGGCGATGGAAAATCCGTGGCAACTTTCATTCATGACCTGTCGGATGTCAACAGAAATGTATAAAAATTAACAAGAGCAACAACAAGAAAAAACCATTCGAGTATCGGCATTAAATTGCCATCAACAATGCTCTCGTCTCGATGAAATATTCATGAAATATGCTCCCCGAGTGTGTGTATTGTGTGTGTTTGTATTGAGGATTTGACTTCATTATTCGGCTTGCCGTGCGGTCGCAGGTTGTGGTCGATGTGGTTACATCGAGCGATTGGTGGGTACACTCGTAAAATAGTCACAAAAATCAGTAATTGACCTATGGTTTTTAAGAAAATATTTCAATAAGCAAATTAGGCCTAGCAAATGTACACTTTCCTATTTATTTAATTCTTTGGAATTCTTGAAAATTTTCCCATAGAAACCATATATCTATTTTCTGTATATTTTTCGTTTATATTTTCTTTTTCAGTGCAGAATTTTGAGTTTGTCCTTATTATTGGCGGGGAGAATGTTAATACCAGTCTGACAATCTGTCCGGTGCGGGCTCATGTTTAATTAGTCAATGTTTGTCACAAATTCTGACATGTAAGCTTTTCAATCGATGCAACTCATTTTAAAACTTCGCATGCCCGACGGTCGGCACATGGCGGTTCGGCTCTAAAAATAAAACCAATTTTAATTCCAATTCCAATTCGAATACCCAATACTTGGCCACTCGGATGACAGCTGTTGTTGTTGCTGATGTTGTTGCCGTTTTTGCTGCATTGGTAGTTGCACAAGAAATATCGTTGCATATTTCACGCCAGCATTGCGCGAATATTTATCAAGTTACCCTAGACTCTCTAGTCCTCCGGCTCTGCTCCCTTTTTTGTATACCCTAAGGATAAAGATTAATGATTTTGATACTAAGATTGTGACTAAGTATAGGCATTATCATACTGGTCCTGGAAAAGAATTTCTTAATAAATTAACTTCCATTGTAAGAAACAACTTGGAAGATGGTTCTCTTTTAAACATACATATATAAAACAATTTAAACTAAATATCTTGAGATATTTTTCAAGCTGTTTTTGGCACTCATAAACTGCATTATTATACCCCAATTGTTGCTATTCGAAAAAGAGTACCCAAACTCCTGCTTAGAATCCTTAGAATCATCCGTTTTAAGAGCAGCGTCTTTGGGGGCGAAATAAAAACAGGAGAAGCTGCCGGAGGACGGATGAAAAAAATAGTTAAAATGTAGATTTATGCAAATGGGACGCATAGCTCGCTCGCTCGCATCCTGTCCCATCTCGCATTCTCTGTATGCCAATGTGTTAGTAGCCCGCCGCCAGGCGATTCCCGCCCCACTGTGCGCCTGCCTTCGTGCGCTTTTTCCCCACTGTCAGTGCTCGGGACTCAGTCCTCAGTGCGCTTGCCAGTTCCCTGCCGGCTGTCCGTCCGTCTGTCTGTCTGCCTGTCTGGGTATTGAGTGTATTGCATTTAATATTTATTTGCTTTTATTTTCGCTCTTTTTTCCCTCCATAGCGAGCATTTTTCTTTGCCAGTTGGAGGGAAGGGGAGAAGTCCGGGGAACTCTTCTCCGTCAGGTGGAAGAGGAAAATTAAAAATGCAATTGCGATTAAAATTGCATGACAAACGCGTCGGCAAAAAGTGTTGCCAAAGGGGGTTTGCATGTTTAGCACCCACCCAATGCCCATTCCCAATACTTATTCCCCGGACCCGTTAAATAGTTATATCCACGCTGGGAGGCTGCCACACAGATACTCCGGTTAGTAGTAGCTCTGATTCACTCGCCCTGATTCACGGGTTTTATTTAAAGCATTCCGGGTAAATCAATTCACACTTACCTTCAATCAAAGCCACCAAAGGAAAGTGTCACCAATGTTAATTTGCGCGAATTCCGATGTGCTTTATGGCGGATCTGCGTGTTTGTTTAGCGGAAGAAATGGAGAAGTTGGTTTTATTAATTAGCGAGGCGACATAGATATATTTTTAGCCATATATTACGCATAAATCGGGCACATCACATTTTGTATCATTGTTACAATAATATATATATTTTATATACTTATTTATCTGTTTATTTGCGGGTCTGCTGGCTATCTGCCCATTTTCTCTTTCGTAGAATTTAAATCTTGTGGCAACGGCCGCCACACGCGACACCCGGCTATACCCTCCTCCACCCCTTCCCCTCCCTGAGAATATATCCTCTACATACAACGATATCTTTGTCAAAGTGCATTCAGCAATAAACAAAGCATGGGGATGGGAACAAGGAACAATGACTGTGGGAATGCTGCAAGAGCATCAGTGGCAGTGACATAGGAATATGCATATGAAGGTAATATTTAAGGAAGGCATAGTATTTTTGGGGTTTGAAAGAGAAATGTGTTTAAATATTTTATGCTCCTATTTTCTGAGCAATTCTTTTAAGAAAATAAATTATAAATTTACTTTTAGTTTGACCTAGAAAAAAACAGTTTGTATTCTTTTCTTTGAAATATGTTCGATTCCTTTGTATTTGCCAAGATATATTTAAATTAAAAGCTTTTATATATTAATGATTTATAAAAAATTGATATAGATTCCAAATTAAATAAACTACAGAAAAAAAACTTGTATATTTATTTTCGCAAATAATAAAATGGTAGAAAGATTTATTCCTTTTACTGAGAATTTAAAAAGTCTTAATGGCGGCAGCCCTCACACTCTTCTTTTGAGTGTTTTTTTAATTGTCATACTTTACGTTTTCTAATTAACTTGTTAATATTTATATAATAAAAATATTAAAATAATTTTTTTTATATGAATTAAAAGTTATGGTAACCAAATTCTAGAACTTATTGCTTAAAAAAATTAAGTAGTTTATATGCTGAGAAGCCATCTACTCTTTTTTGTCTAACCTTTCAATGTTATATGTTCATATTTATTAAATGCATTTTTTAATATTTAATATTAACTACAATTTAGGTGGATAAATAAATAAATAAAAAATATACATGGAATTTATTAGGATGTTATGCATTTTGAATAGATACAATCCTATCACTCTTTTCTCACATGATTTTTTTAGAACGTTTATGTCACTCAGCTATTTATTTCTAGGTCGTAGAAAAGCCTTTAAAATATATTCTCTTGATCTCATACAATATAAAAATATTTATATTTTCATTTCAGTGTTTATAGTAAAGTTCATTTTGGCTTTAATCACGTGACTAGCGAATGATTTGATAATTTAACCGGCGCCAAGCGATTCGCGTTTATTTCGAATCTTTTACTTTTTGTTTTGATTCCGGTTTACGCTTTCTGCTTTCTGTTTTCTGTTTTCAGTTGTGTTTCTTCTTTGGCCAAGCTTTTCGCTATTTTTGTTATTTTGTATTTTTTTTTGTATTTTGTGTTTAGTGATTTGGGATTTGGGGATTTTCGCCTCTCCGTATTCGTCACCCTTTCGCGCGCGCACTCTCGTCTGTCCCACGGCTGATGGGGGACTGAATGTCAAATGATTTGGCCGTCCGATGGTTATGCTTTATTTATAACGGCACTAATTAATTTTCACTCTTTCGGCTGGGCTGGGCTGAAAATGGCAGCAAATGGAAATGGAAATGAAAACGATGTGGACGCTGATGCGATTGTGATTGGGGATAAGCTGCCGACCGGCTACGAGCGACTAATATAATTTGCGGAAATTGTGACACAGCAGCACTGGGTCCGGGGCCAGGTAATTGCACCCGGCTGTAGGGCTCAAGCTCAAGGCCCCACCCCGCCCCGGTCACTCTCTCTCCGAACTCTCATTGTTATTTGTTATTAATTTTTCAGAGTCACAAACTATATTATATTACAGGTATGGTTTTATTTATAGGCACAAACAGGCGAAGCACACGTGTGTGTGGGCACCGGAAAGACTTGGACAGATCTTTGCGGCGATATTTTAGGGAGGTATTTACATAAACAAAAACATATTGTAAATATCGGTGACCAATCTATATTTAATTAGCCAGCGGGAAACCTGTTCGTTTTGTTGCCAGCTGACTATTTAGTGCTTTATGTGGCATATTTGAAAAGTTTGACTTAAAATCGTTTACATTTCTGTTTCTTTGGTAGCTCGTTTGCATTGCTAATGAGTTTAGGGGAAGAATTTATGGCTGGCCATGTGAAAAGTTCGTAAAATATTTGGCGTTTGGAATTAATTTATCAAAATCCGAGAAACGACAGGCCATAAAAAAATGCCGTTTTACTGAGCTTGTTAATAGAAATTGTATTTCATACGAAAAGAGAGGGAATTTTTTCCACTTTAAGTAGTGTTTTTCCGCTTAGCTTTTCGTAAGTTTGGTCGCGCAATTTTTCGAAACGCCCCCCAAAATTTTCCACATCTTAGGTGGAAGGTGGGGTCACCCACGACCTTCGCTATCAGATATTTCTGTCACGTCCGCACGAGTGACCCAAGGGCCCTCAAAGGGTTATGTAAATACTACGCTGCCGCCTCGGCTTCGATTGAACTCTCTGCCGGCCAGATCGCGTGATTGTAAAGCCCCTGATAAAGCTGAACTTGTTCAATCAATTTTCCGTTTATCGCCCACACTTTAGTATATTTTTTGCATTTTAATGCAATGTTGTATTGGCACGCTAAGATGAGAAGCAAATAATAATTTCATTTACGTTTTCGGGTAGCGTAGTTTGCTTCCGTTTTCGGGCGAGTACTTTTCAGCTTTTCTCGGTTTTTGGATATTTATTTTTTGTTTGAGTATTTTAGTGAATTTCCACGAACTGTGCGGGATCGATTCGGAACTGCGTCTTGTGTCTGCGAGCGCCACGACGGGTTTGTTTTCATCGCCAGCTGCGGGCCTGCCTCTTGGGCGGCATTTATTTCTCCGCTGCTGGCTTCGATCTTGTTCGTCGCGGAAGGTTCGTGCGGCGCGCCGTTGACGCTGACGCCGGCGGAGACGGTGACGGAGACGGAGACGACGACGTCTCTGCTGGGCGTACCGCCAGCGTCAGCATCACCATCGCAGAGCCAAAGTCCCAATCGCAGCAGCATTGATTCCACAAAACCCCAAAAGAAACAAGAAAGAAGGAGGGCTGCCAGGGAACCCGAAGAGGGGAATACCCTTACAGTAATTCTAGGGAATTTTAGGAATGTCTAAAAATGATTACTGAGATTTTTTTTAACAAAGGATTCTCGAGATCTTATAAATAGAAAGTCTACACAATTTTATTAGTTATGTGACAAATTTGTAAGAAAGTGGGAAACAAAGTTAAAAGTACCATAAACTGAGAGATGAAAATCCAGAAGCTTTAAATATTCAAGAAAATTCTTAATAGGAGCATATATTAATTCTTTTTATTTTTATTTTTTACAGAAATAATATTTTTGAAATTTTTTCCAATTGTGTTTGTACAGTTTTTTTAAATTCAAATCAATTCTAAATCAAACATTTTTAAATTTGTTCTTAATATTACCTTTAATATCTTATTTATGAAAAAGTCATCGATCCTCCTCCTTAGACCAATTTTGTATATCCTTCTTAACTTCTAAATAATTATTTTTCTTCTAACCTGATCTATTATAATACCCCTTAAGAAGAGTATAATGAGCGAGCATCTCTTTGGTAGCACAGGCAAATATCATGGATTTGTTTACGCACTGGCTGCGGTGGCACAGAGCCGGTTTTATTTTCGGGCTCCCACAGCCCACAGCAAGCCCGTTCCGTGCTCCAATCGATCCACTGACCAGTGACCACCACTGACCACTGGCCAAGCAAATGGATTCTGCTCGACAGAGTGCATTTGCCTCGTTTTCAGCTGCGAAGCAAAAATACATTCAAAATGCCAGTGCAAACATGGCAACGTAACGCGATATAATTAACACATGCAACGCTAACAACGCTAACAGCAACAAATGTAGATAAACAGGCGACATTTGTCGGCTAGCTGCCCTTTGGCCAATTACAAGCGCTGGCCAGGGGGGGCCAAGGGGGACTCGGGGGCGGGGTTCAAGTGCAGGGGCAAAAATTCAATTTTCTGGCCCTTGAGTAAGGGGAATTTCCTATACGGGTTCCGTTCAAAAACAGTGACTCATAACTCATAGTCACAGCGTTAATTATACCCCTAACTAAGCGTTAATTGTACAACCAACCACATATTAGCCACCATTGAATATAGAGAAATGCTGTATTTATGTGGCAGGTTCAAGGAGCCAAGGATATATGGGCAGATACACTAAAAAAGATTATGAAAATGTTTCAATTCCAAAAAAAATTAGAGTATTATTTGAAAACCAGTAAAAAATACTTCAATAAAATATTTCTAATTTAATTCTCCAAATGTTTAATTAAGCTTATTTACTGTATTAGATACTTATTTTTCGCAGTGTCCTCTCTATTAATCGCTTCGTTTGTCCTATAAGTTGTCGGCATTCGAGCCAGAGTTGCATGTTGCATACTTTTGCAACTTTTGCCAACTTCCGGCAACAATTTGCTCCACGCTGCCAAAGAGAAGTTTTTGCATTAAATACAAAACAGTGTTAAATAATTTCAGCACTTTTACGATCATTTTTCTTTGGCCTGTCGACTGTCGACTCGCACAATCATCTCCAGCGGAAGTGTCCTCCCGCCATCCTCTCGGTATATCCTGGCCGTAGAGCTTGGTTTATGACCGCTAAGCAGGGCGGTGGTCGACTGTTTGGCGGTTGGCTTGGTTGTGCCAGTGAATTAGCACAAGCCGCATGTTAGATTTGTTGATAACATGCCACACACCCCAACTTGCCTCCTGCCTCCGTCCAAGTCGTTGTCCTGTGTGGGTGTGCGTGGGTGGGCGCGCGTGTCCTTAGCCGTGCAGTTAGAGGCTGTCAAGTTGAGAATTTTATGCGAAATGTTTAGTAATTAGTTGCATCCGCAAGGGGAAATTACTTAGCACAGCCAACCGCAAAAGTCTCTTGCCACCGCAGCTCCGCAGCAGCACCCTTAGTCCCTAGTCCTTAGTCCTATCTGTCATTCCCCCCGTGTGCGCCGCTCTAGCTCTTCCATAAACTGTTTTGCCTGGGCTTGGTGCAAAAGTTCAAGCGTTGGCAAAATGTTGACAGCTTCAAGAAATACTCGTTAGGGGTGATAGCTGGCTCACACATCCCACACTCAGGGAAAGGGGAGATATGGGGAGTTATTTATTTGGTATTCTAGAGAATTTTTAGTGGAATTTTTTTTTATTTCATGAAACTATGAATATCAGTTATTAGGCTGTTTAGGTAGTTTTTCAAATGATATTCTGAAGCCATTTTTGTAATTGAATATATTTTAGTGACTGTGAAAAATCAGTCTGAATAAAACATGTTTAACTAAAATAAATTAGGATACAATATACAAACATTTGTTCATTTTGTTAAGCCATGAACATCAGTTTTAAAATGAGAAATAACCGAAAAGGTAATGTGTTAGCAATCTGTAACAAACTTTACGTAAAAAAAATGTACTTGTAAAACTAATAACTGTACGGTTTAATGATTTATTTCAGTTATTTATAGACTTTTTCTCTCTGTGTCCGGATTTAGATGTCTTTCCGTGTACGCGCTTGTGTGTGTATCTTTGTATCTATGAGGGTGAGCGAGCTCATTACTCATACGCAGCGTGCAACGGGACTCCTGTTGGTGCCAGGCGTTAAATTAACTAATTAAAACTTGCACAACTCATGTAGCCGTCTCTCTCCTTTTTTCGCCATGGAACCCAGCTCAGTGCTTCTTGTTTCGTGACAATTATTCGCGGGTGCTTTTAATTTTAATTTTTTTTCTAATGCCAGCGACTTCTGACCTGGTTGATAAACGTTGCCGGAACAACTGAAACAATTAGCACACTGGCTGGCATTTGGATTTGGCCCGCAGGTTCTCAGTGCGTCCCCATGTGTGTATATGTGTGTGTGTGCTGCACGAAAGTTGTATGTTCCATGAGTAGCCCAGTTTTTGCACCTCGCGAACCGGCGGCGTCACGTGTGTAATTAGCACCTGGCGCTAACTGACTCGCAGACGGGCAAACAAACCGGCTTGACAAACTTTGCATGCTGCTGGCGCTCTCTGTGATTAATGAGACTGTTGCGGCTTCGTGGCGTAAAGAGCTCTAATTATTTAATTGCGCTCGCAAAACAATTGATCGCGCAGGAACTTAAATTAGCCTTACACTTGGTTGGATTCAAATGTGTGTCATAGGGGGATGACACAGATTTTATTTATTTTTAATTAAAGCTGTTTTGCGTAAAGATTAAGCGAAATTAGTTCACTAACAAAATTAGGTAGAATGAAAATAGCATTTGAATAAGTTCTAAACACTATCGGTAAGAGCAGGTGACGGAAAAGGAATTTACAGGCAGCCATGAGGTCATACTTCCCAAAAGGAATAGCTAAGGGAAACGAGCAACTTAAGAAGATCTCGAAAATAACTTTAGTGCATATATCTTCAGTTATCTAAATAGAGAAAGAGGAGAACATTTTGTATTTTACTCAGAAGTATAATAACAGAGGAATATATTTAAAAACAGTTTAAAAACAATAAATTGTATTTTGATATTCATAAAAAACATATCCCCATACATTAATAGAAAAAAATAAACTAGATTTCCTCAAATTTTTTCTGAGTTAAAAATAATATTTGTTTGCCTGCAAATCTTTTACTGTCTCTTATTAATTGTCTTGCTGATTTCAAAGTGACAGTTAAAAATTTCTGTTCTTTTTATAACTACCTGTCTGTCGATGATTTACAATTAAGATATGTGGGATTCATTTGTCTACAAATAATTTATAAAGAAGCACTTACACAAATTTGTATTAATGTACATGTGCATTAAATTATACCTTTAATTCAAAGCATTTTCTCAAGAATGAAGTACGTAATCGGTGTTTTTTTTCTTCTCCTGAACTAAAGTGTACTTTGTAAGTGAATAGCCTCTGACTTTGACTCATGATTCTGTGATAATCCAACCCGATTTGGGATTTACAATTCTACTTCACGAAAGCATTAGCATTCAAGAAGATGTGTAATTTATACCATGAGCCAGGCAACGTCTTGTTACCTGTAAATTTACTTGGGCAATACTTAAGGTGAACCCAAAAGTAGGCAATGAATTTGTCCCCCACTTACCTGAACAATCCAACGCCGCAAAGTGTGCTGCTATTTTTGGTAAGCTGCTGTAGTCTCACCTTTTGTTTGACTGCATTTTTAATGACCGGCAAATGGCAATAGCAATGTCAAGGCTGCCAGTGGGAAAATCAATAAGCTCAAGAGGAGCCCGAAGTGCCGGCACCGAACTTTTGGAGCGGCGTCTGCGCAAACAGGAAATTAAAATGCCATTTAATACGCCGCAGTGCCCATCTCACGGGGTTTCCCCTCCATCCGAGGAGAGAGAAACCCCACAATTTATAGGCCCTTCTCCTTATATTTATTATCAGGAATCTCGAGTATTTGTCGCCGCCAGGTGAGAGAAAAGAATGAGACGAATGCATTTAAAGAATTTTAAGAATACTTTCGGTTTTTATTTTATTCAGTTATGATTTCTGCTTTTCCGCGTTGGGTTTTTCCGATTCGCTTAAAGAGAGTAAGTTTTAAAAGGTTTGCTGTTGTTTTCAGTATTTTTGTTTGTTAGCTGTGTTTTTGATGACTTCGAGTTTAAGTTTGAGAGTTCAGGGACTTAGCTCCCTCTCCCGCGTTTGGTTTTAATTGTTATCGTACTGTATAATTTCAATTAGATCTTTATTGTCCCTTCTACTGGACATATGTATTCACTTAGCTAATAGTTATACATATTCATAGTTATCCAAGTATCGTATGTTCTATATTATAATAGGTTCAGCTTAGCCTAGAGGATCTTTGGAAAACTCACTTTACTCCTCACTGTTTTGCTCAAACTCAACGGGTGTTGGAGGGGGATAGAAAAACAACAAAACTTAAAGTTTTAAATGCGTTTTTTAGTTGTTGGTGTTTTGCTGCTGCTCTCACAGAAATGTACATTTCGTTTTTCAGGGGGTAATTTCCTTGGGGGACTGCTCGCTTTAGTTTCATTTAGTTTTTAGTTGAACTATGATATATGATTGCCTAAATGCTAAAAGTTGCCAACTATTGTTGTTATACGGGACAAGAAACTTGGGGTAGGGTTCGGCTTACACTTAGTCTTAGCTTTGGTATAATTAAATACTTTTTAGTTTACTTGTTCTCATGACTTACATGCGAAAATTCAATTCTTTGGTGGCTTCAATTTGCAATTTTTCGGTTGCTCAATTTACATTTTTCATTATCGTTATCGTAATCGTAATCGTAGTATATTTAGGATGTATGAACTATAACATGGCGTAGTTTATAGGTATTTACAATGCTTAGTCGTTAGGCTAAGTAAGTTTGAAATGCTCTCTTAACAATATAATTTAAATTTTGATTTAAGTTCTCTTGTGGGTGGTGAGTGTGTGTTCTATGCGGTGGTGCTCTACATGCAACCAAGACGTTAAAAGGGGCTCAGATTTTAACGCTTTGACCACCCTGCGAGTGATGTGGATGAACGGATGGTGAACCGAGGAGATCGTAACTCATAGCACCATGTTACTTCGTTGTTAGCTATGTGGACACTGCTACAAATATCTAATAATGTAATGTAACGAAAACCAATAGAAATGCTCTCAGCTGAAAATCAACAAGAACGACTAAACGTAGTTCCCTACTTACTTAATCTGTGTGTGTATTTTACCCTTTGTTAACTACAGTTTATTAATCATAACTTACATGGCTAGGGAAACTAACATGCAAATTTGTGCAGCGTTTTTCTGTTCTAAATGTAAGTTTATGCTTTGAGTTTTTAATTATGCTTCTCTTTTGTTTTTTGTGTTTTTGGGAAGAAACCTTTCGGAATACATACACTTACTTAATATACACACATTCAGTTACATAGTTGAAGTCGGTAAATCGAGGGAGAACTCAATAGTGTAATTCAAGTGGAGAGAGCGTAATTGTAGTGGAAGACTTCCGCTTAAAATGTAGGTATTCTTTTATTTTTATTCCCTTTGCTTATATGTCTCCTCGATATTTATTTTTGATTCTTTACCGCTTGCTTTGATATATGTATAGAGTGTACTCACAGATTGTACATGAAGTAACACTATTATCTTCTGGCTGGTGGTATTTTCTTAATTTTTTCGTGGAACAGACACACATATGAGAGAACATGAGTTAAAATTTGTTTGCTATGCATATGTGGTACGATACAATTAAATGAGTAAACTTTTCTATTTATCGGTAACTAGAAATAATGCTAAATACCCGCCGTTTGCGTTTATCTAATTTCAAAATTCAACTTTAATATATTTCTGTTTAATTATCTTCAATATTTATTTATATATTTATTTATATATAATATATTTGTGTCTAGTTTACAATTAGCAAAAAGTTTAAGTTTAAATATTGAAATACGCTCAAGTTACTTGCAATTTGTTTGGTTTTCCTTTGTTCTTATTTTGTTTTATAATGAAATAATTTCATTAAACATTTCAGTCATTGTAATATATATTCTTTTTCGTCTCTAAGCTTGAACTTAAATGGTCGCATGGCTTATCTAATGGCAAGCAAATAAGTTCCTTTGTTCTTCGTTCTTCTAAACCTGAACACAGGCATTGGATTTGCTTAGTTTTGGGTGTGGTCTGGAGGGTGAGGGGAGGAGAGGCCGGGAGGAGGAAATAACATCGTCATCAAGCATACGACCCGTTGAACCGAAGAGCCAACTTTTCCAATTAATCAACGGAGGGGGGCGCATTTTAATGGCCGCCATCGCTGCCGTCGTCATTGCCTCATAAATATTCATGCTGTCAATGCGCATAAATACCTAAGTGCATATTTATGGTCCAACATTTGTCGTTATGAGTTTTACATTTATGGCTTTTTTACTTTATTAATTAATATGCAGGCCAACAAGCGTCCAACATTTTTGTGATTCAGCCTGCAGTCTAATGGTCACGATAATTGCTGCGAAAATCTATATATATCCGTATCTCCAGACCCCCACAAAAATTCCAATCGAGCGCGGAATATCTGTGCGATATAGACACTCATTCAGTTTCTGCAACAATGCATTCTTCACGTGTTTATCATGTGGAAGCGTCGTAAATAATTTTTATTGATTTGCTTAGAAGCTTTAATTGCGAATTCATTTGTGTTTAAGTGTAATTTAGTTGCTATTTCGGCTAGAATAATTATGGGGCTAAAGTTACGCATAAATAAACATTTGTTTGCATGAATCGACAGCAGTAATGCCCATAAAAGAAAGGCACTCAAATATTTATTCTGAACCATCCGCAACCGCAAACAGAATTGCAATTTTAAACCAGAGCATCCTTTAGCCCCCGTCTATCCGATCTGCACCCGCAACCGGGCCCGGTGGGCTCTGCAATTTGCCAAGTTAATCAGGCATTAAATTGGCTTATGGCATATAATGCATGGCGCCGAAATAGATGTTGACAGAAATGCAAATTCTAATTTACGCATTTGCCGCGATAAATAATTCAATTTCACAAGCGAATTTGCGGCCTCTGGGGGTCGGTCTAAAAAAATACACCCATATATAATAGAAAAAACAATAAAAACGCAGTAATCTAAAATGTTTTTATGTAATTATCACAACTATTTCACGCTTAATTTGGGTATTTACCCAAATTCTCTGACAACTCCCATGTTGACTCAGAACAATCGTCGCACCAATTAAGGCAAACAAAACAGAATGTTTAAGTGCGAAAAATTTGCATTCCCAAATCTCATAATTCAATTATGGGAATTAATTTAAATAGCTTTGCATTATTTAAAATGTTTTCACATTTTTCTGTTTACATTTTTTAGTTTTTGCAAGCATTTAATTTATGGTGATTGCTAATTGTGACATTAATTGCAATTTTATTAATGGGCCTCCACTGAAGCCCGTGGAAACCGCACCAAAAAGAGAGAGAAAAACCAGGAGGAAGACAAAGGCTGGCGTTGCGTATACGCAGGGTGGTCTGAAATGCCTGGCGGTGTGTTTTTTTCCTTTTTTTCAAGCTTTAAGTGAAAATGACTTTCAGTGTGCCAGGCAAAACAATGCCAGCCGTGCAATGCCGTTCGACACTCATCTGGCTGTCGCACCTAAGTGCAGTTAAGTGCTGTGTGTGGGGTGTGCACTGAAAAAACTGAAATTTTAAACATTAGAAAACCTGACTTTAAAATACAAATTTTAACAAATAGGTTTACTTAGAAATGTAAAAACCAAATCATTTGGGAGCCTTGATGTGATTTCTGAATAGGATTAAAACAATGCTATATAAAAATATAGAAACGAGTATAATTCCCATCTTTTCTTCATTGAAATAAATAAGCCTTAAATAATATTTAATATACTATATACATTTTGATGGTGAAATCCATTTAAAAGTCATTGAAAGTTTTATTTCTTAAGTTCCTAGATGGATTTTGATTTGAATTAGCTTAAGAACAAAATATAATAAAAAACATTTTTAAAATATCAGTTTAGTATAAGTTTTTGAAGGAATATACTTAGGGATCTCTCCTGATATATAACCGGATTCATACCCTTATTTTCCGCCGTGTATTCGCGCATTTTAATGTGCCGCTGAGGACTCTTTCTCCCGAACTACACCCCTTTTACCCCTTGCTGTCGATTTTAATTGTTTTCGATTTCGCTTTGTGCACGATGGTCCTTTTTTTGTTTTTGTTCCTGGCATTTAGGTTGTTGCTGGAGCTGTTATTGTTGGACTTTCTGTCGTTGTTCGAATTGTCATTTGAGTGCAGTTGTTGTACACACGCACACATTGCTGACAATGCCAAAAACGTTCGACAGGAGCCCATAAAAAATGCAGGCGATGTTTGCTTTTCAGCGCCATCAAAGTTCTTGTGCCGATTTCCATTTCCCCCATTTATTCAAATTCCAGCACACATTATTCATGTGTTCTTAAACAGTTTTAAGAAGTCGTCCAACCGAGCACTTAGCCTATGGCCAGAGCCTATAAATCAGATCAATCTTCGGCACATTGCCACTGGCCGACATGTGTTGAAAGGGGAGAATGTGGCGCGATGCTAAGAGCTGCCATTAATTTCGGTGTCTTGCAAAGAGGTGATTATAGATGGCACATCGGAGATTGTAGATTGTTCTGAGGAGATTACAAATTCGAAACGATATAGTTTACAAGTGGCCGGCAGATTTTGTTGCACCTTGCTGTTAGTGTGCCACAAAGTGTCCGAAAAATATGAGGGGCGCACGGGCCAGCCATCAAAGGGGAAGTAAAATAAATTGTACGTAAAATTTATGCATAGACCCTGGCCAGCAGGCTCCGTGTGTGTGGGTTCTGGTCGGTCTAGTACGGATACTATACATTTTCCTTGCCATTTTTTGGCTTTGGACGGGAAAACAAGCCGAGCCAAACGAAATGGAGAGCCATTCTGGGCCACATGCCAAAAGCAGAGTCTCTGCTCCTGGCCCTGTCCCCCTCGCAGCCTCCGTCTTCGTCTAACTCAGTGTCATTGTAGCGTTCCAGTGACGACTGTCTTTCCTGTCCGTTCGACTGACTGAATGACTGACTGACTGAATGACGGGCTGTCTATTCCACTCGGCCGGGCACATGCATTTGCTGATGCATAGCCAAAAACTAAAGTGGGAAATGGTGGAGAAAATGGTGAAAGCGAACGCCGGGCACTTGAAGAAATAAATTCCTTTTGTAATACAAATAGAACAGGTTAAAGTTGCTAGGTATAGTCACAACAGATCTATATATATCGTTATCAGATATGATATATAGACAGGCTGTTCGGGGCAATAATAACCTTTTGATGGTGTAATTGAATAATACATTTTGATTTAATTAAATGCAAAATAAAACAAACTATTCTCTACAGTTTTGTATTTTTTTTAGTGTATAGGCCAAACCATTTGCATTTGCATTTGTGTGTGCCCATTAGGCATCGGTTCCCATACATTTGGTTTATTTTTTTTGGGCTCCCACTTTCTGTGTCGCTGAGTGAAATATCTTTGAGTGAATGAATAAACTGCAGCTGCCTTGTGGGGGAATCTGTCGCTGTTTCAGTATCTGTAAATGTATCTCTATCTGTATCTGTATCTATATCTGGGTGCTGGCTCACTTAGTTACACCAAATTGTGTGCTGGATTATATGCACTCTTACATTTATGTGAACAAGAAAATATTGATCTGGCCCCAGGCCAAAATGCAGCTTCGCAATTGACGGCGCCCCAAATCGCATAGATTCGGCGAACGAATCGAATAAGTCGTTGCCAGGAGTATTAAAAAGGAATTAAATTAATTTTCGCACACTTGTTGACCTCGATTTTGATTGCCAAGCCACCAAACTCACAACAATGGAGGAGTGAACCGATTTCGAGCCGTCTTAATGCCACCAGCAACTGCAGTGGGACAAAGTGCTTGGCATTGGCAATGCAGCCGCAAATGGAAATTTGCGAAATTATTTCAAGTTGAATGGCCATAGACGTCGCAGGCGGACACATCCCCCCATTCAGGGAGCATAATAGATGTTTGCCCAGCTCAGATTCTTGTTTGCACAGCTCATGCATTTCTATGAGCTCCTCGTCGAGTGTGAAAAGTGTGCGGCGGCGGGGACGTACGTACGGACTCCGGGCTACGGGGTTACCGGGTTACACAGGGCAGCGGGTTTGGGGGCTCAAGGGTTCAAGGGTGCTTGAGGACCGAAACCAAACGAAAAGAAACCAAAATGCGTAAATTGAAATTGAGAGATTCCATCAAATTCACAGCCGTTCATTGCTTTTGAAATGAGCTACAATGTTCGTTACTTTTTTATATTCAAAGAAAAATTCAAAGAAAGAGTGGTAAGGGAATGGGTGAGGAAAGAGCTAAAGAACCATCGATGGTTTTGATATCGGAATATCATCGATATTATGTCATTGAATTGTATTGAGTCGTTTTACATACTTTATAGCTATTGTTTCATTTAATTTTAAAAGCAAACTATTTAGATCTTCTTTCCTTTAAAAGCAGACCTATCATAAAAGTCGATTATAAATTTACAAGAAATATCGAAGGAACCATCTGTAGTTTCGCACGCTCTGGGAAAGGGAATCGGTAATGGGATAAGGAGAGGAAAAATTAATAGGAATTCAGGAATCTATACCAATACGAAGCAAATCTAACGCCTGTAGTGCTGATACATGCCATGACCATAGCCCATGGGTGTGCTGCCCATGGCACGTTCGGTTGCCTTCTCGATGCTGGCGTAAACGCACCTGTAACAGCACACGTAGGCCAAACATCACTTGAACAGGATGCGCCGGAAGGCTCGACGGAAGTCCTTGTTGAAGATGGTGTAGATGGCCGGATTGAGGGCCGAGTTCATGTAGCCCAGCCAGAAGGCGACCGCGAACGCCGAGTCCGGCACGTGGCAGAGGTCACCGCAGGCCGGCACCAGGATGTAGAGAAAGAAAAACGGCAGCCAGCAGGCAATGAAGCTGCCCATGATCAGGCCCAGGATCAGCGTGGCCCGCTTCTCCTTCTTCCTCGCAATCCGACGCTTCTCCTTCTCCGGATCCCGGGGCTTCGGTGTCTTTGGTATGGCCGGCTCCAGTTCCGCCTTCACCACCTGCTGCTGCTGTTGCTGTTGCTGCTGCTGCTGGCTCTTGGTGGTCTGCTGCTGGTTCTTGGCCGCCGTTTTGGCCTCGTTTCGACGCTGCTGGTTGGACTTGCGCCCGAAGATCGGCTGGCAAAGGCGAAACTTGAGCGGCTTGACCACGGCACAGCGACTGACCACGCCCGAATCGCTGCTGGAGGGATCGAATTCACTCACCATGTCCGTGTCCACGCCCACGGATAACGCGCGACACCGTCCGGCGATCGGCGAGACGCGCAGCTCGTTGCCCGGAGTGGCCGGTCCAACGGCTCCGCCGGCACTTCCGTTTCCGCCATTACCACTGGCAGCCACTGCTGCGGCGCTGTCCGTGGCCACCACGCTGCCGTTGTTGTTGTTCAGCGCATTGATGCTGTTGTTGCTGCCCATGGACGGCGGGACGGGCACATTGAGACCCACCCGACCGGTAGCTATTGTGCTCACCTGCAACGTCTCCTTGGGCGAGGCGGATGCGGCAGTTCCACCATTCCCGCTGGCCACCACGGTGACCGCCGCCGTAGCCGCATTCGTGCCCGCCCCATTGGGATTGGAATAGGCCAGCACTGTCTGTGCCGCCACGGCCTCCAATTCGCCCGCCTCCGAGGTGGAGATGTCGGAGGCCAGGTCCATGGTCACCGTGGGTATTTGCATGGGCAGCGTGGCACTGTTCGGCGGCGTCTCAATGGTGGCTATCTGTCGCTGCTGGTGCAGCTGCAGGGCGGCCGCGCCGCTGGAGGAGGGCATCGGTATTGTACCTTTCTTGTTGGCGGTGGTGAAGCTCGTTACCTGGGGAGAAAGCCGGAATAGGTAAACACTCATTAGTGAAACGAAAAAGAGAAGTACAGGGGGCACTCGAAACTGGGCTTCATAGTTCTCTGTTTATTTATTTAGATATTATCTCTAACAGCTTTTAATCATAAGAAAAGTACAGGATATTTTCCTATAAAAATCTAAATTAACATTGGTAGTAAATAATTTCCTCTGAACGCTATAAATTCTTCACTATTTTTCGAGGTGATAAATCAGTCGCAGTTGGCATTGCTCAAGGCACACAGTCCTTGGAGCTCTGCAGTGTGATTAACCCTCGTCTCTCATATGCTGTGGCATTGCAAATTAGGTTCCCAGTTCCGCACTCGTGCCAGTTGCAGCCGAAATCGTGGACAGATGGCCCAACACTTGCTACAACAGTTTTCCATTTCGAAAATCCTGTTTAAGCCAACAGGCGGGAGAGACGCGTCCGAGCGCGCGGATTACACAAACATGGAGCGAGAACTGTTGCCGCTCGAGGGGCGAAAAGGGGTGAAAATAGGGGGTTTCGGACACCCTTAAAAGGGGGGTTGGTGCATATTCAATGCGCGAAAAGCAGCAACAATTACCCCGGGCAATTAACAGAGACACAGAGAGAGAGACAGCGTCCGAAAAATGAAAATAATCATTGTTTGCAGAAGGAAACACTACTTTTAGTACCCTTTCTTTTTAATGATTAAATTACTTGAAAAAAGTCATTTCTAAAAACAATTTAAATTAAAAACCTAGTTGTTCTTTGTTGATTAAGTAAACTTTTAGTAAAAGCCTATTTAATTTAATATCTTCAAGTAAATAATCACAAAATGACAGAATAAAAATAGCGTTGATTTAAATAATTGCTTTAATTAATCGAACCGAAATCATTATACGAAATATGTATATATACTTATACGGTTCCTTAAATTTTAATCAATCCGTTTTCTTCCTGACAAATCCTTTTTTGATACATGCCCTGTCTGGTTAAAGAGTATAAAAAACAATGCTCCATGCCCAGCTAGCCGTCAGCATATGTGTGCGGGAATCTCCTCTCTGTTTTACCCTGCTTTTCCACAGTTTTCCCTGCTCCTCCTTCTCATCCCCCAAGGCCACTGCTTGTTTTTCCCCCTCTGCAGCTGCATCCCGCTGCTGCCCGTTAATCGCTCGTTTGGGCCGCTGCTCTTGAATTTGTTTGCACAAAATGGTCGAGAAGTGTCGCTGATATTGCCAGCGTTGGTCCAGACACGGCACGGCAGTGTTTTCCGCCGTTTTCCACCGCTTTTCCTCATTTTTCTCTTCGGTTGTGTCCGTGTGCATTGCGCATACAGTTAATTGAAAATGCAAATTGCGTATGAATTGGACTCGTTGCGGCAGGTAATTGACGATCATTAGAGACTTTTCACTCAATCAGTGGATTTCGGGGCGGAGTTTCGATTAAATTTTCAGCGATAATTTCCCCAACAAAGCCTGTTAAGAGAGGGTGTGTGTATGGGTGTGCAGTCAGCAAATGCCATTCCATTGAATGACCCTGCATAATGGGTGCGCTCCTGCTAACGTGGCCAACTGCTGCATCGGCCAAAATTGCAAGGTTGGCAAACAGCAATTCCTGATGGGAAGGCGTGGAAGGGTTGAAGCGCGGAGGGTATCAGGGGGAGGAAAATCCGACACGTAGCCCACAAGTTGTTGATGGGAAATTGAAGCGAAGCATGTGTGCTCAATTTGCAGCTTCCTGGCGTAATGCACAATTACTTTGGGCCAGGAGTGAAAGGTGTTCGAATATTACATATGCACGCACACACACAAAAAGGGTATTCAGTTGAGAGGTATTGATGTAAATGTAATAGGAATTGGAAGTGGATTTGATGAAGTGTCAGCAGGTGAAAAGAAAGCAATTTTTTGGGAGTTTGGAAAATATTAAATACAAAAGTTTAAAGGTTATCTGATATCCCAAGCACAAAGACTTTCTAAAAACTATTCTTATATTTTTTCAATATATTTCCCTTTGAGTTTGCCTGCTCAAATATAGTTAATATAGTTTTCTTTCTGTGCACATTTAGGCCCTAAAGCATTGGATTACAAAAATTACATCTGTTCATTGAAACGAACAAATTTCCATTTACAATGCCGGCACATTTTGCGGCGAACCGCATTAATTCACTCCCCACCGAATGTGTGGGTGACTCTGAGTGTGCAGTTGGGGAGTGCTTTCATCAAAGTTCATTAGGGCACACACACACTCCCATTCAAGGGGTCAAGATTCATAAATAATCGCCACACTCACCTGTTCGTTGTTCGTTTTGCGGGGATGCTTTTTAATGCCTCTCCTCGCCCGCGCCTTGGCGGCAAAGTAAATTCGTATGTACACAAAGACCATAATGCAGCTGGGTATGTAGAAGGAGCCCAGAGCCGAGTACAGCACGTAGCCAATGTCATCGCTTAGCTGCAACGAGAAGAAGAGGGTGAAGGTTAATTATCCTGTACGGTTCAAATGGAGCCTCTAAAAAGAGGGGCCTAATGTACGGTCAAACGGGTCGAATGTCGTGGGAAAACTCGTTATTAGAAGGGCAGGGAATCTTTACTATGTTGAAGTCCTTATTTAATTAACAACATATCCCCTTCACCGAAGCCTGTTTGAAATTTCCAGAACCCAATAAATTCCCAGACTGAAATAAACTTCTAAATCCATTAAATGCATTTAACTTAAACCCATCTACCTGATCCCTTAACTGGCTTTCATTTAATTTAGTTCTAGCCGATGAAACATAGCACGTTTAATTTTCTCAATCGTTGAACCTCCCTTATCGAACTTGAACTTTCCCTCTGGCCGGCTTTGTTCGAGCTTGGAAGGCATTAACTTTACCTAGTTACCTTAACTATCGCTGGCCAGATTAAATTTATTGCATAACATCCGCTGCCTTTCTCCTCCATTTTGCCGGATTTTTCATCCCATTGGCTTGTTGCTTTGGGCCATATTTTTCGGCCTGATAGTGGCGTGGGGGTCATTGAGTGCATTAGGTTGATTTAGTAGAAAATGCATTCTGCTGCCGCCGAAAAAAATGTTTTTGTCTGCGCCCCGGGTTCGCGTTCCTTTTTTCGGGCAGCATTTATGTGAAAAATGCAAAGTGCACGAAATTTCATAATGGTAAATGAAGCAAAAGTATTAGATTACCAGGCCACAAAGAGGCTTCCTTTGCTCCATCACCACCACCACGAAAAGTTTCCAGGTAGTTGCAATTGCATTTTATTAAAGCTGCCGGAATTAAATCGTCTCATACTTCTGCTCTTGATGCTTGCTGGCGGACAGCCAACTCGCTCTCTTCACAAAAATTATGCAAATTAAGTGTTTTGATGAAAGGCATACAAAAAAGTGCACTTGACGGCCGGGAAGTTGGGCCGGTTGCGAAGGGATTTTCCCGAGCAGCTTTTGCCCTTTTGAGCTGCTGTTCGTTCTCGTTGTTCGCCGGCGAGTGGCGTGCATAATGAAAAGCTTTTGTCCCGTTGTTACTGCCCCTGCTTATGGCTCACCTCAATCCCTGTTCAGGCTGGGTCCTGCAAAATGCATAATTCTGCACGCAGGAAAAATGCCGCGGGAAATTGAAAGTTTCCTCGCAATCGCATTGAATGTAAGCTAAAAGCTGAAGTAATCATTTCAGGAAGGGGCCGGAGGGTGGTGATTCCTGGAATTTGCTCGGATGGTAAATGAAATTCCGTAAATCTGTTAACTGTTATGGGTACTTGGAAGGTGGGAATTTCCTTGAAATATAGCTAGCGAGGCTGGATTTCCCATTTTAATTAATATTCAGGAGTTCCGATTCCAAACAGCTGCGAAGCCAGTTGAAACAAAATGGAAACTAAAACGTTTCCATGAAGTTGTGCTGGAATTTCCCTGCATTATTTAATGGAATTTCTCCAAGTGCATCGGAAATCCCTGGTCGACATCAGCTGGTCAACTTAAGTCCTTTTGCCTCTGCTGGCTGCAGTGGCCGGTCAAGAAATCGACTAGCAATTTATAAAAAATGCTGTGCGTACTCTATATAGTATATATCGACGTATATCTGGCAAGGAAGCACGGTCACAAACGAAATTTATTTAAGTTTTAAGCAGCTTACCCTGGCGCACACACCCCGCATAACCAAATTGAATTGCAGGAGAGCCAACTGTAAATACGAGCACATAGCTGCACTCGCATGCGGAGGAGCTTAAGTGCAGCCCAGTTTATCATAAGCCGCAGGCGAGAGAGTTGCAGCCGAAACAGGCTGAGCTAGACAACTTTATCCTGCTGCCAAAGCAGAAAATAAATTCCAACAAACCTCTTCAGCGCCTCGCCTCCTTGCGGGAGCTCAAAATAAGCATAAAGTATTAAGCGTTTGGGTATAATGTTGCCGAAATATACATCAAGTGGCAGGTTGAGGCGGGCAGGACCCGGAGCAGGAGCAGGATCAGGAGCCTGCTAGAGCCACCAACAGCTACTTAAGCTGGATTCTTGAATGCTGACGCTGTCTCGGCTGTCTCGGTTTTCAACTTATTGCCTGCCACAGAGGCAGCACGCAAACTGCACTTGAATAAATCAGTGGAGCTGCCTCAATTAACATAAATAATCCTATTTAGATTGTAATGGAGATTATTCTTTAGATATTTTAGTTAGAGGAAAAATATAAAATTTTACTCCTTTCAATGTTAATTTAAAGCAAATACCCCAAAGTTTATCATTTAATTTTTCATATATATATTAGTTATTTGTTGAGCTGTTACTACTAGCAACCTTTTCTACCAGTGCACCTGCTGCAGTGGCAGCCACCGAGCTTGCATTGGTGCAGCTCCTCCTGCTGCACCAATATAAATGGTCTCATCATTTACGGTTTACTCTTGATATATTGACAGCATTTGTCAGCGTTTCACGCGCAACTGAAACTGAAACTGAACCCGAAACGAACTGTAATCATTTCGGCCAAAACCTTATTTAAGTTTGCAGGCAACCGAGTCTCTTATTTTTTGGGGGGAATTAAAGCCAAAGTTGTCGAAAAACTTTTCTGGGTAGGCCCAAAAGTTGCGCATACGCGATGTGTGTCAGGAAACACCTGTAGCAACAACTGAGCGAAACTTTTCCACACACACACTAGGACCAACGACGACATCGATAATGACGTTGAGCCGTGTGTGGGCTGGCTGGTAGGAACAAAAAAAGGTGCAAAAATATTTTATTAACGCATTTGAACAAAGCTCTTAAACTGATATTTGTGCGGGCCAAGAACGTGTTGCTAGCAGCGCAGGAAACTAGTCGACGAACAAATAAATTGTCAACTGTGCGTGACGATAACTTTGCGCAGCGGATTTAATGTAATTGAAAACTTCACTTTGTCGCTGCATTTCCCTTGTTCGCAGAGAGGGAGCTTCCCGTTGGCCCGTTTTCCGTTTCCTAGTTGGCAGTTTCCCCCTAACCCCTTTTCCCTGTTGCCCCATTTCATGCACCTTCAATCTTTCCTCAAGCCCGCCTTAGAGTCCGCAAGCCTCCCCTCAATCCATCCACAAGCTGCATTTGTGCTAATTTGCAGATTTTCAAATTGCAGAGGGCGCGCCTTTGTTTATTTAAAAGTTTTTCCTCGCGAAGAACGAGCGTGGGAAGCCAGAGAGCGCCAAAAGAAAACAAGGAGCGGGCGAGCGAAAAAGAAAAATAATTATTCTGCAATTTTTAATTAAATGGCAATGGTAATTGTTGTTGCCGCTCCAGCTCCAGCTTCCTGGGGAACTTAAGCTGACGGAAACAAAAACTCATTATGCGCCACCAAATTCGTTAGTCGAGCAGCATGAGCTGCGGAATCGGGAGAAGGTCCTGCCGGGAACCAGGAGCTCCAGCGAAAGCAACAGCTAAAAGGGTGTTGATGATGACAAGAGCACAGGAGAGAAAAAAGACCAGGAGAACAATGATGAAAGGGCTGACGGAGCCGGAGTGGAAATTTATTGAAATGTAAACATGGAAAAGCAAGCTGAAATGAGCGTAATTAAAAATATTAAATTTCGCATCTTTCTTATGGACCACGCGGCGTATGAGCGATGCTTTAAAGGTAAATCAACCCGGGCCAGCCGTGCCGGGCGCTTGCCCTTGGGGCTTCTGGCCTCCAATAGCTGCCAGCAGTGGCAAATAATATGTAATGAAAGAAAATAAAGAAGAAATTCCGCTGTAAACACAAAAGAATTTCAATCCGCATTGCACTGCAGAAAGTTTACGCGCCGAGAGCTTATAAAAAACGGAACGCAGAGTTGAGTCAAGCGCACAAATGTGCAAAAAATTCATAGAAACTGCAAACACAAAAAAGCGAATAAAAGTAAATAATATACAGTGAAAATGTAATCTCTTTTAAAGGTGGCAAGTTTTAAAATTAGGTAAGATAATAATTAAGGCGACATTAGTGATGAAACTATGGTATATCGAGGGTATATGATCTGATGCAAAATCTGCAAATCGAAAACTGAAACTCGATATATTTATATTTATTCATAAAGTTCAAATAAATAATGTTACATTAGTTCATCATAATTATAGTTACTAGTTAGGAAAAAGAAAATTCACATATAGTCTTGTGGAATAAAAATAACATAATATATTTTATGTTTCGGTTTGCTTTTAGTTTTTCATACAAGGGGCGTGTGTTTGACATTCTTAAAAAAACAAGATTAAGAGTAGAACATGAATTTGACAAATAAAAACTTGAGAAAAAATATAAAAACATGTATGTACATACATATATTTTTTGTCGATTTCCTGTGTGTTTGTACAAAAAAGTGCGTTCCACTCGAGGACGTGCAGGACACTGGTATAAAAAAAAGGGGGACAACGAGTCCGGCAGTGCTGGCTGTCATCATCAGCATTGTTGTCGGTGCTTGTGGAAGTTTTTTCAACAGCAATAAGCCAGGTCCGGAAAGGACTTCGAAGGACTGCCGAACACATTTGGACACGCCAAGGCCAGCGACGCACTGAGACAATCAATAAATCTAAAGTGCAACTACAGGCGACGAATACAGTTTTCAATTCGAACTGCGAACAGCGAACGGCGACCAGCGACTTGGTTGCTCCTTGTTTCCGCCTCCCCTCTTTGACGATGTTGTCAATACTTGAAGGGGACGGTTTGCCCAAAGAAAACTAAGGAAAACGAGGAAAAGCCCTCCCTTTTCCTGCTAGTTTTGCCCTCTTGTTTGTCGCTGCTCGCTGAAGCAGCCATTTTGCACAGTTTGCATAGCCAATTTGCCTGGCAGTAGTTTTTCTTTTCGCCTTTGACTCCGAGTTGTGACTTCCACATCCTCTTCAAGGAGCTTCTCTGCATTTCAATTGACTGCATTTCGCATTGGCATTTTACCATTGCCGTTCCTTATTTTCTATTAGTGTATTTGGTCTGGCATTTCCACGCTGTCGTCATCCAGAGAGTGGCCTTCCTGCTCACTTTATTTGCCTGCGCCTTTTCGCATTTCCACAACTTAACGCTTGCCCGCACATGCCATAATCGTAAATCAAGTGGCTCCTTCCCAGAAGAAGCCGGAGGAGTGCCACTCAAACGAGGGCTAATGCCTGGGATCCCTCCAGTGCGGTCCAGTTGTCCCTCTCCTCGCGCCATTTAGCTCACGACAATGTCCAGCACGAGTACAGCGACTTTTTTAACAATTAAAAGCCACTGACAATGGGTAGGAAAGGGAAACCGGAAGAGTCCTTACACTTGAAAGGCAGGAATTAAAGGAAAGCCAAAAGAAAATGACTACAGAACAAGCTACTGATATTTTATTTGCCAGAAATGATTACAGTTTTGTTTTCCCATTAGAAAAGTATCAAAATGGTGTAAAAATATGCATTTAATAATCAATACATTCTTGATCTCTCCCCTTGGACTTCTCGCTCGGGGCAATCTGATTTCCATTTCAATTCATTCAATAAATTCCGCTGCGAAAACTCACCGCCTCGAGGGTGTTTTTTATGCCACTGGCATGGCCGATTTGTTATTGCCGCTTAATTGCGGCCGACGGCATGCTTCATTAAATTGCAATTTTTCAGACTTACCCAGAGCCAGGCCGGGCCAGCGCTAAGCCATGCAAATGCATTGCCGTTCCCCTAAAAAATAGGCAACAATTTGCGGCAAGGAGGGAGAGAGAGTAAAAATTCCGCCGGAATTATGCTGCGGGCTTTTTAATTGTTGTGGCCAGTTTTATGGTTTTATTATTTGATTTCGTCCGTTCGCAATAACTGTGTGCTGCCGCTGGATTTCCCTTCCTGTAACGGCCCTTTTATTATGCGGCCTGATATTTTTAATGGCAACCACTTTATGCTGATTGCCAGCCAGGCCGGGTCCGACTCGGCTTAATATTATCGTAAAAATAAAATAGCAACAAAACAGCTCAGCGGCCCAGCAGCAGCAACTGTTGCGCTATTGTTATTGTAGTTGCAGGCCTGAGCTTTTGTTGTTATTTTTTATAAATCGTCGTCGGCTACGGAAATTGCTTGTTGACACGCAGATTGTGTGGGAGGGGTAGCAGGGGAGCCCTGTGTGGGGTGTGGGGCGTGACCTGACCTAGTCCACGGCAATTTGTTTTCTCACTTTGCCGCCTTGGTCAATTTTGAGCCGTTTTTCAGGTTTCTATACTCTTTCGGGGGGATAGTTTGCTAGACAATGATGGCATTTCTTTTTATTATTTGTTTATTTTTTTTTTAATTTTATTTTGATTCTATTTCGATCATGTAATTGTAAAAAATCATAACCTTTTGAAGATCTCTGCTCGCCTTTTTTCAAAAATATTTATTGCTGTTCTAATTATTGATAAAATGTTTAAATTATTTTCTCATGGTAATTATACCTCATTTAAAATCATAAAAAATATTAGGAAAGTATAATTTAATCCCAAAAAATAATTTATGTTGAAGGCAAATACTTAAAGACATATTTTAAGCCCAAAGTCTAAAACAACTCCTAAAAATAAAGTCGGCAATAAATGTTTTTTTCATTTACAATCTTGAAAATGAAAGGTATACAGCTTTTTTCCATCAAACCTTTCTTTAAATATAAGTTGTTTCTATTTAAACAAAAAGAAGAGTATATCGAATTTCCCCCACAAAACTATACTTTCTTTATGGCCTCCGATTTTTGTTTTGCCTTCTTTTTTTTGGCTACGCAAATTGTGATTGATGTTTGGCGTTAGATGACTATAATTATGCAACACGATTTGCCTTGCGTTTTATTTGATTACCGGTTGCGGGCTGGGCTGGCTCATTGTGTGGCCAGAACGGCCGCCCCTCCCCTTTGATGACTTTATTCCGGCTAGAATACATAGGGAATATCCAATGGGGGATTCACTGGGCCAATTCAAGGGGGTGATGAGCGATAAGCGAACTGTTCCGGGGACTAGAACCTATTGATTTTATGTCATTGGTGTTTCGGTGCTCACGAAAAACAAATGAGTTGTGTAATTAATACGGGCTTTTGTCTTGCCGTAATGGCAGGCCCATAAATAGCACAATAAGCCAATGTTTTTGGGCTTCGAGCCGTAGTATGTAACGCAAAATAGCAGAAAATTAATTTTCATATGGCTTTCGGGGGTGTCTTTTCTCCCCCAACCTTTCCACCCCTATGTGAGCCCGGGCCTAAATGTATGCTAATATTATGCCTTTAACCACAATGTCGCATGCATTGTTAATCATCTGCAGTTGCCGGTTGTAACAAATTGTTGCCAAATGGTTGTTTTGGGGCTCCGCAAACTTTCTGCCCAAGTGCCACCGAAACTGGCAACGGCATCGTTAATTTTAACAGTAAATTAAATACGAGCCTTTCTCGCATTTGCCTGTGGGAAGCTGCCACTGAGCCGTGTTTCCAGGCCCAGGCAGGCAGTTAACCGGCCATAGTCATGTTTTCGTTACACTCGAAAATAACCACAATGTATTCTAAAAGATATATTTTTTTACTTAACAAATATTAGTGCATCGTATGATGGGATTATACAGACTTAGTTCCATTAAAACATAATATTTAATATATGAAACGGGAATAGTTTTTGTAAAAAATTTGAAACTAATTACGAGTAAAGTATAACTTTAAAACTGTGTTGAATTAGAAATAAACCATTTGAAAAAATTACTGTCTAATTAATTAAAGTTTATTGCCATATAGTACTTATCCGTTCCATTAAGTTTCCAATATTTTGTTCAAAAACCTTCTCCCCACTTTCCTAAAACTTTATTTTTCGTGCAGTTTGAGTTAAAAGCCGACTGTCCCAATGTTTGTGTTTGTGAGTGGCTGAATGCCAAGCCAATTGGAAATTTTAAATGAAATATATTCGTGCGGAAGCATGGCGGCACTCGTAATGTAGCTAAATCAAAAGCTGGCTAAAACGTGTTTATGCCGAATTGTTGACCAAATTTCCAACTGGCCAGCTTTAGCCGGCCAAAAATAATTACTGTGTTGTGCCCGGCGAACAAATCTTGTTGGTTGGCTTCGGCACGAACAGACAAACATGCAGCGGCAGGGAGGCGGGCAGGCAGGCAGGCTGGGACTCATACAGCAGGCAGGAGCAGCAACAATGTTTCACAAATTTTAACGCTTAATGGTTATTGACACACACAAACAGACCCGCAGAGGGAAAGGGGCGGGAAAGGGTCATAGGTGACCCTAAGGAATGGGGTGCCGAGTGGGGCAAACAGCATGACACTCGTCGTAGCCAGCCGGACAAATGAACAACCGCTGGTGCAGCAGCCATGGACAAGTTGCCATTGGGGCTTTGTCGATGCGGTCAAACGCATGAGGGGGCTGCTGATGGGTGGGTGTGTAGGGTGTTTAAGGGATGCCAAATGCTGGGGGATTCGACCGCAACCGATAGCTAGGACAGCAACGATAACAGCAGGACAAGGACACCCCCACCCGACTGGCACTCGACAAGCACAACAGTTTTCCACATCTCACGCATCCTCGTCTGTTTGTTTGTTTCCCCTGCCTACGGTTGGTATTTATGGTTTTAAATACTTGAAAATGTGTGCACGTATATCTGGTAATATTCAAATTGAATACAAGTACAGTGGATATTGCTCCTAAGGTTGATTTTTGCACATATTAAAATCTATTACGTTTTAATATGTTGTTTGTAGAGGATAATTAACTATGTTTATGTATGGCAGAATATCTTATGGATATACGATATGGAGGGTCTTAAAACCCTCTACTGCTCATACCTACTCACAATTGACTGTTAACGCTGCGTATACGTAATACATGATTCTGATGAAATCAAAATTAATCTAAAGCCTTGCGGCCAACTTAGCCGTATTGGTTTTAATGGCCTGCTCTCAAGCCCATCAGGTGGAATTAAAAAGTTTCCGTCCCACTAGCCCTTGGCAGAATATCAATTTGATTAAGTGGAAGAAGGATTTAAAATTTAATTCCGGCTCGAAGAGCTCACTCTCTCACTGATTGTGTGATTGTTTTACGACCACTAACAGCATCGATATTGGCAGCATTCGTTTTCATTATCCCACCGTACTCCGCACACTCCCGAGTGCAATTTCATTAATGGCTAATTAATTGCAACTTTATTTCGCGGTCCGTCCGCCATGGCAGCCAACCAACCAGCCAACCGACCAACCGACCAACCATTTTGTGTTGCATCGAAATGTGTTTGGTGCACGCAACGCGGATGGAGGAAAGGCACGAAGGCAACCAGCCACACGGGGTTGGAAGTCAGACAGGAAGAGCATACGTTTTGTTATGCGAAAATTCCGGTAATAATTTCATTTTAATTTTTTATTAATTTTTAAGCACCGCACTCCTTGGCACGAGATCCGTTGCATATTCAGTGCACTTGATATTAAGCGATTGCACAAGGCTCGGCTGGTCCGGGCTGGGCTCTCTCTTTGCGTGTTTTTAAATCGTTAAACATGTGCACACGCACTAAAGACGAACTAAAGCCCCAACTAATTAGTGCTCTAATTAGCGTTATTAAAATACGGCACTGGCTCTGCCGTTTTGGGCGGTGGTGGCGCGATGGCAAAGACTGTGCCACAGGCGGTTCTCAGTGATCCAGAGGGTGGAAAGGCAGCTGGAGCAAGTGAAACGCTTGGTTGCAAGGCTGCTTGGATGCCCGTCTGCCTTTTGCCTGGGAAGCTGCCCATTAAAAGCACATTTAAGATGTTTACAAACGTGTTCTCAGACGTTGCACACTCGCACACTCCCAGGCTCACACTGACGTGCTCTTACACTGAGGAGAAGGATATAAGACAATTAAACTGACAACTGTTTAAAGATTAACCTTGACATATAGTAAAGTAATTTGTAAATGAAAGCATTTTAACGAAAATGTATTATATAGTAGCTTTTAACATTATCAATTTAGTATTTTCCTCAGTGCAACGCCACGCATTCAGTGTCAGTTCTGCACTGTTTTTGTGCGAAACTAGAACTATATCGCTGCTGCGGAAGGAGCAACTGCTCCGGGGCGGAAGCGGATGTGTGCGCCGGCAGGGAAAGAGGGGTGACGAGCGCAGGAGCAGCGGGAAAGAATAGCCTGTGTGAAATTAGAGGCATCGGGGCGGTACAGACAACATTTACAACCGACATTACCGCAGAAGCCAGGAGAGAAGCATAGGCAGTGGGCAGGGGAGAATCTGAGCACTTTTGATTGGCCCTAAATGGGGGCGAGGGCGGAGGCGGCCAAATGCGAAAACTTTACTTTAATTGACAGCAAAAAGCAATTTGCCTCATTACAAGCAACACGAGCGTAATTAAATGCTGCCCTGGGGCCCGGAGCTGCTTCCCTGTTGCTCCCTTGCTCCCTTGCCGCGACCCCGATGGAATCGTCAGCCCAATCCCGACACCGATTTTCCTCTTTGGGATTAGGGGAAGGCGGAAAAAAGAGCTTTAAATTTCGCAACGCTTTGACCGACATCGCACAAAAGGGTCCGGCAGACAACAGACGACATGCGATTTAGTTTCTTATTTGACACTTTTCCGCAGAGCTTTTGCTTCGGTTTTATTTTGCCATTTTTCCTTTTTCCGGGAGGAGACCTTCGGCATCTGTGTCGACGTCCGCTGCAGTCATGGCAAATGTCATTTAAAGGACAATAATGGCGGTCGTTCCTGCCGCTCGAAAAGTTCCCTTCGTGTTTTTTATTTCGCCTCTTGGCTGGGCGCCGCATTTAAAGTCAAGTTAAAGTTCAAGTTACTGTGAAAATGTGCGTCAGCTGCTGATCCCGGTATCGATTTACCCAGAATGTGACATAATTATTGCTCTGTTAACACACACTCTTACACTCTGGGCCGCCGAACGAAAGCGGAGCACGAGACTCCTCGAGGATGAAGGCAAGAAGATGAAGGCGTCCCCGAAGAGCAGGACAAGTGCCAGGGAGATGAGCCAAGGCTTCAGCTTTCGAGGGAAATTTTGCACGGAGAAAAATGCCAGTTAACAATATTTTAGTATGGAATTATATTACGACTATAAAATAATCAACTTGCAGCAAACATAAAATTTAAAGAAACATTATTATAAAAGCGGGTTTGTCACCCCATTCGTAAAGATTATCTGGATTGATCAAGGCAGGTACTTTTTGCTGCAGCAGATTCGGTAGAGGTTTTAAAAACCCAACAGATACTTTAAAAATTATGTTATTAATGTTGGTTCTATAGTCAGGTTTTGTAATATTACATTTTTTATTAATATTGTCATAAAAATGAGTCCTTTAAGTGTGTTACTTAAATGATTATATGACCACTGATTCTAATAGTGTTTTTAATGAAGTGTATCTACAATTATTATTATATCTCTAATAACATTTCAAGTTTTTTTTTTATTTTAATTGCGGCAGATTTCCCCACAGTGTATGTAATATTTTTTAGAGTGTGCTGCTCTACTCTACTTTATGGCAGTCCTGTGCCTCCGACATGTCCCCACTCGGCTGGCGATTTATGTGCGGAGGGAGGGTTGGTCAGCGAGCAGCAAAGTTTTCATTAATTGTACTCGCATGTCAGCAGAATAGAAAAAGAGCGCCGCCCTCTGGCTGCGGCGGCCATGTAATTTAATCAAGAGATGAAGAAACTTTAAGACATATCTTTGGGGCCAAGCAGGCTCAGCAGAAAGTTTTTTTCTTCGAGGGAAGTGAGACTCGGGGTTGCAGAGTAAATATTGAAATCTACAACCTCTGACCCGCATGACAGACGGAACAACAAGGATAACAATGCCCCGCATACAAATTTGTGGGCGTTGCTGAAGAGATTTGTAAACAATATTTTGTGGCATACATTTGGGACAGCCGCTGCCTGCCTGCCCTTCTTGTACACAGAATATACATATATATATATATGTATATATATTGGCAGGGTTCTTTGGTCTTGGCTCATCTCGATTTCGGTTTCGGTTACAGACATTGCCTACTTTTTTGGGCCAGCTATTTTGTGTGTTCTTTTTATTGGGCTTCTCAGTGTGTCTGCTGTGAAGTATTCGTTACATTGTTGCTCGTTTATTTGGCTTTCGGCTCGACTTTTCTTTCTTCCTTTTTATACATATAGATTTTTTTTGCTTGAACTTTGACGGCTGGCAGGCAGGCTGAGCAGAAGGTTTTAGCGGATTTAAGAATTTTTCATGAAGCGTATAATGCGAGAAATGAGCAAACGAGATTAAAACGTCCTCTTCGTCCTGCGTCCCTTTATGAACTGGTCGGACGCGAGGAAGCCTCAGAGAGAGAAGTTGGCACTTTGCCGATGCAATCAAGCGTGAGCATAAATATTTATGCTACACATTTTTCGGCTCCAATCAATTCTGCATTAGTCAAAAGAAAATATAAAAACCGAAGGCAGACGAAGTAGGGAAGAGAACATATTTATAGGCACACTATACAGATGAAAATCATAGCAAATGTTTTGGCATAATTTCACAAATACAAAAGATGAGACAGAAGCGCGTTCCTAACACAGAAATTTATTACAACTGTCAAGGCAGCAGATACTTTACTGATGTGGCCCAGACATCGGCATCGACAGGCGGCGATTGCTCGCTCCCTCGTTCGTGATTGCTTTGCAGTTTTCAGAAATATTTGTCCTGCGTCCTTTGTGTCCTTTTGTCCTAGTCCTGTGCGTAGTTATGTCTGATCATAAAATCAATATGCGCATACTAAATTTTTATTTCTTTACAATTTGTGTACGAATTTGTGTGACACTCCTCCCCGTCGGTTTACGATTTTCCGCAATGCCTTTTGTTTTTTTTCCTTGCTTTGTTTTTTGTGTGTCAGTGCCTTTTGTCTTTTATTTTTTGCTTTTGTTGTTTTGTAGTCCATTTAATTCATGCCATCTAGGACCTCGCCAGCTCTGGCAGGGTGCACATGCTTTGTCCATTCCGGGGGAAATGGGAAACGTTGTTTTGACATATTTTTCTCGTTTATAGGTCCCTTGATCCGCTGGGTGTTGCTTCTCGATTTTTTTGTTCCTTTTTTATATTTTGTACTTGGGAAAAACGGGGGTATATAGGCTCATTTGCAATAGTATAGTATATACATACGTCTACATCAGCAAAGGAAATAAAATTGAAATAATCATAATCCTAATTATATTATACTAAAACTGGTTACTTCTTTAATAGATCGGCTGTATCCTAAAACTTCAGCTATATCCTTTAAGAGGTTAGTTTAAAATCTGAGACGTGTCAAAGAAAAGTTGCTGCATATATCCGCTGTAAAGCTCTGTTATTAACCAAACACGGTATTTAATAGTCTTGACATTTTCTCACTAAGGTCCTTTCCAAATATTTTCTCTTTTTTTTTTATTATTCAGCTTTGCTTTCTTCGCCGCTGCTGGTATTCCCACACGGCGTATGCTTAATAATTGCTTTGGCATTTGGCAACGCCTTTGACACGGTAAATGACTGGCGAGTATTTGCTTGGCTGTTTGCCCAAGGCTCCACTCATGCTACCACTGCCAAGAAGGAGGATTCATGTAAGCCACTCCATTATGTCATTTAGGGCATTCAATACAAATTGGTAATATCTCATTTATTCTCATTTTGGTCTTGTCTTCTCACACATTCGTTATTCGTCTCTGCCCGCACTCGGATGGAGATGGATCAAGGGGGTCATGTGTGTGGTATATCTATATCTCTATATAAGTGTGTACGTGTTGGCCGCAAAGTCCTGCTGACCACGCAGGCAAACAGGCAAAATAAACAAACAGACAAACAAGCAACCGTACATACAGGCGGACAAACGGACACTCGTTCACTGTCACTGTTGGCGCTGGTGAGTGACCAAATGTCAAATATACAACGGCACACACTTATTCCATTTCCAGATTTATGGTGGGAATCGCAAGTGTTTCCTCCGTCCTTCCAACTATTCATCCCCCCATTCGAACGAAAATGGTGTACTGAGGAAAAATTGTGGTCTTTCTTGGCTTATTTTTTGTGGTTATTGAGGTAGTCGAATCAGTATTAATGTACTCTGCTTAATTAATGTGTATAACTGAGTATAAACTATGTCAAATATTGCCTTCTTAAAGGCCTTTAATTAAATTCAAATACAAATAGTATTGTTTTCCGCCACAATCCGTTTCCTTTAATTGATATCGACACTTCATTGATTAAATTGTAATTGACAAAGCAAATTTGTTAGCATTAAATAAATATATTAACTTGAAACAGAAACTTGTATTTAATTTCTGATTTATCAATGCCAAAGTGCATTTAATTATTGCTTATTTCAATCTCTCCGAGCAAGTCAAAGTCGTTGTCAATAAATCATGTTTATCTAAAAGGCAAGACAATAATTAACTCCACCTAAGTGTAAGTACCTTTCGTTTTGGCTTTGTGTAAAAGTGAAGTGTCCTGTTGTGACTCTATGGCTGTCCAATGCACAATAACAGCAATTTCCGTTGATGCCAAGCGTCAGTGTCACTCCATCAGCTCCTCTCCTTCGTGTTCTGAGCTTTTCTATCTTTTATATTTTTTTTTTTTTTGAACGCTTGAGCTGGTGCTCCGTTGGGGTTCCATCTGCTGCTTCAGGTTCTGGCTCGGTTTCAGCTTCAGTTTTCAGCTTTCACTTCCGCTGCACTCGCGGAAAACATGTCAACAGATTGCGGATTGTTGCTGCATTTTCCATTTGATTGCTTGCCACAACAGAGTTCCCCAGTTTCCCTCTGTTTCGGACAAACAAAAAAATATCTCCGCACAATGTAATATGTTCGGCTGCGGTACTGGAACTCGGGATGATGCAATGTCCTTACATCGACATGCCCTCCTTCTTTGAGCTTTCATCAATCCCAGAGTCACGGTCCTCCGCGCTCCTCCGGATTTGTGGCTTCAATTACTCGTGGCGGGACATGGATTCTACGCACGTATTCCCGCTCGCTGTTTATGTCCGTGTAAAGAGTTTAACATGTGCTTGGCTGCTCGTGTCCTGCCACAACCCAAAACGCATATTTCTTCCTTTGCGGCAGCACGTACGCAATCCGGTTATAATATATAACTACAAATGGAATTTATCTCTCCATCCAGAGGCTGCCTTTCCCTTTTTGGGTGTGTGTGTCTCCATGTCCTAGGGCCAAGAGTTATTGACATGTTTGGCTGCTGCAAAGTTAAATTTCCACAGGCGATTTTGTAATTGCCTTCTCGCATTTATTTAGAGATTCTCAAATCCTGATTCGGACCCAGTCACGCAGCTTAGGGCTTGCTTTTAATATGGAAAGGTTTAAGATTAAATTTAATAATAAGTAATAAATAAAAGCTTTCCTAATATTTAAAAAATAAATTAGTAGATGGTTCCTTAAACACGTTGTGACCATAAAAGTAATTTATGTGTGTATTTAACTGTGTTTTTTTGTTGGACATGCTTCTGAATTTCTATTAAGTTCCAAAAAATTCCAATAATGCACTCTTATAAATTAAATATACTATAATTTATCCCCTACAAACCACTATTTATGTAGTCAGGAGCAAACAAGCTGCCAACATTAGAGCCAAACTAGTTCCTGCAAACTTAGTTATATATTAGCGCCATGCAACCAAGCACATGGGGGGCTTTTCCTTAAATCCTTTTGCATGCTTCTGCACCGTTAGGCGGCATTGGCTGCGCTAAAAGTGTCATAAAATGTGTCCATAAATAAAATCGACTGGCCAAGTGACTGACTGACTAGAGCGCCGAGCAGCTCGTCATTAAGCGCGTGCGTGTTGCCGGCTTATAGCTAAACGGCTTAGTCGGTAATGGACCAGACCCGGTCCAGGGACTATGCCGAGGTGCGGAGAACTTAATTTCCAGGCCAGATGAGCGGCCTGGACTGATTAAAGTGGTTTCACCGAGCCACGTAAATAAATAACAACGGCAGGAAAAATATTCGCTTGAGGTCGGAATTTTGCTTTGGCGAAAGTCAAATTGAAACTGGGTTTGCTTTGGTTTCGCTTCGGTTCGGTGTGGTGCCCTGTGGCCAGGCACAAACATGGGCCAGCTCAGCTCAGCTATAAATTATGATCACAGCTAAACTTTATGCCAAACACACACACACATGTGGCCGGCTGAATATTTTATGCTTACACCCAAACCACAAGACCGACTCAACCCCGACTCAAATCTCATGAAGTGAACATAAAACATGCAAATTAAAAGGTCCAAACACGTCGACGTCGTCGTCGTCGTCCTGCTCCTAGTTGCAGCTGAAGCACACAGACACGCACAAAGTGAACTAATTTACACAAAAACAATACAATTTGCGAACCCTTGTTCCATTTCCTCCTTCCGCCAACCCCAACCCGGTTCCATTTGGCATCCCTACGCCACAGAGTAACCCCATTCCCGGTTTGCTTAGCTCACAGCCAAATGGCGCCACCTAGACATTTATAACCCGGCTTTCTTTCATTCATTTCCTCTTGCCCTCTCTGTTAGCCTTCCTCTGGCGATCTCTGTCGCTCCTCTGCCCTCCCTCTCTGTCGCACACATGCGTGCCTGGGCGGCCACATTGTAAATCTTACTGTCAGAACATACAGACACTGGGCCACTTCATTTGAAGTGTATCCATGCACTCGGCGAAAAGTTAAAAGAAAATACATTATTATATAATTATAAAGATCGATTAAGCGTTTATCATATAAGTATATATGATATTGAGTGGCGATACTTTATTGTTATATGATATCAGAATGTACTCATTTCCACACGAAATCTTACTCTTACCGATTCTGAAGAATTTTTTCTTTTGCAATACTTTATGATATTTTAAATGTCGATTTATTAAGATCTATGATATGTTAGATTTGATATTGAGTGATGTATTTTGGTCGATAAATTATAAAAAACTTTTCCTCTGGACACACAAAACCTTCATCTGACTGATCACAGAATACTAAAAAAATTACTACGTCTTATTAAAACAAATTATTTAAATATTTACACTTTTACCCTTAAGTACCTTCCGTATATCTGATTGTTGCAAGTGTATGTCAGAAGGATAAAGGGATGAGCACTCTATGCCAACGCACACACACACTTACACTCTGGTTAGTACTGAAGGAACCTCTTTGGCATATTTTTCACGCGCACACTTGAGCCTCGCACAGATACAAACCAACACACTCAGGGAAAGGACAGGGACAGGGACAATCAATGCCAGCAGTTTATGCCAAAAGCCAGTGATGTTGGGCGTCGTTTTTGTGTGTGCTTAGATACCTTTTATTTCCCTGGCTTTGACTTTGCCCTGGCTTTGGCTTTGGCGCTGGTTTCTGGCGCATGTATTAAGTTTTACCATACTAATTTGCCGGATAGTTTTGTATGGGTGCGTGCTTCTGTGGCCCTCTTAATTACATTGCCTTTTTGTGTCCTCTGGCTCTGCTGCTCACTGATAAAGGCGAATAAGATGTCTAGCCGCGCGTTGGGTGGAAGTAAGAAGTTAAGTGGAAATTATTTTAATCAAATAACGGGGGACTGGGGCCGGGAAAAGTTTCAGCCCTTCAGGCTGCTGAGCAACAGTTACCCTCCGGCTGTGGGCTAGAAAAATTGCTCATACGCCCCGTTGCCGACATTTGGTTTTGGCCTCAAAAATGGCCAAACTAATTTATTTGATTCATTTGAATGCAGATTGTGTGCTTCCCCGATTACATACAGACACTCACGCACTCTTATATTTACAGCCGGGCTTATCTCTGGACCGAAAACATTTGCCAGTTTTAAATGTTTTCGTTTTGTTTCGTTCTCTGGGCTTGCCTTCTATTTTGAAGTTCGCATCGCATGTTTTGTCTGCTGGCTGAGCGCATAAATCTCTGTTATTAGTGAATTTATATTCGCCAGACGTATTCACGACCCCCTAGCCCACTTTATTACGTTTTAGGGGGGAATTTTTGATGTGAAAATTGTGTTCTCAACATCGAATTATAATGTATGCATAGGCTGGAATACAATTAAATTTGTATTTTATATTTATTAGGTTTATTTATAGTCTTTAAGTCCCTAGATCCCGTCATAAAGCAATTTTTTCCCGTGCATCTAAGTGAGAGCACATCCTCACATGCTGCGAATCATTCACCCATTGCAGGCGTCATCAGCGCAAAATGTTCACTTCAAAATCCTTTGAGGATGGCTGGCTGGCTCTCAAAATGAAATTAATGACTTAAAAGCTTTTTTGCGGTGCCCGTCACTCAAAATACAATCAATGCCCGCGTAACAGCAGCAATAAAAGCAAGGCAACAACGGGGCTACAGCGGCCACGGCGGGAGGAGTCAGCCCCCAAAAATGCTGAGCTGTAATTTGCGAGCGCCATTTAAAGCCATTTCGAAAGTTTTGAGCGATCAAAATGTTTTTACCACCTGCCTGCCTGCCGGTCTGCCTGCCTGACGCTCTTTAGCCAAGTGTCACGCCAGCAATCTCTGCCACAGTTAAGGTAAAAATAAGAGCAATGGCGCTGGGTCGCAGGGGCGAGCAATAATTGTTGTTTGTGTTGCGGCAAGTTCATGCAAAAGAATTAAGTAACTGTAAATGCAATAAACGGCCACACCCCAGAACCCCAGAACCCGAGAGACTCGGAGCCTCAGACCTCGAACTCTTACCCTCACTCGTACCGAAACCGAACAACGCCCCCTTTTTGTGCCGTGCAGGTTGAGAGTCGAAGTTTTTATGGGTTGACAGTCAACCACGCCGACGCCCAGCAATAAATTCTGAAGCGAACGCTTAACGTGCAACATATTCCAGCAGCAGCAGCAAAAGCAACAGCCACGGCAGCAAAAGCAAAAGCAGAAGCAGAAACACCAGAAGCAGCAGCAGCAGTTAACTTCCCCTTAAGAGGTTCGGCCGGGACTTCCCCCATTTCGAAATAAATGAGCATTTCGCACCGTGGGGTTTTGTGGCGTCATTTTTCCTGGACCCCTTTGCAAAGGGGAGCCAAAGAGAGAGAAGTACACTATAAAAAAGATCACTTAAATAAGCAGAGAGCTGTTTTGATTATATTTCCTAATATGTCCTTAGATTTTGCTCACATTCTTCCAGTGTAGACCCTCAGCAACACCTAGAATAACAATGGCAAATTGTAACGCCATTAGCTGCTGGAAAATTGGCAAACGCAACAAATCGAAGCTGCTTCGAACGGAAGCTGAAGCAGAAGAGGGTTCTGAGACTGAGTGTTCTAGGCCTTTGCCTTGGGGGTGACATTAAATCAAGTGCAAAACGTCTGCGAAATGTGATGCGATGCGATGCGATGCGAACCCGGCTGAGTGATAAAGTGTGAGCTGTCAGGGAAGGCGGGAAATAAGTGTGCGAGGTGAGGAGGATATTTGTCCGGAAATTGCGTGGAACAGCAACACGTAAAGCTTCAATTCATTTCGGCTTCCATTCCCTGCCGAGTTCAACCTCCGACCTGCGACCCCACCTTCGTCCCCTCTGCCACCTTTCAGCATTGCGTGCATTCTGTGAATAAATCATCTCCGCAATCTTCATTTTCCAGTATATCACACGAAATAAACCAAAAAGCGTTTATGAGGTAAACGGAAAACAACTTTTCATAGTTCCTTTTTTCCCTGGAAAAACATTTCGCTTTTATGCCCCTCCTTGTTCGGCTGGCAGGAAAAAAGTTTCGCAGCATTTCGTATAAATTAAATTAAAGACAAATAAAAGTTAACTCACATGCTCGCCCACTCAGGCCGCCGCCGCCGCCCTGCTGCCATCGCTGAGCCATGAGGTAGCAATTAATTTAATAAATCAACATAAAAGTTTTGCTGCCTGCCTCTGCTCTGTTGCTGTTGCTGTGGCTGCCTCGACTGCTGATGTTGTTGATTTTTTCCCTGATTCCATTATTCAGAGCTGGCTGTGTCAACTTAGGCGGCCATTAGGCGCAAGCTTAACCCATCAGTGCCAAAGTCGGGCAAGGAGGGAAAAGTTAAAGAGCTATCGATTGGCCAGGGAGTCGTCCTTATCTCTCCCCCAGTTCGGTGCTTTGTTTCGGGCTTTTGTTCCACAGTATTTTTTATTTCCCCTCTCCTATTCCGGCTTACTCCCTTTAGCTTGCAAAATTACTCCCCCAAACTTGGCCCGTAGCTCAATTCCTTAAGTTTAATTACAACATTCGGGGGGCCGGCATGGACTGAGTTGCCATGAAACACTCAGGAAAATGTTATAATTAATTCTATGAGTTTGTGTGACTTAAATAAATCCAGTTAGGTGTTCTTTAAGTCCCTTAAAGATTTTAAAGTATAAAAATAAAGATTTTTAAAGTATAATAAGTAGATTGTTTGAATTGTTATTTTCCAAAATGCATATATTAATTATTTAAAAAAGTTTCCCTAAAAAACACTATTCTTGTTTGAAATAAACTCTCTAAGCATTAGGTATTCAGATTAAAATAAGATTAAATATGTCATAATTAATCACTTTCCCCGCTAAAACCCTGTAAAGCCCTACGTCTGAATTCATTCAATGCTCTTAAGGACCCTTTTATTTTATAGTGAACGCTTGGCAATGGTTTTTTGGCCGGTTTTTCCTGGTCGGCGGGGAATTGTGCTAGAAAAAGTGCTGCCACTTTGGCTCATAACAATGTTTGACAAGTGAGGGAAGAGTGGGCGTGGTGTTCTTCCAGACAGGAGGGCGGCGTTGTCTGGCGGTGGACAAGATTTTCAGTTTAATTTGAACAGGACCTGACGACGACGTAGCCTAGTTTCTTTTTCTGTTGTTGCCTCTTCAGCGACGAGGCAGTGATAACAATGGCCAGTAACAAGAACAAAAAGCGTGCATCCTGCGTCGTGTGGCACTGGCACTGGCACTGGCAACTGGCAACTTGCAGCTGCTAAAGTTGCTCCAGGCTAAGCTGGACTCTTTTCATCCGCTGCAGCCGGGGTCGGAAGAGCCGGGAAAGCGGGTGGAAAAGTGTGGCGGGGGGAAAAGGGAACCAGAACTGCTGGCGGCGTCTCTTTTTGCATCCATCTCGAGCTCGTCCCTTTCGCATCTCTTCATCTGTCAAGGCACAGCAAAAAATTGGGATCGATTTCGAATACATGCATGGAAGTTAAGGGAAAATTTTCATTTGAAATAAATTTGAAGGAAAAGTAGGTCCTGGATAGAGAGTAACCCAGTTGTTATCCTGTATATTTTCTCTGTTTTTTTCTACTGCAAAATCGTTTAAATAAACGGTAACTAATATGTTTCAATATTTTTTCCTGTGTGCTCCAGGCAGTTGGCCAACATTGATGCGGATCCTGTTTTGGTCCTTGTGCTGTTGTCCTTGTTGTTGCCTTTTTAATGACGCTAAACGTTTATCAACACACACAGACACAAACAGAGACAGAGAGAGAGAAGGACAAATGCAATAATCTGCTCAGCTTCCCTCGCTTCTGTCCTGCTGTTGCAGCGTTTAATTAGCGGAAGCGCAGAGAATTAGGCCCCGTCCAGTCCTGTTCCTTTCACTCAGATTACGCATACGACCCGTGCAACGTGATAGTCTTGCGTGTCGCACGTCTGCTCGGTGTGTGAGTCAATAAAAAATGGAGAAATTGAATTTTGCAATGAGCTTGTCCAAGGCAAACGAATAAAACAACATGTCAGACACCGAATTAGGGGAGAGTTTAGCTTTTCGCTCGTGAAAGTTACCAAAGTTTTTACTTAGGGACAGCTGTAGTTCGTTCGTGTTTATTTTGTATATCGCAACGGCCGTCTTTATCACATATTTGTTTTGGGTGTTTTGTCAGTGTCACTTTTATGACGGCGTTTATGAGCGATATATGCGGTTATGACAGCGGCAAACAGCAACAGAAGCACCAGAAGCTTGTTTATCTATGTTGTGGCTGCTGTTGCTACTACTACTACGACGGTGTCAAAAGCAGGACCAAGTCCTGGAGCCGGAGCCGGAGCAGCTTGTCCCTGTCAGATTGTTTGCAAGCGTAACCCCAACCACCGACCAGACCAAAAGCCATTTATGGTCGCATGCTGCCCGCATCTCTTTACGGCACTGTCGTCCTGTCGCCTTGCTGTGATAATAGCCTCTCAACGCCAACGGCAACCTCTGCACTGAACGAAATCTAATTAAAGTTATTCAAGTAATAATTAGGTACTTAAAGCCCTTAGTGGCCTTTTAATGAATGACATGAAGGTGATTTTTACATACGCAAATTATTATGTACGGGTTTAAGTTAGTTAAGTTTATGTTGCCTTAAAAAATCTTCTTCAGGTTGTAAGAATTTCTAGTCTGCTCTTAATTAACATTTTCTTTTTAAAATCTATAAGTCAAAGAGTAATTTAAACTCCTATAAAAAGTTTAAATTGTTTAACATAATATACATCCCATACACATGTCCCAGTGTATTACCTCACCTTAGTGGCTGCCAGTTCATCCAAACAGCTCCTCTTCCCTGACACTCTGCCAACTTTGCGTATTTCCGCATCGTAATGAATTTGATTGCTCGACTATGTTGAGGGCACAAGCCGGGCCAAGTGAAACGTTAGTGCGTTGGACAAGGCCACCGGAGTGAACTTTTCCACCTGGGCAAGCCCTCCAGAAGGCTTGACACTCATCCGCCCCGAGAAGGATGCCATTGCCGAAAAGCAATGACTATGATTACGATGAGAGGCGGGACATGGACATGGACTCCCCTGGGCTGCTCATTAACTATGGCACAACTTTGCCAAAAGCCCAGAGATTCCACCTTGCGCATTAAGCTAATGAAATAAATTCCAAATAAAAAATTCCAAGTGAGAGGCAACAAAAATGGAAAAACTTTGTGCTGCATAGTTGGCAGTAGCTGGGAATAAAGTGGAGTCATTGCCGCCTGACATATCCCTTCCTCTCCCCTCATCTCTGGGCGAAACAATGCGTTTCGCTTCTGCCACTTTTTATGCATTTTTGCTCTGCTATTCGGGGAATTCCGAAAGGCAGCTCTGGGCGCCGGTGACAGGTTTAGTTATTTGACGGGCGCATGCCAGCGAAATATGCCAGTTAATATTGTCGGCGAAGCGGTGACAGGTATGCAATCGAATCAGCAGGCCAACGAGCGACATTCATCCGCGAAGTGTGCCACGGAAAATTTTAATAAAAGGCAAATATTTGCCGAGGGACCTCGCACTATGCAAAAGGATTGAGATGAGATGGAGATTGAGATGGCGGGCAACTAAATTGAAAGTAAACAGCAATCTATTTTAATGCGTACAGCTCAGTTGCAGCTCGGGTGCCATTCGCTCAGTTCCAGCCCGGGCGCCATGCAGGCGTTGCCTCCCCATGTCAACCGCAGCCGAAAAACCAGGAACTGCAGTTCCTTGGGGTGGCAGACGGGCACTAGGAGAAAAATCGATTGCATTTTTAATAATATTTTTAACTAAAGGATAATTTAACTTAAAGAGATATAATAGATAGTTTCATGTTCCTAAATGTTTTTAATTGAGAAAGCATAAGTGCATAATAATTATTTTGAAAACACTTTACATTTCAAATATCCCTTAAATTTTCTTACTGTGCAGCGTTACATCTTACGCTGCATGCGGAAAGGATTTTTGGTGGGAAATTTAAAGTACAGAGTGACGGTGGGGAAAATTCAAAATATTTCGTTGGGAAAACTTCTTGGAAAAGCAAACAAAAGTTAATTAAAACATTCCGGGTTTCAACGATTGAAAACCACTACTACACTTGCAAAAAAAAAAAAATCTGAAACTGTATAATAACCATGCACATCAAGGTCATCCTCTTTAAACAGCTCAATTGGCGGTTTCCCGAACATTTTCCGATGCATTTTTGATTAAAGAAAACAAAAAGCAACTGAGCCTGCAACTTTTGCTAATCAATGAAGTGCTGGTAAATGCCAAAATTAAAAATTAAAATCACCAAAATCCTCTCATTTTCATGAGCGTTTGAATGGAGGCCCTGGTTTAGGTGTAGTAGAGGGGGAGTATGGGAAGGAAAATCTGGAAAAGCCACAGTCAGCCAGCCAAAGTAAAAGATGTTTAAAAGGGAAATGAAAAACCATGGAATTTAAATTGAAATCGCAGTCGAAATAAAGTGAAATGAAGCGTTTAAATTGTGAGCGACTGTGTGTGAGAGAGTCGAAGAAAGCATTCTTATATACCCCAGAACACACACCAGCACACACACTCGCACACTCGCGCACTCGCAAAGTAAGTGAAAGTTAATGTGAGCGCGCTTGTTTACTCTGCGGCTTCTGAGGCAATCGCTGAAAATATTCGACGTGCAACTGAGGCGAAAACATTACCGTAGAGACCCAAAACGCGGTATAAGGGGGCGGGGAATGAGCTGGGAAAATGCGGGAAATTCGCGGAGCCATAAAAGAAAGACGGGCAACGAAAGCTAGAGGAAAAAGACAGCAGCAGCAGCCACGAAGCGGCATTCATCCTGGCGCTTTGCTTTACTTTGGCTGTCTGGCAAAGGGGATTTACTCGCGAAATATGTAAACCGGGGAATATCAAGTAAATCTCCCCGCTGTCTTGTCATCGCTCAATCGATTCAGTTAAATTTTCGTATTCCTCTGGCAAGGAATAAACACATGGAAATTATATTTCACTTGAGGATTTACTTGTAAATCGGGGATAAATCAACGCAAAACACAGGAGCACTCGCACACACCGGCAACTTAATAATCATTAGAGCCTGGGGGCTCATAGTTAGGCTATGACAATGCCATCCTGCTCTGAAATTTGTTTCCATTTTTTTTCCACCGAGCCGAGCACATTTGCCACAGGAGCTGCAAGTATTTTGTTGGGGATTTGATTCGCAAAGCAACTTGTACTCGTTCGTATGAGTGCACTGGGCAAAATTGGCTTTAAATGTGAAGTAAATGGATAATGATTTATCTCATATGAAGTTTATAAAAGAACATATCAAAAACTTCAAGAAAACTTTAATAGAACATTTTCTGTCATTTAAAATATCTTGAAGCTACTAAAAAACATTAGATAACTTCCTAAAATATTCGTTTCTATTTTCTCTATAAATAATGTTAGCTTCACAATGAAGTTAAATCTTAAAAAATTAAAGTAAATATACCTTGTAGGCTTTATAAACAGACTGAAGAAATTATATTTATTTTTGACATGTGTCTTTCCATTGCGCATTATTATTATTATTTTGGTCCTGTGTGTAATAAACTTTGACAAACACAAAGAAGGAAGCCATTCACCTCGTGTGCGAACGGCTGATTTATGCCCTCGCGGCTCGGGCTTCTGTTTAAGCGCCAATCGAGTCTCACGACCCGGTGACAAATCGATTTCTTATCACCCCACCGCTGCATTGTGGCTCCTCAGTGGCGGCGTGTGTGCGTGGGACAGAGATAAGGTTAAGGTGGCAGGACCCTCGGCCCCCGCCCGCAATCTTTCACTTTTCCCTCTCGAGCTGCCACCTCCGCGAATCTCCAGTTGCCGGAGTAAATAAAATTTTAATTTAATTTTTAAGCACTCGCAACGATTACGCGTAATTCAATCGAAATGAATGGGCGGCGGTGGCGGGGCGGCCAAAAGGAAACCGGCTGTCAGGGGCTGGCCTTTATCAGCGTTGCGCCAGGGAAAGTTGTTGACTTTTATGGCAAATGACTAGCGCAACAGCAGCTCTGCCCTGCCCACCCGCCACACCTCACCTCAGCTCAGCGTTTCTGCAACAAAAAAGTTAGTCCCATATTTATTTTCATTTCGCCCAGCAAGTTTGTCCAGAGCTAAGTGCACTGCAGAAAAATTTTATCACAAATAAGGAGGAAGTATATATATTTTTTATTTGATTAAAAACGGAATTTATAAGAAAATGTGACAAAAAGCAAGTTGCATTATCTTATCTACTTATATAATTATATATAAAGCATTATATTCTTTTACAGCCTCCTTCTAACAATTTTGAAGTTCTCTATAATTAGTTTAATATTATGTTTGATAATATATCTTGTTTATATGAAGTTCAAGGGATATTTTCCCCCAGTGTGGTCGCAGTTGTTGTTGATATTCTGTGGATGCTGCGGCCTTTTCCTAGTTGCTAGCATTTTATATTTGTTTTAATTTCCTTGCCATTTCCTTGGCCACATTTGTCAGTCAAATGGCACTCCGCCCTGAGTCTGTGCAACGGCATTTTACGTTTTTAGTGTTTATTACAGTTTACTGGCGCCCCACGCAGGAAGCTCTGTTACTTGCTACTTCCGGCGAGCAATGCGAGCGAGAGTATCAACCGGAAACTTGGGCGTTGCCTTTCCTAGTTGAATCAACTGTGAGCGTAACTTCTGCCGAACTCTGAGTTATTAAAGGCCACAACAGCCGAGTGCTTGGGCGCCATTAAAAATTTTATTGACTTCACATGCTTAACAGCCCAAAAAAGCCAATTTATTGCTCCTCACTTTAAAGGATGGCGCTTTAAGAAATCCCAGGGAAGCAGGTGCAGCTGATGTGGAAATGGGATGTGGCTGCCATTATATCCTTTCAGACTCCGATGTGTGCGTGTGTGTGTGTAGCATGCCACTCAAAACCCGCTGAGCAGGTGGCTGGCAAACACGTGACCAATGGGTATGGCATTCCGGACAATGTCCCTTGTTAATGGCATTTTATCGCCAATTATAAAACCTGTCATTTCGCCATTTTTATCAGTGTGTGTGTGTGAGGGAGCGCAAAAATTGAGTATTGAAGAATGAGGGAAATGTGTTAACAAAGGTCCGTATACACCAGACACACGGACACAAGGGATGGCGACGGCGGCTGATGCTTGAAAATGCCAATCATGCTGGGGAACGACCAGGTCACAGTCGAGGAAACGCGGGACGCCGGGCGCCATGACGCAGGACGGACGGGCGGACGGAGGCCAGGATCCGGCTGGAAGTCCCGCCTCTCTATGGCTGACATGTGGATAAGTGGGCGACTGAATGACTGACTGACTCACTGAGTGAATGACTGACTGACAGACGGGTCCCTTTTTAATTCATAAAATAAACTGCGGCAGCTTAAAGGCAAATTGCAGTTGCAGCTCAAAATTTCAAGGTTCCAGGGTGTGGGATAAGTATTTATAGAAAAAAGTGTTATCCTTATAATTTGTTAATTAATATACAATGCGATAAGTTGTATTAATATTTTGTTTGGTGTATTATATTTTTTACGGGATTTATGTGACCTTTTTATTGAGCACATTAAAGTTAGCAACACTCTTGTTAGTTTTCCAGAATATTGTTAATTGTTAATATTAAGTCCATAGTAATTATAATTTAAAGAGTTAATAGAATATAATTGTACATTACAGGACTTATTTATTTATTTATTTATTTATCTTCCAACTGTTTCTATATCTTAAAAGGAAAGTTTGTTCCAAATTGTTGTAAATTACATTTTAAACTGATCTTAAATGTCTTGTCTTGGCTTCAAATTAATTCCTCAAACATAATTCTGTTTCGTTTTCGCCATTAAAATCTGTATACTTCTATGAGAAAACACTATTTTTATTCCTATATTTAAATGAAATAGAAATAACAATGATTTTATTCGAGTGCATCCACCTTAGCCGCAAGAACAAGTAAAAGTTATTTTTCTTTCCCTTCGTGAGTGTGCGCTTACATGTAAATAAAAGCTGTTAAAATACGATAGTGTTGCCTATTAGCACAATAGGCTAACGTACACATATGCGCAGTTATCCGCACGCACACTCACACAGACGAAGACCGCATGCAAAGGGAAGGCTACGAAAAAAACACGTATACGCCGTGTTGGTTTCTGGTTGCGTTGAAAAGAGAAGCACAGTGCACAGACACACACACACAGCACGCAAAGTGTAACCACAAACACGACAACGTAGGCGGCAACAAACTACAATCAACAACTACAACGACACACAGAAAAAAACACACAAGGACACTCGGCAGACAGACAAATGATATGTGTGCGCTGTGAGCTGTTCCTTGTGCCTGCGAAGACAAGTGCAGGGCATAGGTTGAAGGTGCTGCAAATGGGATTGGGCTGGGCTTGGGCTTGGGTTGGGTCTCGTTGACTTGGCTCCTTCTTATTTATTTGCCTATGTGTTTGCAGGGTGTATGTGTGTGTGTGCGGGAAGTTTATGATCGGACACTGCGACTGGCGCAGAACATACGGCGGCAATGCGGTCAGAATCACAGCGCAAGTTGGGAGGAATGGGGTAGGGACTTCCGGGGGAATCCTGCTCCTGTCAGCAAAAGAGGTTTTGCTTCAAATGCCTGACTTTTTGAAGCAATCTTCTTTGGGAAGACTGGAACATGAACTATTTTGGGGTTTACAAGATCTCTAAAGTTAGTTTAAGTTACATATTGATAATATTGTAATTTTAAGACTAATAATACAAAGATATTGTATGGGCTTATTTTCATTAAAATACGAATTATGCCATAATCTCTTATCATCAATTAATATTACAAGGCATCTCCATGTTAAATTCCTAAAGCACCCACAGAACAAAACCCAATGAGACCCCCACTTGTTGCCTTGAATCTGAGCATTCAGGTAAAATACCCTTAACTCAACACCGACTGTCGAATGTCTTAATATTCGCAATCAAAATGCCATTGATGCGAGGCACTCCATCTCGGGTGCGTGCCTTGTGGTATCATGGCACTCTCGAATTCATAACAAGGATAACAAATGGCAAAGCTACATGGCTGCTGTCCTGGCCATAATATCAAATCATATTTTAACGTTTATTCCCACAACGACGAAAGCAACCTCTGCCTTTGTCTTCGCCCATCCCTAGGCGTATTCTATTTTATTTTGTGACCCATCTTGATGGCATAGAATTCCTGGGGGCCTGGCATTTACTAATTTCATAAAGCCAAATGAAATAAAAATGCCAGCAGCAGAGTGGAACAGAAGAGAAAGGATATGCGACACAGGCTTCGAGTGGAGAAAGGATGTGGAATTTATCGCGGTCTTCACATGAAGAGACCCAGTTCGTTCTTTGTGGTCTGTTCTTTTTTTTTGTTGTGGTAATTTTTCTTCCAAAATCAGGCGCTTTCCAAATGCAGTTTTAGGCTTCACTGGGCAAAGGGGAAATCATCAAAGCCCCGCCATTTCCGGGGTTTCCTTTGCGGCGGCGGCGGTTGTGCCGAGGGTCTTCAGTTCGGGCTTATTGCCAACAATGACAAGAATAACTCAATAAAACCTTGGCGCCGGCAAATGAATGCAAGGCGGCGGTTGGCTTGGCTAAGCCCAGCTTCTTCTTCGTTTTTTCCGTCTGGCAGCCACTCCTTTTCAGCCGCCATATTCCTCTTTACAATGTCATTCGTCTTCATCGCAGCGGCGGCAGCGTGTTAATGAAAGACAGAGGATATGGCTGGGCTCTTGGTTTTATGGCCGACATTAAAGTGAACTGTAAAATGCGCTTCATTTGTAAAAATGAGCTATCGACGCTGGGGGCGTATGCGCAATGTGGGCGGCAAAGTGCCCGGAATTATGATGATTGACGATTACACACTCAGGACAGGACTTGTGTGAGCGTGTGCCAGAGGGAAGTTGCTCCTTTGGCATGCAAAATTAGATGGTTTTCGGTTGAGGTAAGCAAAGTCAAAGGGCTTAACCAGCATGCACAGCGTGAGAGCCCGAGGAGCATGCCAATGGAATTTTAAGGAAGCGAAAAAAGGAAGGAAATTAATATTTATAACATGGCCTGTCCTCAAATGTCAATGCGCATATTTTTAATTATGCACAAAAGTCGGAAAACGAACAAGAAAACGACAGCCAAGTGCGGACTGCTGGCTGGATGTTTGGTTGATGCGGGTTTGCTTGCCCGCCTCTCGCCTCAGTCTCAATTATGCTCCGGCAATTTTCACTTCGTTGCCGCTGTCAAATTTTACACGCCCTGCTTTACGGCTTGTTGTTTTTAATTTAAAATTTCCTCAATTCCATTTCGCCTTACTTCTGTTTGGTTACGTATTTTGGCTTTTATTCTTTTTGCTTCTTTGTTTTTTCATTTACATTAAAAGGCTCCAAATGAGCGTAATTAAAATTGACCTAAGGGAGTAGCCCGGCAATAAAAACGTACGGAATGGAAACGGAAAACTTTTGCATAATTAGGCTGGGCCAGGAGCGAGGCGGAAAGCGGCAGCACTGATGCCGGAGATCCGCAGACTACATGAATCATCCGGGGCTTTGGTTTGGATTTATGAATGTCGAAATTAAACTCATATATGCTAAATTGAATCCCGGCCCCATTGAGTCAATGATACTCAGGGCCAAAGGGGGCCCGGGCTCTGTGTGTGTAGTAACAAGGTCCTGCCACCTCCTTTTGGCCTTGTGGGCTCCGCTGTGCTCCCCCTCGCTGCCTGCACTCTTCTGTCTCATTTAATTTTGAACTTTTTTGATTTCTCTGGTGGCCAAGCGACTCCCCAACGACATGTGCGGCGAGTGAAAAAGTTGATTTGAAAGTTCCCCGCGCAGCAAAGGCAGCAAATTAAACTACAAATTCATTTACCCAATGCAATTTCAGTTGGCAAATTTAATTCAATTCGCACAAACGAAAGTTTATCTCGCCGCTTGGGGTAATTATGTTCGCATTTAGTGCGAGATTATGGTACACTGAATTAACAGAGGGGGCGAGACTGGGCCCCATGCAAATTAAAAACTTATTCATGCTTTTGCCGAATAAATGCAATTTCTATAATTTCTTTTTGTGCGCCTTCCCTATCCGGGTCCCGCCTGCCTGCCCTGCCGCCCGCCTGCCCCTTCCTGTCCGCCCCACTTCACCGTATTTAATGGCACAAAATGGCCCACAGAAATGGGGCCCGACGACATTTTGTGTAATTTATTTGGCCTACGGGCGCATCCGTCGGAGTCCCTTCTCCCAGGCTCCACTTTCTCCCTTCAACGCAGACGATGAGGCGCGCAAATACTTTAAGACGATTTTATGTAAATGTTTTTCGTGCTCATGTTTTAAGTGTGTTGGCATCGTCTTCGACAAACGGCGAAAAAAGGCAAGCGCCGACCGTCAGGACAAAGGATGCGGCCGGATTTCAACTGCCTCGTGGTTCACATGCACTCAGAGAAAATGTGATGGGACTTACATTTTTATTAGGAGAAAAGTATTCTTTACCGAGATTTAAAAAATATCAAAATTTAATTAATAGTTTTCTATAAATTTCACAATATATTCTGCAGTCTTCTTAAAATTGTACAGTTGTTATTAGGGGATTTTTTTTTGTTCTGCTGGTATTTTAATTTTCCTAAATTATTATAATTTTTAATTTTTTCGAAATAGTCTCCTTTAATTCCTGAGACCGTAATCTAGTAGCCATTTTTTGGTTTTCTGTATAAATGGTTATATTAATTAGCGAACATTAACTAAATATGAATTCAATATTTTCAATGTTTTCAGCTTATTTTCAATAATTTGCTCTGTTATATGCATGCTTATAATTCCAAAGTTACATTAATTAGTAATTTTCTAGCTCTACTACTATTTTCGATTTTAATTTTAATAAAAGTAAACAAAAATCACTTTGAAAGATTGAATACTCCATATAAAATATCGTAAAAATAGGTTTGCCTTTTAAACCACTTATTTTGTTATTTTTTCGGTGTTTTTCGCAGTGTTTCTTTCATCCTCTCAGGCTGTTCGGCTCCTTTACCGTGTCTGTTCATTCGGAATTTTATTCAAAATGGATTATGCCGCCTGCGAGTGAAAAGAAAAACAACCAAAGAAATAATTTTGCACCATTTTGGCCACGATGCTGCTGGTGTTGTTGTTCTTCTTGTTGCTGGTGTGCTTTTTCCTTTGTTTTTACTTTCACTGCCGTACTCGTTTTTCCCGCTGAATTTGTAAGTGTTTATGTTTATGCGACAAAGTGCCAAGGACCCCCAGATACCAGATTCCCGCTCTCCATACAGCCCCTGGCTAATGCTGATAATGCCTTCAGCCAGGCCGGCAGCAGCCTTAAAGCGACGACCACTAAAAAGTTGAGTTTAATGAATGGCGAAATTGGTGTTTGATTTCGGTGCGGCCATAAATCTTCATATGCCGTGCTGGCGGGTCCCATGTGGGCTGCTGACTCAACTGGCAATTATCTCGCCTTTCCAGTTTTCGACGGTTTTTTTCACTTAAGTTGATCAATATGCCCGGCACGGTATAAATTTACGACAAATAACGCATTAAATTGAATTGCTAAATTTCATTTTATTGTCGGATCGTGTGTTGGAGTTTTCGTCGGGATTCCTGCCTTTTCTTCGTCTGTCAAACTGCATAACTCTTTCGTTTATTAACCATTTCCCGCATTTTCAGGCCACACATGCCTGCCAAGTGCACGGTAAGAAACTAGGGTTTGAATTTTAAATTTAAAGGAACTAAAAATGGAAGATAGGGGAACTTTTAGTGGGAAGAGGAACACAGAATTATAATGTTTTTAAGATATATCTAACGGATCTCATTACAATATTTGATAACTTTTGCTATATTATTAAGTATATTTATTTATTAACACCCGGTATAAGCATTCATCAATTGAATAAATACCAGTTTTAAATTCGTTTTTCTTGTGTAGCAAAACCCACCCACAGCCGGGTATATCGAACCAACAAAGGCGCCAGACGATGGCAATGCCATCACTGGCGATGGTGACAACGCCAGCTGGCGTGATAAGCCATTCATTACGATTATTATGGAGGAGGTGCCAGAGCTGAGGGAGGTATGGGCATGGGAGCCGGGACACGGGCTCGGGAATACGGGTTATGGGTAGGAGGAGCATGTGGAGCACACACGACATGTGTGTGTCTTGAACTCGGCGAGCAAATAAAAAAATACTGCTGATAGGAGTAAAAAATTTTCATACTCATTTATTTTTATTTACTGCGCGCAATTTGCACATAAAAGCCAGAAAGCTAGGGCCAAAGCCCGAGCTGAGCCTGAAATCAAAGCCAAAATCGAGTCGAGCCGAGCCCATGGCGTGTGAAAGGGTTTTTCTCGTTTTTTTTCGGCTGCAGCGGCAATCTCTGACTCTTTTTGGCACAGCTGAAAATATGGAAAAATTATGCGTGGCCATAAAAGCTGAGCGCGGCTAAACTGAGCAGTGCACGGCAATGTCGATGACGATGCCGATGCCGATGTCAATGGCACTGTCAATATTTAAGTTTTGACATTGTTATGACAGCGGAGCGCTGGAGTCGAGTCGTTGCGATGGCGGAAAGTTTTTGCGTGAAGTTAATTTATGGTGTTCATGTGTGCAAATGTTGTCATAAATGTCAAGCGATTTTTTTGTGGGAATTTTGCGTTTAAGAAATATGATCGTATCGAACGATTGGCGATTTCGGGTGGGTCATGCGTGTAAAATTAACTGCAAGCGGCGGCTGGCTCTATAATTATTATGATGATGATGACGATGATGGGACCTGCTGCTGGCTTTTGGCCAAACAAAATTCAAATTGAATGGAGAGACCGAGCCCGAGAAATATTTCATTTCATTTGCTTTTATTTGGTTCCTTTAATAAAGCCAGAACTGTGGCAGCGAAAATCACAGGGCAGAACTAAAGCGGCTGCGGGGCGTATGCGCAATTTGTTTTATTTGTGTTTTGGGGAGGCTAAGGCTGCAGAGGGCCAAGATAAATTTATCTCCAGCCTGGACTCGAGTCGGACTCTCTTTTAATTTGCGATTTTCCGCTTGTTTTGCCAATTAGGCGCCATTTGACTTTACGATTGCGAAAGAGTTCCCGCAACAGAGTCCGCGTGGCCAGAACTTTGGCAGAATGCTGGCCATTCGCTTGGCAATAAATTTAGCTTTGACCCTTTGCCTGTCATCAGCCTGAGTTTGTCAGTTTCCGTTTATTGCCGGCGGCAGACAACAATTTCCAATAGATTTTAATTCAATTAGCATCAGCGGAAGGCAAGTCAATTGTAAAAGAGTTTTACTTTCATCTCCATCTGTTTTTCGGCCCGACTCCTCGGCTTTTCCGGCTGGTTTTCTTCGAGTTTAATTTACGTAGGCAGCCAGGCAGCCAGATTCTTGTGGCAAGCTCATAAATACAAAATCTGCTTCAGTTGGCATTGTTGCCATTGCTTAAAGCATGTTTATGTTGCCTTGCAAGTGAAAGTTAATACGCGTGCGAATTTCTCAAGCGCTTTTCGCACAAGCTGCCAGCGAGAACAAAAATAATGATATTAAACTTTGCCAAAGGAATTATATTTCATGCGAGATGACATCAGCTTTCTTACCAGGAGTTGCACTGAGTGTGTGTTTCTCGTATTTGAGGCAAACTTTTGGGGGCCAGGCTCTGGAAGTGATAAGAAGACAACTCTCAGAGTCCCTTCTACATTCTCCCGCCCCTGCATTTTGATGGAATGCAATAAAAAACTTTTCAGACTGCCTCCCCGAGCATGCAATGCAAATTGTATAAACAACTTTAAGGAGAACGCGGCGTCTATGGACTGAGACCAGTAAATAAATAAAGCCACGAAGCCCAACAATTGACTGAGAAGCATTCGTAGTCGTTGTCGTCCTCCCCAAAAAATAACAGAGAGAAGAATGAAAAAATAATAATAATTCGGACACTAATCCGGGCTTAGAAACTTGGCTTTATTTTAATCAAACCGACAGAGCGAGCAGCAGCAGCACGAAAAGTTCGAGGTCCCCACACAAAAAACCCGGAGGGAGGCAGGAGGCAGAGTATAAAAAGAAGCCATTGGCGAAATACGCGACAGCCACGATAAGGGGATAAGTCTCTGGAGGAGATGGAATTGGATGGGATGGCGGAATGGGGGTCCTGTGTATCCGGGTCCAAATGAAGTTCAACTTGTGCCGACTTTAAGTTTCTGCCGGAGCATGACAAATGCCGCTGCATATGGCAGTTGTTGTGCTTGGAGGAAGGAATTGGGATCTACACAGGGAGAAGTTTAGGGATTTTTAAGGGATAACTTGTAAGATTCCTGAATAACTTAAGTCCTTTCTGGATTTGAATATTCGCAACCAGTAGTGGAAATAACATCTTAAAGAGATTTTAATGACATTCTCAAAGGAACTTGTCACAGGAAACCATTTAGAACTTGTAATATTCTATGAAATACATTTTAAAGCCCGTCTTTTTCAATTTAAATGAAGGATATTATATATTAATATACGCCAGTGATTGTCCAATTGAAATAAATATGTTTTTGCGTGTGTGCATGGGTAAGGAGACCGCAAATGGTATACGTGCAGCACTCACAATTACGACAGACACACACTCGTACGTACACGGAGCACAGCCGAAAGCAGCCGGAAAGAATTGCTCTGTAATTTAATTTAACCAACGAGAGCCGGAGGGAAGAGTAGGGTGCTCGGAGCTGGGTGCTGGTAACTGGAGGCCGTGGGAATGAGATGAGAAAAAATGGTGGCCGGGCGCCGGTTAGTGGTGCGTGCGCCATAAGCTAAAATGTCAATATTTGCCTATGCCACGCATAAAATGCCAAGGCATATGCCTTGTGGTGGGCACTCATTCAAAGGCATGCCTTTCGGTGCCGTCGTCAGTGTTTCGTTTCGTTACGTTACGTTTGGTTCCGTTTCCTTTTATATTTCTTTTTTCGCCCATTGCCGCCAGTTGTTTGACGCTCGCCAACAACATCCTCTATCTGGCCGTAATGTCAGCGGCGATGAGAGCGCGGCGAGCGGAAATTAGCAAACGATTTGAGCAGCCGAAAAAGCCGAGGAGTGTAAACGGGACGTATGCTTGTTATTTGATTTTTTGCCGATTTTCTGCCGTTGCCAACGACAAGAATATATATGTATATTTTCTTTAATAATTTCCTGTTATAAACAAATCAAGGATGTAATAACGCAGTTCAATGCGTAAATGTTGCTGTCTCCCGCCTCCGACCAAGGAGCTCCTTGGTGGCTGCTTGAAAATAAATGCCACTGATTATGATCTTAAAAGCCATCAGAAACCGTAATGGCCGAGAAAAGTGAACTTTGCCAACGATGTGGAAACGCGGTCGGGGGCACATAGTGAACCCACTAACCTACAAAGTGCAGAGAGAAAAATTAAGGGATTTATCATGAAATAATAACATTGTATAGTCCTTTGAATAATATATTGATAACCAGGCATGTAGGTTTATTTTATATATATTATTGCAAATTTGATTTGTATTATATATATGGGATAAATACTGAAATTTTCTATCAGTGCAGGGCAAGATACATATCCCCGAACCCCGAGGAAAGTATCTCAAGGACTAAGCCCATTAGCCCATTGCTGTTGAACCTTTTTTCGTTGCGGGCTCCTGGCATTTCTTTGTCTTCTTTTGCATGAAAATGCTGCCGAAAAAAAAATGTAAAATACTTTAGCTAACGTAAAGGGCTACTACGCTCACACAGTCACGGTCAAGGCACACACAGGACCTCCACTCTCGCATAAACATGCGCATCTAGGATGGCAAATGTAAGTAAGGAAACAACAACAAGTCTTCAGCTGAGCAAGTCAAGTGTATGAAATGTAACAAAGACCTAACGAGAATTACAGCCTCACACACACGTACAGCGGCAGCAGCCCCAACATGCACATGTACGAAATAATGAGAAAATATCAAAAGTGCCCAGGCTCACGCATACACTTTGGACTTTCGACTGTGGACTGTGGACTTTGGAATGAGCCCCGAGAATGGAGGCGGGCGGACGGTGGACGGAGGACTCTGGACCCGTTCTCGTCCTGGGCTCAATGTCAACTTAAAGCCTTGCATCTAGACTGCCGCCGGCCACGACATTGAGGTTGAAGAGAAAGCATTATACACATAGAAAAAAGTAGTATAAAATACTCTATATTATATATATTTTAGCTGCAAGGAAAAGGCAATCAAAACGGCCCATATTTTGACATCTAAAAGGACTCAGCGAAATTATATTTAATTTTGTTAAGTCATTTGTGGTTTTCTTCAGGAAATAATATGACCAGTTCTTTTGATTTAAACTTGTTCAATTAACCTATTGTTAAATTTATAACTTAATATAAAACTTATGGCATGTAATTTTCACGGTATATCTATAGTTTCCAACCCCGAAAGTTTTCGCATGTGCATGGTGTCACAGTGCCTTCTCCCTTCCCCTCAACAGTTTTCTCTTAATTTCCTTAAAAGTGCCGGCGAAAAACTGACGCTAATGAGCTACTTAGGCAATGACTTAAGTCGTTATAGTGCTGCGGCATATCATCGCTTTACACATTACATTACACATACGCACTGTGGGCCCGTAATTTAAGCCTTCGCCTTGGCACTGCGACCAACCATCATAAACCCTTTTTGTCTTAACCACTTTGATTTTTGGCTCAAACTTTTGCTTCTAGGACTCGAGGAAAATTCCTTTCATGATTGAGTCCTATATATATCATCCTGGTCCGGCCATTTGTTGCTTGCCATTGTGATGGCTGGCTTTTGTGTGCGTGTTCCGTAAAATGGTATATAATATTCGATTAATATTTCAATAAAGTGTTTGCCCCTTTACGGATTATAATAAGGTCCATTGTGCGACCCTTTCGCCACCGCCGTTTGTCCTCAAAGGACCCCCAAGCCAAGCCGGGCACAATGGCCAGCAGCTTGAGTTTGCCCAGCGTACCAGAGAGAGGGAAATCGCCTTGAATAATGTAGTTTCATGGAATTAGAATTTCTTCTTAGTCGCCCCAACCCACTGGCCACTCCATTCAATAAGCGGCCTTTTGTATGGGATATTTGTAGATTTGTTTGTTGGCCCCAGATTGAGGCACTTGCCGAGCGAAATTGCACCCATTAAGACGTACGTCGGCGTGGAGTCGAACAATGCCAGCTGATTTCGAGCCTCACAGCAGGTCTTATTATGCCTCCAAAAATAACAAGGACCCACGCACACGCACACAGGAACATATTCTCGCATCAGGATACACCTCATTAGGTTCGGCATTAATCAGAACGGGAAAACTTTCACCGCCGCCAACGCCCACGTCGCCAGCTGATGTCAATTAAATGCGCCAGTCAAAATATTTGCAAAGGCACTAGGAGAATGGTCTTGTTTTCAGTTTCGGGATGTGTAAAATAAGGAACTTGTATATGAAACTATTAAGATTCTGGATTTATTTTGTATTTTTGTAGATTCTTTTTGTATACATCTATTTTAATATATCTAAAAACTGAACATATTTATTTCTTAATTAATTTGAATTGAAATTTAAAAATGTCCCCCCTCTTTCCCATTGTTAAGTTGTCTTCATTTCACGTAGAGAAGCTGCAAAAATCCTATTTGTTTTTTATTATAATTTTAAGGTTACTTAAACAACAGTTTTTTACTTTTCCTCTGTGCAATTCCCTCGTTTAGAAAAATCCTAAGACCCAAAAATAGTTGCCGAACGGTTAGAGAAACCCGAGTGGTCTGAAATCAGTGTCATCGCGCTCTAAAATGTTCTTTTATTAATTAAATCGAGCAGGCAAGTGTCAAATCAGCGCCTCTGCCCCTGCACCCGCCTCCGTGGTTGCCACCAATTTTTTGCCTCCTCCCCTGCGGCTTGTATTGCGGTTCAATGTGCGACGATGACGACGACGACGACGATGTCGACGGCAATGGTGGTGGTGGCGACGAACAACAATTTTGTACATGTCAACATGGTGTCATAATTAAAATGTTCACCAGGCCATGCCACTCGCCGCCCGTATTGGGGCTGAAAATTGGAGGTTTTACATGGGCGGCCTCGTACAAGGCCATGGCCGACAGGCATTTCCTTTCCGAAAAAGTTGGCCGGGAGACATGTTTAACGATTGGACAGAGCTGAACCTGAACCCGTGTCTCATGTCTCTGGCTGTTGGATTGCCTGATTGGTTGCGGCGGTTGGCCAAAATGCCGCCGAACTAATTGGAGTACCGGGTTGAGTAAGGGAATCCTTGGTAATCGATGCCTTTCGTGGGTCCAACTTTGGCCTTATTATAAATTGTCATTTTGTGTTGTTTAGACTGCTTGAAATTCGCTAAAAACATGTTTGCCCGCGAGGGGAACTTTATCCGGGCCACTTAGGCTTGATTAATGGACGCTTGGACGCTGGCCATCGTAAATAAAGACAAAAAAACGTTGCTCTGCCGTGGCTCCTGGCTTTTATTGTCTCAAGGTTAATTTGAATGGCAAACTTTACGTAAGCATTCTGCTATATTAAGATACTTTATTTGGCTCTGGCCTTCGTCTGGCGTCCTCCTTGCTCCACTTTATTATTATATTCTGCTATATTGTGCTATTTTTTCCTTCTTCCCTTTTTATTCACTTGTCCAATGTCTGTCTGCAGGCAGGGAAGAAGAGGACAGGGAGAAGTACAAAAAAATTAATCAAAAATTCTGGAGACAGGCGAGATACAGATACGGACGATATGGAGGGGAATGCCCGGGGCTATTTGCATTTTCCATTTTGCTACCATCACGCATTTATCATGATTGCAATAAATAATATTGTGGTTTAACCCACCACTGGCCAATGAGCGGCAGCAGAAGCAAAACAGTTTTATACACTCTTCTCAGTGGTGTGGCCTTTTAAACAATTTTTAAACGGTTTGAATTCCGATGGAGGAACTTTAAGCTCCAATTCCTCCGGGGTCTGTCAGTGGGGGGAGTCAGTCACTGTGATTGAATGGTTCACTCGTCGTCGTTGGCTGTTGGAGTGACTGCATCGATTCCTCTTTTGAAGGACGTTTTCAATTTGCGGCAAAATTTAAAGAATTTTCACCGAAAAAGGCTGCAGGCAGGCAGAGCGGAGCAGCAGAGTGAGCCAGTTTGTGGCAGCTACTGATGTAGGAATTTCTCTTGTGAATTTCCCAGCTAGTTTGTTACGCTTTTCCCCCACTCCCCATTGCCAGTACTGAAATTCAAATTCACATTCAGCCCTAGCAGGACCCGCATGATAATGCGCATATTTCTATGGATTATAGCCTACTTTTTGGGGCTGGCTCGGAGCCTTCGACTTGAGCCGGCTGAATTAGACACACTCGGAATGTATCCCGCCACTCATATGCATAAATATTTTCTGCGTTTACTCTCTGCGTGACCCAAGAATCGCGGAGAGGGAAGGCTCGGGTTGGGGGAAAGGAAAACCATCCAACGATCTGACAATTGTGCCGGCAACTTGCAAATTTGCCTACAAAGAGGCCGCAATTTTGCGCTTTGCATGTTGCTATCGCAGTGCTTGGCAACATTTTAGCTATTCGACGCTTTATTGTTTGCAAATATGAGAGTGCTCAGCAGCGATGGCATTTATTGCCCTGCTAAATAATACAAAAAAAAAACGTGGCTAAATTAGGCCAGAAATGTGGCCAAGAATAGCCAAATTACCAAGATAAAAACGAAAAGTAAACGAGAGATCATTGGTAATTTATGTATGAAAATTGTTTAAACACAGATAACTTTGGGGAAAGATATATGAAACGTGCTGTTTAGGCTTTTTCTTTTAAGGTAGCATTGATCAAATATTATTTTCCTCATATTTTTTCTCTTCTGCTTTTGTCTATTTTATATTAAAATGTTTCAGTAATACTACAAAGAACTGAGTAATTTTATTATACCGATTTTCTTAATGTAAACAATAATTAAACATTTGATTTCTAAACAATACTGCTGCATAATGAATTTCTTTTAAATCTGCAATCAATTTTAATTGATGTATTGTGTTCTGCGTTGATTTATAAATAAAATTCGGATCTTTGGGATTCTTTTGGACTATAAATTCTAATTTTATTTCCAATTTAAGTTTATGTTAAGTGTTTGGAATTTGAATTTTGTTAGTTGAACATAAATGAAGATCGCTTTCAAAAATCTCGCACGAATATTCTAGCTAAGTCGCCAGCACTTTAACTCAAATTGAAATCCAGACTCCGCCTTTGTGATCCATTGTTCGATTGTTGTCAATTGCCTTCAATTGTCGTCAATTTCGCTTGTGAATGTGTGGAACGGGATATTTATTGTAGAGCTCACTCACCTGACACTTGGGCAGCTGTCCCTCCGGCCTCTTCACCTTCCATCCCAGCAGCGGGGGAATGCAGATAACGGCGGACATTATCCATACCGCCGTAATCATGACGGCAGCCCGCGCCGGCGTCCGCGATTTGAGATAGTCCACCGCCTTGGTGATGCTCCAGTAGCGATCGAGCGAGATGAGGCACAGGTTCATGATCGAGGCGGTGCAGAGGAGCACGTCCATCGCCGAATGGATGTCGCACCACCAGCTGCCGAAGATCCAGTAGCCCATCAGCTCGTTGGCCAGCGAGAACGGCATGATGATGAGGCCTAGGAAGAAGTCTGCCACCGCCAGCGAGGCAATGAACCAGTTCTGGATGTTCTTGAGCGACTTTTCCGTCGCAATGGCTATGATCACCAGCATGTTGCCCACCACAATGATGATCATCAGGATGGTCACGATAATGGAGGCGATCACAATGTGCGTGAGCGTGTAGCCGCTGGGATATCGCCCGTCCCAGTGGACCTCTGTGAGATTCGGATTGGTAAGGTTGCCGGACGTCGCCCCCGCTCCGGAGGTCTGGTTATAGTAGCCACCGGCCAGCTGGAGGCTGCTGTTGTAGAAGCTACCGTTCAGCAGGTATATCGTGTCGTTCACATTGATGTAACCGGAACCCAGTCCCATTCCGGAACCCGATCCGGAGCCAGCTGGCAGGGTCAGCTGGCCGTCGACGGCCAGGAGGGGCGGATTGAGGGTGGCATTCTCCGCTGCCGGTCGGCCGGTGGTGAAGACCGCCAGGAACTCATCGGTGCTTATGTTGCCCGTGTTGATGTTCGCATTCAGCCGGCTGTAGTCCATGGTGATGGTGGTGATGGTGCGTGGTGCTGTGACTGAACTCTGCGGATCTAGAGTCTGATTGGTCCCATGATGCGGCTGTCCGATTGTTTATAATTAATTCTGACTTCGCGCGAAATTCCAGTGCCCAATTATATTCTAATAATTTACCTAATTCCTATAGCATATATAGCATAGCGTTCGAATATTATTTCGATTATTTATACCCGTTTTCCACCGAAACTTGTGTGTGCGTGCGGCGAAATCGCGCGCGCGTTCCGTGCTATATATGTATTTATTTATTTATTTTTTATGTCGGTTTTGGTTTGCTTGTTTTTTGTTTTTCTTTTGCTTCTTTTGTGTTTTTGCTATTGTGGTTTAATCAATTAGAGTCTACAGTATGTACAGTGGCGGATACGGACACATGACAGAGAGAGGCTATGTACAGGAGGGGGTTGCTATCATGGCCTGGCCGGAACACACGCTCGATCCCATCGATCCTCCGGCTCACATGGCGTATGCGTTACGGCATATTCTGGTAACTACTGTGCGAGTGTGCGTTTTCTGCCTTTCTTTTTGTGTTCTCACTGAAACCGAAAAATAAATTCCGCCGATCTCTGATGGATGATGCGGTGATGCTTGGTGATGGATGCTCCGCTCAGCTCTGGCTGCTGTTTGCTTGATTTCTGCTTTTGATTTTGGTTTGCTGATTTCGTTACGATTTCCTCTGTTTATTTACACAAAAAACGCGCGACCCGCGGCCCTCAGTCAGGCGTTGGCATATTCGGCTGGATTTCTGGTTGGCTATTTGGCTACTTGGCCAATTGGCGCGCCCGGGACACGTTCGCACCGCTGGAACTGCACATCCTAACTGAACGCCGTCCGCTGGCGCCTGTCATCGCTGCTGCTTGCTGCTGGCCACCAGCTTGCTACCAAAAGTTGCCATCCACAAGTCGTTCGGTGAACGTTCGTGTGCCGCCTTCGGCTCTGGTCGTTTTCCGCTAGGGGAAATTCTCTCAGCGCTTTTCCGACCGTCGCTCTCGCGAAAGACTATCAAGTTGTGGAGGCTGTTTTATATGTGCCTATCATGGGTGTCTTGTGCATGCATTCGATGTCTTTGTTTACGTTTTTCTTTCGAAAGTGTTGTGCTGTCAACATATTAAATATGGTTTTGTCATATATGGGAAAAATAAGAAATAACATCAAAAGATATTTAATCCAGTTTTAAAATAATTATTATTATAATTTCTGAAGAATATATTAAATAATAATAAACAAGAAAATGTTTACGTATGTATGTTATGCCAATGTAGATAATGGTATATAACAATAAACGAAAAGCTTAAAGATAGTAGTCTTAATTATTTCTTGATTTATTACAATTCCTCTTCTCATTTCGATTTTGGAATTTTTAACCATACTTTATTATTATTTTCTCTAATAAAATGGTTTTAAGTTTATTAGCTAACCCCTAATTGACAAGACTTCTAATTTATTTTATTTATCAAGCTATAAAAACTATCATACTTTTTAAAATCTCAATATATTTAAATAAAACTATTTAGATTTAATGCGATATAGCACTTCCCTGTCACCGTTTTTTGCCACTAAGCCACTTACGATCCACAAGTCCAAATTCAGTGGGAAATTCTTGGCTTTTCCACTCTCCCATTCTCTCTCTTTATCTCTATGTTAGGGGAATTGTCTCTGAACCATCCGGCGTTCCATTTTCCTCGCATTCCTCACTGTGTTGCGCTCTGTTGTGCTTTGTTTGCCTTTGTCCCAGTGCCCTAAACCAAAAAACCGAAACTTATTTTTGTGGCAGCACTTTTCACGTTTTTCCATTTCGGATGGCTAAGTCCCTTTTTCCTCTTTTGCTCCTTGCAAGCACCCCTACAACAGCCTGCATACATATGTTTGCGGAGAGGGTGGCTCTTGTTGGCCAAATTCGCTGGCCACCTTTTGTTTACCTTTTCGTTGTAACCCACATACGGGCCTACGGGCCGCCTTTAAATACTTCTCACTCAGAGGGGGGGGCCAATAAAGGCATAATGAAGCCATCCACCTGCAAAAGGTGTGCGGGCAGTCAGAGGGAAAGGGAATCCGCCGAACATATCAGACACATTATGCGCGATAGTCACGTCGCCTGGGCACATAATTGAAAAGCGAACTTGGGCGTATCAATCGGGCTAACAGGTTGCCTTTGCCTCGTGGAGCCTGGCTGCTGGCTCCTGGCTCCTTAGTGTGCCTGCTTCTGGGTCCTGGCGCAATGAAATCAGCTAGAAATTATGATAATGAAAATCCTGAGAGCCGAGACTTGGAAGTTGTTCACCTACGCTCTGCTTTTTATGAGCCGTCGTTGCCTTCGCCTTGTTCATCAAGTGTACACGGTGCGTATGAGTTATTTGATTATGTTAAGCATACGTCTTGGCACTGCCGCGCATAATTTCAAATTACACGCAGCACACATCAACATAATAAATCCGAAAAGGCCGTCGCCTGACAAACAAGCCAAGACCAACCGTCCCACACACACACGCACAAGACACACACACACACGCGTCTCACTCGAGTGACAAATTCCGGAAACAACAAGCGACATCGGGCACTCATCTTCAATGCATGGCAGAAGATTGCTTGTCAAGCTCTGATTATGTTAACTACCTACGAAGGTGTTGCTGGATCGAGCAGGATTGCCGGCGAAAGCTTGGTATCTACCCAGGGATTTATAGAGAAGGCGAAATATTAATAGTTGAACTATTTTATATAAGTATTTTAGACCACATATTTATAGACTGGCGAGAAAAGAATTACGCCTTTTGAAGTGTTTTCAATACGGTTTTAATTTTCACTGTTCTTGGAAAATGAAGCTCTCGAGAAAATCAATAAGTAAAGCATATTCCTCTTAAGCACTATATTTGGAGAAAATGTTGTGGCCAACCCTATATCAAAACCAGTCTGTAAATCTTCTAGAATAATTGTTTATTATTTATTCAAGTGATATTTAGATATTCTTTACATAAACCATTTAATATTTGTACTCTCCAATAAATAAATAATTATTTTAATCAAATTCCTTCGCAGTGAGTAGGTGATTCAGTCTCAGATTCACACAGACTTCGACTGCGCATACATTAAGCAATATGCACATATCTGAACATACATATATGCACATATATCAGAGCTGCTACTGGCTGTTAGCTGCAGTGGCAGTGGCAGTTGCATTGGAAATTGCTGCTGCCATTGCTGTCGCTGCAGTTTCAGCTTCTCCCCGTGGCTCTTCATGCATCACGCACACTCCACCGATGGCTGGACTCCTAATGGAATCCAACTCAATGGAACTGCATCGAGATTTGTCCTGGCACTCGCCTCGTCTTTTGTTGTAGCTGCGCTAAATCCACTTTTAATTCTCCGCACGTTTTCCATAATGAAATCGGATTTGTGGGCCGTGGGAAAATGTGCGGAGAGGAGGGGCAGGGGTAAAGCGGAAAACCGGCGAGTATCATAAATTGAGCACTCAGAAGCACGCTGCGCTTGGTCATGGCCCAAAATGGGCCATGGACGGGGTCGGAAAGTGGTTGGTTGCGTCCTGGCGCTGTGGTCCTGGTAAAGGTCCCAGAATCCCAGAATCCTACCCAGAAACTGCCACAGCCACTGCCGCCGCATTTTGAGGAATGCTCAAATGCAGCGCACTAATGGCAGCAAATATATTATGCGCGCTTATCATTCGCATTAACTGGCAAAATTGTTGCTAAAAGATTTTCACATGCACGCTTTTAAAGAAGGGATGAAGCGTGCACAGAGATAAATATAGGTTGTCTTTGTATTATTTAAATGTAATTCATTTTAATTTTAGTTCTTCTTCAATAAGCTTAATGAAAACACTTTGGGTTCTCATCCAAACCCCTCTGAATTTTCCTCCTAACGATCGTTATCGCTTGGGTCCAGTCATTTTAATACAACAGGTGGTTCTTCGAGCCACATATGAACCAGAGTCACTACTACAAGCTATATTGAAGCGATACCAAAGTTGAAGAACGGCTTAAATTAATTAAAGCTCAACCGAAAAGATTTAGACATTATCATTTAGAAATCGTATAGTTAATATTTTAATTCAAATCATAATGGAAATATGTATGTGACATTTATCTCTCTGTAGAGTTGCCAAAAGAACAAATGGCAAACGGCAGCCAGGCAGGAAATTACGTTACTCATACGCACCGTGGCCTCGTCTGCTTCTGCTGCATTATCTTAATTTAAAAACTCGCTACGTCTCTGACTGGCGCTCGTTTGCCATGTTTTAGTTTCATTAACTCGGCTGAAAAGCCATTTATCAAGCTGTCAGCGCCAATTATTTACATCTCAGCAGAGAGAGAGGGCGAGAGGCGGGGGAAAATATTAAAGAAATATTATCATGACTGCGACCGACGAGGCGTTGGATCAATCCGCATTTGGCGTTAAATGGAATGGCAATCGCTTGGCATTAAATGCGCAACAAAATTAAATTAATTGCCAACCTTTTGGCCCCCGTCCATTTATCGGCGAGCCATTTAAAGTTTTTAATCTCTTGGCGCATTTAATCGAATGGCCCTCAGGCGTCGTTGGGTATGGCATTAGCCTGGCAATTAACCGGAGGCACTCGGGGCAACATGTGCCCGGAATGCCGGAATCCGGACTACCACCAACTCACCCAAATCCCCGACATGATCCCCACATGGCACGGTGTGTTATATACGCCCCGGTTGGTCCAACATTCAGGAAATTCGTTGCCTACATGGCCACAGGATGTGCATAGCTGGGAGCAGGAATCATCCGGCTTGGCTCAGGACCAGCTGTAAATCTCTCTCCTCAAGACGAAGCAAAGTTTCGGGGCCAAGTTTGTCATAAAATTTATGCGTCTAATTACTTGCACTTTCTCGGGTGTGTTTTTGTTCCCTGGGAACTCTCTTGTTCTTGATGGACCCGTCGGCGACGTCATTTATTATTTTTATGTACACAGCGAACGTTTTATTGACACGACGGGCGATTGGCTTCGAGTCTAAGTCAATAAGGCAGAGGCAGCCAGCGACAACTGAAAAGGACGAAAGTTGGCAAGAAAAAACCCGAGGGGGCTGTCATTAATCTTTCGTTTTGGCCAAGTTGTGCAGCTAATTGCGCCATTTTCGTAGGTCTAGCCTCCAGTTAGGGTCGATTTTAGCCTGCTTCCCTTTTTTGCTCTGCTGTCTCAATTTTCCCCGTCTCCCCTTGGCTGGTATTCATATTTCCATGGCCAGTGACCCATTCCTGGTCAACTAAGTATTTACAAAAGGACCTTGTCGTGACTTTAATGCCCCGAATGTTCATCTAAATTTTGTGCGGGCCAGGACGAAATAAACAAAGCGTAAATATAAAACGAAGAAAATAAAATACTGCAAGCGGGCTGGCTGGGGCGGACCAGGTAAAATAATCGGGATTATTTATGTGGCTCGGCAGAAATTTGCTTACATATTACACTTTTCCAACATTCTTTTAATTAGCTGCGCGCCGACAACAACAAAACGAAAAGTTCCAAACAAAAGCCGCCGCGGCACAAAATGCGCCGGGGTGGAGGCAGGAGCTGGCAACGGGGTAGTCACTGGCGGAGGAGGTGACTTCCAGGAGGTGCAAAGCATGGTTGGTGGGGGATGGACTGTCCCTCAGTCGCTTTGTTTGCCGGAACGCACCGCGAGCCATGAACAAGCTTGGACTTGCAAATAAAGCAGCGCCAAAAACGGGAAGCGAAACGAGACGAAGCGAAGATGGACTCTTTGCCACGCCCACGGTCCTCCTTTTTTGGCTTTTCAATGCAGTGGCAAAAAAGTGGCACCCACTCGCAAAAAAAAAACCTTTTAAAACTGACAAAAGTTAGTTGGTTGGAAAGTTTGAGTTTAAAAGACTGCAAATAAATTAAATTCGAGGAACTCTTTTAATATTTCAAAATATAAAGAGAAAATTAAAATTGTGTAGCTCAGTGATAACCAGGGAATTTCTTATGTTTGAGTAAGAAGTAGAAAATCGTACTCAAAACTCGGAAAACAACAGAAATGTGGAACATATTATTATTTAATTACATTATAATATATCTAGATCTAATTTGTATTTTTTTAATTTTCAGAATTACTTGATTCGTAAATACGCCCGATGCGCCTCTTTTTAAAGTTAAAGAAAAATGTTATGTTGGTAAGTTAAAGCTGAAATACATTTCTTCATTCAAAATATTAAATAGAAATAAGCAACTTATAGTCCTTAATTTTGTGTAGTGTATGTTGCGTTGCGCTTCCCGTTGGCCCTTTATTTAGTTCTCTTTCTCTCTCGCTATTCCCTTTGCCCGTTTCGCATTTTGTGCGCTTGTTTTATGTGAAAATTTTGGAAGCTTGCACAAAAATTTTGCTACACAAAGTGCCCGCGGTGCAGAAGGAAATACAAAACCCCATGACTTAATTAGAATTTTGTGTTGCTACTAATGTTGCTGACACGGTTAGGCGCAGTGGGCCCTTGGGCTCCTTCAATCCTTCAATGCTCCAAATTGCTCCATCGCCCTTTGACGTTGCGCTGACACATGAAATGCATTTGTGTTTGGGGTTGCGCGTCACGGAAGGTGGAGGAAGTTCGCCAAAAATATGGACCTGATTAGGCTAATTACCTGGGGAAACTTTTTGGTAGACCAATGTAGATATACAAGTGCTTCAAATGCTGTATTTTAATATGACTAACCTTCCAAAGGATTGAATGCAATATGCATTGCATTAAATAAATATTTTATCAAGAATTTAAATAATCTGTGACGTTAAAAACACATCGTGTGGACGGACGGTTTCTTTTGTTTGAAAACATTTTGTAATCAATTCCGTGTCCACACATGCTGCCCAACTGGACACAAAGCACTGGCTTTGCATTCCTTCTTTTTTCTGTTTTTCGGGAAGGACGGCCAAACTGAAACTAATTTCGAATCCATTTACATAAACTGACATCTGTGAGAGTTGAGCTTGACCAGCCGCCGGCCCTGGAGCAGTTTTCAAGGCCAACGCCCTCCACAGTCAAATATTTGCATGCTGTTTTTTCCCCCTCTCGCATAACAAATGGCCAAAACTATTGCAAGGGGAGGCAAGCATGTGAGTGCATTGTAAAACATGCGGAATTACAAGCGGCAACATTAAATGCAACATATTCAGCTGTCGCCTTTCTGAGGGGGCGGCGGAAAGCCAGAACGGCGCAAGCGGGCGAAAATGGGCTGGGCAGAGATAAAACCATGGCAAAACCATCGCCATGACCATTAGACACGCTCATAAAGCTGCCCAGAGATTAGTGGGTTGCATCGTCATTGCCGGCGATTGATTTTCAATCAGCGGCGACCTTGATGCGGAGCGATGGGAAACCTGGGATTGCCACAGGGATTGCCTTGCTGCTTGACTGCCAGCTGCCCTCAGTCCGGCACTCAAGCCTCATTTGGCCCAGGTCACTTTAATCAGCTGCAAAAGCTTTCAGGCAGTTACACAGGGAGAAAATCAGTAGCAATAGTGGTCGAGAGGATTTAAGACGGGGTTTTGGCTTAAAAACAATTTTATGGTCAATAAAGTACACTGAAGTGAGTGCAAATTACGGTCACACTGTTAGCAAACGACGAGTAAAAGGAGCAGGGTTGATAGAAGAGTGACTAGTAAAGAATGCGAGGCTTACATGGCTACTACGAGTGAAAAAGACTACATTAAAAGCATTTCGACGAATAAATACAACGAGTTTAAGAGGAGAAACGACGAGTACAGATGACAAAGTCTAAAACCAAAGGACGAGTAGAGACAAGGATTATGACAGGAGAAACGATGCGTAATCACGATGAAGTCTAAGGGACGAGGAAACATCCATTAAAAGGACGACCAAAGACAACGATAATGAGAGGAGAATGATGAGCATCGACATGAAAGTGGGAACTAAGAGATAATTTATCTCAATTCAACTAATAATTTTCTTCGATTAGATTAAGTCAGAACTTTTGTAAGCTCTTGCTCCCTTAAAATATAAAAAAGTAGTGGTTTCATTACTATCTTTTACCTTTCTTAATTATTACCAACATTTTTCCAAGTGTACTTCATACGAGTGCCCATTTCGAAGGCGGAGTTGGAGCTAAAAGCCATGGCTTTTTGGGGCCCGGCTCAAGGGCAGCAAATTTCAATTGGCAATAGCTGCAATCGAACAAATGTTTGGCCACATTACGAACATTGCAAATTATTTGCCGGGCGGCTGTGGATCCCACACAACCCTCGTCGCAGGCAGTCGGGGGTTGGGGCCCTTTGTGTGGTTCTGGGAAATAAACGCAACGCAAATTGAATTTTCTAAATAACTGCAATGTTTGACGAGCTGCAATCGAGATTTGATACCAACCAGTTGGCAAATCAAACAAAAATGCAATCAAAGTTGGTAACTAATTGCATTTTCCTCGTTCGAGCTATGCAATCAATTTAAATGCATTTGCCGCTGAAGAGATCGAAGCGGTTTGCGGCCATAACATATAACAAAACCATAACGAGACTCGCACATCGTTATCGTCATAGCCGGGGCAACTTGATCTAATGAACTTCCTGTCGTCGATTAACCTTTTCCGACCGCTGACCCCGAGGGTCAGCACGAGTTAGCCAGCAGCCAGCATAACCTTTGATTTTGATTTGGCCGCCGCTCCTCCGTTTGACTTTCGCTTCGTTTGGCGCAGGCCAAAAGGAAAAACTTTTTCTTTTCGCATACATGCGAAACGTGATGAAACTTAATTGGGCCACGGTTGTTTTTCCAGCTTTTTTTCGAATATGAAGAAGAGGACGAAATGGCATCCTCCAGGTGGGCAACTCCAAATGGATTTTTATGAGCTGTGCAGGGCAACAGAATTTGCTGTTTATTGCCATTCATTATGGCTAAGCTGAAAGCCGCAAAAGCTGCAGTTGCAGCAGCCACAAGCCGCATTTAATTAATGGAGGCACGGCGACTTTCCAGCTCAATGGAAGTCCCCTCCCGAAACTGGCAGCCAGCCGCGGGCCATTATGGTTAAGTGTGGGTGAGAGGCTAAGGCAAAAGTTTTGGCCATTTTGTCGGCCTTAGAATGCGCCATTAGCCACTCAAAAAAAAAATCACTTTTATATTTTGTTTTAATATTACTCAGAGTACTTGGCAAAATCTGTTAAATATTTATATAGAAAAATATATTTTTCCCTGTGCACAGACTGGGCCACAAAGAGCCAGTCCTGCTCCATTTCAACCAAGTTTAAGTTCGCCAAATTGCTTACAAATTCACTTTATGCCGAGACGCACAAAGGTATGCCTGCCCGGCATTGTTGCACCCGCTGCTGCTGCTGCTCTGCCGGCGGCAAGTATATCCAGGTGGAGAGAGCCTCTAAAAAGGGACTCTCGTTATTTGATTTAAATTTCAAATTTCAAATTTAATTAAACTCAATCGGATTGCACTGAATAGCTGCGAGAATTAATGCATAGACAACTTAATTAGCGATACTCGATTTGGTGATTGGGATTTGCGGAATGCGAGTTTGAATTTCAATTAAATCTCAGCGAAATCCGCACGATTGAGCTGGAAAAAAATCTAAAAAAAGAAAGTAATATTAAGTGAAATGAGGGGCAACCCAACTCAAGCGCATCTGCGCGCAATCTGACACCTGTCCCAATTCCAGCTATCAGATGCTCTCCCAAAGGCCAAGGGTCGCGTTGGGTCCGGTCTGGGACTAAATTCCACCGGCATAAACCCCGACTTCCAAGATTTAAGATACCGAAATCTGTTTTACATATCCCAGCAATTATTTCGGCCTTTTCGACTTTATTTATGGCGGTTTATAAGCACTTATTTTTACACTGGAATGAAATAATTTTAAAGACTATTGGGAAGCAAATATATTATTAGAGGACAAAGTTACAATACATATATTTAGCTGACGATTATTGACAAGTTGACGGGTTAACTGTTTGTTTATTGGAAAACTTTTACTTTTTAATAAATAACTTTTTTCCCAGTGGCAGTGCTAATGCAAATGGAATTTTCTGAATCCAAAAGATTCCATTGCGTAATTGGCGTTTACCAGATTTGACAATGGACTCGGATTGCAGCCGGAGGAAATCCGAAATCGGCTTTTAAATCCGGCCATCAAGTAATTGAAAAGTGCACTGTCAAAGCGACAGTGTATCGGCTTTGCCTTAAGGTGGCCATCGCCATCGGCTTAGGCAGCATTTTCTTTGACTATATGTACGAATATACCCAACCCGTGTACGTAAACACACGCCGGCTGAGTCGGTCGCACTCAAAGCGATAACGTAATGTAACGCAATTTGTGCCAATAAATCAAATTGTCTGCTCCGCAGCCCCCCGAGTGCAGGAAATAGACTCGATCGACTGGGGCCTCGAAGCCGACAACAAATGAAATCAAAGTTGGGCCGAGTAGTCAAATGGGAATCAGCGACGCAAAGGCATTTGTATTGATGATGCTGGCCCACTGCAGATAAACTAAATCAACGAAAATTGGCTTACGAGTCTAAGATTTTGAGTTATTGCCTTGCCACGGCGCACGCGGCGTATGCGCAACATATCATTTGCGGCAGCAGCAGCAGCAGAGCGGCTCCATTAGCGTAATCCCACTCGCAGGCCAAATCCCACTCAGGCAGCGATTTCCATTAGCATTCAGGTCAATGCAGAAGGCCCAGCGCCATTAGGGCGTGTCTACCCGCCCATTGCCACGCCCTCTCGTGCTTGTCATTAATTCGCCAAGTCGGTTAAATATTCAAGCAGCACTTGCAAAGGTGACTCTTCGTTCTTTGGGCCCGGGCAAACTTTGTGCCGAGTCAGGGAAAAGTATGAAGCGACTGCCTTCTGCATTTCTCCTCCGCAGCCGCCGCTGCCGTTGTCGCAGGAGTCATCTGTGACATCTCTGGGACAGGGAAACGAACATAATTGACAAGCCCCATTGCAAGCTCATAAAAATGTTCAAAGTTATTTGTCGCTAGCGCGAAATTTCTCACCAGCAAAAACTTTCCGCTCTTCCGCTTCTCCGCCCATTGACATCAAGTCATAGTTTCCGTGCAAAACTTTTGCCCCTGAGACAGGACCTCTTTCTGGCTTAAGAATGGATGATGCACATGTGCGTTCCAGAAGCCTGTGCTCTTACTAGCTCTAGTTGCCATCCTTCAGCCTATTTGCCTATGAAATAAATTTCAGTTGCAGGCAGAATCTTAGTTAAATGGAGTCAACACATTTGGTACCTTCGCATTTATTTAAAAAGTACAATTTCAGTTTCTAAAAAACCAATAATAAACACTAACAATAATTTATCAACCTTCTCGGATGGACATTCCTCACTGCTTAGAATACGGAAGTGGACCCATACATTTTTTATATGTGAGTGCGACACTTGGACTTTCTTATCGGACTGAAAGTCGATGAAGCCCTGCTTTTGGTTGGTGAGCGAACTGGGAAACCCTCCTCTTTGGACTCAAACCGGAGCTTCTTCTTATGTGATGGCAAATCGGGCAATTCCTTATCTTTGGACGGCAAATCGGGATACCTCTCCTCTTTGGACTTAAAATAGAGAGATATTTCCTGTTCGTCGGGAGTCAATATAGAAAACTCCTTGTCATTGGGAAGCAAATCGGGAAACCCTTCCTTTTTGAACTCCTCTTCGTCGGACGGCAATTCAAGGAGTTCCTTATGGTCAGACCGAAAATCGGAAAACCCCTTGTCTTTTGACAGTGAACAGCGAAGGCGCTTAACTAATGCCATATACGGGAACACCTCCTCGTCGGAAGGCAAATCCTTCTCTTCGAGTTCCAAAGAGGGAAACCTCTCCTCATCATCGGATGAGAAATCGGGGAACCTTTCCTTTTTGGATTCTAAATAGAGCAGCATCTCCATCTCATCTGATGGCAAATCAGGGGAGGCCTCCTCGTCGAATGGAACGTCGAGCAACCCCTTCTCTTCGGATTCCAAGGGAAGAACCCTCTCCTCTTCGTCGGGCGTCAGATCGAGAAACCCCCTCTTGTTGGATTTTAAATAGAGAAGCCTTTCCGTATCTGATGGCAAGTAAGAGGAACCCTCCTCGTCGGAAGGCAAATCGTTCTTCTCGTATTCCAAAGAGGGAAACCTCTCTTCATCATCGGATGAGAAGTCGGAAAACTTTTCCTTTTCGGACTCTAAATAGGGAAGCAGCTCCACCTTATCTGATTGCAAATCAGGGGAACCCTTCTCGTTGGAAAGCAAATCGGACAACCCTTTCTCTTCGGATTCCAGGGGCAGAACCCTCTTCTCTTCATCGGGCGGCAAATAGGGGATCATCTCCTCATCCGACGGCAAATCGAGAAACTCTCTCTTTTTGGATTTTAAATAAAGAAGCTTTTCCTCCTCATCTGATGGCAAATCGGGAAACCCATCTTCCTGGGAAGGGGAATCGAGGAACCCATTCTCGTCAGACTCCAAACCTAGGAACTCATTATTTTCTTGAGACTCCAATTTGGAGACAGCTTCGTTCTTATCCAGGAAAACTTCAGTAGAGTCATAATGGAAATCGTCGAATAATATGTTCTTCTCCTCGTCAAGGTCTATTAAAGCCCTTTCATCGTTCGACTGACAATCGAAAACCTCATGGTTCTCCTCCTCCTGTCCCATTCTCTTAGACATTAGCCTACGCTTCATCCAGGGCCGGACAAGGCCTACGATGTAGAGGATACCTGCCCAAGATACCAGGATCAACAGACAGACGTGGATAACATACATTTTACAATCAGCTGAACGCTCGTATACAATCAGAGCATTTTTTCCTGCCATCATCCTTCCTGGGTTTTCAGCAACTATCAAATCCTTACGGTTATTGTTGTCACCATAGTGGATTTTTCTGACGACGATCTTCCGGGGTTCAGGAAGCTTCAGTACAGTATTCACAGGCTTCCAGCCAAGAAGTCCCATTAAAAGTTTAAAAATTTGAAATATATTCATTTTTGTAGATGCGATGAATGTGGAAAGGTTATAAATTGTAGATACGTGACAGAAGGGAGAGTTTGTTGGAAAATATTGCTATGATTTGGTAGCCAATTCTGACTTATTTTTAGAAAATTCACAACGTTCAATCCTAACACATTTGCCTAAATATTTAAAGCTGCCAGCAGGCAAAGACACTCATGTTCTAATTACGGAATTCAGAGTAAGTCGAACATCCTTAGACGCTAGCAATCCGCCAACAATCTTCACACTGTGTTAGTGGGGATATTAACAAAAATTGGGTTAAATACATACACATGGGCGTCGACAGGCAGTTGCAGCAGTTCGGTGGAGCAGGCGTATCGGAGTCAAGGCTAAAATAAACGTGAACGTTTTGTTAAGTGCTCTCGGATAAGCACCCACACACCCACCCACTCGCACACCTCCCGCAGACGCAGACTCCCTCCCGTGACACAGTTAGGCCGGGCGCTATCGAGGCATTTGCAACTGTGATAATTACTAAACCACATCGACCCAGTGCGAGGAGTGCCTGTGGCACTCCCAGTCCAGCTCCAATACCATATCCAATGCCCGGTGGCCAGGACTGAGCTCCTTCGACCCGATTCCGACCCACTACTGCTCGGCACTGCAGATTTCCTCCTCTAATGGATTTTTATGCGGCGACATGGAGGAGAGGTCGACGTGCCGCCATTTAATCTACACTCAATATGATTTTACCGCACAGCAGGAGGAAGGCAGCAAGAGCCGCTAATGCCAACATATTGTATATGTACACTGTGGCAATAACTGGGTCTTGAATATAATTATTATTAAAGTTAAACAATGTAAGGGGAAAGGAAACTGTGTGACATATTCTCAGATTTATAGAAGTCTTAAAATAGTTTAAATTTAAGAAAAGTAGTCCTAATAATATTATCAAGTGATATTAAATTTAAATCCTAAGAGAGGACTACTGGAAAACTTTAATCTAGAAAACCTAAACACTCGAGTAATCGATTGAACAACTTTATTTACGGAAAGTTTATCAATCAATCTTAAAATTTGAATATATATTTTCTACAGTGTCTTTCTCTGTGTGAATGTGCGTATTTATATGCCATAATCAGCATTATATGCCCGTCATGTTATTCTCTCTTTTTCGCCATGCCATTGTAGTGCTAATGATGATGAAGTTGTCCTTAAATGCCCGGCCAACTCAGCCAGATCCGGACGCTGTGATGGCATTTGGCACTTGGAACTTGGAGTAGGAGTGCGACTAGGAGGTAGTGATTGGGGCAGGAGACCCTGCCTGACCTGGCACTTGCCATGCCGGTCAGCCGGCGCTTGTACACTTGTAATGAAAAGTAATTTGGCGCTATATTCGCTTGATTGTGCGTATTTTGTTTGTGGACTTAATTCGGGGGAGGTCGAAGGCGTTTCCTCAGTAATAATTGCGTACAAAATTAATGAACGTGCTTTTGCGTGGAAAATTTGATTAAAGTGCTCATTAATTCCAATTGTCGGGCAATTTGCCCTGGTCAAAGTTGAGTGTGTTTTTGTGAGCCAGGAGTGCTTAGGAGCAGAGGGGAGAGTCTCCGGATCAACCATCAGACACTCAAGTATTCATTGAGGCCTGATTTGGCATTCATAGCCAAAGGTTGCGCCATTCAATTGAATAACTTCGGTTCGGGCCAAAACTTGATTATTATTTCATAACCGCAGGACAAGAGATGGCCTCAAAAATTGGCAATGCATTATGAAATTCGATTAGCATGTTTCTGATTGCCTGGCAAACGCACAGAGATAGCTGCACGCAGCCTCCTCCTTCTACTAATTGAAATTGATAGCAACGAAATGGAATCTGGGACATTTATGTTGATAAATTGGGTTTGTGAAACTGCAGCAAATAAATGTGAAATGTGAATTGAGGACTGAGGACTGAGAATTTCCCAAACAGCACAACTAACAAAATAATGCAGTTCAAGCAAATAGTCAAATGTCAAAAAATGGAGCCACAAAATGCAAAGCAAACATCCTCGCCCACAATTGCCTCGGCCAATATTTGGGGCTGCCTCTTGTCTCTGCTCAGCATATAGTATATTGTTCAACGAGCAATATCTGGCACAATAAATCCAAAACTAAAATACACACCGAGTCAGACAGAGAGAGCCATCCAAGTCTATTCAAGCCTTGTCGTTTGTCGAGCAAAAATCAAACATCATGCCCGCCCCGCGGCAAGCAACAGTCGGTTTCGTTTTATGTTTCGGCCTCGGAATTTCCTACGGACCCGGATCTGGTCCGGGGTGAAGTCTGGGTCGGGTTGAGTGGGTATTGAGAAGGCCGAGAGGCTCATTATTATGCATGAAGTCATAGACTGTCTAGCACCTGCAGGACAAAGCGCCCGGCACACAGATACGCACGCACACGTCGTCACACGGCGAGAAAATCGAAAAGAAAATGGGTAAATTATGTACATAAAACTTGATTGATTTGAAATCGCCCGATAAGGTGCCTAAAAGCCGCCTTTGATATGATTTATGTATGACTGTACGTACTCTTGATGGCCTTTTGAAGCTTCTACTTAACTTATTAAAAAGAAATCGAATACGAAGGCATATTCTTTCAGATAGTTTATGATTTCTCGAGTTGTTTTTTAATTTGGGAGCCCTCAAGTCATTTAAAAATATTTATCGTGATGCTTTTTTGATTGTTTTTTAATCTCGAAACAATTTTAACATATTTAAAAAGGCACTACTTAGAATCAAATATAATCAAGGTGTCCCCAAATCTTGGGAGCTTGTATTTTTTCCTGTGTACCGTGTCTTCTTGTGGCTGTCGAACGGAAATTCACGCTGACATGAAAACCTCGCCACCGGCGCTTCACTGTGAAGCAACATCCGTCGTAGTCACCACCAGTCGTTCACCTCAGAAGTTTAAGTGGGCTGCCGAAGCTTTTGATTTGGATTTTGAACCAGAATCTGGTGTTAGTGCACTCGAAAAATCTGTTGACCTATATATGACAGAGTTCGGGTGAAGCTAAGTGGAGAAATGGTTTTAAGAAGAATTTAATTTTAAAACTAGATTAAAACTACAAAAACTAACAGAAAAAATATTAATAACATCTAAAAAAAACAAGGAAGCATCCAATTCATTCTTTATTTAGCATGCACCTTTTGCTTAAGCCTTCCCAACAATTTACTAAATTAAACCATAAATTATTACCATATACTAGTTACCATTTTTCGAGTGTTCTCCCTGGCTGGGTCAAACTAGTTGATATTCAATGCAGCATCCGGAACTTGATGGAATTGACTTTTGTGTCCCAGGCAGAGGAGCTGGGGACGGAGTCGCAGCGAGTCGCGAATGCGTGGCTTTGAATTTGTCCCGGCAGCGTCATTAAATCAAATTGAAACCCTTTTTCGGGCCGCAAAAGGGGACTTGAGACTTTTGATTGCTTCGGTCTGTGGCGGTTAACAAAACTATTAAGGCAACCCCGATCACCTCAGAGAAATGCAAACGAGATGGGAAATCAGTTTTCCTGTGGGCGTGCCAGGTATCAATCTTCGGAGCATGCTCAACATTAATCACACTTAAGAAAGGCGTTCCAGCGTAATGAGGCGGACGACTCGCCAACAGATTTTCCTATCTGCTATCTGCGGTGGTGGAAATAAATCGGTTGTAATTAAGCTTAAATAATCCTTATAAAGTTCCCAATAGAAGCTTACATTTTCTGAAAAGTTACTCTATACTATTAAATTTTATTCAACAAACTTCCCGCCAAATAAATTTAAAAGCTAAAATTAAGTGCATTCAATTTTCCGCCGCTTCAACTTCTGTTTTGGAATGTTGCTTTTAACTTTGTTAAATTTATAAATGTTGACAGGCTAAGTGGAATCGAAATTTATTTTTTTGTATTTCTGTTTGGGGAATCAGGGGTCCCATTAAATATATTGTTTTTCAACGTTTATGCAAAAATGCTGCCATCATAAAGGTGCTTAGTATAAAGGGGGGATTTCAATTCGTTTTTTACAAACATTTCCCAATCAAACTTTTTAGCGAAGCCCTTGATTAAAGTTATAAATGGAAACGTTTATGCCTTGTGGCCCTCAGTACCCTTTTGGCCACTTCACTGCCCTCGCTTACATAGTTTCCATATTTGCACAATAATTTTGTGGCCGAGCAAATATTTGTTCGCACATCCGGTTTCATATGTGTGGATTAGTGTCCGTGTGTGCACTTCCAGGGGGATTGGGGGTTGCGGTGGGGTCCAGGTAAATGTGTTTAGAACACCTCTGTTCCTCCATTAGCATATTATGGCATATTCACGCACGAGTTTCCCCTAATCGAAAGCACAAAACATTCAGTTCCCTTAATCGAGTTGATTAGCGCAAATGTTCCGGCAGCCAGTTTATTTAAATGGTTTATAACTTTATAACTGGCTTAGGGGGAGAATTTTGTCATTTGCATTCGGTGGGGTTTGTGAAATTGAAGGATTTGATGGCGATTCAAGACGGAAGTCTTGGGGAAGTAATGTTCCATAAAGTTAAGGGATTGTTATTTAGAATTCTTTCTGAGTCATTTGTTTTTCTTAAACCAAATATAATTTATGAATGCAATTTGTATAATTTCCCTTTGGGTTTTTCATAGGAATAAATATTTAAAAACTTATTTGAAAATTCCATTATTTTCCTAATATTGTCATTTGTATTCACTGGCTTTATAAAAGTGGAGGATTCGATTGGATCAAAGGCCTCTAAGAACTAATTCCGAAACTTACAAAATTTAGGTGTTCTGTTTAGGTGTTTACAAAAATTAATTGTGTTTTAAAACAGCTAATATTATTTCATAATTTTCCTTCAGTTTTCTCTTAAATATACAATTTAAGAGCCCGCTTTTAAAATCATTCCACTCTACTTATGAAATGTAAACTCTCTTATTTCCTTTATTTATTAAGAAAAGCTTTAAAATTTATCACTTTTCTCAAAAAATTAAATTTCCCCAGATGCTTTATACTCAGTTAACAAAATATTTATACAGTCTACATCATCGAAACCGATAACTTAAAAAAAGAGAATAAAAAAAAATTCAAAGGAAAAATCGCTTACCACACCATATTGGGCTGCGGATGTTGCTGTGCAAACAATATTAAAATCCAGGCGACACCTAGACATTTTCCGCAGTAACAGCATCAGCAGGAAGCAACCTAAATCCTCCGCCAGCTGATGTCCTGGCCCCGCCGTCCAACCTGGACTGGAGCCCGACAGCTAAACATGAAAGAGGGGGAGAAAAAAAGGAGAGTAAAAAGACCATTGAATGCATAACAAACTGTGTGGGTAAAGTTTCGCCAGAAATTATTTTAGGTGAGCAGCGGACACTGGCAGCCTCAACTTCAAGTTGCCGGCAAAGGGAATAACTTGCATATATTTGATTGTTTACGCTGTACCGCATACCGAGCCATAGAGAGAATTTTAAAACGACAAAATAAAATAAATTTAATAAATTCGCTTAGGGACTTAAAACTTGGAATTGGAAATGGCCATCGATGGGCGACGACACACAGAAGCAAGTTTTGATTGCGTTTTGATTAGAAACCATAAGCCCCTGTGACTGGAGGGCGTCGAAAGGATTTACATAAAATATATAGTGCCACTGCCCCTGGCAGCGCTAAGTACTCTAATTGAATCGAGCTGAAGCGCCATAATCTGGCCAGAAAATCCCCCGAACGGACGCCTTATAAATTCCTAATGCCCCCAGAAAAAAACATCTTGAGTTTGTTATCGGTTTAGTGGCTTTTGTTGGCCATAAGAAGCAGGAGTTTAGGCGAGAGCTGAACCAGTAACGACTCCGGCCACACCTACATAGCCGGATCCGCTGTCCGGCGGAGAGAAAAACAAAGGCGGAGACATCAGAGAGAAAGATAGGAAATAGTTTCAGTGGGTTTGTGGTGCACAGAGAAAATATTTTAAACTGTTTTAAAATTGTTGTATATATTTTTTAAATGTAAACATACTGCTAACATAATCTACTGCTGTTTTGCGACCTTCTTTTTTTACGTTTTTCACTGGGAGTTAAATTTTAAGAAAATAAAATTTTTTGCAGCCTTTTAATGCAGCATGCAAGCTGTCTGATTGGGAAAGGGCCAACGGCCAAGACGGAGAGGGAATTCCACCAACCAGACCGCATCATCCGCATCCGAATTCAAGTCGCATTTAGCGTCGTTCTTATTCCTATTTATGTTATTGTGAAATGCAAAGCGAATGTCCTGAGATTTGAACTAAAAAGAAACTGGCTGAGGGAGCAAGCTGCTTCCCTCCAAGGACGAGCAGGACTCCGGTCCCCTCCGGCTAGATAAGCCAGTCCGACAGGCAGCCTGATATGTTCGAGTCATTAAGCGTCTTTTTGCCGGCTGCTCCAGTGCTCAGTGCTCATTAAAGCTAAGCCCAAAGCTAAACAACAAAACAAAGCCGAGCCGAGCGTCGGCGTTTCTTGTATACATATTAATCATACGCACTGTTGCCAGGCGACCGTGAGGGGGTTGCAGAAAGTTTTCAGTTGTTTTTCAGCCGCTTTCGGCTCAATCAAGGGGCCGGCAACCCTTTCAGGCGCAATTATCAAAAAGTTTTTGCCCGAAATAAACTTTTCAGAGTGGCTCAGAGGGGAAGGGGAAGGGAAATAAGCACCCCCTGTTAAGAGTGAAAACAAAGCGCATTTTAATGCGAAAGACTTACAGCAAGTTTGCAGGCCGATTAGGCGATTAATAAGCTTGTCAATTTGCAATTGTTGCCAGCAGTTGGCGCCTAAATTATGAACTGGCCACCGCCGCCAGAGTTGTTTTCGCTTTTCTCACTTTATTGAAAGCCGCTCAAAGACATTTGGCAATTAGGCGCCAGAAACTTTTGGCCAGGACCACCACCGAAAGGAAAAGGAGGAGGAGTAGGAAAAATAAGCCCCCTTTCGGCCTGCACTGGTCGACAGTTAACACCTGCAGTCCGTCCCTCAATGAGTCCCTTCGTCCGTGGAGGAGGCAGGCACAGATTGGCCAACTCCGGTTGCCAGCAGCCAGCCAAGTGAGCAGCCAACTCTCGAGGGCCTCTTCAAGCACACACTCACAAACACGGGCAGGACACAGCGTCCTTCCAGGCCACAAGTATTTGCCCATGTATCTGTGAGCAGACATTAGACAAGCCCGTAATAGTTCGAGTCGGGGTATTTTGCGTGTTGAACTCGTAACAACTTCTTCTGCTTACCTGGCTACACATTTTTTTATGGACGCCAGGAGAGCAATTACTAAAGATTCCGCTTTCCTTGCAATAAAAATTTAAGACGCTAACCAGGCCGACTGGCAGGCCGGAACTCAGTCAGCCGACTCAGACCAGCTAGGTGAAAGACAGCAGCAGCAAATTGTTGGCTAAATGCAAATATTACACCTGGGCGTACCATTTCTTTTTCCGGTTTTCCGGCTTCGCTTTCGGCAGCAAAATACTTTTTCTTAGAACGGTACTTTGGTTCTTAAAGAGTAGCTTTAAGCAGCTCTCGTTGGTCACTTTGCGGGCCAACAATGTGCAAAGAGGTGACCTGCTCTTGAAATCGGGACAACTGCACTGTGAGGAAAATATACTATACATATTTGCATGCAAATCCCCCAAAACACACACAAGTCACCTCGGAATATCGCATCGCTTTAAGCTCCCTAGTTTTGTTGTATATTTGGGATATATATTTGGAAATGCAAGTCAGTATTCAATAACCATAGACATTCTGTAATTTTTTGTCAGAGTGCAGCTCGATCCTGATAAACGATTGTGTGTCTATGGAGCTTTGTATTTGCATTCGCCGGCCGATGTGTGCGCTGTGAGTGGCTTTTACGAGACCGGCTGCCAATGTCAAGCCAACATGCAAGCCGGTACAGGTCGTGGCCCTGCCAATGGCCAATGGCGGCGGGTTGAAGTGGGGGAAAATCTACATTTTCCCAGCCGCAACAGGGCGCACTTAACCCACACTCACACCCGCTAGCCAAGGGGAAAATGCCAGGCACACGTAGACGTAGAATAAAGTAACTTTTTTATTGCGTCTTCATCTACATGCATACTATATATGCGAGTATAAAAGCTACCGCAGAAAACTTTTCCCAGAATTGTTATTCAAAGTGGCAGCCCAACCACAAAATCCGAAAAGTAAAAGGCATATCAGGTGAGCGGAGTGGTAGGGGGAAGGAGAAGGAGGGCTGAATGGGAAATGGGAATGGCAACGCACCAAATTGAAATACAAATAATGAGCTGGCAAAACAAAAATCATGCCGAGTCCATCATCAAACCGATGGAGAGGAAATGTAAGCTGCCAGTTTAGAAATATGAAATATTGCCCCAAGGCAAAAGTCCTTTTCTCGGGCAGGCCAAAGGAGGTGGAGGCTTATTGACTGCCCTCGGTGATCCATAAAATTTCGGGCTTTTCCCAACCTGATTTCCATTCAAGGAGCCGCCGCAAGTTTTCCATTGATGCGCATTTCTTTTGCGTTTGGAATCCAAAATATGCCATGACTGGGCCATATGCTGTGCTGCTGCTGCTTTGCGGGGCCAAAACTGACGCCATAAAATTGGCACATAAAAATGGGCAATGCCAAAGGGCCGAAACAGCAGCAGCAGCTTCCGATTTTCGGTTTTCCGCTTTTCCCGACTTGCCCGCTTTCCTTTTGGCAGCCAAATGTACTCTAATTAAATTGAATTGCTTTCTGCTTTTTCACTGCAAACTTTTTAATGCAACATTTGAGTTTAGGTTTACGTGCGCTCCATTGAAGCTGAAAAATGTAGACCACGTTTAGGTTTTATGGCGGCGACTCCTCCGCCCCCTCGCAAAGTTTACTCTGGCAGCCATGCACTTTGTGTGCACTTGAGTGGCTGCCATGTCTGACCCACTTAATGGCGGCCAACGAATTGACCAGGCCAACTCCGACTGAGGTGGCATTAAAAATGAGTCAAGCCAGGAGCTTTCCAGACAGAGCGTGTCCTGATTAGGACTGTTTCAGGGGGCTTAAGGGGACCTCAAGGGCCAAAGGTCTAAGCAAATACGCCTTGACTCCTGCCAGTGTCCAATTAAACTTATATTAATTTGCCCAGCAGCCGCCTCCTCGCCCCGTCCGGCCGTCAATATTTGCACACATTGATTGAGTTAACACTTCTTGGCCAAGTTTCAAAATTGGCTGGAAGTCGGCTTGCCGACTTGGCTTGTTGGGATTTCCTACTTTGCTACCCCCTTGGATGTAAGCCAAGAAATCGCAAGCCAGCAAAATAAACTCATAATTGCCCAAACTTGCTGGATAAGGATAAGGGGGCAGGGATAGCGCTGATGGAGCATTGAAAAGGGACACAGGACACGGGAAACTTTCACATTAGTAATTAATAAACCCGAGGAGGGGATGATGTGATGGCCGAAAAGTTTCTGCGTCTGATAATTTGGATGTTGTCGAGAGCAGCTCATGTAAATTAAATTACAAGCAGACAGGCTAGCGGAAGGACATCCGCATCCACATCCCACACCCTCGTCCACGTCCACATCCTGGGATTGAATGGCAAATGGAAAATTGAAACGAAGAAAATTATAATGAGTTCTTTCTCGCCGACAAGCACCAAGTTTTCGTATTCGTATTCGTTTTCGGACGGGGATTTCGAGTTTCCAATGCCAGTCGCATTGGCATTCGCATTCCGCAGTGTGCCTTGGCAGGACTGCAGCCATCAGGATATCTGTCTGTTGAGCTGTCGCCATGATGTTAATTGCATGTACATACATCCCCGATGTCGAAGCCGGCGATGGCGATGGCGATGGCGATGGCGATGTTGGTGCGCTTTTCCTTCGCCGGGACTCGACTCGACTCGCCTCGTGTGCGAATTGGTATCGACATACACACAATTTGCATAATTGAAGTGAGCGAGAAATTGCAGTGCATGTAAAATGAGAATTTTCCTTTTAAGCGAGACAAGAAAAACATCATTTTCATACTCGCACACACACGCGCCGCCGAGGTGTTATGTTAATGCTCTTGTTGTTGTTGATGATGATGATGATGTGCTCGTCCTGGCACAAAGACATTCAGCAATTGCATCCGCATCCATATTCCCAGCACCCACCCCTCACACATTCATGTCCTGGGGAATCACAAGGTAACACGTCTGTCAGGGATTGCAGTGCAAATTGATTTTCTGCTAACCGAGTTGAGCTGGCATTCCGTTAATAACCAAATTATGTGTAAACAATATTAACAGACAGCAGCTCGAGTGGATTCCCGGCGGAGCTGAGACCATTGTTGCACAGCTGGCAATCGCGTCTTAAAGTTGTTTTAATTAATTCCAGGCAACCGCAAGGCTATCAGCTTGCGGTCAGGCGAAGGAGCTTTCCAGCATCAAATATTGATGGGGAAAACTCTTGCCTCGGCAGCGGCCAGCCGTAAGCAGCTCAATTTCAAGCAGCTAGTCAAATATTTCACACTCCAGGGGTCGCCCGAGGGGAAAGTTGGGTAATTCTGGGGGAAAAAGCGGGATAAATGCGCTGCAGGGGAAAACTGCTCTATTGTTGTTTGGTCGTCCTTGTTGTGTGTGTGTGTATGCTTTTATTGCAGTTTGGCAAACTTTTATCCTATCAAATATTAACAAGTTTTGGATATTTGCATATCTCACATCTAACAGCAGCAGGGAGATGCTTCCGGCCTCTGAGAGCACGGGGGGAAAATATCATCAAGTTTTGACATTTTATTCATATTTTTTATAATACCGAATACGTTGCATGGTTCTATTTTACTTCATATATGAATATCATAGTAGTAGTATTATTAAAATATGGATTTATGTATAGTTGATTAAATATTAATAGAATATCAATATACCTATATATTCTTTCTTCCTTACAGTATACATTTATTTTTTTAAGTACTTCCTTTGCATTTCTCTTGATACTTTAAATTTAAGGACTTTTATTAAAATTCTCAGTAATTTTTCCCAGTGCACCCACCACCTCTTCTCCCCTCTCCCACCGTCAATAAGACATGCGCATGAGTTGAGACCATTTGTGGCCATTTGTAGGAATGCTTTTACGCCACTTTAACGCCAAATTCGATTGAAACTTTCGCGCCAGCTGCCGCCCGAAAAATGGAGACAAAGTTCGCATTTAGCGTCGACTCCCAATTTGTCGATTATAATTTAATACTGATGATCGTCGATGCCGCTGCCTGCACCGCAGCACACGGGTCGTATGCGCAACGTGATGCTTTGTAACTGTTGTTGCTGCGGTTGCAATTGTGTTGCATTCATTGCTTGTTGCTGCGCGACATTAAGTGGCGCATTATGCACACTGAATGGGCGCGGTCATGGTTCTGGCCACATAAATCACTTGCAGGCAAACAAGCGCGCAACTTGGTTGCATTAAATTTGCATAAACTTTCCACTGTTGCTTCTACCCAGCCCGGCCCTGCCCGCAGTTTTGCGTTTTAAACTTGGCCAACTTTTATAGCATTCGCTAGTTGGCTAACTTTATGCGAAGCAGGCGAGGCGAATACACAAAGAATATCAAATGTCCTAACTTTGTGTAAATTTATTTAAAAACCCAGCCAGAACCAGTATAAAATTTATGAAATAAAAGGACAAAATGTACTAGGTATTACATTTTTTATAAATATATAATTCTTTATGAGAAAAAGTGTTCTTAGATTTTTTTTTTTGAGTACATCACTCTCTTACCTCCGTTCGCTGACAAGCAACAAATGTTTGCGGAAATCTGTGGAAATCTAAGGGAAATCTGGGGAAATGCACTTGCCATTAAGAACTGCCATGGGAAGACAAGTTTAATTTGAATTTTGCCACCCCTTTTTATTGGCAAACTTCAATAAATTACACCACCATTAATCCTGGTTGGCTGGCTGGCGGAACGTGACGCGAACAGGCAGGAAGCCAGCGATTCCTTAGCCAAACGACTTCAATTTCCATGTGTGTTTGTTTGTTTGCATTTTCAATTTAACCGCCACAAAAGGGGAGGACTGGGTTGGGTAAACAATTTTGCACAGCAAAACGAATTTCGCAAATTGATAATCATCAGAGGAGCACACATGCCACTTGGTTCATTTCGATTGCTTCTGGAATTGGTCGTGGTCCTGCCAGGGAACTAGAGACGGACTCGAAAACTTCCCTAAAAAACGGCGAATCAGTCCCCGTCCTTGGCTAAAACTGCATCATCTGCATAATGAAGCCCATCCCGTTGATGGTAATGATAAGCAAGTAAAAACAAAGCAGCGGAAAAGCGCATTAAAATTAATTATGCTTTTTCATTCATTTTGAAGAGCGCACAGCTCACAGAGAGACGAAGGCGAAATTAACACTTTTTGCTGTGTTTTACTATCTATTGTTGTGACAGCAGCAGAAATGAATGCCATAAATATATCACAAAGCTTTGAGATGCGCTGGAAAAAAGTTATCTTACGGCGTAAATTCATTGACAAAAACAGTGGAAATTATGACATAAATTCAATTAGTGATCGCTGAGCGTTCAGGTTAATGAAATAACAACGTTGGCAATAGAAGAGGCGGCAATTAATAGCGAACGTGTCCCGGCATTAGCCCTAACTGTGGCCAAAGCCGCGCCATGCACGACTTGATCAAGAAATACAAGCGGAAATAACTACTCATTAAGCGCGATGGCCACGTAAACGGCCAACAGTCCATTGGGAGCTGGAGTTGGCAACTGCAGCTGCAGCAAACTATGGCGTGTGGTAATAGAAATCATTACAATAAAACTAAATGGGCCCAAAGCAACAGCCAAACGAGGCAATGGCCAAGAAAAGAAAGTCATTTGGCTGCCCCCAAAAGCCTGAGCCTCGGCCAAAATGAAGGCGCAGACAAATGGCAGACACGTAGCGGGCATCCCGGATCCCAAGGATGCCGAACTCCAAGAGCAAGTCCAAGTCCAAGGAGGCCAAGGCGGCAGACAATCAAAATCCATTTGAGTCGGAAATGAGCGAAATCAACAACGCCGCCGCTTATCCTTATGCCCGTCCTCATGCGGATTCTCACCATCCCTACACTCGAAAGAACTTTTGCTTCCTTATTGAACATAAAATAATCAGTATTTGAAATAAATTATACCGTGCTGAAAGGCATGGAATTAATATATTTTGACTTTGCTAAATATATTTTGAGTTAAAAATATTATATTTTTATATTTAATTTGAATTACTTTTCCCACTGTATAAACGAGCAGCCACTGCAGCTTGCCATGCCATAACTTCACATAAGAGACAACGCATTTTTGTGGCTGAGGCTGAATTATTTTTTGGGAAATGTCAAGGCGCCTCGTCGGTGACTTTAAAATAATTACGATATGCCCAGGAGGCCACCAAAGTGCGGCAGAGAGCAGGAGATAGAGAGGAAGTTATAGTGGGGAAAGCTGGAGGAGCACAAGGAGGCAGGGGACAAGATGAACGCTTCATCGCCTCCATTCGACTTGCTTGCTTCTCTTAAGCTTTTGAGCGCATTCCTCAGCTCCTTCGGCATGCAAGTAAAATATGTTTTGATATTAAATTATTGTCGGCACGCCCCAGCAGCCACCACAACACACCCAAAGCAGACACACTCGCCCTGGAAACTCACACCCCTTACACCCGCCACACACTCAGATTATATGGGGCACGTGCAGTTCAGGACGCATAATAATTGCCGGTTGATAGCTCGGGCAGCCCGCTTGGGATGCTGCGTATCCCATCGTATCCTTTCGCCGGCCTCGGCTTTCCTTTTGCCGGAAAAGCCGCAAGGCCACAAGCCTGGGCTGTGCTGTGCTGTTGCTGGTGTAGCTTAGCCTGGAGAACTGAATTCCGAAAAGCAAAACTGGAATTTTTATTGCAAATTGCGAAATTGTTAACTAAAAAAACAGAACGCAGCCAGTGAAAGCGATGGCCATCGTCATAGTCCCGGCACCCCATTGTTTGGCAAAATGTCTCACAAAATGTTCAATGTCACTGCACGAAATTGCTACTCATGCCTTTTAAATCAATGCACATAAAGAAATGTTTATTCAAAGTTATTTTTAATATTATTTAGTCTTAAATGATCTGCTCTCTATGGAGTTTTCTTTATAAGAAAGTAATTCCTGAATCATAACAGGAAATATATGAGGCAATTTCTGCAGGCGATGGTCATTTCAGCTTTAGTTTGCTTCTACAAACTAAGTTGTATTATACTTCATATTTTTATAGAACTATTCCAACAGACTAAAGCCAATTATATTATGTGTTGTTAAAAAAACGTCTTATAAACTATTTTCATTTAACAAAAATACAAACTTTTTCAGAGGATATCAATCAAAATTGGTTGTAATAGAGATAAATGTAATAAAGATTAAGTTTTATTATTATTGCGAAACTTAACAACCACTATTAATAGCAGAGAATGAAATAACAAAAGATTTATATTTTATATTCATATAAATAGCCTCAAAACATTATAAAAATTTTTAATACAACTAAAGTATCAAACAAAGATTAAGTTTTATTATTACCATAACTCTTATATACAATTTCTTAGTATTAGAGAATAAAATAAAAAACGGATTGTTATTTAAATGCATATACATAAATAGCCTCAAATGGCCTCAATAATTCCGAATATAACAATAACCATTCCCCGAGGATATCATACTGAAACTGTGCTCGAATTGTTGTCCGTGTGCCATGGAAACCAATAATAATATTTCCCCAAGCACTTTTGTGCATTTCTTGCTGCAGATCAAAGTTGTAATTTGAATAATTTATTAAGGTTGAACTTTTTGTGTGACGGTCAAGAAGTTGGGCAAAGCGCCTTAAAGGTAATAAACAAAACTTTTTTCAGCGTCTCTTTTTCCCTCTTTTTGTTTATGAATCGCTGCACGAAGGGTGGCTCAAAAGGAAAAGCCGGAAGCAAATCATTGAAATGTCTCATTTCCTCAATTTGTGGTTGGCTAAAGCAGAGGGAAAATCTTTTTCCTTCGAGCCAAAGAGACGGAAAGCGGATTGAGCAAAAAATATAATTCCAAAGTAGCGCAAAGCGAGGCAGCGGTGGGGAGGAAATGCGAAAGGGAGGCAGGTGCATCAACAAAAGGTAGAATCTATGCAAAGAATATTCTCAATATACGAGAATCGTCAGCGTTTTTCACTCAATTTCGTATTGCAGCATCATGCCTCGTCCTCCATCTCCCCGCATCTCCCTCTTCCTGCGGATTCTATCCATCTCTATCGGGTGGCTTTGTCCTTCGGCACGTTCAAGTGCAGCCATTAAATAATTTTTACTTGAGTGCGTCCAAAAATTGTGGGGAAATTAAAGACGACAAGTCACAAAATCGCCAAATTGGTCAAAACAAGTGGAACAAAAAACAAAATCACAAATTGTGGTCGAAACAACCGAAACGTGGCCAAGAGGATAAACTCGTTGGAGCGCAGAGTTTTTTTTATATATTTCGTGTCCTGGCATTGCTTTTTTTAATCTCCTTTTTTTTTTGGTTGACATCCCGATCCCGATTGATTAGGAGGCCACACATTTGAGTATTGATTTCCCTCGCGTTGATACATCACGTATACGCAGCGTGGCCTAATCTGGAGTGTGCTCCGTCGACGGCGACTTCATCAGCTCTTCCACTTCAGTGACCCTGTATACCTGCTACCGTTTTTAGTTAAGACTTCCGATTTGTGTTTGGAACACATCCTCTGCGAAGTTTCAGTCTTCCGTTTGCTGTAATTTTCATGATTTCCCCATCACTGGGTTTCGAATTTTCGCGCAGAAGGGTTTTTATAAAATTTTAAAAAGGCAGTCTTAAAATGTGGGAAAAATGACATTTTATACAAGCAGTGTAGCAGAGTAAAGGACGTCTTTCTGCATCGGTGTCACTCGCAAGACTGACTCTCATTTATTTATTCTCTCTCATTCTCTCGATCGTCTTAAAGTGTGTATGCATACATATAAATCACAGGGTTGCTTAGGGCTTCTACAAAAGGGTGTGTATAAGTAAAACAGATATGCTTAAAACTACTATGTATAAAAGAATTTACATAACTAAAATATATATATATGCTTAGGGCTACTACAATTCGGCCATTCTGACCGACAAGGATCTCCCGATCCTGGCTTAATTTGTATTACATTCTTTTCTTTTGCTTTTGCTTCTAGTATTGTACACTTTGACTATTCTATTCGTTGACTTTCTGTTTTCATTTGCAATTTTCCGTTCATTTATGTCTACATTTGTGTTTTTATTTAACTTATTTACTATGTCGTTTCTAACTATTTCATTCGTCTCGTTAAACATATCATTTGAATTTCTTTTAATAACTTCATCATTTATATCGTCACTCATTTCATTTGTATATTCGCTTTCCTCGTATTCACTTTCATTCGTTTCTTCGCATTCATTTTCATGTATCACCTTAGTTTCTCTATCATTTGTTTCATCACTTCTGCTTTTCGACCAACCAAGCCAAGGTTTCATGTTAGCTGCAGCCCAAACACCAGAGTATGGAATTCTAGACTGCTGAAATCCGTCGACATCATTAACTACGTAACGATCGTTTCCTAGACACTTAACTACTTTAAAAGGTCCTTTGAACTTTGGGACGAGTTTCTTTGAAGCTCCCGTATGACAATCGAAATTTTTTACTACCACATAATCTCCCTGTTTATATAGTGTTGGCTTCAGTCGTTTGCTATTCTTTATTAATTCATTATAGTTTTGTAAATGTGCTTCCCTCTCTCGAGCATTCTTCCTAATACTTTCAAGTGCACTTCTTTCATTTTTTCCTTCTTGTAAATTTTCTCTAAGGCAGTCAACTAAACTACCTCTTTGACTAACTCCAAATAACATTATACTTGGATGTTGATTAATCGTTCTATGAACTGTATTATTTATCGCAAATTCAATTTCTCCTAGTATTTTCTCAAAACCCCAACTTGGTTCTGAACTTAACAGCTTGGCAAGCATTGGACCTATACTACGATTTATCCGCTCTACCTGTCCGTTCGCCTCCGGTGAACCTGTTGCTATTAGTGTATGAGCTACGTTACGAGTCTTCAAAAAATTTGAAAATTCAGAGGAAGTAAAACAGGACCCTCGATCCGACACGATACACTTGGGGGTACTATATGATCTACAATAGTTTTCTAACGCTGCAATCGCTTCAGTTGACTTTGTGGTTTTTGTAGAATATAATCTAACGAACTTTGTACAGCTATCAACAACTACTAGAATATGTCTAGATTTATTATCTTTCGTATGAACTGTACCAAATGATCAATGTGTATCTGTTCAAAAGGCTTTGTTGGCTTTGGAATGTTGTGTAAATAGCCTTCGTGCTTGCCTTTTGCCGTAAACGCAATGCATTCTAAACAATTTTTTATATGTTGTCCTATCTTTTGTTTTAAATTAGGGAACCAATAGGTCTTTAAAACTACCTCAAGAACTTTATCAACACCAACATGCCCAAGGCCATTGTGATATTTGAAAAGTACGTGAGTTTCCATATCTTTTGGAACGTAAAACAATAGAGAGTCATGATATTTCCTATAAATAATTCCATTGCGCATTTCATACAGCTTGTGTTCGTTTTTTTCTAATAGATTTTTTAAATTGACTATACTCTCATCCTTGCTCTGACATATGATCAAATTTTCTTCAAACGAATTCGAATCTACTACTAAAATGTTTGTGCACCTGCTGAGGGCATCCACGTGTTGCATTCTTACCCCTGACCTATGTTCCAGTTTATAATCATAGTTTTCTAGCTCTAGAGCCCACCGCGCTATTCTAGGGTTTATCTCTTTTTTAGTCAACGTAAGTGCAAGGGAATTGCAATCCGTGACAATTTTAAAACTTCTACCGTGAAGATATACCCTAAAACGTTTCAGTGAATAAATTATTGCTAACGTTTCCAACTCGAAACTATGATACCTCGACTCCGCATCAGTTGTACGCTTGGAGAAATAAAACACAGGGTGAAATCGCCCATCTCTTTTCTTTTGCATTAAAATTGAGCCAAAACCGATCGAACTAGCGTCACAATGTAGCTCGGTTTCGTCCGTTGGGTTGTACAAAGCAAGTATTGGTGAGTCTATCAGCTTTTCCTTTAAGGCTTCGAACGTTTTTAATTCTAATTCCCCAAATCGAAAATTTTCCGTTTTCCTCGTAACGTCGTATAACGGTTTCGCCACAATGGAAAAGTCTTTAATAAACCTGCGAAAATACGAGCAAAGTCCAAGAAAACTTTGCACCTCACTCGTTTTTGTAGGAATCGGGAAATTTTTCACAGCGGATATGCCTTTTCCATCAGCTTTGATGCCAAATCCATTAATTGTATATCCCAGATACTTGACTTCCGTTTGAAAAAACTCGCACTTATTAAGCCTCAGTTCTAAATTATTTCGTACCAGTCTGTCAAACACCTCATTTAAAATTTCCAAATGACTCTTCACGTCTTTTGTTGCAATCATAATGTCGTCTAAGTATACAATAACCTTTTCTTGTCTAATAAGATCGCTAAAGATTTTGTTTATAAACCTCTGAAACGTAGACGGCGCGTTCTTCAACCCGAAAGGCATTCTTAGAAACTCAAACTGGCCAAGAGGTGTCGTAAAAGCAGTAAATTTCACTGATTCCTGATGCATAAAAACATGGTAGAATCCATTCTTTAGATCTAACTTAGTGAACCACTTCTTATCTGTCATTTGATCTAACAAGTCATCTATTAGAGGAATGGGATAACTGTCCTTTGTAGTTAACTTATTTAATTTTCTAAAGTCAATACACATTCTAATTTCACCCGACGCTTTTTTTACTAACACAATCGGTGACACAAACTCAGACTCACTTGGTCTTATATACCCCTGGGCAATATATTCATCTAAAATCTTTTGCAATTCGTTCTTTTCAGCATAAGAAAGGCGTCTGGGACTACAGCTAAACGGCTTGACGTCATTTAACGTAATTTTCATTTCGCACTTAATTTCTGGTATCGTTGGTCGAACAGCCTTGATATAAAACTTTTGAAACAAATTTTCGAAAAGTATTTTATCCCTTATATTTAGATTAACCCCAACATTAACGTTTTCCGTGTCAGGTTCACATTCAATCATACAAATTTTTGCAAAAAAATCATCTTCATCATTTAATTTATTCTTATCATTTGAATCTATCATGTATCTACTTTCGTTTGTGTTTTCGTTTACTAAGCTAACCTCATCTTCGTCCCACACAATGCCAGCGCCACTCGCATTTAAAAAATCCCGACCTAAGACAACTTTTGCATTCATTGAATCATCCCGAACGACTAGCATTTCAAGTTTTATTTTTTTATTATTAATCATAATGAACACAACAATTTTTCCAAAAATAATAAGCTCGCTTGAATTTAATCCAAAATACGTGGCTGGAGGCGCTGGCTTCATGTTGACGCTAGCCGGAATACAATTCTTCTTTATAAAACTTATTGGGCTCCCTGAGTCTAAGAGGCATTCTATAAAAAATGATTCGTTTATACAACCATCTATTTCGATTCTTAAATACCTTACATAGTCGTCTTTGCGGCTTCCTTGGGCTGATGTCTTCTTGTTTTGGTCACAGGCTGCAGCAAGGTGACCAAACTTTCCGCACACAAAACAGGCTCCGACTTCTCTCTTGGGTTTGCGGCAATCTGAGGCAATGTGCCCCAAACAATTACAGTTGTAGCAGCGAATAACTGGCTTCTCGTTTTTCCCAAGATTGTTAGGTGCTCCTCCAGATCTTGGAGCAACTAAATTAACGTGCTGTAGTGCAGACAGCAACTCGTCTCTCGCCTTAAAACACATCATATTAGCACTCGTTCGTATTTGACGATCTGGTATTCCATGAATGATGTAGTCAATAAGCTCACATTCTGGCATTTCTAATCCATTTGACAAATTTACTTTCGTGTTGAAGTAAGAGGTGAACGATTCGTTTGCTTGCCATTTGCGCGCCTCAAGCTTCTTGCGCAACATAATGGCACTCTCTTTTGGGAGGAAGGCCTTCTCCATCAATGTCAACAAATTATCGATTGTTTCATTTGCAAACTCAGGTTTTGAGTACATCCAGGTTTGTACATCACCTTTAACTTTACTGAAAATGAGAGACCGTAACTTATTTTCGGTCAATCCATAAGTTGACTTCAATACGTTTATATGCTCGCGCCAGACACTAACACTTGTTTTTCCGTCAAAATCTGGCAGCATTTCTTTTATGCTCTGGAAAGGAATTTCATCATCTTTCGAAACATCGCACGTTTTCTCTTTTCCGCTCACTCTCTCAGATGCTCTTAACAAATTATTCTCTCTCCGCAGTAGTTCTCGTTCAAAATGCATTAACTCCAACTCTCTGGTCATTAATTTTAATTTTTCCCGTTGAAATTCATTTTCAAATGTCAATTTTTTTTGCATGTTGCTTAGAATATAAAGCTGCTCTTCTGTATTTTTATTCACTCTTTTGTCAGATCTCTCTTGATTCCTCTGCTTTTCCTTCGCCGCTCTCTTTAATTCTGCTCCTTGCTCATCATTTGCATCGTTGTTTGCATCTTGTTCTAATTCTCCCTCTCCTCCGTCATCTGCCTTCTCGTTTGATCCTCCTTCCTCGTCTTCATTTGCCTCAATCGATTCTTCTCCTTCGCCGTCATTTGCCATCTCATTTCTATCTTCTCTTTCGCCGTCATTTGCCATCTCATTTGTATCTTCTCTTTCGCCGTCATTTGCCATCTCATTTGTAAATTCTCTTTCGTTGATCGTTGCTTCGTTTGACTCGTCCTCTCCTTCGTAAAGTATCACTTCGTTCAAATCGTCCTCTCCTTCGTAATTTGTCACTTTGCCGGATTCCTCCTCTTCTTCGGGGATATTCTTTTTTCCGTTTGCTTTTGGTATTCGCTTTTTCTCAAGCACCGTATCTTTTGGTAAGTCCGGGCATTTTCCGCGGAAATGTACCTCACTTAAACGCGCTGCTAATGTACTTTTACTTCCATGGGTCGCTAAGTTCAATACCGAACACCAATTGCGAAGTTGGTTGCTCGTGAAATCATTAGCGTTTATCGGTTCCATAGTGTTCTCAGTTAAAGTCTTGCAGGAATGGCTTTTAGCACGAGGTTTCGCGCCCACTTCTGATATTGTAGCAGAGTAAAGGACGTCTTTCTGCATCGGTGTCACTCGCAAGACTGACTCTCATTTATTTATTCTCTCTCATTCTCTCGATCGTCTTAAAGTGTGTATGCATACATATAAATCACAGGGTTGCTTAGGGCTTCTACAAAAGGGTGTGTATAAGTAAAACAGATATGCTTAAAACTACTATGTATAAAAGAATTTACATAACTAAAATATATATATATGCTTAGGGCTACTACAGCAGTTGGGTATGTTTTCCGATTTTTGTTTCTATATTTATTGCCCGTATGGATTTCGATATAATTCGTTAGGAAAACATTTTTAGAAATTCTGTTAACTTACAAATATTTATTTTAACCATATATGTGGTTGTGAATAATTTGAATAAGATAAGTTTTACACTAGTTAAGCTTTAACAAAAATCATTAATGGAATATTAAAAATAAAATAAATTTAATAAAGTATGTATTTAAAAAAAGCAAACCTTATGAATATAATTATTTATACTTAATGCCAGTGCAAAAGGTTTAAATACGTTTTGACGAGAGAGTTAGAAATATACAATTTATTGTGCTCCAGGAACTAAAAACCAATACAAACAAGGTTATTATTCATTGGTCACCGCTTGACTTGCCATTCAGTTTTCAATTTCTTTGGGAATCATGAATTTCCCCGAGTTTCCCGTATTCCCTTCGTTAAAGCTCAAAAGGAGTGGGAGGCTGGCTGTCTAATGCCGTCCACGACATGCGACACCATTTCGCGAATTCTCTTTGATGCGTCAGCGCATCCGAAGTGAATACACAACAATTCTTTTTTAATTTTCTCCCGGCGAATCCAATACGCTTGATGACCGACCCAACTTCTTTTATGCACGCAGCGCATTAAATTGAATTTTAAATGAAGATTGATTTTTGCGCTCGTCCCGCAATAGAAACAACAACAGCGAGAAAACCAGGCCGCCCGAAAGGGAAAAATGCGAAAAAGGCGAGAGTGCCGATGCCAAAGCCACTTGCCAAGAAACCAAAAATGAAATATACAAAAAAAAAAGAAACGGCAAAAAGAAGAAAGCAATTTAAGGGAAAGAGGAGAAAACCCAAAACAAATGCCGCCCATTGTAATTAGAGACAATGGAAGAGAGATCCCTTGTGACTGCAGCGCGCGACCCGGACCCTTTTGGCCCTTTTACCCTCCTCTCTTATCTAAATTAATTCAAATGCCTGAAAGAAACACAAATAATTAAAATTAATTATGTGGAAAATATTCAATAAGTTGGAAATTATGCAAACGAGCGCAAAGTAAACGCCCCAAAGATAAAACTAAGTGCAATTTCGTTCCGCCGTCCGTCGGGGAGCGTCAAACATTTTGTTGACCAAAAATATCTTCTCCTACTTAGCATTGATGGACACGGGCCGTTGAACGTTGGACGGACGGATGAATGGATGAATGGACGGCTGGCCAGTTGGATGGATATGCGTATTAGAAATAACATACCGGATTGTCAAGCTGGCAATGCTCAATATATATTTTCTCGGTTGAATTTTCGAAGAGAAAGAAACTATCTGGCGAATGGGAACGAGTGGCGCGAATTGTTCGTGTTCGAGTTAGCAACAATTTCCGGCATTTCGAATACTGAACTGAGTGAGTGAGCGAGTTCGTATTGGCGGCGGCACGTTTTCCGACCGAAAGTAGCGCAGATTACTTAAAAATACCAAAAACCCAAATTGGAACAGATTTTCAGAGCCGATCCCAGTACAGATTCTCCCGACTCGGCGGCAGCATTCTCCGTTCGCATCGCATCTGTTCCTCATTCCGCTTCTGTCCGCCGCGCGAAAAACATGAAATTGAAAATCAATCTGACGTTGCTCTGTGCGACACTCGTCGGCCTCCTGTCCATCATCCTATTGACACAGACAACGGGCATCGAGGCATTTGGCGGGGGAGCCAGCAGTTCTTCAGGGAATGGGGCCACGTCATGCAAAGAGCTGAGTGAGTTTCGCGGAAAAATTCATTTCGATTGTTCTTTAACAGTGTAATTACAATTCTGGATAATTTTTGGATTAAATAATGAAGTCAAACTTGTTGGATTTTCTCAAGTTAATGCAGTAGCTTCAGGAAAATAAATATAATTCAGTGAAACTTTACTCATTTTTTTAGTTGAACGTTTTTTGATTTCACAAATTTGTATCATAAAGTTAATAAGCAAATGTAATTTTGTTGAATGAGAAAAGGATTATCGAAGTGTCCGCACTTTATTAATTAAATTTCAACTTTGTTACCCAAAGAGAACTTACTTAAATTCCAAATAAACTGTCACATTACTTTGTTATAAATTTATGGCTAAGGTAAATAGCAGCATTCCACATCCTAATAATGAGATATCTCAGTACGTGCCAAGTTTTTCCCGCTTGTCTTTCTTCTTTTTTTTTGTCTGGGAAATTGTTCTATTTTCCCGCTTATGACTACAGCAGCGTGGCCAGCGGGAAATTATGAAATATCTGTCGCATGGCTCGAGGCCCATATAAACAAACAAATTGTAATTGCACTTAATGAGGCCAGTCGAAGAGATTTCTACGGAAATGTTCCATTCCAGGCAGCAATTAATCGCGGAATATGTATACTATATATATTTTTTGTAGACAATGTCAACTGCTATGTGGGCCGCAACGAGGGAAACTTCTGCAACAGCAAGGACCAGACCAAGGCGGTCACCCGTTGGTACTACGACAAGGGTCTGTGCAAACCCTTCAGCTACAAGGGTTGCAATGGCAATCGAAACCGATTCTGCACACAGGAGAGCTGCGAATCGCGTTGCGGTGACGATTGATTGGCATTAAACCATTGGATATATATATATAGCATATATCCCTCCGTACTTAGCCGATAAGTTTGTACGTGTATGTTTAGACTAAGAGCAAATAGAGATCACTTTGCACACTCAAAAAAATCATTCATAATTTATGGTTTATTTTGATTTTTTCTACTGGTTTCAGTTCAAAATATTATTTATTTATTTACAAATATCTTGCATACATTTATTGGCTGTTTAAACATTTTTATCTGACATTTATAGATAGTACGCGATTTTACTAAGAACTAAATAAAGAATGCTTCAAATAAAATGAGAAAGAGTTCCTTTTTAATTCGTATTAATTATAATTCGCCACTTTGGAATGCCTATTAATTTTATTTGACCATTTTTTTATAGTTTTTATATAATTTTATTTATATCTGTTATTGCTTTTGGCAGTTTTAAACTTATCTAATACAAAGTAGTGGATAATTCATCAAACTTAAGACTTCTTATTAATAATTTATACTTATTTCATTATTTATGGATTCATTTTCAATTTACACATTTGTTTTAATATATTTTATCAATTAATAACAACTAAATTTGAAATTGTGCTTTCCAAGTCTCTTAGATTTACAAATCCCTATCATTTGTATCAATTATTTCCACGTATTTCAAAGCCAAAAAAAAATGTATTCAATGCTTTGGTAATTTATTTCTTTGTATTAGGAATTATTAAGTCTTCACGTGCTTACATTGTATCTTGATTTCCATATATATTCTTTCAGTGCACAGACTCACGAAGCCCCAGACCTTAAGTGTTTTTACCTTTGATCAAACAGTTTTTGACTAAATGCCGCCCAAAAATAGACACTCAAATGTTGTAAGCTGTCAGCGGTGGATCGGCACTTTGTTCACTGTCAGGGTTGTATAAAAAGCAAAAAAAAAACATATATATAAATAAATAGAAGAAAAAATCGAGTGACTGGGGAAAAAAATGCGCCAAATGTGCTAACTGTCAGTGGCATATCAAATGGCCCCTTGACATGGCACTGACAGTGTCGGCAAGATTGTGACTGCCACCCATTCCGACGGCTTTTAATGCTCATCTCCCATCGCAATTCGCATGATGCTGACGTACTCCGCCTGGACTTTGTCAGGGAAACAACAGGAAACTGGGAGCAGGGACCAGGGTAAGCGGGAAATGGGATCCGGGGGATCAGCCACAACCACCAGCAGCTGGCCAGTGTCAGGGGCATCAAAGAGCTGTCAACAGAGGCCCTTTTTTGCTGCTATCGACTTACAGCTAATTAAAATGGTCTACATTTGCATTTACCTCTTGCCATTTACCTGTTGACTCACGAGGGCAGGTGGAACGAACGGCATTAATCGCGATGCCGGCATGCGTCGGTTTTGACAGGCCTTTGTTTTAGCCGAGATCGCTTGATTGCTGTGCACAAACAAATGCCAATCAAATGCATAATAGCATCGACTCACCCAGAAACGAGATGGGAACATGACATGCCAATAATGGCAGCACATTAATCTGTTTAAATGACAGCTCTTATAGCGTCGAAAAAAAACTAAGAATGAACGTAGGAATTTCCCCCGAGAAAACCATGCGAGTCATGTGCCAAAACTTCGCTTTGGATGTCGGCAATGTTCACAGAAAATACTAATGAGTTTGAAGTCGACAGAACCGACCATTAAATACCAAACTTTTCTAGTTATAGCACATTTTATAGCGAATATTTTGCTGAAAGTTTTCTTCTGTGGCATTTTTTAATAAAGAAAATTTCGGAAGAAAAAGAATTATACCGACCATAAAACACCCGGCAAATGGGCAAAATCAAAAAAAAAATCTATCTAATCTAAAAATTCTGCTTTTAACCTTTATATTATTAATTTCCAAGCATGTACACTACTACTATCAATAATTACCTACTTTTGCTATTAACAATTAAGTAAATTCAATGTTGACTTGAGAACAGAATAAATATATATATATTTACTCATTATGATATCCCATTTATTTTCAAATATTTCTATTATTTTCCCAAATAATCATCCCAAAAAGCGCATAGTTTTTCCAACTACTCAAGCTAAGTTTCGACAGGAAAAAATTCGCAACGCACAAAAGAAAAGCCCGCTCCCCGGCAATTTGCATGAAATTAGTTTGCGTTCGGGCTCCTAATTGGAAATTTAAAACGAGAACTCACGCACACGGCAATGAAGGCGAATTGCCGGTTAGATGGACAAAGGCAGGCGGGCAATGGCCACTTTCCACTTTGGCGCTATAATTGAAAAATGGCAAATCCACTAGGCATTAGAGATGCAAGGCGAATAATCAGCGATGGCGCCATAAATGATGCATGAGTCGGAAAAGATGAAAAACAAACATTAAAATCGCGCAGAAGCGAAAAGCGTCGTAAAAATGTTAAAGCCCACAAATCTGGGAGCGTGACATTAAATGCATGTAATTTGATTATTTATCACATTTTTGTACATTTAACGACTCAATTGAGTTTTATGTGACCAAAAAATCGGAGGCAGACTGGCCATTCTCCCGATCCTGGACGATGATGAGATGGAAATTTCGGTTTGTGTCTGTTTTGCTTTCATTTCCCATGCCTCGTTTGTCCCCTGGTCTCTGCTCTAAGGTTGCAATTTTGTAAAAATCAGAAAAGTTTCGTACTCTGTGCGGGGGCAGCATCCGAACTTTGACAATGCCCGCAAAAGTATGCTATGCTAAATGTTTTGCTTAGATGGGAAACTGAAATGTTTCTCCTGGTGCCGCACAGGAGGAGCTCCTGTTTGTTTGTTTGCTCGCTCGTTTTCGTACGGCATAAATGGAAGTATGCCATAAAGCAGGCTAAAACCATGAACCAAAGGAATTTATAAAACGCAAAAATTGCTTTTGTTTACCCCAGTCGGAGTCCACAAAAGAGTCCACACAGAGCGGGACTAAGGCCGAAGCCGGAGGGATTCCGGAGGGAATTTTGTTGTCCACCCCAGGACCACTTTCGCTCCATCCCTAATCTGTCTTGCATGTGTTCATATAAATTGTGTGTTTATTCGAGTGCATTTCCACTGCGTCGCACTCTCAGCCGCAGCCGGACCACGTTTAGTGGCCATGCTGCTGGCCAGGCCAGCAGCACACAAACAAACGAGCCGTGGCCCAAACCAGGCACGCACACCCTCTCAGACACCGGGCTATCCGCTCCCCACTGGCTTTGGGGCTTCATTTATGCGTGTGACTAGAGATTCTGGCCCGAACTTTAACTATTTTTCCGTTTAAGCAATTCTAAGGTACCTCTTAGTGGTTGAGTCTTAGTTATGTTCTCGACCCTTTCCCTTCAATTGAATTAAAATTCCTTCTCAACCGAAATGAAAATGGAGGAAAAAAGAAAGTTACCCATGAAATTTATTGCCATTGACTTGCCAGCGACTTATAGAAAAAGTTTTCACTGCTTTTGGATGTGTTTTCCACCGACTTCACCTTCAAAATGCGCGGACTTTTTATTTTTGGGAGCTGTGGAAAAAGTTAAACCCTTTGGCCAATTTAATTTCGTTGCTGCGGTTGTTGCTGTTGGTGCCTTTGTGTTTTCCACACAAATTGGTTTCTCATTCTGCTTGATTTCATGCACAATCTGGAGACGAGTTTCTGCAGGTGCCACACACACCAAACACACGCATCGGGGAACACTCGGTACAGTACATAAACAGTGGAAAATATAATGGGTAAATATCTCAAAACTCAGTTTTAAACTATTGAAATTGAGGTTTTCTTACTTTAAAATTGTTTTAGGAATTCAGCTTATAAACTCAAGGCAAGTTTTCAATTTTCCCTTACGTATACACTCAGGAAATTCTCGATTTTTCTCTGTGTTCCGGCACTTCAAGCAGCAGCCCCTTGACTGGCACCTGCTCTCGGTCTCTCGGCCCACTTGACTTGTTATCTGCACTTGGCCGATCAGCCCACTTACACTTGTTGCCACTCGAGCTTCTCGTTTCGTGTGGGCGTGGCCTTATCTAGTTCTTTTCGTGGTATATACACACGTCCTTATGTGTATTTACTATAGAGGTATATAGTCCCAAGACGCGCATTTATTTATCTAGAAATTTTTGCTCTCCTGATGCGTGTTCACGCATTGGAAGTGTGTGACAGGAGCAAACAAACTGGCGCAGCAGCAACTGCAGCGCCGTTATCCTGGAGCCACGCTTGCTATCCCCCAATGCATCCAGCAGGATTGTCTTTCCTTCTATCCTGCTCGACATGTTGGCAGGGCTTACACGGAGTGCCAAGTCAGGGGATTCGGATCTTAATGGGCGAGAAAGTAGCTCTTAACGGTAAGCCACTATGGGTAGCTAAAGGGTTACGTCTTCACTGTAAGGACTTTTTAATATCCTTTTTAAATGCGCTAAAGTTTCCCATTTAAATGGGCTTAGAGTTCCTGACTATTTTAGTTTTCAAGCCCCTATTTGATTGGCAGAGATGGCTGTGCCAATTCTTTCGTTTTTGAGGACAAACAGAAAGTTTTCTAACAATTGTAAAGGCAGCAGAGTAGCTAAAAATTGTCAGGAGCCATTCCTTTTAATTATTATTACCTTTAAAAAACGCCAAAAAACTTTATCTTACTATTATTATTATTTTTGCTGATTAAATTATAGCAACAATTTGAAAACCTTCTCTACAAGCTGAACTCTTTATATATTTTAGGAAAGCAAAGCCATTCATCTGAAAAATAAATTGTGCTTGATAAGCAATAATTTAATTTTATGGGATTAAAGAGATTATACTTAAACATTCGACATATATTTATAAATTAATAAATTTATTAATTGCCAGGATAATCCTATAAATACAATTACTCTTCAAATTTGATTTGGCCTTCTATCAGTTTTATACTTTTTCTACGTATTTACAATGTTAGTTAGTTATTTATTTAGTTTTCCCTTCCTTCATCCCAACCAACAAATTAAAATATTTATACACACACTCTCTCGAAGCGACGAAGCAAAGGCAGAGACTCGCATATTAAATTAAATATGAACCTACTCCAAATAACATCAACATGCTATTTCTATTTAAATTTCGCCTTGGGTCCATTGCTGCACGTAGAAGATAAAAATATATGTATAAGTAAGTACGAAAAAGAGAAGGTGTGGCCAGAAGGGGAGGGAGGTGGGATGGTGAAGTACGTGTGGGTGGCGTTGGGATTTGGGGCGTGGCAACAAACATATTGCTGACAGAGTTAAGCAACAGCTCGGGCTCAGTGAATGAATGAGGGAACGATGAGTAAGGGTGTGTGTGTGTTGACTGGCTGTGCGTGTGAGTTAGTGTCAAGTCAGGGACATTTAGTAATTCCGCAGGCATATCAAGGACAACGTACTCATAAATACCAAAGGCAAATGCCACAGCAGCAACGGCAGCGGCAGTGGCAGCAACAAAAACAACTGCATCCTAGTCCCTGTAGCATCCTGAGTCCCTCTCCTGTCTGTTTGTATTTGTATGTATGGAATTTTTAACTTCATTATCGAACCCGTCTGCCTTTTTCTCCGTTTTCGCGTTTCCTTCTACATAGAAAGAAATTTTCAAGAAAAGTGTGAGTTCTGAAATATATATTCTACTCAATTTATACCTATTCAATTACCAATTTTGATGTGGGAGTGCCTTTATTATAATTATCGTTAATAAACATTTAATAAACCTTTTATTATGGCTATTAAATCTAGCAGTAATAAGTTCTAGGATTTTGCAAAAATATATGTGATATATTTTCCTTAATTTCTAATTTTGGAAAGTGGCAACAAATTATTTAAAAAGTCATTTTTTTAAACAATTTATTCAAGAAAATTCCACATATTTCTTACCAATTTTTGGTAGGCATAAATATTTATTAAATTTTATTTATTTTAGTTTAATCTTTCAGTGAGAAACTCTAGCATTTTTTTGTCGTGTAGCCATTGTCTCTAGTCGCATTGCTCAACATCTTTCACATTGCGAGGCACAACGGCATGCATACCTAATGCCCAATGATGTGCACACGGGACTCGACCCTCGACTCCCAGGCAGAAGCCTGACTTCTTTCCATCATTGTCGCTGCCAGTTGTCAGTCAGAGGGAAAGAGAGGGCTCCGGCTCCGGCTCCGGCGAGTGGATTCGATGTCGGACTCCTTGGATTCCCCGAGCGGCTTTGCCATGGCAAGACATTCAAAAAATCATTAATCTCATTTCTGGACCAGAGGCAGTGCGAATCGAAAGGCGGAACGGAGTCTTGGATGGAGACCTCTGTCCCTCAGACCGCCACTCTATCTATCAGCCACACTGGCCTTTTCCTAATCCAATTGCTTGAAAATTTTTCACTTTTTGTGTGTTGCCGGGCCCATAAATTCATTTGCTGTCCGCCAATGTTTTGTTATTTATTTGACTTTAGCACGTTTTCCTGCGTGGCACTTTCTTCGCCCTTTTTATTTTGGAGAACCTGAAACCTGAATCGAAACCTTAAAATGATGTGATGCCACGCCCGCAACGGAGGACTCAGAACTCAGAAGTCGGAACTCGGAACAGCTGTACGGCTGTCAGCAGTCGAGCGGGACAGAAACTGAAGGAGCACGCGATTTATAGCACACCTAGGCGAAAGTTTTGCATGGCAGGAGCATGTATTTCGAGCACGTTTGCTCAATGAGCAAACAAATAGGGGATTGGGATTGGGAAATGGGATTGGGATTGCAAACGGTACGAATTCTCGACCGCGAGAATGGGAATTGAATTTATAGCGTCTATTTATTTGTGCGTATGTCAATGCCAAGTGTCGGTTCGGTTCGGTGGTGGCGCCACGTCTACGGCCAAGGACGTCGACCACAGTGCGTATGAGTGATATTTGCTACGGATGCCGGCTGTAAAAGTGAAATTTAATTAATTATGTGCCACTGGCTGGAAAATTGTGTGCTGTTCTGCTCTGTACTCTGTACTGTGTGTCTGAGTCTGAGCATGGCTTCGAAATGTATGCAATGATTTATGGACATTCCCCCTGGGATCGTTTCGCTATTTTCATGTCTGTTTTGCTTTCGCTTCTGTGTTTTGTATTCTGTTTTTCCCTCAGCTTTCACTTTCTGCGTGTGCAATTTTGACGCGAGCGGAGGAGCCACGACGACGACTCAAAAGCGCAACATGAGAATTTATTTGGCTCACATTCGTCTTCCGGCGGCATCTCGCATGCACTCACTCACATTCGCCCACATACCCTAAGCTCCTGCCCACATGGCACATTATTAATAGTTCTGGTGGCGCCTGCAATATCCTGTCAAATTAATTTCAATTTAATTAAATTTTTTCACTCCCAGTCAGTCGGCGGAAAAAATAAATGAAAATTTCTGTCAAATAAATGTTAAAAAATTGACTCATTGCAAGGCATTCGGGCTGCTTCCCTGGGTGAAAAGTCAGGGAAAGGAATCACAGCTGCAGAAATATTTACCAGCATTTGTTTTGCACCCCTGACGCGACTCGGTGTGTGTGCGTGTGTGCGAAGTTGGGAATTTCTCACGCTTGGCACTGAAGCCATTTTTCGCCGGAAACCCGCCGTTCCCGCCGTTCTCTCTGTTCACCCGAAACTTTGGCTTGAGCCATTTGCCAAACGGAATAGTTCAGCTCGCCTGCTGCCTTGCTGCTATCCCGCTGCTGGTTCAGCGCTTTGGAAATGCTCTCATTTATCAATATGTCAGCTGTTGTATAACTATTAATGTTGCTAGTGCCCCGAAACCCTCCGCTAAGCTCCGCGGCCACGGGTATATGTATGCACTGAGAAAATAACTCATTATAGTTACTTTTAAATGAGTCCAACAAATAGTTTCTTAGTAATTTAGACGTGGAAATGGCACAGAAAGTTGATATATCGATACCAATTCGATATGTCACACGAATACCTGTATAAACAAGTAATTTGAAACTGCAGCCGATATAAACATCGATATTTGGCATCAGTGTCGATATAAAAATCTATGTTTTAACGTTGCGATATCAGAATAGTTTAATCAGAAAGAAGAATAAATTAAATATTATAAATAATAATATATTAGTATTTTAATCTTAGGTGTCATTCTTTTGATATCGATCATAGTGAAAGTTTAACCTTAAGTACACTTCATACTTCCCGATAGGTCAAATTTCACTATATCAAAGTTACTTCGGACTCCTCCGTCTATAAATATACATTAAGGAAAGCGTCTTATTAACAACAGGCTACAATTTTATAAAAAGAAAATTTAAAGTAGACTCTGAACCCTCGTTTCGAACTATGTATAAACCATAAATACTAATTATTGATATTAATTAACTTTACTAGATTTTCCTGAGTGCCTAGCTCATTGAGCAGACTTCAGCTCTAAGGCATCAAATGCGTTTGAACTAATTTTCAGCAATTTATTTTCATTCCGCCAGCCGCCCGATGCATCAAGTTGGTTTTTCGAGACATATCTCGGGATTAATGGGAAATGCATTAGCATTAATAAATGATTGCGCTCTGGCTTTGGCTTGGCTGCTGCCTGAATGATTGGCTGCTCCTCTCCCCTGCCTTTTGGCCTATTAATCATGCAGGGACCGGGCCGTTCTGGCCGAATCGAATGTCAACGCTGCGTATGAGTGACGCGGCACAAAGGACTCACGTGATTGAATTGCGCATTTGCCTTGATTCATTTAACAAAACACTCGATGGAAAATGAATGCGTCGAAAGTGCAAATAAATGCATTCACCTTTAAACGGATTACCAGCTTAATAGACCAGACTGGTATGAAAATTAAAAATGCTTTTTCATAAATGCAGCTGGGGTAACGACGGGGGCTAGTGTCTGTCTGTCAATTCCCCGGATGCCTGGCATTTCATTTGATTGCAACAAATGGTGCTTCTGGGACCAGGACCCCCCATATACTTCATATCTGTGTATATATCTGTACCATATATGGCCGACTCTTTTGTGTTTATTTTATTTTCGCTACCCCGCCGACCAGGATTCTTGCCGTCTTATTTGCTTGTCAAACTCATCTGCGGCCCCGAGTGGGGCTTGTTGTCATTCGGCATGTGGGAAGAAAAAAAATAATACAAATTATGGCAAATGGGAGAAAATTTTAATAAAATTCAGCAACAACGAAAATAACAGTGAAAAATGAAACCAGACAGGACGGAAAAATCACAGGACACCCACACACCCGCACAACACACAGACGAGGAGAATGTCAACAGCGAGTTGTAAAAAAACGTCAATGGGAAGCTCTGCAAAATTTGTTCAAAAATGGAAGAAGCTCTTGTTATCCTTATGTGTCGAGGAAAATTCCATAAAATTAATGCTCTTCTATTTAAAACTGTTTCCATTTCCTTAATCATCAATTGGCTTTTTATTGAATATTAATTATTTACAAACTGTTGCTGATGCGATAAGAGGAGAAAACATCTCAACAATACGTAAATTAAATAATAACGTATCACGTATCAGATTCGTGAGCGCCAAAGCACAAGAGAACGGAGCCAAACAGGCGGTGGCATTAATTCATGAGGTTGCTGTCGATGGGATTTCCGGTTTGCAACTTCCGCTTTTCACGCTCTCTGCCTGACAGGCAGCCGCACACGCACACGCACTGTAATGCCATCTCTCATTCACTATTAATGCAAAAATTGTATTGGTAAAGGCAAATTGAAAATTTAAATGAAAATTCCAATGTCAACATGTCACTGCAAATTAATGCGGTCAAGCCAAATCCGCAGATTTCTGGTCGCAACCTTGTGAATCATTGAAAATTAAAAGTCAAACACTGTTTTGACTCCAGTTACAGTTCCACCCGATGCAAATAATACTATTTTTCCACAAATGTGGTTATCATTCACAAAGAGATCCAATTAACTTTGGTTAATCAATGATTTATTTGCATTAGTTAACACGCTAACGCTAACGCATTTATTATTAAACGAGCCAAGCCTCGTTGACAGGGATTTTAAGCATAAATTAAGGCAATTATTCCTGGCCCTTTTAATTAATTTTAAACGATGATCAAATAGAAGGCCATGCCAGCCTCCGCTTCCCCACTGGATTTCGTTCGACAACTTGTTATCCTTCTTATAATGGTGAATTGCAAGTAACCCGGAATTAAAAGCAATTATTTTGCCACCAACGGAATAACCAAAAACAAAAACTCAAAAAACACAAGGCAGCGAAACACATTACAAAAACCAAGCGAGCAAAAAGCCATACATACTCCGGAAGCTAAAATATTTGCTTAAACGCATATTTACTTGCCAAAAAAATGAGAAAAAAAGGAAACCGAGCAAAATTGGTTTGCAAACAGAGGCGGAACAAAAACATCAGCTACGCCAGCATCATTTGGCGAAATCAATTTTCCTTCCAACCAAGGGGAAAAAGTATAAAGTGCAGCAAACAAATCAAAATTACCAAATACAAATGCGGGGGCGGAGGCAGGCGTGGCCCACACCCCCAGGAACCTCCCTACACTTCAGACCCAGCTTGTGAGGTTGAGTCACATATGCAGTAAAAACACAGCAACCATGGCTATGGCTCCATGTGGCGAGAACGGAAATTGCAAGTGATTGCTTAAGCCTGCGTTAAAGCCCAAGCGAAAATGGAAATTTAACCCCGACGCTTAATCAGGAGGGAAGGCTGAAGGATGGGGCACTCCAGCTGCAACGCCGCAGGGTGCGTCTGCGTTTACTTGTAAGCTTAGTCAGTCAGCTCTCTTCCTCCTCCGCTTGCCCATTTTGCATCCCCACTGAATTATGTTTCCCCTACCCCCCGCGGTCCAAATTTTGAAGCATGTCATGCATTTTAAATTGCGCAATCGGGGCCACAATTAAATCCTGCAGCAAAATGCATTTTAATTACCCAGCAAGCACTCGCAAAAAATGATTAAGCTTAAGGGTTCATTAATAAATTATATGTGAGGAAGTTATATAAATGATTCTCTTGATATGTGGGAAATATCTTAGCCCTACATTGTTGGACATAAAATTAAGAAATTTAATTGGTTGAATAATATTCAAGTTAAGCACTTTTTGAATTATTTAATTCAAATGTCAGCACAACTTTGTATACAAAGATATATATTTTCTCCCAGTGGCCATGCGTTGCAGTCGGCCAACAGTGCGTATGTTTGATTGGACGAGCAATTCAATTATAAATCCAACCACGCAACTCCTTTGGCGATGGCATGCCCGATACAGGGTTCACAAGTGGAGAGAAGGTGCTTGCTGCCGGTTCATCTGCAGGTGCCTGCGGGCCAAAGGTCAACGCTTGGCTGGCTCCGCACCTGGAGTGGCTGCTATTGCCGTGGCCGCTGCTGTGGTCAACCGACCGCAATGCAAATAATTCACGTTAAGTCCGAGCAGTGCATCAAAGGGGCTCCAACCCACTGCCACCCCAAACTCCAGGCCAACCCTCTCGACGGCTGTCAGTGGGATATCGCGTATACGCCTGCGAAGGGCGACCGCATGTGGTCTCGGTCGTAATTTATGATTATAGGCACCTCAGAGCCACGCCAGCGTGATTCCCACTCGAATGTGAATGTGGGAGTGGGGCCAGTGGTTTTCCGATGCTGTCACACCGACGAGAGGGACAGGGGCGGTCGTCGTCAACACTTTACGGCTATTAAAGGACTCGGCTTAGGCCTGAATTAATGGCGGCGCATTAAAATCACAGATTAATGCCAGGCCAGCGATTTGTTTCACGGCTCCTTAACGATTTCAATAAAACACAACAGAACTCAAACAGAAATGGAATAACAACTGCGAAAGTTTCCTCCCCCCAAAAAAACCCCGGGAGAAAGTATAAAACTTTTTCCAACCTCATCGATGAGCTGATAAGTGGCAATTGAGACGACACGCGTGTGTATCTGTATCTGTGTCTGTGTCGGGGCGCGGGCTCCAAGTGCCAAAGTTGAAAAAGTTATTTGCATGTAAATTTGTTGTTAAGATCACAAATGTAATACAAATAGCGGCAAAAAAGCTCGAAGAAAACGGGAAAACTTTACACAAAAGTCAAATGATTAAGTTGGCAATGAGAAAAGGCGGAGGCGAAGATAAGGGAGCCCTGTTCAAAGGGGAAAGTACTAAGAAAAGAGTTTCATTAGCAAATGCTACGTGGAAAACCCTTCGCTTTGCACACTCACTTGCACCCTTTCAACGTGTTTTGTTTGGCGCGCCCACACATCGCGAAATAGGCGCTGTATTTCCGTTTCCGCTTAACTGGCAAAATTCATTAAGCCCGGCCAAGTGGCCGCCCCTCCAGTCACTCCATCACCCATTCCCTTCCCATTCACCACGATGGCTCAATCAATGCCGTGTGCTCAATAAACTTTCATTAACTTCATTCGTCAGTCAGTCAGTCGCTCCCAGTCTGGGTGCTGCCTGCGATTTGTAAGTGTTTTGTAAACATGACTTACACAATTGCCTGCCAATATTTTTGCAGCCAATGCATTGCCCAGGCCGACGTACCAATAACCTGTGAGTTTTCCGACCTAGTAGTAACAGGATCAGTGCACACACAGAAATCTAGCTGTACCAGTAAATAACTATATAAATTTTATAAATCATTAGCAATTTAGTTACCTCTATCTACAGTACTTTCCTCAGGCAGTTCGTCGAAGCTCCATATTCTTTGTATCCTTTTTTTATTACTGGCAGTAACCTCTTCTTTTTCTCTACTTTAAGGAAATCTTTACAATTTATTACATTTTAAAAGAATATAAAAAGAAGCACAACTGACATTTCTCTCAGTGCCTGCCAGGCCCAGTCAAAGTGAATAATTCATGAGGTGCCAGCAATAAACTTACCCCAACAGCGGATTGCTGGTGGTGGTGGGTCAAAAAGCGTCTGTCAAGTGGCAAAAGGCAAATGCAAAAATCCCAATTACAATCCGATTTCGTGGGATCCTGGCCCCGGTCCCGGCCTCAAAGCGAATCAGTCGAAAATTTAATTGAGCATTCAAAGACGCATTGACACGTGCGACAGACGAAATGCGGCGCCAGGAGTTGCAGGACTCTCAGCCCAAAAGGACTCTGCTCTAAGCAGGAGTGGCAATGGGAATGGTGGGGCATCAGGTTCAATCCCAATGCCAAAACTCGAATTGCTGCTCCTGCTGCTGTCAAACGGGGGAATGAGAATGGGAAACGTTTCCAGGGACAATTTATCCCACAGTTTGTGTTTGTCACTCTATTCCTGGTTGAACTCCGGATTCTAGCTGAGGCTGCTGCTGTTGCTGCTCCTCCTGGACGGCGAAGGTCCTTGTGTTTTTGCTGGCGGACATCTTGTTATCGAAGCTGTCTGCACGAGCTCTCGGCGTGGGACACCGTCTACATGATTGGCAGTTCGGGTTCAGGCTCAGGCTTAGCCCCCAGTAGCCCCCCCGGAATGTCCGAAATGCAACCATGTCCCGGTAACTCGACAATTTCCCTCGTCTAAACCTGGCACCCTGAATTTCCCATTTCCTTTTAAAAAGATGTCAGCTCACTGTCACCAAGGGCACTGGAAAAAGCGTAATCATTGCATAAGTCAGGGCTTTAAATTTGTTGGGTTTGTAAACAATCTACAGAAACTTTTGCAACCAAAGTGCATATCTATTATAACAAATTTATATACAATTATAATCGTTAAGGCAAATTTTGCCTTTGCACTGATTTATTCAAATAGGAAAACAAGGTTTTGCCAGAACAAACAACCTTATAACATTATAAAGATGTGTAATATTTGGAAATCACATCCACTTTTAATTAGTTTAATTACAGAATAAATAAAGGACAAATGTATTTGACTCATGTCTAATTTTCTCCATTGAAGTAATTTTCTTAGAGCTATTTTCTTTGCCACCTCTTATTGATTTATTGTAATTACTTGGCTGAATGAGAATGTCATGTTCATATCATTAATTAATTATTTTATTGGATAAAAATACTAAACAAATGTACGTTGTTAGGATGTTGTGATCTGCCTTGAGTATATTTCTCAGTTTTCTTTTTCATTTAATTTAAATATTGGAGTTAAATATAATTGCTCACAAATTACTTTAATCTAATTTAGTTGTCCCTATAACTTGTAATATTTGTAATTGGCTTGAAATAAAATGGGAAATAAATTGTAACTTTAAGTTTAATTTTAAGCTTATTTTAAGATTATCGAAATAATATTATTATTAATTATGCACCATTAGCAATATAGCAGCATTTTGTTATCTTTAATTTTCTAGGGGTTTTTTGTGATAGGTCAGACGTTTTTTGTTACTTTCAATATTTTCTTTCCGTGTTGTTCCCCAACTCCTTCTGGGAAAAAGATCAGCGCTCGAAACGGCCAAGTTTCGACGCCAATTCCAGGCCGCCGAGGGCAGCTTCAAAGCCGTCACGTCGCCAACTAATTATCAACATAATTAAAAGGTGCCGTGACAATTCCCGGCGGGGCCACTGACTGATTATTGGCAGAAAGTGTTTAAGTATATTTCATTTTATTTTCTGCAGCATGGTATTTTTCTTTTCTAATTGAATCACGTTCGTCCGTGGACTGGGACTTTGCGCCAAAATTGGTAACCGTCGCCTATATATATAGATATGTTTTTCTTGATAGTTCCTCTGACGCAGGCACGCCCAGATCAGTCCTCAATCAACACGCCCCCCAATGGGATGGGTCCTGGGGAGACGAACAACTTAATCATCATCAAGTCAACATTAGTCACACTCCTCGCAGCGCGTTATCCTTCGGGGGTGGAGCGGCCTCGGAGTCGACGTCGGCATCGGAATGAGAGCTCAAATGTCATTGCGAATGCCATTTGCAAGTCTCTTTGATGGCCACGACAATGAAGACATTTGGCCGAGAAACCCCAGCCTTGTGGCTGTGGCAGCGATACTTGCATTAAACTGATAATTATGCTTAATGCCATTTGTTGATAGTTCAGGGGAGTCGGCGGAGTCTATTGCGTGGCATTTAGATTAGCGCCATCAGAGGCAGTTTCCATTCGTATTTGGGAAATATATGGGCATATGTATAAATACACTGAAGAACGGATAAAACGAAGATTTTATCTGAAAATAGTTCAGAAAATATTCACTATGAGCAAAACAGTATGTATAAAGTACCTTCTTCTCTTGTCTTTTTTGGAACGATCGAATGGATGGAAAAGTCTGAAAATCGAACAATTTCGCATTAACAATGTATATATTTCTTAATATCGATATTATTGACAGTAGCAAGACAAATACCCGAAAATGCCATTTGTTTTTTTTTTTTATATTTTTTATCGAATATATTAAAAAGTCTTACGAACTTTCAAAAATGTAGAAAAACTATTTATATTTTAAAATCATATTCAATTTTAAAATAGTACAAACTAAGCACAGGCTTTTCTTTGACATATTTATTTAAGGTAGTATAGATTTATCTTTATCATATTGTTAATATATATATTTATGTATTCCTCTACCATACCGATAAATCGATATTTCCAAAGTAATTAAATTTGTTGATTTCACAAAACCACGCTTATAATAAATTAATTCGCAATTAACGTTTCTTATCATTTCTGGCTGTCCTAGATTTGTTTCCCGTGTACTTCAATACACCTGCAATCGGTAAAGCTGCCTTCCAGTGGGGGTATGAGCTGATATCCCTACCTGGGTGCCTATTTCAAAAGGTTAATTACGCACGTTTGCATATCACGCGCCACATGCTGCCGCCATTGTTTATCTAAATTGTTATTGCCACTGGCATCGGCACAATATCAAGGGGGTCGAGAGGGAAAGGATAATGGCGGGTCTCCCCTCGATAACATTGCAATTTAATTAAGTCACGCAGCATTTCGATTTTAGCTTTAAATTAAACATGCACGCAGAATGGGATTTCCCCCTAATGAGGCCCAACATGGTTGGACACTCGATTGGATTCCATGCCAAATTTTGTCATTAAATTGCCAACTTTTCGGCGAGACACAGATGCGAACAAATTTCGACAGCAGGGGCTGTAATTGATTCACGAAATCTGATCAGATAAATGCTATTTTGGACTGGCTATTGATTGGTTTCGATTTAGACAATGATAGTTAATGACCTAAGTTACTAAACTCGAGGAAAGAACAATTAATTGAGGATTATATTCTTTGGAATACTAAGCTCCAGTTGAACCCTATAATCTTTGATTTCGAAAATATTATCTTAAGAATTCTTTTGGAAACTATGGTATTCCTTTCAAGTCTTTAGCTCCTCTCTTAACCCGTTTCTTTGTTGCCTGGCACCTCAGCCAGCATAGGCAACAAACAGAGAAGCTCAAATATGCAAACAAGGGCCAAATTTTGCATGCCTCGATGTTGCTGCTGTCGTGGGTGTTGCCACCATTGCTGATGTTGCTGCTGTTACTGTTGCTCCTGTGCCGGGTGCCTTGGTTTTGCCTTGTTAACCTGCTTGTCTGCGTCTGAGTGTCGTCGTTGCCACGTTTGTTAGACGAGGCAGGCGAGCGTAAGGCATTTGCCTCCTTGACTTTGGCACGTGCATCCAAACTCGCTCGTTTTGGTTTCAGCTCCTGCTCCCGCTCCTGCTGCAGCTCCTGTGCCTTTGCTCCTCATGATGCAATTTGCTTGCACAGACAACTCGTTATTTTATTGTTTGCCAGCATTTGCAGCATAAATTTCCGCTGAAGCAGTTTTCCAGCTTGCCATTTTCCATTGAGTGCCTCGTACTGCCGCCCGAAGAAGTGACTAATTTCGCTGCTGTTTCTGTTGATTGCTTATTTGCCATTACCGCGCAAATAACAATTTGTTACACCTGTCCTGAAGAGGCAAGTGCCGCTAGTTTTATGCCCGGCCAATGCAAATTTCCTGAGTTTTCTTTGTTCAATTATGGTACGACTACTGCGCTGCAGCTGACTGCATTTCAAACTGGAAAATCCTTTTAGCGGAAAACAGCTCAGCACATTAGAGACATTTTATTTTCCGACAGTCCGGGAGTGTTGTGTACATGGCTGAAAATGAAAATAAAAATGAAAAACGGGGGCCAAGCAGTGCTAAAAGTGTGGCAATTGAAGCGGCTGCTTTGGGTTAAGGTTTTTTTCCTCTCGTTTTTCTGTTGACTGCTTAAGAGCTTAAGTGATATTACACTTGAAGCGCAGCAATTTCATCCGCCAAATGACGCAGAGTGGGTATGAGATTGAGATGGAGGCGGAGATGGAGACGGAGATTGAAGGCAAGTGCCAGGGCGAAGGCTAAAAGCTTTTCCGCCCCGAAAATGAGGAAATTTTTGCGAAAAAAAAATCTAAAGTGACATTGCGATAATCGCGTAATCGATGAAGTCTGTCATTATCACGGACCAGGCGGCACTGGATGTCAATAAATGAAACATACAATGGCTGAAAAGTCAGCGCAGGCAATAACATCACTCATGTGAGAGGTCTGGCATTTCCAAAAACATTTCTTGGCCTTAAGTTTTGGGACAAGTGGGGAAAGAGGCTGATTTAAAAGCATTTGGGAGAGCTTTAAAAAAAAAAAATGCTTCCAAATGATTTTCATAGCAGTAACAAGTATTTATATAACACTTTTTATGTGAATAAAATTGGTTTCATGCGTTTTTAATTGCAGCTTTAAAATTTATAAGAAAATTAAGTTTTACAGTTTTAAGAAATATAAATTATACTGTCTTGTTAACCACTTTCAAACATTTACTCAAAAATAAGTAAAGTGCTCTTTTTGGGCTTATTCCCTTCTAGCCAGATAAGATCAAGTTTTGATTCCACGACTGGCAACAAAAAGGGCCGGGTTCGGGGCAGGCTCGCAGGCAAATTCAATTTGACAGTTCCAAGAATTCAATTTTCTTGTCGTCATGTTGCGGATTAGTTTCGTGCTCGTCCGAGGGTCGGCACCACAGTTGGACTTGGTGGCGAAGGGTGTTGCACAAGAGGACAGAGGATGATGGTGGTGTGTTGCAACTTACCAATGCACACGCACAAATGAGAAAAGTTGCGAGTTCCGAAAAGTGCAGGAAACTTTAGCCAACGGCTGCTGCCGCTTCAGATTCAGATTTCAGATGTGTTGGCCCGGGTTTTGCGGCTGCTGGCCTGGCCCTAGATTCTTGGCAAATAGCAAAGTTTGCGGCCAAGTCATGTGCGTGCGGCATTGAAATTGACGCGGCAACAATAAGAACAATAAAAAGATAACACCAGAAGCAGTCGCAGCTGCAATCGAAACGGGAAGATTGACAACATGGATGTTGAAAGACATGCAGCTTGCAGTCAGAAGAGAGACAAAGAAATGCTCAAACTAATGGAAACTATGTTAATTAAACCACATGCTTTGACCACGAACACTGGCCTTAAACAGTGCTGAGTCAGTTATTTAGGTAGCTTAAAAAATCTCTCACTTAATTTCATAATGGAAATACAGCTTGGAAGTTAATGGTATTGGTAAATTTTAAAGTAATTTACAAAAGGATAATTTAACTTAATATACCCGTCAGCACCAGCACAGACACCGCTCCGCACTGAAACAAAGCCTGTGCCCTGGCTTTGGACTTGGGGGCTTAATTTGTCATATGTACCCCATTGAATTCATTTCAGGCACAAAGGCTTCGACTGACCGGAGGTGTAGAGTGGGGAAACGGAACAGAACATAGATGAAATAGCTACCGAAATGACTGATAGGAGCTCAGCAGAGTGACTAAATGCTTAAATGCCTAAAACACCGAACGGAAGTTGGGAACAACACGCACCAGCAGGCCACAATCCGGAGAATGGAAAACAATTTGCCGGCGTCGTTTTGGTCCCTTTGTGGCCGTCCGGGCCTATAGCATCTCCATCTTTGGCTCAGCTCCTCCTCCGAAAAATGAAACCCTTTTCAGCAGGAGCCACCTCTCCCGTTTGTTTGCTGTATTTGTTGTGACAGTGGCCCAAATCAAAACCGAAGCCGGTTGATGGATTACAACCAAAAGGCGGCAGCTCCCCAGATCTGCTCCACCTTTACCCCACTGTATTCTTTTGGAGGCGTAACTGAGGCGAGATGGGTGGAGGTGGGGGAAAACAGAGGCAGCTGCACGATTAGGCTTTTGTTTGGCTATATGTCGAATTTCTATGGCCACACCCAATCCAATCCTAGCCAGCCAGCCAGCCTTTGTATCTGTGGCCAAAGTGATTTGTGTGCCCTTGGGGTATCGGCAAGTACGTTTAATGAAGTGAAGGGTTAAATTTGCCAGGAACTCGTCCAGGGACCGGGCCGGGGCACCTAAGACGAAGCACAAGAAAATGCCAAATGGAAGCCGCTTACAAATACACAAAAGCCCTGCCCTGCCAGCAAACGAAATCAAGACGGCAAAATCTCATTCCATTCGAGCAGCTCAATTGGAGGAAGTGTCGGCTCTTAAAGTGAGATGTCAATACTTAAAGGCTAAGAGATGAGGTTGTATAATTGCTTCGGGCCAAATTGCTCCTAATTCTGGCGGAATATGTACTTGCTTTCGTTACTGCAACCTAATCTAATTAAAAAAGGTTGTCTCGAAAAGATTATGACACTGCAGCTAACCTCTATTAAAATGAGCTGCTGGATAATGAGTAAAATAAATGATAGTCTTCATTATTATAAACACATATTTTATGTGGTATGACACTGTGATAAAGCTCTTATTAAGAGCCCCTAATTTTGTAAAGTTTTGTACAAATTTATGGGGCTATGACACTGTAGAAAAGCTTTCCTTAATAGGACCTGCTCGATAAGATTGTTCAATGGCTAAAATATTTAATTCAGGCTCGACTGATAAAAAAATTCTCCGATAATACTTAATGTGTGTTCTGTATTTTTTAAGCCCTATGTTCAGTTTATGGGGCTTAAGCACTGTTTCATTAATATATTATAATTAATAAGAGCTACAAGATGGGGTTCTATAATGAATAAAGAAATGTATTCAGTCTCAAGTGCTGCTAAATTCTGTATAAATATTTAATGGTAAAGTTCGCCCAAACTAGTACCCATTTAAGGAGTTAGGGCACTGTATGAAAATAATTAGTAATAAATTGTATTTGCAAGTATATTCAAGCATTCGAGTATCGAAATTTGTAAGGTCTAAACTTCTTGAGGTAATTTTTCCGCCCATCTGAGGGCACTTTAAGCTCCTTTTTACTCACCCAATTACCCTGTAGATGACTTTCAGTGCGACCTTCACCACACTTTACTGGGACTGGAACATGCATTTCGCTTGGCTGCCAACAAAATCATTTATCATAACGAAAGCGGCCGCAGCACATTTCTCTCAAGTGGCGTATGTGATTGCGGCAAAGGCCTGGCCAGGCCAAAACCATGAAAGGACGTCGAAGTTGAGTCCGCCCGCTGACCCCCTCTCTGATGGCCATAAATCTGCGGACCGGCCCAAAGTTGCGGATATGCGAAACGGCAAACGGCAATGGCAACCATTTGTCTAATTTTAATGGGCATGCTAATAGAGCCATTGCCTGGTCAGCCGTCGGACACCTGACCCTGACCCTAGATGGGATTCCCCCGGGAGGGAGGCCCTGCTCCTCAGGTTGCCGGCTGCCTGCTGCCAGTCGACTTTTAATTTATGTGCGGCCAAAAGTTTTTGGCTCATTAAATACCTCAAAATGTTAAATGACTTACGAGCTCTCGAGCCGAGCCGAGCTGGAGCCGGTGCCAGAAGATGAAGCTGCCGCTCCAGACGATTGACTTGACTTGGCCGTGGAACGTGCTCCGTGCCCCTATTCCTGTCCTGGCCTGTCCTGCATCATTTGCTGAATTGCCGCTACGTGCGGCATTATCGGCCTCAAAAAATCTCGGCCAGACGACTTTGCAACCCGGCTGCCATTGCCATTGATGAGGTCGAATTTAAGGTTGGGGAAATCGCAGAGAAGCCCGACCATATTTGCCTTTGGCTTTCTAATGAGACCCACGGTTCATTTGGGTCTCCTCTGGAGTCGAATCCGCCTATCTTAGGTCAGTTTCCGCTTTTCCACGCTGCCCGCCGCATCATTTGTTAATGTTTTCCCAAAACACTTAGGAAAACCCTCCAAAAGTATACAGCACAATATGATTGTTGTTTATCTGTTAAAAAAATATTCAACAGATAAGATACCGCACTCAAAAAGAAATACATTTTTTTGCTCTTGATACCCCTGGGATTATTGTAAGGGGAATATTATTTGTTTTGATTTTAAATCAAATGGCATGTTGGACAACTTAACATCAGTAATAAAACATATTTTCAGGTTGAATAAATGAGTATGCAGTAACTCAAAGAGATTTTGTAGAGTAGAAACTCGTTATATATAATATATATATATAAAAAGGGTTGGGTTCCAAAATTTTACTTGTGGTGAACATTTATATATCCTACAATCCTACAAACATAGTCCTTTCAAAATAAGCTTATATTATTTTAAGCTAATTAATTCTGTCAGTGCATACAATCTTCAGACTTCCAACTCGTAATCTTTAAATGATAGAGTTTAATCTCTCCCCTTGGTTGACCTGCAATTCAGCTTTCGTCTAATTAAAACGTAGTATTTGAGAGCCGTTTGTTTGGTCAGTGCCAACAATAAATATTTATTGAGGCCGCCCACAGCCTGAACACATATAATATTAGCCAACAATCGAACCACGCCCATTTCTGGCGGGCATTCTAATTTATTTATCACACCTCAGGAGAGCAAACCGAAGAGCCCCTCACAAACAGGTTTATTTAGGAGGGAGCAACGGGACCTCGAGCCAGCTGCATATTCTCACATACTCGCATATGCTGGGGGCAAATTTAATTTTAAAAAGCAAACCAGAAAATACTACAAACATGTGTATTTGTATGTCTAGGTACGCTGAACCTCAATCAGCGGGGAAAATGGCCGCAAAAACAGCGAGCGGCCCACCTGACACCCACACTCCCTCACCTGTCTGCGCGTTGTGTGTGCCTAATTGTATGTGCTTGTGTGGCCAAAACTATGAGGATGCTGCTGATGTGTTTGCTGCGTTACGCTGCTGCTGTTGTTGCAGCAATTGTTGGTGTTATGGCAGCCATAGTGGCTGTTGTTTTTATACCCTTGCAAGGGTATTATAATTTCAGTCAGAAGTTTGGAACGCAGTGAAGGAGACATTTCCGACCCTATAAAGTATATATATTCTTGATCAGCATCAATAGCCGAGGCGATCTAGCCGTGGCCGTCTGTCCGTCCGTCCGTATGTCCGATTATACGCGAACTAGTCTCTCAGTCTTAAAGTTATCTGAATGAAACTTTGCAGATAGTCTTCCATATGCTCTCACTGCTATATAAGTCGGAAGGGGCCGAATCAGACGACTATATCATATAGCTGCCATAGGAACGATCTACTATATCATATAGCTGCCATAGAAACGATCGGAAAATTGTAAGGAAAAAATTATAACTTATAATTTAAGGAATTCCCATAAAAAATTTAAATGCTCTAAGTTTTTATAACAGTTTATAACAGTTTTCAGTCACCTCCTGCCGCTTTCTGTTCGCCTGTTCCCCAAATCAGAAAACAAATTTAAGCAGTTTAGCGCTGCCTAAAATAATGCTACAGTAAATCCCAAAAGTATACTATACAATCAATTCGCTCTAGCAAAGTTTTTATAACAGTTTATAACAGTTTTCAGTCACCTCCTGCTGCTTTCTGTTCGCCTGTTACCCCAAATCGATAAATGGACAATTTTAGCAGCGCGTTGCGGCGGGTGGCATTCCACATTGTTTCAGAGCAGCCGCCGCCGCTCTTCACGTGCAGTTCATTCCAGGAGCAGTGTCTGCAGGCGGGGGACACTCCGGCTGGATTCGCAGGGGAGTAGCTTTATCTCTTGGATATTTAGAACTTGTAAAAACCATTTATACTGAAATAAAATCACTTTTGAACAAAGTTTTCTTGTTTTTCTTCGTTTTCGGATGATTTTGCTAATTTTGGCGGGGTATTACAGGCAAAGGAGTCATTTCCGACCCTATAAACCATATATATTCTTGATCAGCATCGACAGTCGAATCGATTGAGCCATGTCCGGCAAGAAAAAAAATGTGACCCATTTTTTGAAAAAAATGTAAAATTGTCAAAAATTGACAAAAATTTTAATTTTTTAAAAGTTAAAGTTCAGTATGCAGATTTATTAACCTTATAAAAACTAACATAAGATCGTTTTCCGATTTGAAATTAATGAATTTTTGGCTAAGTTATGACAATTTTACACATGGATTTTCCCAAAACTTTTTATATTTTTGCGTTAAATTGCGTTATACAATATATTGCATGGATGACCATCACTGAGGGTATACCAATTTCGGTGTGCCGAAGTTAGATTTCTTTCTTGTTTCTATTATTGCAAATATTGCATGTTGTTGCTTGTGCTTTTTGGCTGTTGTTGCTTGTATTGTTGCTAAAATTGCCCTTTGTTGCTTGTGCTTTTTGGGGGTGAATTGCTGCTTTTGTTGTTTCCTCCATTGCAGTTATTGTTTCTCTTGTTGCAGATATTGTTGCTCTGTTGCTGGTGTAGTTGCTGCTGATGTTACTGCTGTTTTTGCTTCTGCTTTTGTTACTAATATGGTTGCTGCTTTCCTACTTTTTGATGCTTTTGTTGTGGCAATTGTTGCTCCCGGTCTGTTTAGTTACATAGTTCCTGCTTCCATGTTTTATTAGTTTCTTCTTGACCTGCTGCGTTCCACCGCCGGTTGTGGTGCTGTGAATTGCATTTGTGGTCAACACAAAAAGCATCTGCCAGCTAGGTGGAGTCCTTAGTTTTATTTGTGCTCTCCGTCCATTTAAATTGCCATTAGGTGAGGCTTTGGTCGGACTCATCCTTTAATTTGGGGAAATGCCACAGCATTACGACTGTGTTTGGCGGCCACACCTACCGACTTACTTCTCATATGTATGTGTGAGATAGTCGCACATTTCCGTCTGCCCGTTGGGTTTTCTTTGCGGGGATTTTGCCAGCCATTTTCTATTTTTTTCCTTTCTTCAGCTTTGCACTAAATATTCAGCACTACAGACACCCCAGCCTGCCTCTCAGGTTGCTCACTTTGGCTTTACTTTTTGCTACTGCTGCCGGTGCTGTTGGTGTTGTTTTTGTCGGGCCAACAGCTCGGGAGGTTTGTTTTTAATTAAAACAACAATGCAGTGCCAGAGCCACACTTCCGTCCGTCCTTCCGTCCGGCATCTAACCCGCTTTTGCACATATTATTTCCCGCTCGCCCGGTGACTGACTGACTTGTTGCTGTTGTTCCTGCCGCTGCTGTTGCTCGTGTGTTTTACTTTTGCGCTTACAATTTCATTTTGCCCCGTTTTTCGTCCCCTTCTCTGCCCCTCTGGCAGCAGCATCAGCAACAGCAGCCCTCTTTGTTTTGGCCTGCCCCTGTGTGTGTTTTGTGTGAAAAGTGATAAGTGAAATATGCTTTTTCAACTGCATTTTCAATTTAGTCGTTCAATGCAATTCCAATTGGATATTGCCAATGGCCACGTTACAACTGGGCAACTCTCGGCTCCCCATGGAAAATGGAAACATAAAAAACGGTGGCTCGGTGGCTAGGTGGTGGCTAGTATTTGCCCTCTGAAATGTTCAAAATTGATCCGTTCAGACAGAACTCGTTTAATTGAGACTGAAATAAAGTGAATTCCCGGTGCATTGTGAGGGTTGCACCTTTATGACATGACAACTGCATAAAAGGGACTTCCATCAATCACGATTGCACAGGGAGAAATTCGATTTTAAGTTTAAGAGCTGTTAAATTGTTATTAAAGACTAACATGGCTACTTGGCTTGTACATTGCAGGCAAGAAGTGGAGGTGAGACCTAGAAAAAGATTAAGATAGGACATAAGCAGCCTTAAGCGAGGGAAAACTGTTTTCAGACTTAAACCCCTCAAAGCCAGAGCAGAATAGGAAAGTGCCAAACTAATCGGTTCATAGGAAAGTGCCAAACTAATCGGTTCATATGATTCCCTTTTTAATGAAACCGATATTAAACAGAGCTTGTAAGGGATTTTTTTTACTTCTTAAGAAATACTCAAAATAATTAATTAAGCGAAAATATTCAAGTCATTTCAAACAAAAGAACGTACCTGCTGGCACGATTCAAGGTTCCAAGAAACAAGGACGTAAAGCCTGCATTTTCCCATATAGATGTTGATTTGTGTCTCCACAGTGCATGTTTCCAAGAAATTTACCATACGAGGGTGGGATTGGCATCCAATTCCAATTCCAATTTCCCCCTGCCACCTGCAAGTTCGCTGAACTTGCTGGCTAATTTCGAATGCAGCTCGCGGCACTAGGTGGCCACCAGCAGCACCTGACAGCCACGTGACACTATCTGGTGCTGCTCCTCCTCCTGCTCCTTGACTGCAGAGTGTTGAATGGGTTTGGGGGCGTGGCGCACACACTGGGACTTCAATCTAGTGGGTGGGCAAGTGCTGTAAAAAGTGCATTAGTGCGGATAATAATCTAGGAAAATGATCATTTACTATCATTTTGGACTGGGACGGAAACAAAGTAGCCCTGTACTTTAAGGATTTTGAGTCGTCAAGTCGCTTCGATATGTAGAGTTCATTCTAAAATAGCATACATGAGGAACGGAAGGTCACAAAATTTTACATGTTTTATCACATTCTTTTGAAATAAATGAAACAAGCCCAACAAAAACAAATTGAAGGAACGGTTACAATGACTTTCAAGAAGCTGCTGTTTGTTTGCATGGGTAAGTCTTCATCGTGTGGTGACTCGCCGGAATCTCACAGTAACTTCCCGGCAAACCAGGCAACTCCTGCAGCTCGCCCATGGCCGAGGCAATCATGCAGAACCTGATGGTCAAGACCAGCATTTACTGGGAGGTGGACAGCGCCGGTCTGAGGACCTGGAACACAGGACGCAGACCGGATCAGCGCTGCCTGCGAGTGCTGCGCGAGCACGGCCTGCGTTCTGACCACTTCTGCCGACAGGTTAGTCGGGACTTTTATATTATTATAGAAGATGTATATGGCCTTCTTCTGCAGTTATCTACAGATGACTTTCAGTACTTCGACTACGTAGTGGCCATGGACGAGGCCGTGTTTAAGGAACTACAGCTTTGGGCTAACGCCAACCCCGCTAAGGCGAACTGTGAGTTGCTCCTGCTCAGTTCCTTTGGACAAGACGGCCAGACGGCCTTTATCCACAACCTGAGTCCGGTGAGTTCGCCTCCTGATCCTTCTGCTCTCCATATCGTATCTTAACTGCTTATTTGCAGACCAGCAAGCAAAGGACGTTCAGGTCCGCCTACTACCAGATCAAGGAGTGCTGCAAGCAGCTCATCCTCCTCCAAAAGGTGGACATTGTGAAGTACGAGTTGCCCAGCTCCGAGGATGATGTCTACTATGCCAATCAGCCTGAGGGGATCCGATCCACTGGTGGGCAAACGATATCATCCAACGTGGAACTACAATACTCGAAGACTTCGCAAAGTGCAAAGGCCTCCCCGCAGGCAACTCGGGTTTCGACCGATGCGAGTTGCTGCCAAGATGAGGGAACACGGCGAAAGCTGTGCCAGAAGTGCGGCCAGAAATTTCTGGCGACGCTATGAGCTTGAGCTTGGACTGCTTTCAAAAACCGGACAACCCATCTTAGACATTGATTGTTTAGCATATGCAGCCAAGACTGAGCCTGAGAATATAAAATAAAAAATTTGTTTTATCTGGCAGCTGTCCACTGTCCATTAGTCTTTGCACCACCACCCTCTGTCTAGGTATGGCCCTAATTGGCTTAAAGCCTGACTATAAAGGGCTGCATTCTGGGAAACCCGTATCAGATCAAGTTCGATGAGCATTCGAGAATCCGACGGGGCTGCGGGCAGCTGAGCATGGAGCGCAGTCATTTGCCAGAGACGCCATTGGCCTTGGCGCTTTCTGGGCCCCGTTTTGAGGCCCAGTCGAGCGGCAATGGTTCCGTGCTGGATAATGTGAGTAGACCAATGTGGATACCGTCGATCATTGGCTTTCAAGCTTTTGACCTAAACAATAAACATGCAAGAAATCCATATAGCAAGGTTACTTATTTTCCTCTCCCGCTAGGTTCTGCCCGACATGGCGCACCTCGTGAACCCTTACTGGAGCCGCTTCGCACCCATGGACCCGATGATGAGCAAAATCCTAGGCCTTTTCACCTTGATCATCCTGATTATATCCTGCTGCGGCAATGGAGTCGTTGTCTACATCTTTGGCGGAACCAAGTCGCTGCGCACGCCGGCCAACCTCCTCGTCCTCAACCTAGCCTTCTCGGACTTTTGTATGATGGCTTCGCAATCGCCGGTGATGATCATCAACTTCTACTACGAAACCTGGGTGCTGGGACCGTTGTGGTGTGACATCTACGCCGCCTGCGGTTCCCTCTTTGGGTGCGTCTCCATCTGGTCCATGTGCATGATCGCCTTCGATCGTTACAACGTGATCGTGAAGGGCATCAATGGCACACCCATGACCATCAAGACGTCGATTATGAAGATCCTCTTCATTTGGATGATGGCTGTCTTCTGGACCGTCATGCCCCTGGTGGGATGGAGCAGCTATGTGCCGGAGGGCAATCTGACCGCCTGCAGCATTGACTATATGACGCGTCTGTGGAATCCCAGATCCTATCTGATAACCTACTCCCTGTTCGTTTACTATACGCCACTGTTTCTTATTTGCTACTCCTACTGGTTCATCATCGCCGCCGTTGCTGCCCACGAGAAGGCGATGCGGGAGCAGGCCAAGAAGATGAACGTGAAGTCGCTGCGGAGCTCCGAGGACTGCGACAAGAGTGCCGAGGGCAAGCTGGCCAAGGTGGCCTTAACTACCATCTCGTTGTGGTTTATGGCCTGGACCCCGTATCTGGTTATATGCTATTTCGGGCTTTTCAAGATCGATGGCTTGACCCCGCTGACGACCATTTGGGGAGCGACCTTTGCCAAGACGAGCGCGGTATACAATCCAATTGTGTATGGCATCAGGTGAGATATTTAATATATTTGTTTTGCCATATCTTCTAATTGAATTCCTGGTTTGACTTTAGCCATCCAAAATACCGAATTGTTCTCAAGGAAAAGGTGAGACCTGCAAGTCGTATAGATATAATATTTTTGACTATTTATTAATCAATCCTGCAGTGTCCCATGTGTGTGTGCGGCAATACGGATGAGCCGAAGCCGGATGCCCCTGCTTCCGATACGGAAACCACGTCCGAGGCTGAGTCTAAAGCTTAAGAGTTCAAGAAAGATATGTGCAATTGCCTAAAAAAGGCACAAAAATTTAAAAAAAAGTGACACGCAACCATCATAAAGTGATGCAAAAATGTAAAAAAAAAGTTATACAAATAAGTGAAAGAGAGTTAAATAGATACAAATGGATTTAACAAATAACAAACTGCAAATTTGGCGTGCCAAAGTTAGTTTCATCTTTTGGAAAGTCTGAAATTAAAGTAGACCAAATAATTGAACGCCGAAATGGGAATCCCCACACACTGCCAGCTACGCGGTGCATGCACTCTCATTAGGGCCTGGTTGGGGATTCTAGCTCACCGAGGAGTGCCCTTCAATGTCACGAGTAGCTGCAGTGCCAGTCCCGGCCCGACGATTCTGGCGTCTCAGGCAGATTCATCTTCATTGACACACATTTCCACGCAGCTAATGTCCCTATTTGCTTTGTGCGGGTTTTGTCTCGCGTCTAATGATTATAATTACGAAACGCTGCTCCCAGCTCCCGCACATTTACCTAATGAGCACTAGACATGCCAGGACCCAGACCAAGCCAAAGACCTTTAAAGCCACCCCCACCCAGGGACTCGGCCCTCAAGTGTAGACTGTCTAATTAAAGTACTAGCGAGGATGCAGAGTGGTCACCAAGAAAACAGACGATGCCTGCCGGCGATCGGATATGGATCGGAATTAGTGACAATCTACTCATCACCTTCAGAATTATACAAGATAAAATGTACTTTATTTTCTGTTTTTATAATCTTAAGCCAAAACCAATTAGTATTTCCTTTTTATTTAATGACAAGTTTCAAGGAGATTCTTTTAACACCTTTTAATCCTTTGTGTTTACCAAAACAAACGTATGCGTGATGCCCCTGAGGTGGCTCCATGGATGGCCCACAGCTCACCGGCCAATTGACCCAAGGAAGCGTAATAGCCAGCTGTCAAGGCGTTGACACACGTCCTGTGCTGGTCCACATTTCGGGTGGTCTTCAACTCAGTCTCGCAATGGGTTAGGCCCAATTTAAAGGTATCCAGCATATCCTGGCCCTCCTTTTGAGCCTGTGCCGTAACTGGCAGCTTCTCTCTGGTCACAACTGAAACAGTCTGGTAGACATTGTTGGCCCAGGCAATGGCCTGATCTACGGCCTCATATTGACCCCAGGCTTGGCCGCTCTTTAAGAAGATTTTTTGTTAATTAAAATAGGAATTCGAATTTAGTACATATATCTTAACCCACCAGGGAGAGCAGCACACAGACTGCGATCAGCGTAGTTCTCGACATCTTGCGGAAACCTTCAATAAGCAACTGAGATACTATTTCTCAAAAATTGTGGATGCCTCTATATATCCTTATCTTCGTTTATCTCTTGTTTGCTTCTTGATAGGTTTTATCTGTGCTTTGATATCTAGATAGCCTCAACCCCATTATGTTGTATATGCTGGGTCTTTGGTCATATATCTTGGGATAACTTCGTATAATTAGATAGCTTTATCAGCGGCCAACGGAAGTGACAGTAGCAGGTGCCAAGAGCAAACAGCGAGCGGCTCAACACCATTAAAGCCAGGGATGACTCCATTCGGACATTGGTCGAGGAGAGATTTAAGAGATTTACTAATTTTCCAACTCCCCCGCCCGACGTTATGGTGAACTAACGAACTCTGACAGAGGCCAAAAGCCGCAGAAATTTCGTTGCCTACTTTGGGGGCGGAGTCCAACTTTTGCATCAAAACAAAAGCCGCAAAACCCAAAACAAATTTACATACATGCACTTTCGAAATAGTGTGCTGCGTGTTGTGTGTGTGTCAACCCCCCGTTTTTTGTTTTTGCTAACCAATTTTGGCATATATATATTTAGTTGGGCAGCCCCGAATGCGGCTGGATTTTATTTTGTGCCTGGAATTACCATTTTTTGCTGCTGTTGCGTGAATTTCAAATGCCGCAACTTTTGCATTACCAAAACAGGGCTTAGGTTTCAGTTTGGGTTTCGTACCCCAGGGGGGAGCACAAGTGGGGTGCTCGAGGAGTTCGCGGCGAACACTACAAAAAACTTTGCCAAGTTGCGGCGGCAGCGGCTGCTCATCGCCGTTGTTGTAATGACAACGGACGTAGCCAAGTTTCAATCTTAAGATATTTCAATTAAGTGGCTCAAACTTTGCACTCCCTTATTTTGAGGGGTGTGTGTGCCGTGCTTGTGTTTGGAAATTTACATTTAATTACACATTTCAAATGGAATTTAAATTTAAATTCATCCTTCTTGGGGTTTAAGGTCGTTAAGCCAAGCCAAGTCCAGGGCGCTGGTACCTCATCGAATTCATATGCAAATGCCATATCGAAGCGAATTGAAACGAAGGACATACAAGGATAATTGAGGCTGCATTGGCACATAAATCAGCATTTTCCGCTGCAACTCAACTCTAGCCAAGCCAGCTGAACTCCTGGCCCCAAAATGAGGACCAATTGAGAGCCAAATCATGCACTGGAAACAATTTGGCAGCGTCAATTGATAAATGCATAAAAGGACTGTCATAACCCGTCACAAAGGAGACTAGGAAGGAAGGGAGGGCAGACTGCCAAAGGAGGGAGAGAGCCAGTCCAAATATTTGGCCAAAATGCGTCAAGTTCCAGCAACCGTCTGGGCCAGACTTAAGTGTGCGTGACATTGTTGGCTTGTTGGCCAATTTAGAACCATGAAATTATTGTGAGATAAAGGGTTTTGGTATAAAATCCTTTAAAGGGTTTAAGACTCATTTTATCTCCACATAGAGTTTCTGTTTCCTAGACTTTTTAAAACATTAAAGAAAGATATTTGTCAGTTTAACTGGTTAATTTTTCCTTCCAACTTTCGCCAGGACATTAGCATCCCTTATGGTTCTTCATGGTAGCCAGCTGACTAAATTCTAGCTGGTGACGTGAGCAGCCAAGTATTTGCCTCCCGATAAGCGTCAAGGAGGCAAGGAGGAAGCGATGTTGAAGTTCGTAACTCCCGATGGGAAATTTAATAAAGCGCCGGAATGCAGAGCCCAGCCGGCCGGCCACATCAAAGCGCGGCATAGGTCAGGACCTCAGAGTCCCGCCAAAGAGTCCCCAGTCACCCCTCTCCCACAATGTATAAGCTTCAAGAATTCCTGCATTGAGCTTATTTAAATTTTATTGCATCTATGTTGGTCGATTGCTAAGGATTAAGGGTTATTAAATAAGGGAGCTGGGAGCAGGAAGATGGGACACCACTGGCGCCGTTTCTAGGCAGGAGCAACTGTGCTGGAGGCGGCGGCCAAGCGCGCCTGCCACTCATCATCGATGGCCTTCAGCTGGTTCTTGGAAGTGGTCAGCAGGGGCTTCACACAGCGGATCTGGAGCCAGGGCAAGGTCGCGTTATTGCAGTTGCTAATCGCCTCCTCGGAGTTGGCCACTACATCCTGGACACGCTCGGCCAGATCGGCAGGGAAGCCAGGCTGGGACAGCAGGCGCTCGGCTTCGCGCTGCAGGACAATCGATTGGAAGAAGCTGGAAATGGAGGCGCCTCCAAAGGGAGCCGAAGGCCCAACGGGAGCAGCGACTCCAGCGGCAGCTCCAGTGCCGGCACCACCGAAAATTCCGTTCAGGAAGGGATTGAAGGCAGCGGCATAGGGATTAGCAGCGGCAAAGGGATTTCCGGTGAGGGGATTTCCAGCAGGAGGAGCAGGTGGAAACTTGAAAGTAAAATAGAAAGAATCTCGTTACAGAATAATCCTTGCGACCGAGAGAGGCAGAGAGAGTGGATAATCCTCACCTGGGCACTGGCACAGGCAATGCTGGCGACCAATAGAACAATTGCGATTTTCATGTTTCTGTTTTTATTTTTCTGAGTTTTGTGGATTCTCAGTCGTTGTGGTTTCGTCGAGACTAATTGCCAGCTCCACCGTGGTGCTGGGCTTTTATACGCCACGGAAAACACGCCGAGACTTCGCTATCTCTCCGACTGTATCTCAACTACATCTTTTTGCTGTGCGATTGAACTGATTTACATTGTTATTTGTTCGGCGCTGCTGCTAAGTCGCCTTCGGGGGCTATCTTGAAAGATAAATAAAATAGAACAAAATAAGGAGTGTGTGGGGAATGTCGAAAAGATGCTGCCTCATGCTGTGACGTCGCCGCTTTTTACGATCTCTGGAGGTTTAGATAAGCACTTTCCGGTTGAAAATCGGTAGCACCTTTTGGACAGATAAGGTTAATAACCCGTTTGGCATACTCTGCGGAATGCTGATGCATAATTGCACAAAATGACAACTATTATTGTAATACGCTTTGAGTCATCTGGGCTTATCTTGTTTATGGTATATTTTTAGGTATTTCCGGTGATTTCTGGCGTATATTTTTCAATAAACTATGACTAAGCGAATATATGAGAGTAAACAGGACAACTTTTATTATGTAGTTATATTTGAAATAAATTCTGTTAAGAATTTACGCGCCAACATGTTAATGTACGTCAACAGCTGTAACCGATGAAAAAAAATAACAGGTTAAACAGTATAATGTTATCATCAAGGTCTATCATAGTCCGCTCAGATTTGAACTTAACAGAAATATAATCGGTTCTTTATATTAAGTTTAAACCCCAGCAATATAATTCATTTTCAATTAAAATATTCAACTTTAATAATGCAGTGAAATTTGAATGAACTCTTTTAATGCGCGCCCAAATGTAGCTTAACAGCTCTTGGCTAATAGCAAAAATATTGCAATTGAAAAGTAAATAGGTTATCATCCCTGAGATTTACATAGTCCTCTAAGATTGAATTCTATGGAAACAATTTCTATTTCACATAACTTTGTTTTAATTCAACAAGAAAGACAACAATTTCGCATCAAAAAAGAAGACAGTGACAGTTACAGCCAACTAGCGATGCCACCTAGTTACCCACCCAGCTGCTTTAACAGAGCACCTTTGGTATTTTCCGGTATATCCAACTGTTATTCCCAGCGCCGCCACGGTCACACCGAAATTGTTGTACCCAGCCGAGATATTGATTTTTTGGTAGAGGAAAAACGCGACCCCAAAATCGCCCCCGCCCCCGCCGCGCGCAAGACGTGTAGTAGTAGTAACGAAGCGACGACACACCACACACGGTCCTTCAAACATTACGCAGCCCCAAGGTTCCGCGGTCCGTTACGTTCTGGAAAAAAATCGAATCTAGAAAGCAGCGGGCAGAACGTGCCGAGCAAGCGAAGCGAGTGAAAGTGCCAGCGGAGAAGTAGAACTCGAAATTAATAGTCGTTCCCGTACTCTAATCAGCATTTGCGCCACAGCTTCCACGAAGGCACCGCGGCGCAGAAGAACCACCCAGTAAATCGGGGGAGAACGGAAAGCCAAGCGAAAAGGTACTAGACGGTAGCAGCACCACCCGCGCAGCTCAGCAGCAGAGACGCCAGCAGCGGCAGCGGCAGCAGGAGGAAAAGCGAGGAGAGGAAAAGTGCACGACGCGTAAGTCTTCCAAACGTTAAAAATAGCAACAACGCAGCCAGCAAGCGGCTCTGCTGATCAATTGATATTGACATTGAGGCGAATTCGAAATCGAAAACGAAATCAAAACTCGAGTCTCGACTAACCCAACCAACCCGTTCACAGCCACCGCGTCTTTCGCCCCACTGGAAAGCCAGTGATTGCAACACCAGCACCACCACCATACCACATCCCCCGGCGAGCAGGAAAAACCAGCAGCACCATGGCTTTCGCCGGACTGAAGAAGCAGATCAACAAGGCCAACCAGTACATGACCGAGAAGATGGGCGGCGCCGAGGGCACCAAGCTGGACATGGACTTCATGGAGATGGAACGCAAGACGGACGTCACCGTGGAGCTGGTTGAGGAGCTGCAGCTGAAGACGAAGGAGTTCCTGCAACCGAATCCCACGGCGCGGGCTAAGATGGCCGCCGTGAAGGGCATCTCGAAGCTGTCCGGGCAGGCCAAGTCCAACACGTATCCGCAGCCGGAGGGGCTGCTCGCGGAATGCATGCTGACTTATGGGAAGAAGCTCGGCGAGGACAACAGCGTGTTCGCGCAGGCGCTCGTCGAATTCGGCGAGGCGCTGAAACAGATGGCCGACGTCAAGTATTCGCTGGACGACAACATCAAGCAGAACTTTTTGGAGCCACTGCACCATATGCAGACCAAAGACCTCAAGGAGGTAATGCACCATCGCAAGAAGCTGCAGGGCCGGCGGCTGGACTTTGACTGCAAGCGTCGTCGGCAGGCCAAGGACGATGAGATTCGGGGTGCCGAGGACAAGTTTGGTGAGTCGCTCCAGCTGGCGCAGGTTGGCATGTTCAATCTGCTCGAGAACGACACAGAGCACGTGTCCCAGCTGGTCACCTTCGCCGAGGCACTCTACGACTTTCACTCGCAGTGCGCCGACGTACTACGCGGCCTGCAGGAGACGCTGCAGGAGAAGCGCTCCGAGGCGGAGAGCCGGCCACGCAATGAGTTTGTGCCCAAGACGCTGCTCGATCTGAACTTGGACGGCGGTGGCGGCGGCCTCAACGAAGATGGCACGCCGTCTCACATTAGTTCGAGCGCCTCGCCGTTGCCCTCGCCGATGCGCTCGCCCGCCAAGTCGATGGCCGTAACGCCGCAGCGCCAGCAGCAGCCCTGCTGCCAGGCCCTCTACGATTTCGAGCCGGAGAATCCCGGGGAGCTGGGCTTCAAGGAGAACGACATCATAACCCTGTTGAATCGCGTCGACGATAACTGGTACGAGGGCGCGGTGAATGGCCGCACCGGCTACTTCCCGCAGTCCTACGTCCAGGTCCAGGTCCCGCTGCCCAATGGCAACTAAAGCGGGGGATCCTGTCTCCCTGCTACCGCTACTCCCATCCCAATTATCCTCCCATATCCTATCAAAACTAAGCTGAAAACGTACGTAGAGATCGCGGAAGGGATTGGAGAACAATAATGTTGGTTTCGCCGCCATCACAGGCGCAGCAGCGGCGCACATGCAAGCGTATATATAGTATATACACATATATACATATAGTTGAGTTAGAAGAGCGGGTTACTACGGATTACGGATTACGATATTACGAAATACGGCTTAGCTAGCACACAGAGCAGCACGTTGCGGCTAAATATTCTTGGTGGCCATACAGCAAGCTAACTAAATTTTATGTGCGACAAATTTTACCAGTTGGCAACACAATAATTAACAAATTAATTACGAGTTAAATTAATGTACTATACGTATGTATAACTAACTAAATTTACGAGAAATGTTACGCGCCCCATAAGCGACTTCCTTGCGTTTTCAATTTTGATTCTCAAACAGAAGCAGCAGCGTCTTAGTGCTAACTAACTCCACACAATAGATCAGCCGCCGTTCTATTAGCACACGTATTAGAACAGCTGGTCGAAAGCAAAGCAACCACTTAGCCAATTAACTAACTACCCATACTTTATCTTATCGATCACGCGTCTCTGTTTTTCGATCTTATTATGCCCTATGTTGTTCCTTCCGGTCTCATTGTTGTAATTTAAGCCCAACTTACCCTACCTACGCCTAAACCAAAGCGCTCTCTATGCTGGGCCCCTTTAAAGACCTTATAATGTTCAAGATGCGTAATGCACAAATGTTTGCAGGCATCTGTTCTCTCGCTCAGAAATATTTGAAAGCGTTAGAGTCTAAAAGTAGAAAGAGAGCCTTGAGCCTGACGCTACGCATCTTGAAGCTTGTACTGTCTTTGCCAATAAGGCTATAATAATGCAACCTATCCACATCATACGCCCCGCATATAAATAAATATTTATTGTATACCCAAGAATACCTATACCTACTCTACCTACGTATATATATTTGTGCGAAAACAATACTCCCCACACTCTATTCAAACGTTCTCTCGATGTTCGTTGTAAAATTGTAAAGAATACTTCGGAAATTCTACTTCAAAGGATGGAGACAAGCGATCAATTTGTATCCTACTTTTTGCTCCTTTTTATGTGTGTTGTTTTTTTGTTAATTATATACATAACAACTATATATTAAATGAAATCAAATATATATAAATATATATATTTATTAAGCGTATTATCTACATGTATATTTATTATTATGTATTTATTATAAATTATACTGAGCAGCAACATTATGAAGTAAATACGAAACCAATATTAAAGTATATGAAAGCAAAGTAATGATGTAACAGAATCCTCCTAAACAATACCAACAAGCAGCATAAATCTAGTTAAACTATTTCCAGACAAAATGTTGATAATAATAAATGTAAACGTAAGCAAACCAGTCAAGTCAATCGAAGAAGCATAGCAACAACACTTACAAAACCTACTAACTAAAGCGTTTACTAACCGCAACTCTAGATCAAATATTTATGTATTTAAAGAGGAACCCAAAAACGAAATAAACAAACAGACAAGAATGCTATAAAAATATTAAAATAGTCTCATGTTGGCATATAAACGAAACAAGCAAGCTATGCAGTGTACGACCGTGCATATATCACCGATGTTCCCGTTTTCGATTCCGATCGAATGATGCGAAGTCGGTATTCATTCATTCGAGACATTAATATTTATCCAAATCGTTAATTCAATTAAAAAACTCCGATTTAAGATAAGAAAACATTTAAGAATTATTGCAAAGGACTAACTTGTTACAGGCAAAAGACCTTTTAATAACACCATGCATTACGCCCATTATTAGAAGGTCTTCCTTATAACTTCCGATTCCGCCTAATTTGATTGGAATGTCAGCGGGAACAGGGCCGTATAAAAGTAATATACACAAAGATATATACAGAAAGCGAAATTGAATTGAAATCCATGCAACTTGTGTTGATAATAAATTAGTTAAAAGCCGAAAAGGCGACGAAAACAATTTAACAGAATTATATTTGAGAGCGAAGATGAAACATTTGCCCCGAGCCAGACCGAACATTTCCAGAGGGGCCCATCTGGGGACCCTCAGCATCGGACTTATCTGGACAATATCGACGCAGTGACGAGGGCCGAAGAAGTGTAAACAATAATAATTGTAATTATGCATTTGTGTGGGCGGAACCTTAAATAATATACATTATAAACTATATAATAATTACGCTAAAAACTGATGACCTAATTTATGCAAACCAAAATTAATAAAATTTAATTTTTAATGTGTCTTTCGTTCAAAGTCATAAATGAGAAAAAGAGCCAAGCCAGTGTGTGTGTTTCTTTTCATACTCTTTGATATTTACGAGCTGACCTTAAAGCACGTCCGTTCCGCCCAGTTCCCGCCCCTTTAACAGCCTTGGCCCAGCCATTCGGTCTGTGCCTGTTGTGTAACACTGACTCGGATCTCGGTTGCTGCAGGGTCATGAGGGGAATGGGAGGATAACAGCGGCGCCACCAATAAGCCCGAGCAGCATTGAAATTTTCGATTTTCCACACAGACACACGAGTACGAGCCACCCCCAAAGCAAGAGAAGCATCAGCAACAGCCTCCACGTCCTCCAGCCCCTGCATCCCCCAGGCTCCCCAATGAGCATGACATTGAAACGTGACGCATCCACCCAGTGAATCTCCCGGCGCCACCCTTAAGTGGCTGAGGTCATGCCGCCAGGATACGAGTGTTTTGTCAGTCTGGGACTGATGCAACCTCTTGGATGCTCGCTGAAAATTTGCCCTTTTTCGAGAAATAGATGCGTGACGAGTGCTGTGGCCACTTGGATGCGATTTAATATAGGCAGCCAGGGCCAAGAAACTGCTCTTTAAAGAGGTAATTGGATTTTAAAATTATGGTAAACACAGTTAATTTTAAAAATTGTAATTCAATGCTTGTTTCAAATGATTTATCTTAGTTCTTGATAAAAAAAAAGTGTTTACACTTGCATATGTGTTGTTCTGGATATACAATCGTTATAGTCCGAATATTAATAGAAAAATAATTATAAATATAATTATTACAAAAATATATAATAATTTTATTTTCGCCGTCCCCCATTGTTATGTAGAAAAAACAAGAGCCGAATCTCTTGCAAGTACAAATAAAGCTAAATAGTTTTTCCGTAAAATTAAAATATTTATGTCGCCACTGCGTATACGTAATTTGTTGGGACTGTTTATAAATGTTAGAAATGATAAAAAAGTCACACTCAGCATTTCTTTTATGTCCTTGCAGGGTATTAGAAGCTGACAAGGCATTGAAGGACCCGACCCTATAAATCCTATATATTATTGATCAGCATTAACACCCTAGTCGATCTAGCTATGCCCTGTCACAATTACGTATACGCACTGGTTTAATTAGTAATTCATAATTTATATACCATCACTGCTTTGCCAATTTCTAACTTAAATCATAAATTTCTGACTAAATTAAAATAATAGAAAATTATAACATTCAGGTTTTGTTTTATAATACCTATTTTCCTGGTAATAATTGTAACCACTATGTATGATGGTGAAAAACAGTGAAATGTTTATGTTATCAGCACTTAAGATTGTTTTTTATTGTACGAGCGATAAGACTGAAACCACTATATAAAAAATAATTGTACGAACGTAGGGTAAGATAGGAAGTCTAGACAATTTCATACTCCTCGTACTGGCCGAGAATCCTGCGCTTGGGCCTCTGCAGGGCCTCGTGTCCCAGGGTCAAGCAAACGGGTTTCTCTTTGAAGACGCCCTGTTCCTGGAGCACGGCGTGGGGGGCACAACGCCATGGATCCTTTGTGGCCACCTGCCAGTCGAAGAGCTGCTGCCGGAGCTGCTTGAGAGTGCCACTGAACTTGGGCTTCTCCACCAGATTGACTCGCTCCAACGGATCCGCCTTGATGTCGAACAGCTCCCACTCTGGTCGCTGGTAATATTGCAGGAGGGATCGGTACCAGGGTAGAGGTTGCTTGGTTATGGTGGCATTCAGTATCTGCTGAAAGGTGGGCGACGTGTAGAAGTCCTGGTCGATGGGAAAGTCCGCCCAGAAGTTGAGGTTGTGTATCAGCTTGTAGCGTCTGTTCCGCACCATCCTCATGGGATAGGACATGGTCACTTCGTGCAGGTTGTGGCTGCCAAACACGGAATCACTCTCCTTGATGGCAGGTTCCTCCTTCAGCACGGAAAGTATAGACTTTCCAGCGATCTTGGTGTCATTCGGCTTGGGTATCTCCAGAGCCTCCAGGACAGTGGGGTATACGTCCAGGAGACTAACCATGGCAGCGGTGGTCTCATGCCGGCGATCTTCCTTATTGGGTGAACTAACGATCAGCGGTGAGCGAATACCGTGCTCGTACAGATTCGTCCTGCCACCCGGAAAGGGTGGACCATTGTCGGAGGTGTAGATCACGAGGGTCTCTTCCGCCAGGCCAGCCTGCTCCAGTTCGCGGAGAATCACGCCCACACCTTGATCCAACCGGGAGATGGTCATGTACTGGGCAGCCAGCTCCTGTCGTACTACATCCGTGTCCGGCAACCACGGAGGCACTTCCAGATTGCGCCAGTCGTAGTGGATAGGTCGCCAGTCGGGAATGCTACCCATTCCCTCCTCACCACTGCCCCAGCGCTCGCAGAATTCTCCAAACTGCGGTGTGATGTGCCCACAACGATGCGGGTCGTGAAAGCCCACCATCAAGAAAAAGGGCTTCTTCTCGTCCTTTGCCTGTTTCAGGAACTGCCGGGCGTACTCCTTCATTCGGGTGATATTTCTTCCGATCTGGTTAATCGAGTGCTGCTCCTCGGTTTGCTCGAAATCGAATCGAAAGTTGGCTGCTGCTCCCACATGTTTCTTGCCAATAATGCCGCTCAAGATCCGGCCACCACTTTGATCCCGCAGCAAGTTGGACAGCGCACCCGTCTCCGGCAGCACATTGAAGTTGTGCTCGCCATTATGTAGTCCGTACATGCCGCTGGAGTGACTGGCCTGGCCGGTGAGCAATTGGGCGCGACTGGGGCTACAGCTGCTCACCGAGGTGAAGGCGTTGTTGAAGACCAGTCCCCGCTTGGCCAGAGCATCCAGATTGGGCGTCTGACAGAATTTGTTCAGATACACTCCCGACTCGAAGCCGGCATCGTCGGCCAGGAGTAGCAGCACATTCTGGGGTGCAGAGGAGCCACCTCCAATCACCAGCAGGAGTGGCCACAGCCACGGGAGCAGCTGCATGGAAAATAAACTCAGTTAATAACCCAACAAAGAAACGATCTACAGTTTCTCCTAGGCAAGAAGGCAAGCCACTGGACGTCGTCACCACACTGAAGCCCGGCTCAAGAGAGTCCGACACTTTTCAAGTAATCGCAGACAGCCCGACCGAGTCTCTCATTTCTCCGTCTCGGCTCAAGTCTTATTTAATTCCAGTTCCAGTTTAATCTCTCTAACACAACAAGAGCTCAGCGGGAGAGCGTCCCTAGGTACATTCACTGTGACCTGACTTTCATTCGGAGGCGGTTTGACTACAGTGAGCATTCGTTGAGGTAAACCAGTAAAGCATTCTTCAAATTCAACGTAGGTAATTATTTTGAAAGCGATTTCTTTACTTTAAAGGAAAACTTAATTTTTGCAATATATTTTCAGAATAAAATATTTTCCTTAAAAGTATTACGTGTGAAATTAAAAATCAGAAGTTGTTGTATCTTTGCACTTATAGAAACCTTTACTGCATGAGATGGATGTCCTGTATGTACTCTTTATATACCTGCAAAGGTGTCACATTCTTCATAATTAAATTTAAATACTTTCTCTTGATGAACTTTTTTTTTATTCATTTTTTGCGTGCAAATTTTAACGCCCCAGTTCTTTAGCGACCTATTCTTTCGTGACTGGCATGAAAATCCATTTAAAACAATTTGTGTATATATATTTTAACAAGATGTTTGGCTGACACCGGCCATTAGTTGATCAACACGTTGGTGTTTTTCAGATTTTATCATGACACACAAAACAGATAAAAACAGGCCCAAAGCCCAATTGGAACCACGTCAGGGTTCGCTGCTGTTGCGCCAATCCCAAAGTGCGATGCTATATGTGCAAAAATATATGCATACGTATGTACATATGAATATCTGTTTGTCTAGTGTGTATCTGGGAAAATTACAACAAATTATGAGTATTAAAACCCTTGAAGTTTAAACATTCTTTCTTCAATTCACAACTAACTGCGTTCAGTATTGAACCTTCATTAGGGTTCTTAGGAAAATGGATTGTACTTGGTAAGTAAATTAAGAAGATTTAATTTAATAAATAAATTTGAAACACTACAGAAAACTTAACACTACAGATTACTTAATTATACCCTTGCAGTGGCAAAAGTAGTGAAAAGTGTGCAACTCATTTAAAAAGAAGTATTTAATTTTAAAATAGGTTACATCATTGAAATTATTAAAAATTAAACAAATATTTATATAAAAGAAATTTTCACTCAAACTGTTTATTAAAACTAACACATGGAAAATTCATAATATTTTATTTAGTTATGATAGTTTTCCAATTCAATCAGTTTGCAAAGTGCCAAGGCATATAAACATTGGCTTGCTTCAGCTAGTTTCCTGTATGGTTTTTATATTGATTTTATATATTTAAAGGTATTTTAAATTAAAGTCCCAATAGCCAAAGATTTTTTGAATGCATAGCCGCTTAAAACCTTAAAAGAAAATTTAAAAAAGCAACATTGCATCTTGCTGTTTTAATTCGGTTGATTTCGCATTAATTCCCCAAAAAAACATGTATTTTTTTGACTTCCTTCCAAGTACCATAACTTGGCCCAAACCAAATTTTCCCTTAACCCGCTTTGTCAACGCAGTAGGTTATGTAAGTTGGTCAACACCCCTAGAAGTGAATCATGTGCCGGCTAATTTTAGCGCCTAGTTGCCATGTTCCCTTAGCCACCCCTTTTGGCCGGCTCAATAGGGGGAAAGAAAAATCGTCCCAGAACTTTCCATCAAAATGTTTTGCAACATTACGGTTGAGTTTTCCGCATGTTTCAGCAACATGTTGCCGAGAGAGATTTCCTCTGATGTTGGCAACATGCCAGCAGCTATCAGCTGTGCCCCAAAACAGCTGTTGCAATGCGTGGTAAGTGTTGCATCAGCCATTTGACCCACACACAAAGCTTTGCAAAGGAGTGAAAGAGAGTGAGAGTCGCGACCAGTTCCATTCCCTTACAGAGGGAGCGAAAGAGTGCGAATGCTGTACGCCAATTCATTCAGTGGTTTTTTCTGTTGTTGCTCTCGGCGAGCAGCCAAGCAAGTTGCCCTACACATTTTGGATAGGCATAGGCGACAGCTGGCAAGAGTTAATTAAATATTTTTACAATATTCCCTGAAAGAAAGCGGAGATTTGTATCTACTATTGACTTATGTACAGCTTAATAACCCCATGTGTAGTAATTTACAAACATTATTATATTATCTAGACATAGGGCTATTTTTAATTTTTTTTCGCTGCCTTATCATTCTTTTTCGGCGGTGCCCCGATAAGGCGCGGTGTCGCCAAAACGTTATCTTTGCCATTTTCATACCCGAATGCCGCGAGCCAAAGCCTGTTTAGGGTTATGATTAAGCTGGATCGATTTTCACACTGGATTTATGATATTGCGTAGTCACAATAAGGAAGTAAGTGTTTATCAATAACTCAGAAACATTAGTAATTAGTGAAATGAAGTTAAAAAAAATAATTCTGCAATATAAACCATTTCTAGAACCTCGAAATATTACACATGTATTTTTTTTTATTAGTTTTACATTTCCAATAATATTATATGTAAAAATACAATTACACAAATGTTTGAAACTTACACCTTATCTGAGATACACTCTGTCTATAAGGTTTTTTAGTCTTGCAATAGTTCATAATAAAGTCTATTAGCAATGGCAAAAAATATTTCAATATAACGAACCACCAACCACATACTTGATGCTAAACTATATAAACAAACAAATTGATTAATACTTTCTACACCTTTGAGAGCTACCCAGAACTCCTTTAAACCAGTTCAGACTTAAGCCCCCTGAGATAAGAGATTGGGCATGTCGATGTGGCCGTCTCCCGGCATCACGAGCAGGACGTGGAAATGTTTTGGGGGCACGGCCATAGAAATAGACACAGCAGCCGAGAGAGTGCTGCCCGAGGGAAGGGTATGTTGACAGGGCGGTGGTGCAGACGCAGACGTCCAACGACGTCAGCAAAGTTTTTATATCAGCCCCGGCAGGCGGCACTCGTCCAGCGCTCGCAGCTGAGCTTCAGTTAGTAACAATACTTCAGTCGTCGCGAGCAGAACAACATTTTCAGTGAGTCAAGGCAGCAAGAGCTTTCGTGTGTGCAAACCAGCGTGGAATTTGTGAAATTTATTTTCGATTCGAGTTTAATAATCCCAGACCGAGTGATTCTTAATGGCATCATCAGCTGAATTCCGTTACAACGATTTCTTATTCATAGAACAATAATCTTTCTATCTTTTTGTGTGGAAATTACAAAGATAAACCCAACAAGTGCAAAGTTCATCTCCGTTTGCCTGAAAAAACATTTGCGAGAGACGCAATTAAACCCCAAAAGAAAAAACAAAAACATTTCTGTATACTCTACATATAGTATCTGAGATAAGAGTTGTATCTAGATGCTATAAAGATAACGCCGCGTGTGAACCAACACTTGACGAGACCATTAACCAGACAACCGATCGCTACAGCCGCCCAGCTAGCCATCCGTGTGTGAAAATCCACCTAAAGGCTTCTTGCCCCAATATTATGTTCGCTGTGTCCGCGGTTGGTGCTCAGAGTACAACAGCGTCGACAGCGAGGAAAGGCGGAAAATCTCCTGCCGAGTCCAGCAACAACGTCATGCAACATTCGCCTGTCGTTGTCTTCATGTGTGTGCAACATTCGCAGCAGCAGGTTTCCATGCTCAACAACTTTATGTGTATGCGTATGCGCGGCTGGCATAATAACAAGTATTATTGCAACAACCACGTCACTGCCCTGAAGATCGGCACCGGCACTGGTACGGGCACGAGCATCGCCACCAAGGTCCTAAAGCGCTCCAAGTTTCTACGGAAGAAGCGGGACTGCATTCGCTGCTGCGCTACTATTATTCGTTTTTGAGGCACGAAACACTAAAGTTAATCCAGCGGAAGTAAGGAAACACAACCCGAGCAACGTATTCGTGCCGTCATCATTGGAACCTGCTTACCAAGGCAGCACCATGATGGAGGGTAAGCCTACAAACATTTACTATATTCCTTAAACCTATGCATCTACTCGCTGGCAACATTTCGTATTTCCCAACTAAACAAGGTCTAGCAACAAATGTTGCTGTGCTGGCCGTGTCATTGACATTGGCACTACTTACATGGGGGCTAATAGACGAGCCCACTCGGCTAGGCCTTCAGTAAACTTACAAGCTGATAGGGCCTGCCCTACAGGGTATTCTCAATGGGGTATTTTGGTTTTACCAAGGCTTTTCTTATTACATGTAAGGCAAATTGGGAGTCTATTCCAAAGAAACTGACCGATTTCTGACAGGTTAGAGAAATATAGGCTTTAACGTGCTAAAACATCAACTAATTTAAGAAAACCGCCTTGGTTTTCTAGACAAAGGAGTAGTACCTACCCTAAAAAGTATATGTTAGGGCATTCCACTTGTCTTGTACATTATTGTCCCACAATCAGTGATGGCCCTTACCCAATTGACACTATATACCCTACGTTTGCGGCATTTGAATTCAGCCAACCTCCAGTTTAGGCTTTGAAAAAATGTAAACCGCCTTCAAAAATGAGCACACCAGACTGGCTTAAAAACTTCCCAAGCTTGGCAACACCAGACAGATTTTGATCATTATTAAATTTCTTTGAACTTAGTCATATTTGGCAGCCACCACGCTTAAGTTCGCACTGCAGATAAGGCAAATTGATAGCGAAAAAAAAACAGATAAGATAGTAAAATCGAACAAGGAAGAATCTTTGTGCGCCAATAACAATAATCTAGGTACATGGAAAGCACTATGTGTGGCGAGACCCTTGGGAAGTGAAAATCGCACGATCATCGTGAAAAGACCGAAAAGGCAACCTTCTGTTTGTCTGTTGTTTTGGCCATTTATTTTTTTGGTAATTTGCCAACCATTGTGCTGGTTGGTGTACGTCTTCGATTCCAAGATCTCGTGCCAGCCGGTGCTCGGTGCCAAAAGATTAGCATTTGAAAGTCAGCGTGTGCGTTTGCTTTCAGGGGAAAATTTCCACGAATTCCGTCTAATAAAGCTTTCGGACGTGGCCAAAATAGTATGAAAACCCCACGCCGAGTACTTGTCTGCATTCGGGGGGCCCATTACAAATATCACATGATGACAGTTTTTTTTGTTGTTTTGCCAAACGCTCAGCACTCATTTTGTGCTTCGGTGATTTCTGAGTTTCAGCGTGACTCATGGATTTCTTTAATTATCAGCTGAAGCTCTGAGATACCTATGTTTGTAGGTTTCGCGGACAGATGGAAGCTTTTCAGTTCCGAGAAATCGAATAGCTTTTATCTGCCGCACACCAACGTAGGTGACTAATACTACTGAAAGCCAGCTTTTCGGGCTGAAATGTGTGGGTATGCAGCTTTCAGAAAGAAAAGAGAAAGACTATCTGAATAAATTTCCCTTACTCAACGTATCTTGACTAGTTGTGGACTTCAGAATCGGCCTCTGATGTCTTGAAAAAGAGTAAATTGAGGGTTGAATCCGAATTTCACAATGCTAAGAAGGAAACAGTAACTCCTGAATAAACCACCCCTTGCCTAATTTATTGGTATTTCTAGTAAAAAAATCAAAACATTCATAAACGATTATTTTCAACCCTTAAATGCACCCACAATTGCATGTTTTTTTTTTTTTTTTTATATATTCAAATGTATAGTTTGGAATTATTTAGTTTTTATTTTTTTATTACATTAGTTTCCTGTATTTTAATTATAGTCAGTTATTATTTATAAGTTCGTCACATCTGTTTTAGCTGAAAATATCACTCCCAAGTTGTTACCGCCCTAATTTCCTTTATAAATCATAAATAAGTTCTTCCCAAGTAACAATTATAAGCTCATTTGCTTATTCCAGCTTACGGATTGTACAAATCTTGCCTATAACTTTGTGCTAGGTCAGTTTACAAGTATCTCTGCTGCCAGTTTTCGTTGCCTCCAGTCAAACGATGAGTCACACCGCGAATGCTCCCAATAGAGTAATGCCTAAAAGCGGGTTAGTGACTGTATAACTTGCCAATGCCTTTCCTATGCATATATGATTCTATATACCACGTAAAAAAGAATAATTAAAATCTCTGCAATGTTTTGCTTTCAAAAGAAACACCGGCCGGCTGCGGGGACAAAGGCCTTCAACTTGTGGCTCGCTCAGATGGCAGGGAAATTTCACTGGGGGAAATTATAGCCTTGTCCCGCTCTCGCTCAAAAGTATCTCACAGAACGAACATGTGTTGTGATTAAGCGCAAAGCTCCAACGCACACACTCGCAACCGCTACGACACCGATAAGAAAAAGTATCTCAATATGGCAAACCGGTTTCTGCGGGTGCTTTTTGAATTTCACAACGAATGAAATACCCAGAAGGCCTGTGAAGCGCCCAGTTTCGATTCTGTTTGCCGCTTGTACTGTGCCAGCGACGGTTCGTTCGATTCAATACGCAGTGAATACTTCTAGCAGTCGGTTGACTCACTCTGAACAGATCCACACCAAGTGAACAGTTCTCTATATATACAACGAAGTGCAAATAAAATCAAGTTAAATCATTGTTTTCGATTCCTGTCGCAAGGAGTCCAGTGCAAACAGTTTAGCAAATCGTTGTTGTTCTCCGAGGAGCAACAACAGGACACATTTGTCGGTGGCAGAAAGTATCTAGCAGATCCGAGCAACGGCCGGACGTGAACCACATACCCAGTGGTGGTGCGAGGAACCACCCAACCAATTGCGTAGCAGCAAAGACAAGTGAATTTCGCGGTCGGGTTTTTCATAAAACCAGACCCCCGCTCTTGGAGACACATTCACCGAATTTATGTAAGTTCAAAAGTCAGTTCAGTACCTGTAAAATAGAAATTCAGCTAGCCAAGTGTATATAAGATATAGTATATATTATAGACTTGCACCGAAAGCTCTTTAGTTGTTTTTGCGCCGCCATATTGAATCACTTAAGTGAGCCGTTGACGTCACTTGCCCTCGAAGCCCCACAGACACAAAAACTAACTACAAAAACTAAAAAATAGCTACATTAGGGGATTTTTTTTTACAAATTATAGGGTGACATTTATAAGTGTGTAATTAGCCAGAGCTTGCGTGAGCTTTCCGTGGGGGATTTTTCCATCGGTCGTTAATTGCCTTCTGGTGTTGTTTGTGCCGGCCGCACGATTTTTGATATCTGAGCAGCGATACTGTAGCGACACGAACGTGTGGGCCTTAATTATCTAAGTGAGGAAGGGAGGAGCAGGGGGGTGGGGTGGTTGCCAATCGCTGATTAGACCCCCCAACCACAGAGCCAATGCGATCCCCCTCCACTGGCGGAACAGAGACCTGTTGCCGTATTGTTGTTTTTGCAAAAGCCATCTGCCTGCCGCCTGTTGTGAAATTCGAAAAAAGAGCTTTTCGCAGTAGGCGTGTGCCCGAGAGATGGTTATCTGAAAGTCGTTCACTTATCGAATGAGGAACCATTTGCTGTTTAGGGTGGAAAAATACACGAAGTTATCTTTACTTGTAACTGAAGAGTACTTAGGAAATCCTACCTATGTACCTGGCCCCTTATCATCATCAAAACCATAGATATATCTCGATCACCTTGTCAGTTGGGGCCTATAAGTAATGTGCGTTCTCCGTTTCTTTGCTTACAGCTTAAGGGGAACTTGTGTCGACGACTCTTTTAGAGCTTGTTTAGAGGGACCCTAACAATTTCATTGTTTCTTTCTAACGGTCAATTAAAAGTGAGTATACCATTTCCTTTTTCTGTCTACTAGCACTAAGCCTCATGACTGTCAAGTCCTTGCACGAACCACTAGCCCATAAGTCCATAATGTTGTATGAAAAAAGGAGTAATTCCAACTAAAAAAGGAGCAATTCCATTTAAAAAAGGAGTAATTCCAACCAAAAAAGGAGCAATTCCATTCAAAAAAGGAGTAATTCCATTAAAAAAGGAGCAATTCCAACGAAAAAAGGAGTAATTCCAAACGAAAAAAGGAGTAATTCCATAAAAAATAACAAAAAACAAACAAAAGAAAAAGATTTTTAAAACACACAGAAAGAAAATGGGAAAATATAAAAAAAAACCAAGAAGGCTAACGAAAATAAGGAAAAGCAAACTAACAAAAAATGAAAACAAGGCCTAATGAAAAAAATACACAACTCACCCAACCAACCAACCACTTAACCAACCATCTAAACACAATGCATCAAAGCTGTTAAAAAACGCCTGTAAAGCACGATGGTCAGTGGCCAGGATATCCTAGCTATGTCCTGCGCCACTGAGGCCCGCAGCCCCACAACTTGTACATTTGCTAACCCACCCAAGCCACAAGAATATACCGGGGCGCGGTCCTCGAGGAAACAGGATCGCGCCTCTCCCCGTCGTCGATCTGTGTAATAACAAAATCTTTTTTCTTTTGTCTATTTTCTTTCACATAAAAATCAAAACAAAATATTACGAACACTCTTAACTGCGCTTGCTCCACTCATCTACGAAATCCTGAAATGCCAAAAATAATACGATTTAAATCGTTGAAATTTTTGTAAATCCTGTCGTACCTAAAATCGAAACCGTGTGATAAACGAACCGTGCACCAAACCGTATATTTTGCAACACGAACGAATTGATTTGATCGTTGTTACTGAAAAAACAGCCACGTTCAAAATGGCATTCTCCGTCGAAGCCCATACCAGCCAAGCCAGGCCCAAGAGCGAATCAAACCAGAGCAACCCAATCAACCAAGAGCCCAGCAGCAGTATCTGCAACACCCCCAAGAGCAGCTCCCCAAGCAACCCAGATCGTGTTTACAGTACCGCCAACTCAAGCAACAGCAACGAGAAGGAATACCGAAAATCCCAGAGATATAATATTGACGATCCAGGAGCCAGCACGACGACAGGCAATAACATACGAGGCGACAACCCGGGCAGAGCAGAAGGCAACATCCACGTCAACATCCCAGGATCCAGAGGCAACGGCTGGCGCGACAAACTTGTGGCCGAACTGCTACTGCTCTCAGAGGAGAACCAGGCCAACGGAGCGTACGAGGGATTCGCCTATTTCGACGATCACCACCATACCGATCGTGATAGACAGCAAGCCAAATCCCAGAATTCTGCTGATCAAAGTACCTACAAGCAGCAGCAACAACAGAAATTGCAGCAATTGCAACGGGACAGAGCCCAGAGCGCCTCGAACTCGCATTATCAGAATACCCTTTTTACCAGGGTCGGTACCAACGCGTCCGCCAGCCAACCGGGCTTCGCCTGCAACGAGGCCTATAGTAAATCCGACAGATTCGGTGACGCCAACCCGTATCGCAACGTACACCACGACTGGGACTGCAACATCCCATACGCCCAAACAGACGCTGGCAGGTTTACCGACTACGGAAATGGTGAACCAAACGGTCCCGGTTTCGATCCCGCCTCCGGCACAGACCCTGGCGTCCATGGCTGGTATCCAGCTGACAGGTGCGGACGAGCCGCCATCCCGCCGGGATATGAGTGGAGCAATGCCTACTGCCACAGTTGAAGAGATAGACGTTCCGGTGTTCATTGATGGTGAGTACTGTGTTTTGTGTGTGTGCGTTGCCTATGTACCCAGCACTCTCTCATTACTGTTGCTAAGCGCATTCAGCGGTCAGCGATCACAAAAGATACACAATCAGTTGGAGAAAGAGTCAGATAGCAGGCATTGAGCGCGGCCCGGGTCCTGGGTGCCCATCTGGGGCCCGGCGTCGTCGCTCTGCCAAGGACGTCGAGGTACAGTGTAACCACGTAGCGGGCGAAAGGCGAAGATCACAGTGCAATGACCCATTGAAGAAACGAGTGGAAGATCGGGGCGGGGGACAGGGGGCGGTTAACGCCAACCCCGTCCCGCCCCTGTTGTCGGTAAATGGCAACGTAATAATTCGTACGTTCGATATCTGTCAGATATTTGATCTATGTACTTCCATTTATCGGCCACTTCTATTCCATATGTTTCCAACACTTTTCGAAAACGATCTCTAAAACTTTGAAACTTTTTCCTTTTCCAACCATGGTTCTTGCTATTTTGGTTATCCTGGAGTTATTTCTGAGTTGATCTTCAATTTATTTATTCTTCAATGCTTTGCACAGTGCCAGTTATACGGGTTTAGTCTTTTCAAAATTATGTGAGTTTCCATTTTTTGCCAGAAAATAGTTGGAGTTTTATTTTAGATTTTCCTTTTTTTTTTCTCAACTTTTTAGTGCAAAAAATTGTTTCACTAATCTCCCCCATCTTTGATTTCATTCTTTAGACTATTCCTTTCCGAAAATTCCGAACTTGGTGTTGCATTCCTCTTTGAATAATTGAGAAAACCACTCTGTACATATGTATGTATTGTATGTATATATTTCGCTAGCACATTAGATTCTTGTAATACACTTCAAAATCGCAGTTTTTACTGCTTGACCATTCAGGCAAATTAGACTAACTTAGATTAATTTTTGTAGATTGCTAGTAGGGCATTTAAACAGGCAATGACATTTTGTTTAAATTTGTATAACAAAACTTTGTTGGTATTATTAGTTTTGAATTTTTTCAATATATCTCCGCTTAGTATATAAAATTATTGAATAGGTGACGTGTTCATCTGATATCAATTAGCATATCTAACTAAAAACTAGATCTAACATAAATGTCGCTCATTTCTTTAAATATCTGTAGAAGCAAAGTGAGTTTAGCACCTCAGATTCGACCTTTTTATATTTCTTAATACGAGAACCTTTCTAAAATGTGTACTTCCGAAAATTCCGAAATGATGTCCCTATTTGTATTTCACAATTTTGCGATTGATAGGGAGATAGATAGATAGATAGTTAGTTAGATAGATAGATAGATCCAAGCTAGACAGATTATGATTCTTTTCATACACTTCTAACTTCCTTATAATCCCCTAAAATCTCCTAGACAAAGTACATTTTTTTTTTAGTTTTTAAAGCAAAAAAGCAAGTTGAAAAATTATCTTGGTTTTTTTTAACTTACCAACTCAATTTCTGCAATCCTCCTGATTTTAATTAAAATCTTGTAGCTGCGCTACTAGAATGCACCTACTTCCGACCTTCAACCTTAAAAAGTGCGTCCATGTTTCTGCTTGGCATCGAATGTATCTCCGACGAGGTGTTTTTGTCGTTCTTTGTTACAAGCTCTTATCGATAAAGTTGATGCTCTCGCTCAGTGACTGGAGTGAATCATTTGAATGGTACCATCTCAAACTAAGTGCGCAGTTCTCATTTTTTTAGATTTTTTTAACGCTCGCACGTAAGCAGTGGGCGAAATTATGCGATAAGCGTAAAGAAACTTTATACGCTTGAACATTGTATGTATCTTGTGTAATGGACTCGAAATTATAAATATATATCACAAATATGTGTAGCTACTTAAATGTGTGTAAGCCTTTGTCTTCGATTGTCCAATCAGAAACAGCGTTGGCTTCATGCCACCTATCGGTTATATGCATCTATATTTGTAATCTGTACCTATTGGTTAACTATTTTTCATATTTGCTATAGTTTGATTTTGAAAGGCTTCTGTTAAAGAAATCGTCGAAAACCTTATAAATGTATTTACCATAATGAAAGATACTAATTCTTCTTATTAAATCAAACCCATTGCATTTAACCTGTTTTCGTCAGAGATTTACATACCTTTATTCTTTTCTTTCCCAAAATGTCCATATAAGGCTATGAATTGGGTTATAGTATCTTTCAATGATTGCCCTTACTTTAAAGCGTGACTGCTTGATAAAAATGTTTGTTAGTTGGCGAAACATATACCCGGTTTCTATATAAACAAAAATATAATATAGGGGCTTGCCTAGAAAGAGCGCAACCAGCTGATTCATGACCCAAATTCTCTTCGCACATGTTTTCTACCGGCAAATAGCAAAAATTTGCCGAGCAGCCAATAATAAATTGATACATATTTATTTTTTTACAAACAAAAATCTACATTTTTGATCTCTTCATTAAGCAAAGATACAGATTAAATTAATAATTTGGCGATTGGTCGGTTCTTTTTCACGGTTAATATATTTAATTTATTTGTTGTGAAATTCAATCAGAACGATCCACAGAAACTGAGAGAGTATAGTTTGCCCCTCACACAGACACCTGTGAGCATCCGTGCTCCAGTCTCTCTTCGGTTCCTATACCTCGCTCCCTTTAACTTTCGTTGGCGGGCCCGAGCCGCCACTCTCTCAGCAAAAGAGATAGCTATACTAACCGACCGGCAGGGGAAATGGAGCTCACAGATACAGATACAAGCAAACTGAAGCATACTCTCGCAAACATACGTATAATGTGAGATAGAGTCATGTTTTTGGCAAAGTGCATTGCGTATACGCAATGTTGCAGCTTTTAGGAGTTTAAGATACTTTTTATATTTCTTTATTATTAATTTATTTTTACAAGGGAAATATTTACTTTTATAGAGTTCTCAGCTTTTTAAACACAATTAAATTCCTTTTTACTCACTCTGATCGGAATTAATTTCCCCATTGAATTAGGCAGTTCTTATTGGGTTTGTACTACGAATGCACTCGTATTTGACAATAATTCTTCGCGAACCTTCGTCGCTCTGGTGAAATTAAAGTCACATTGTATTTGTGCATATTCCAAACGGTTAACTTATTTCCACGGCCTATAGCGGTCAAAAATCTATGTAATTGGCAGAAGAACAAATCGCTCCCGCGCAGCAGCAGAGCGACCAGCCTCTCGCTCTCACCCTTTACCAATGTACTTGAGTGGGTGTGAGCGAGACGACGCTAGGGCCTCTGACTTGTTGCGCAGTCAGCTGTTGGAGCCCTCGCTCGCTCTCACATACACCAGTGCAAGACCAAATTTGATATTGCCGGGTCTTCAGCCTGCGGCCGGCACAGTTCTGTTCAAGCCGTTGCACGTTTTGGTTCGCCCGCTTTGGATCACCGGATAAATCAAATCAAATCGAGTAGATATTCAGATATTCAGATATTCGCCGAAATCAAAGCACTGCCTAAGGTGAATATATTCGGATCTAAATATTAAAATTATTTGACTTAAATTGCGAATAATTTGTTTTTTACCAATTAGTCTCATGCCATTCATACGGTATTTTTGTTTGTTTTCTTTTTGCATTTCTCTCATTTTTAGATCTATTTGATTTTGTGTCAGAATTAGTGTTTCCGAACAAAGCGAAAGTGTTTGTTGTTTGTGTTGCCATCCCCTAACTTGGCACGCACACACAACCAACAAAAGCGTGCACGATCGTTCCTGCTCAATTTTCATGTGGTTGTTGTTAGTGCGCGCTATGCGTCATGCGCTTGTATGGGGAATGCCGGCAAGGTGTCTTGGCTATGAATGAGTGCGTACGAGAGGGAGAGAGAAAAACTAGATGAATTATGTTGACAAAATTCAAATGTTTAATTTCCCCGAGTCGTAGCTGCTTATTTTTGTTAAAATAAAAGAATATATTTTTTTTGTAAGTTTAGCTGGGGGCAAACAACAATCTTCATATTTTCATATTTACCCATGCAAAATTTTTTACTTTGTATTTCCTCTGTTTTATTTTGGTTATTTATTTTCAAACTCTATATAAAATTATTTTCCTATATCATTTTAATTATCATTTAGATTTAATTAGGAAAAATCGGCTTTTTATCCTCCGATTTTCTTCCTTTTCCTTTGCGTTTGTGTTTAGTTTTCTTTCTTTCCATCTTCCTTCATTTCCCTTTCGTTTATTTTATTTCACAACAAATTGTGCGAGCGAGACGAACAGTGACTCACTTCGTATAGTTCGATAAGCGGCCGTGTAAAATAAGCCGGTGGCGCCGCCATTGCTCAGTACTGCGGGTAAATTTCGAAACAAAATAACGACATCAAGAAGCGTCGCTTTGTAAAATCAATATGGCGTAGAAAGCGTGTAGAATCCAGAAGTAAAATGAGAACAAGTTTATATTTATTTATTTAAATGAATTATTTAAACTATATTTGCTTGCTATTTATATATATAGTAAGCATAGGTGTATACAATTTCAGCTTACACACTTTATTTGCATATATTGGCTCAAAGTTTTTTAATAGGTCCTTAAAATTATAAAACTTTCTCCAAAATAAGATGGGTACTTAGAACTTAATCTTGATCACACTCATCTAGCACAAGCTTTCGTATTTAATTTTTCTTTCGATACTAATTGAATCTCTTCTTTGTCACAGAATACCTGCAAGATATAGAAGCAACGTCATCTACGTGCAGCAGCGAAAACGGAAAGGAGATTTTTACTGAGACGGATATTCTTGACTTTGATATAAACATGTTTGCCGAGGATCTTTTCGAGTTTGACGGCAAGAAGATGGATCCCTACAGTCCGACGATGGACGAGATGAACAACGACATACTAAACGACAACTACCCACTAATGGATGCACTCGACCTGCCCCTGCACGGCGAGGAGGAGACCCTGGACATGACGACGATGTGCGGCATCGACATCACCCAGCAGAACGAGGACTTTGACCTCAACTCCATTCTCACCAGCTCGCAGGACCCCATGCTGGCCACCTTCTCACAGCCATCCACAACAACCAGCATTCACACCAAAATCTTCACCGAGGAGCCCCTCATCTCTGACGTGGCCAGCTACGCCGGCAGCATCTACAGCTGCAGCCAGGAGTCGCTCGGCTTCGGCCTGGAGGAGGACGTCAAGCCCACCGGCAGCATTGCCAGCAGTGGCGGCGACCTCGCAGTGGCCATCCCAGCACCCATCCATCACATCTCCCCGCCGTTGAAGCGATCCGCCCCCGCCCTAGAGGTGAAAACTCAGGCGAAGAAACGCAGCCGGCTGATGATCCAGGTCAACACCCAATTGGCACCTGCTACCAGCGAGCTGAGCACTCCGGAGATCATCGACCAAGTATTGAACTTCGATAGGGTAAGTTTCACGCCCCAAAAAGGACTTGTGAACTTTCTGGATGTCCTGACCAGCCAGCTAGATGCTAATCTCGATCATTTTTGGAACTTACAGCTCGAGCCCCCCACCACCAGCATCAGCAACAGCAACCCCTCAAATCTCACCTTCACCACCGCCATTATCAGCCAATCCGAAATCGTTGAGGAGCTGCGCAGCGCCGAAGAGGAGACCACCAACGACTTCTCGCCGCCCAACACCCCGCACAGCAACTACTCGGCCAGTTCCAGCAGTGCGGCGCCCACCTGCCAGACCGGCTTTGGTGGCTTCCTCACTGCACCCGCCTCTCCCGCCTATTCCGTAGCCAGTACCTCCCAGTTCAGCAGCTCCGCTTCGTCCAACAAGCGAAAGCGTGGCCGTCCTGCCAAGGATCATGCCGACGGACCCGATCCCGAGCTCATGTCCCGCATGAGCGGCGAAGAGCGGAAGGCTTACCAGGACAGGATTAAGAACAACGAGGCCAGCCGTATCTCGCGCCGGAAGACCAAGAAGCGCGAGGAGGAGGAGAAACAGGCGGAGGACGAGCTGATGGCCGAGAATCTGAATCTGCGCGCCCAAGCCGACGAGGTGGCGCTCATGGAACGCAAGTACAAGAAGTACCTGATGGAGCGCCAGCGGAAGAACAGCACCTACGTCAAGCAGGAGCAGCATTGAGATCCTCGTAGCCATTTAGCCATAGATAGCATAACTGTCGTTACCTACCGATGTCGCATATTGCGGTGCATAGCCTTAGTCCGAGGACACCCCACGTCGTCGTCATCCATTCGTTTAGTTACTTAAGTTGTCGTAGTCGTTGTAGAAGTTGAGAGAGAGAGAAGCAGAAATCCAATTTCCAACATGGACATCAATCCCCAGCGATTGATGTAAAACTTAAACCATTATAAGCCACGTACATAGGCATAGAAGAGGAGGCGCCCATCGAGCGCGAGAAGTTTTTAATTATAATTGTATTTTTATTACGTTTGAGAAAACTCTAAAAATTTTATTTGTTTTTTGTACCCACAAACACAACATATATTTTTTCGTCCTAAGTGTAATCTGCAAAAAAGTATGAAAAAATCACAAAAAAAAACTATGTAAAGATTACAATTTTATTTTTTTAACCCCCATTGATGAACAAAAAAGTTACAAAAATGTCAACAAAAAAATAAAATATTGTTAAGAACAATTGAAAGGAATATTTTACAAAATATGAATATATAACCGTAATTGTTTCAATAAAGTGCATGTTTACATAGCATGACAAAATCAAAAAAAATTATCTTTGCGTACTTTTACATTGTGTTTTGATTGATTTTCCAGGAAGTGTTTCCAGGTATATACATAGCTTTTTGCTTATATATCATTAATCAACATAATTAATGGACAACCAATGCGGGGTTACATGTTTCATGTTTCTCTTTAATTAAATTTAAATAATATTCCATTTACACGCGAGCCAATAGTATAACAAAATATTCTATTTTCATTAACTAAGGATTGCACCAACTTGAAAATTTTGATCAACTGCCGAAAGGGAATTAACTAGATACGGTAGATAATGATAGACTCATACGGAATTGGGATGGAACCCGAGAATACGAGATTCATCCAATTTGTGTGCGAGTGTGGTTTACTGCAATTACTGTCACAACTTCCTGGTTTCGGGGTTTTGGGGGCAGTGCAATTCGGTTGATTTCGTTGCGTGTGTTTAGTGGCAGTAAATTGCAGTAACTACTGCTGCTTTTGGGTAAACATTTGAAGTATCAGCGCACGTCGTTCTTGGGGGTGTCAAAGCGCGCCTTTATTATTTACGCTTCTTGCTCCTTGGTTCCGTAATTGTAGTGCAGGAAGCGAATGCCTTGGATAGTTTGAGCGGTGGCATTGGTGGCATGGCAGGCAAAGAGCAGCCAGTTCCTGGGCTGGACCTTGTAGGCAAAGCGCATGAAGATGCAAGAGTAGAGGGTCAGAGCTGAAAGAAACAAGTACAAATTAGCGATAGATACGGAGATGCATATACTAAAAATTATCATTTAGAGTCCCGAAATACTAGTTAAAATGTAGTATAGACTCCCTAAAACATATTTCTCAGCTGCTCTTAAAGCCTTCTTATCGGCAGCCACTTCGTCATTTCCGTATCTGGCTTATCAGGGCGCTGGCAGCGATTTTCGAGGAACATATCACAGCGGCTCTGATTACGACATCTTTAGCGGAAACTTTCGATGCCGCGGCGCGTGTCAGGGAATCAGGTTTTGTAGCCAAAACCCAAATAACTCTCTTCTTCCTCACCTAGTGTCATTTTGCCAGATATGAACTTGGGACTCTTTTGTGTGTCGGCGAGAGCAGCCACGGGAATGCCCCAGTTAGCCACCGGTCCCCAGAAGTGGGTGCTGTGAATGAACCAAATAAAAAATCATATATCATGATTGCTTTTATTTATATCTGTACAAACCTCATAAAGTAATCCCTCCACTCCTTGCTGGCCGAGTTGGCCGTGGAGGCCATGGTCCTTCTGATTGACATGATGCTTCAAACTAATAATTAAAATGGCCCAGCAGCGAATATTAATCAGATCCCACACACCTGGTGGAATTATTCAGATTAGATTCTCTCCGCCGTAAATGCAAATAACAAAAAAAAAATCGCCTCAAGGTCTTACAGGTTGTTTGTTGTTGTTTTGGTGTTGTTGCTGCTGCGACTGCGTCTGGAACCTTGATCTTAAATACCACGAATTTTGGTCTGCCGGTAGAGGAAACAAAGTTAGGGAGTAAGTGACTACGCTGGAAAGCGGGAATATGGTGATTGTTTACCTGTCACTAAAGGTTTTTTTTTATTTTTGGAGCTTATATAAAAAAATTTGTTGAACGAAAGTGCAGTGTGCCCGACGAATTTTCCGTTTCCCTTTCAACATTATTTTTATGAATTAATCATTTTTCCCTTCACTTCACCTGGTCACACTAAATTAGCTAAACGCAATCATACAACGTAACGTCAAGTCTTAAAGGTCTGGCAGCGCCACGAGCACAAGCCACTAGCATTGCCAGACTGGACATTGATTTTCAAATAGTGCTTTTATGTTCGAATTTTACCTTATCTTTATTAAAGCACGGTAAAACACCGTCCGTCTGTCCGATTATACGCAAACTAGTCCCTCAGTTTTGAAGCTATCTGAATGAGACTGTGCAGGTAGTCTTCTATATGCTCTCACAGCTATATAAGTCGGAACAGGCCGGATCGGACGACTAAATCATATAGCTGCCATAGGAACGATCGGTAAATTGTTAGAAAAAAAATTACACCTTGTCCAATTTTAAAAATATTTTCTTATAATTTGAGAAATGGCCATTTTATATTATTCTAGAATTTTGGTTTTAATTTGATCAAAATCGGACTACTATATCACACAACTGCCATAGGAATGTTGGGGAAATATTACGAATACTCAATGTTAAACCAAATTTTTATATGTATAAATGTTAGTTTTACTTTCTATTTAATAAAATTTTATTAATAGCTAGTTAGCTTTTTCTTATAAGAACAAAATGACATCACTGAAATGCGCGCAAGTTCAAACTTGTCAGTTCAAAAATTTCACTCAACGAAGGCGGTTGTGCCGCCGACGAATGCGGCTCAAAGGAAACTTGGCTCGGTAAAATGGTGGAAAAGTGGCACCAACCACAACAACAACAACAGCAACGACTACACAGCATCTGACAGAACAACAAAAAGTAGCGGAATAGGCAAATGGAAATGGTCGCGCAGTCGCTGGCTCTGTCGACGTCGCAGCCTCTGCCAGCTTGTAATCCCCGTGTCTGTGTGCGTGTGTGTGCGTGCGTGCGAGTGTTTATGTGTGGTCAGTGTGCCATTTTGCAAGCCTTTTCCATGTGCGGTCCAGCAAATAGCAAAAGGAAAAGGAATCGTGACGGAAAGCCAAAGCAAAAAAAATTAAAAACCACAACAAAAATTAATTTTTTTAAATATGAAAATTTATTTCTTTTAAAGACAACGTGTCATAAAATTTCATGCTCGCCCTCCCCTTAGAAAAAACCCCGCGCCTTCAGAAATAAGCCCCAGAAAAATCAATCCCCGCAGAACGTGGGAGTTATGCTTTTCTTCTAAAAAATATTTTCTCACAACTTATTTGTTGCTAGTTAGCGTAAAATTATCCTTAATTTTCCACCAGAAAATCTGCCAAAAGGTTTTCGCACGCGAGAAAAAAAGGAAAAGTTTAAGAGAAAAGCAAATGAGCCGCTCCCAAAAAATCCGAATTTATCAACAACAACAAGAGCAAAGGCAAGAAGAAGATGGAGATGAAGCAGTAGCAGGAGCAGGAGCAGGACGAAAAGAAAGAGCAACCACAACAACAGACAAAGAAACGCGAAAATAATAAATCGAAACCTTAAAAAGTGGAATTAGTTGAACATCAAGAGTTTTATGATGATCAAATAACAGAAAATTTTAAATAATAATTACATTTAAAATTATAGGAAACTGTAAAAGAAGAGCAAATGAAATAATACAGAAATAAACAGGATAAATCAGTTAATGCAAAGGAAGGAAAATAGAAAATTAATTGAAAGAATGATAAAAATTAGATGGTATACAAAATGAGACAGTAAAGAGTATATTATAAAATGAACCTAGCACATTTAACAAGGATATAAATTAGCAAGGTAGAAAATACAGGAGTATAGGGGAATACAAGTTTTATTGTTATTTGAACTACAAACTTGTAGACAAGTTGAACAAAAACTGTTAATGAGTCCGAGTAAACACGTAAATTTGTTGATTTATTAAGTTAATTCTAAAACATAAAGTTAAAAGCACAAAAGTTATTAAAATTATTTTAGATTGAGTTAGAAAAGATAACATTCTTTAACACGAGGCTGAATTGCATATTAAACTTATTAATTTGTTTAAAGATATATGCCTAGCTAATGTTATGTCACAAAAACAGGTTTTTCAAAGATGAAGCTTATGAGTCCTTTATTCTTTACGTTGAAAAAACAAGGAGACAATAGGACGACCTAGTTGCTTCCCCCTGAAGGTCTCGTTTTCTTTTCTCAGGCAATATACATATATAGAATTATTTGCTCCTGTTGGTGCTGTCGTCGTCGTCGTAGAACTGGCGAAATGTCCCCAAAACGCCTCAATTGAATAAGTGCCAAATAGAGGCAAATAGAGGCCCCGTAAGCGCACTAATCCAGTGCGACTAGTTAAAGTGTCCGAACCGAGAACCGAGTCTAAATCTGTTCACTTGTTAGCCGTTGATTCAATCAAGCGCAGCCAAGCACAGGCCCAGGCACTCGAGAACGAAAACAAACACTCGCACAATGCAGAGCGTCTTCTCAATGCAAATTGAGTTTATTGTTCGGTCAATTGAGGAAAATTTGCTTAGGAGCCCCTTGTAGAACGTCGAAAGACGTTTTATGGCCCGTAAGCAGATGAGGTGACTGGTGATTTGCGTTTAGTTGATTTTAGACAGTCGGTGGTGCGAATCGTAATCGGAATCGAGTTCGCGGTAAAATAAAAGTGAAGAATCAAGAAATATAATTTCAATTTCCCTCCAGGAAAGTGTCTCGAGTGTGAAATGCCAAGCTGAGAAAGCTGCCAAGCCAGAAACTTAAGCCCCAGTGTGTGTACAAGCATGTACAAATAAGAAAATATCGAAATAACAAAAAATAAATACCAAACAAACGAAAGTGTTCAGCAACAAAAGACTCCTCACAGGATCATCAGGATACCTAAAGCGCCTAAGCGAGGATTTACACAGGAGCTGCACAGATGCAGCCCTAAGTAAGTAAGACTAAGTACGCCTGCAATTAGCATTTACATAGCCACTAAGTCGACAGTCGAGTGCTTTTTAGTCAGAGGCATTTTCCGACCAAAAGGGCGTGTGTTGTATCTCCGTCTCTCAGCATCTCTTTTGTGGGTGTGCGGCGGCACAGGAGCGAGTGTGCGTGTGTTTGTGTGTGGCGCTCTCCTGCGAATTTGTTGTTGCTGCTCCTGATGCTGCCCTCGCTCTTGGCGTTTTTCATTGATGTTGATGGCCTGGTACATCATCAACTTGCTGCTCGGCTGCGCCTCTTTACTTTGTGTGTAATAAAATTGATGTGAAATAAAAATGGATAATGGGCGATTTTCGGTCTTCGTATCCGTCTTCTCCGAGAGTTTTTGGCCGAGTCTGGAGACTCGAGAGTCAAGAGTCTGTTGTTTACCGTCTCTCACTTTTGTGGTAATTCCCCCCCAACGCACACTCACACAGCAGGCGTTTCTCTTTGTCTCTTTTCTGGGCTTTCCACATCACACCACCCCCAAACCGCACACTTTTTCTCTTCACAGGACTCTCTCTCGCTGTTTGTGTGTGTGCCCGGAAGGGTGGCTCCGGCGGCGGGGTGCATCCTGTGGCTGATAACAATGCTGCACAGTTGTTAATGGCTCTGGAAAGCTCGTCTCCAAATTGCAACACTTTAATCGCGATAATGCGGGCCACCGATAAAAAAATAAATAGGAAGCCCACGCCCTCTCACATGAACTCTGAAATACACTTGAACTTAAAAGAGCTGGGGAGTTTTTAAAATATAAGAAAGGTAGATATTGAGATATTTTTAGTTGAAACTTTGGTTTTAACATTCTATAAATAATTACAAAACTTACGCAAATTTAATTGACCTACTTATTTTTTTAATTTACACATAACCAAGAAACTTATATTCTTTCTATTAAAACGAAGAAGTAACCTAAGTACCTAGCTAACTATAATAATTGAAATGGTAGAATACAATACTTTTATTAACAAGTGTCTTTTTATAGGTATTTTTTTTTGAAAAAAGAAATAACAAATAAAAAAAATTTAGTTTCTCGTTTGTGAAACATTATGATAGTCACAATAAATTGGCTATGACTTTAAAAAACTAATTTATTCATAGAAGGGTACTTTTGTGATAATTAGCTAATTTCCCTTCTTGTTTATGCAATGTTCCTATCAAATAGAAAATAGTTTGTTAGTAACAAGTTCTTAACCCTCTAAGGGACAGCTTATTAAGTATTTCCCTTTTCAACTGGTGCGCCTTATTTCCAATTAAGAAATATAAATATATTCCAACAGCAGTAAAATGGATATAATAGTAAACAAATTCAACTAAAGATAACAAAACGGAGATAACAAAAAATGTAGTAGCTATTTAATAATGGAGATGGGTTGAAATAAATACGTGGCATTACAGAGAGGAGGCTGTAGAGGCTGTGGCGGCTCAGGCGGCCGCGCCCCGCCCCCAAAGGAAGCTATTCGTAGGACATTAAGGGAGCACACGTTCCGTCTTCGCCTGAGCCCGGGCCTCAGTCAGGCATAATTTGGTCGTCGTATCGTATTTAGCCGGGTTAATTACCGAACATTGTGTTGATGGCTTAAGCGTTTCATGGGGCGCCATAATGTGGCCGGCGTGTCCTGGAGGTGCTTTTTAAAACGCTGCCAATTGTTGTCCTGCGAGGCATTGCTGTTCCTGTTGTTGTTGCCTTTGGTAATTGCAGATGGTTTCTTGGCCGCATTGAGACTTCCTGGTCGACTCGGTGGAAATGACTGCGATAAGGTTAAATATTTAATGGGTTTTTGTGTGCGAGACTCCTTACAACTCTTGCTCTAGCCTCGCAGGCGGCATCTCGGATAATTTCTCCAGCGACAACTGTCTGTCAGTCAGTCGGTTCTGTGAGACCCTTTCTCAAACTCTCTGTCTCTGTCACTTTGGAAAAGTTTTTGCAGCTGCCTCGCCCCGCCTCGCCTTTTGTTTTTGTGTGTTTCCTATTTTTTCCTTGTTGGCTTAGCTTCCTTTTGCCGCCTTCCTCCTTGACTATTGGCGATGGCAGCATTTTAGAAATAAATTAAAATTTCATTTAAGTGCCTTTCAGCTGCGAAAACTTTCTTAATTACAAATGTTTTGTTGTCTGTCGCTGCTGTGTCACTCTCAAGTCCGCATCCCTTCCACGAATGAGAACCAATCGATGTTTGCATGGACAGTTCAAGGTTAATCCCGGGGGCCCATTACGCTTTTTCGATCGGTTAAATGTGTCAAGGTGCCCGAAGGAGGGTGAGGAGATATATGCCGCAGTATTTCGGTTCTGGCCAAACCGCACTTAAGATAAATTGCCTGCAAAATGGCCACAGCCGCACAGAATATGCCAGGGATGTGTACAAAGGACCACGCTGACATCTTTTAGTCATGAGCAGGTGGGTGCCTGGCCCCGGAACTCTGCTAGTCGCATGCAAAAATAATCATGCACAAATGGATCCCCGCAGCAACAAGCCATGCACTCAACCCACACAGTGCTGGGGCACTGTGACTCTGACTGTGGATGTGGACTGAGCAAAAAATAGACAAAAAATAGAAAGGACTTGGAGCGCTCTTCGCATGCACTTAGATGAAAACGACAGCACCAGCAGCGTCCACAACAAAGAGCAGCAAAAACAACGGCCAACGGACAAGGAGCAGCAAGCAGCGAGCAACGAGCAACTCGAGTAATGACAGCAGCAACATCAGGCAGCAGCCAGCAGGCAGCAGCCAGCAGGCAGCAGCCACCGCAGCAACAATGGGGCCAACCGCTGGCCACGCCCCTCACATGCTGGCTTGTCTGGCTGCCAGTGGCGATTCAGGGATTCATTCATCCATTCATGCGCTCTGGCCATGTCGCCGGATGTGTGTGTGAGCCAGTGGGTGGCCTACACAGAGGGAAATGCGACGAAATAAATTCAAACAGAGTTTGTTTATGGGTCTGGGGTCTCCCTCCTGCCCAGCTGCAAAATCTCGTTAAGTAATCGTAAACTTGTTAGACAACTTATGTCCCAAATCCGTATTCCATCATTCTTGAAATACGTGATGAGAATTGGAAACTAACTCATTAATATTAACCCCCCATCAATAATTGAGAACAACAGAAGTGGTGGCCAAGCTAGGGGAAATAGTCGGAACCAGGAATGTTTATCGAGATTAAGAGTGCAATATAAAATAGCGACAAAATATATAGCGCTGACTATGATTGAATTAATACATAGATTATAACTAATAATTTAAAAAAGTTGATTGAGTTTTTCAAGAGTATTTAAAAGATGGTAAGGCGTATTTGATGGATATTAAAGCTATTCATTCTAGGGGTGTATATCAAGAAACCAAGTCATATCGACAAAAGTATTGCTTTCAATATCAAATCGTAATCATCGTATATATATTTTTATATTTTTATGTATTAACTTTTAATTTGTTATTTAATTGTGTACAATTCCTAACAAACTGCAGAAATATTAAGGAAGGATGTAGTATTTAATATGCAGCCAGGAGTAGTACCGTTGTTCTTTTTTCTCCGCGTGTAAGACTTGCATCTTTGCCACGTCGTTGTTGCCACTGATGATGTTGTTGGTCCTTCTGCTGACTGTGCTGCTGCTGATGCTGCTGCTGTTGTTGGGGGAACACACTTAAGTGGTCGTTTAGAGTGTGCCACGCTGTTGTTGCTTGTTTATGAATAAAAAATAGTTTATTTGCAAAACGTTTAGCCCAGGGGTGCTCGAGCGGAGGCGGCTGGAGCGGGTACTGCGACGGGAACGGGAGCGGCGGTCAATTAGAGAGTTTCATCGAGTTAAGCTTCCGTTGAGCGCTAATGGACTGGAATCCGCTTGCCAAGTGCCAGGGAGCTGTTTCATAATTGAAAAAGTTTTCAATAAGGCATATATAATGTGAGCCATCCTAAGCCACAACGTGACATCCTTGCGGGGGCTTTGGCATGAGTTGTGTGTGTGTTTATGCTCCGTGTGTGTGTGCTTATGAGCCTTCGCTGGCAATTTCAATTGCCAAGCTCGGGATGCTGCAGTAAGCGCACCCGTGAGTGCCATAAGCATGCGTCCAAAGATAATTGTTACGTCATTAAGCGACTGCCAGTAAAAGGCCCAGGACAACACAGCAAACAAAATAAATAAATAAGGGACAATCACACACGCACACACCTAAGCAAGCACACGGACACGCACACACGCACCGTGTATGGGTAAGCAGAAATTATCGTTGCCTACTTTTGTGCGCAGTTCACAATTAAATACATTGGCAGCGACATATGCGGCAAAGCGTAAACAACAAGCCTGTCCAAAAACAAAAACGACGTTTTTGCTCCGCTAACTCCCCTTCGCTTTCTCTGCTCCCCTCCTGCAGCCTCCCTCTCCCCAGGAAAAAGGGCGGCTCAGCAGAGAGGAAAGTTAGCTTTCTCTGCGTGTCTATCCTTGCGACTCTTATTCGTTGGTGTAAGCCGCCCAGCGCAGGCGCTCTCTCTCAAGCTCTCTGTCGCAGTCTCTTTGGCTCTCTTTTACCGCACACACACATACTCACACACTCACACGCACACATACAATGGTGGGCAATGTCAATGTAACTTTTATCCAGCTGCCGCTTCACTGGTTCCCTTTGCTGCAGCGCCGCAGCCGCTCCGCTGGCTGATGGTGTGCGTGTGTGTGTTTATGCTCTGATTTGAATGCCACTGATAAGGTGGCATTACGCGTAACTGCTTGGGGACGGAGAAGGGAGCAAGCGGTATCTGTTTTCAGGGGGTAGAGAGCCGGAGGAGTTCAAGGAAGCTGGGGGAAGTTGCTTTTTGCATTATAATTCGATCTGCCTTAGTCACAGGATGGCAGCTTTGAGTGTGTGTTTCTTCACTGTGAAAAAATTGGACTATTTTATAACTTAAAACATTTAAAATAAATATTTTTACAACATATATTTCGCCAAAAATAGGTAGATATTTAGAAAAAAAATCTTAAAAACAAAAAACAAGGTTATACAAAATGCTTAGAAATATGCATAAGGTAGCTGGTAATTGTTTTAATTAATTAAGTTAAATACATTTTCTTTTTGAATTCTTGATGTAAGATGCATTTATTTATTTATGGCAAATACTGAACAAATATATATAATTTGTATTAAAAAACAAATTCTATAAAAGTATATAAATGAGCCATTTTCTGCTCTATCAATAACTACTACTATTTCATATTTATGAGGAATCATTTGCAAAATATGATTGATATGCGTTTGCCTTCGAAAGGACATAACCTTCTTTCTTTATTTTTGTTCCTCTATTTCTGTAATTTATAAACATTAACTAGTCGTTTGCCATTAACATAAATATTTAATATTAAAAAATCATCACATTTTTTGCTGTGCCTAAATAGTTGCGGATTGTGTGTGCCTCTGAGCGCGCAAGTTTACAATTGACTTTTAACGATACGACTCGCAGCAAACACACACGAAAGACATTTCTGTGTGCGAATTTATGTGTTATCATTTATTGTGTCTTTTGTGTGAAAACGTGTGCGCCGGGATAGACAGACGCATATATAGTCCTGCCACGCCCCGAAGAAGGAAGCCGCAACGCCCCGCCAGCGCCATTTTGTGATAATATGATGCTGCGCCTTTTGTTTTCACAGCAATAAAAATTGGTTGTAATTTAGTTGCCTCCCATCATTGCCAGCGTGTGTATCTGAATCCGAATCTCTATTTGTATTTGTATCTGTATCTGTATCTGTTCGTCTATGTGTGTGTCTTGTTGTGATTGATACGGAGCCTGTGGGAGAGCTTTGTTTGCCTTGTCTTGCCTGTCCCTTGGCAGCTGTCTAGGCTCTTCCTAGGCGTCCAATTAACTTTCGTTGATGCGTGTTTCATTTTAATGCCATTTGCGGCTCCACTATTTGTATGGCATACTTTGCGGCCGGTCGCAATTTACATAGTCATAGGCCAATTATGGCCATCTATGCACACACCGTACACACACACAGCATCTCGTACGTGAGTCGCATAATTGGTTCGTTTCGGAAAACTGGAAGCTAATGTTTTATGAATCACTTTCACTACACCGCGCAGGAATGCAAAGTGCAAGTTTCACGTAAATAAAATATTTATAATGTTGGCAACAGCATATGGGTCGGACCAGGTCCATAAATAATTTCGCAACTAATTTCAAAACTGGAAAATAAACTAAAATTTATGTTGTGAGATTTCATGGAAGCAAGAGTTCATTTTAATGACCTAATGACTTATTTAACTGCAGCTTGTTAATGGCATTCAATTAAATTGCACATAATAAACATGAAATAAAAAATAGTTTACCGGAGACATGATAGAAAAGTTTTTGATATTGATGTATATTCTTTTTAATTGGAGTAGTTCTTAATTTGAAAATTGATTAAAAATGCAGATAAATATCACTTTATTTGATATCTACTATCTATCTATCTATCTATCTATCAAGTTTTAGTCAACTTAGTTTTATCTCATACAAAAAAATTTATAAATATTCTTGATTTCATTTAAAGATAGTGTTAGTTTATGTTGTTGGGCTCTTACTCCTTGAAATGTATGTAAGACCTAAGGATGGAAGAGGGGTGTAACATTATAACAAATCATTTAGATCATTTTTGATAATATCGAAATTTCAATAAAAAGTGATATATATTTAAACTTCAAATGAAATATATGAAACCTAAGGATAACGCGGTATTAAAGTCGTTTTTAATCGTTCTTTTTTCTTCCATATGTACATCTTACTGACCTTTTTTATCAGAATACACATCTTTAGTATAACCCACATACCACCAGCATTATTTAGTGGTTCTCCATCTTTTTGGAAGTCTACTCTCTCGTTGCCACTTTTGTGGTGGCTTAACCTCCCCTCATCCGAAACATGATTTGTTACCACTGCAAATTGCACTTACTTACACAAAATATGCGTACTAACCTCATTTCCATTTGTATGGCTTTCATTGCAGCGCAGAGGAAGGATCTCGTCTTCGTCGCCCGGCTGAAGCAATTAACTGAAAATGTAGCAGGGGAAAGAACATGGCCCAACTGGAACAGCAAATGCCATGCGATGCAACTAGCATAAACGTGAGTACAGAGCCGCCGGGGAAATGCGAAAATTCAAATGAAAATAATGAAAAGGGAAACGGGTCTGGTGTCGCGGCTAATTGCTCGAAGGGTCTACTACAGTCTACATCTTGGCTTCTACTGTGGGGCTAGGCTAGGGGCAGGGTAGGGGCCGGGGCATTTCATTTGCTTTCAATTTGGCTGCCGTCTAATTGCTCGGCACTAATTTGGCGTCTCACATTTCATTCGCCGCCGTTTCCCGGCCATTATTAAAGTTTCTCCTTGGCAGCGTCCTCATTGTGTCCCCAGCCTCGTTCTCGTCTCTAGGCTCATTCTCATCTCGCCGTCGTCCTCATGCTCTTCCTCGTTCTTTCCTTAATCAACTGATATGAAATGCAGCTCAGGCTTGCCAAATAGCCGGAGGATAGATTCGGATTCGAATGCGGATTTGGATTTGGGTGGGCTGGCAGGGTCCTGGGCCCGAAACTTATTGAATCGGCAGCAAATAGATTCTTGGCACAAAAGAAAATGCCATGTTTGCCTGGCCCAAAAATGGTAATTTGATGGCGCTTTGCAAGTGCATCGATCGAAGTGCCAAAACGAGATTGATTTACGGCCACTGCCGCTCCAGTAAAACTGATTGTGTAACGAGTGTTTCAACAGCTCCTAATAATCGTCTTTGGGCGTGTCAATAGTTTGCTAGTTTGCACTCAATCAGTTGGCAGAGCTTAAGTATATATCTCCAGGATTACCAAACACAAAACTTCTAAAATGTAACGAGTATAACGAGTGTTTTAGAGCTTCTCAGATTATATTATTGTCTAGGGATGTATTGATCGGCGATGTTGAGTCGATAAACCGCGTTTAATATAAAATAATAAATATAGTTAAGTGTTATAAATCGAAATTTTTACTATAGAAAAAAAATATGGGACTTGTTGTTAAAATATCGAGAAATGTTTATGTTATTTTATTACCAAGTTTAATTATAATATTCATATGGAGACAGGATTTCTCTTTATTTTTTATACCCTGCAAGAGGCTTAAAGTTTTAGTCAGAAGCTTACAAAGTAGTGAAGGAGTCATCATAAGCCGATTTGATCTAACCGTGTCCGGTAGAAAAAAATTTTACCCAATTTTTTCAAAAATTTGTACGGGCTTACATTGTTAAATAGACATCCCTTTCATATCGCCTAACAATTGCAGTCACTTTAGAAACGGTAAAGAATAGTTTAATAACAACAGGACTAAACCATCTAACCAAATCGACCTTCATATTTGATTATCTCATTATATGCTCAGGTTAATGCCGTCTTACATTTACTATGCTCCAAGTACCAACAACCAGTTCCTATCATTTCCTAACGCCTTAAATCGCTAAGCTGAAACTTGATTTGATTTTTAATATCGTCGTACAATCCGCGTGTGTGTGTCTATGAAAGCCTTGGCTAAATCAGTTTTACAACTTTTATGCGAATCCTTCACCTGCTTTATTGTTGTCGTTGTCGTCGCCGTTGCCTCCGAGGAGTATAAAAAGCCGTGTAACATTACCGGGGACAACGGCAAAATGGCAATGACAGCAACGACAGCAGCAGCAGCAGCGCCAACAACGTCAATAGTTAAACTCGAGCGGGCTCCGAAGTACAAGATTGTTAGCATAGCGCAGGACACAGCAGGAGCCAGGACAACGCTGAGCGGTGGCACAAAGGCAAACACAAATGCACAACATTCTTTAGCGAGTACACTGGGGTGAAAGAAAATTTCTAAAAGGATAAATAGATAAAAAATAGTCTCCTCAGTGTTTGACAGACTAATTATATTATTATATTATATTATTAGCAGAAAGATATTTAAAACATGCTTAAAATGATTAAAAACTATTTTAGTAAAAGATTCAATTCATTCATTAGTTTAAAAATCATTTAAAATATTATATACAATAATATTAAGTGTGGACTAAATACGAGGAGAGTCTAAAGTGAAGCAGAGACGAATTTTAGAGCATTTTTCAAGTGTCCCTCAGCATCCCTAATTGTATTACCTAATTTTCCAGTCCACATAGGTTTTTCATCTATGTTTTTCTTAGTTCTTTGTACTCTCGTTGATGTTTTCCTTCCTTCCTTATTTTCCTCAATGTAGGGATTCAGGGAAATGGGAACGAGTGACGTTGCCCGCTGGGCATCATGTTGGCCAGAGGAATGAGGATGGCAAATGCGGTGGCCTCGACTCCTGTGGCTCCTTGCAGGTCCTGTGGCCTGCTCCTGCTCCTGCTGCTGCATCTGAAATGCGGAGAAATGATGCATTTAATCGGATCCAGGGGTGGTGGTGGCTAAGGGGGTGCTAAGCAGGAGGAATAAACCAGAAGGCAGCACCTGGGCGTGGCTGGCGGAAGTTGACACGCCAGCAAAGGTCTCCTCTTAGCCCAAGCAGGCATTCGCGTTGTCCTAGGCGGTAACGAGTCCGTGGTTGTGGGCGTTTTGGGTGTCACCTGCTTTGCATGTGACACACGCCCCAACGTGCCATGGATACCTGAGTGTATGTGTGGCAGCCATGCAGGTAAATGCACTGAGGGAAAATACTAGAAGTGAACAAAAAATATACAAAAAAATGGAAGGAAAACTTTTAATAAGTCTTTAAAATTATTTATTCTAACCTTTAAATTAGATATTTATATATTGAGATGAGATTTTCAAGGCGTTGCACTGGAAGCCCCTAAGTAGGAGCTTTCCGTTCAGTGTGCACATAGTTCGAACTATGGAAGGCAGCTTTTTGGGTTCTTTTTTTCCCCCCGGCGAGTGTTCGGGATTTCCTTTCATATCGCAACGGCACGTAAATTCGTAATAAATTTGAAATTATGTGCACATTTCGTGCCGCAGGCTGAAGGCCAAGCAATTTGCAACTTGCACTTTGATAATTTATGTTGCAGGCTCCCAGGCAACGGTGGCCATAAGCATATATCACATCTGCCATCCGGCCAGTCAGCTTCCCGGCTTCCTCCGCCCCATCTGCCGGGGGATTCTGCTAGGTCCCAGGATGGCGTTGTCAACCCGGCTTGCCGAGCAGAATGCATTTTTTTCAGTTTCCACGAACGCGCGCGCTGCACAAAGGACATGGATTGATTATGCCGACTGTCAAGGACACTCACTCACACTCACTCCTCTTACGGGGCTTCAGTTTCGTTTTCAATTGGACACATCCTGTCACACGCTCTGTCAGCTGGCCAAGGACGAAAAGCAAGCCAGGCAGAGAGAAAGAGAGTGAGGAGGAGCAGGAACATCGGCAGCTTTTTGTTCAATCGCCCGCACAAATGGATGGTCAGTGCGAGCGACGCTGTCTAATAACACTCATTACGGATCCATTCATCATCTCGCCGCGCACTGCATCTGCCAGATGCCACTTCCCACTTGCCATTGGCCACTGGTCACTCTCCCCTGTCCGCCTGCCATTGACAGCTGCAATCGATATGCATTTCGCTTTTGATTCGAAACTCGATTTGCGAATTGCCGTCGCTCCGGGGGGCTCCGGCCTGAATGCTCCAGGTAAATTCAGTCTATGAACCTGACCCAGCTTAATTGTGCCTTTACCTGACTGGGCAATAGGGATGGAGGTCTTGAAATTAATAGCGCATTAATGATTTAAATTGCTTTGAATGATACAAATTACAAATTTCTGCTTAAGCCATATTAGTTACTAGTAAACCAGCTTATAGTTCGTCATTATCGGTAATATATCTTAAGGCATTGGCAAGATAAATATAATTTTGTGTCTTCCTTCTTGACTTCCCAAAAATCGACTTTCCCCTTGAAACCACTTGCCAATCAATTAGTCGAGCCATTTTCGACTTTTTACAGCTCCGAATATTGCAGTCGAAGTGCGCCAAAAGTTTCATTAAATTCGATTTGTTAAATGTTTGGGGAATTACTCCCTGCAGTCTGGCTGTGCTCCGCAGAAAGTTGATTCAATTTGATGACTTGGCATTGGTTTCATTAGTCCTTCGTTCTGGGCTGGGATCGCCTGCCACTGGCCACTGCAGCATATGCATATTTTATGCATGCAGTCAACCCTATCATGATTATTCCACGAATTGCAAACTGCTCCTGTCATGTCCTTTCCATACTTCCCTCACTTCGGATGCCGCTTTACTCTACTTTCCCCGACCATTTCCGGCCGCTGTCCATTGACTTTCGCAATTGCAGGGCGTTGGTTTTTATTTTCAACTTTTTTTGGCATTACGTACCTAGGATATTAAGGGTAAAAGAATTTATTATTTTAATAGCAATATAGTTTATTTCTAATTAAAATAAAATAGATTTTTAAATTTTTATAAATAGTGTACAAGTGAGTAAACTCAAGCTGCTTAAATTGGATATAGAATTGAAGTACTCTTTCACACCTTATGCAGATCCTGAATTGAGTACTAACTATGTGAAGAAGAGAAATTCATCCGTAGTCATTGCCTTTCCACTTGATTTCCAATGCTGTTTGTTTGCCCAGCAACAACAGTAGCAATCGTAAACAATTTGATTTTGAGGCACGCGGGACAGGAGGAGGCACCAGGAGGAGGCAGCAGCAGGAGCAGGGACCAGAGAGGAGGTAAAGGGACACTGGGGCTGGCAGTGCAGGAATTCTAATCGGATTTCGTTGCAGCTGCGGCCGGAGCTGCCAGCGAAACAAAAGCTTTTGCCAGGAAATTGATATCGAAAGCAATTTGGCACCGCTGCCCTCTGCGGAGGAGAGATACGGACAGGGGAGGCTTTTGGATGGCTACGAGGGTGGATTGTGGATTATGGACTGAAGCCTGGCCGTGTGGGTGGGCTGTGAGGTCGGGGGGTAATTCAATTTTTGCCACTGTTAGTCCGGCCCACGCTGCGTATGCGCAACGCAACTGCAGGCATAGCATAATCTCTGGCACTTTAGTTTGATCGCCCGGCATTTGTAAGGCCTTCGACGGCAGCTCAAGTCCTGCTGGTACTGTTGGTCCTGCTGCTCCTAGTCCTGCTGCTGCTGCTGCTGCTTCTTGCAGCCCGACGTTGATGAATATTGCTACAGCGATAAATTCAATTACAAGAGCCGAGTGGGGCCAAGTCGAGCGCTATAACTCAACTGACAGCAGCAGCAGAAGAATCCGGGCCGCCTCCGCCACTTTATCCACTTGACTTCGTCCTTAAAGTGCTGCAAAAAAAAGGGGAAACGCGCGAGGAAAACAGTTAAAAGTAAACAGAAAAAGGAGCCAGAACAACATAAAATAAATGTAATAAATTTTAAACATAGAGATGATAAATTGCTCTGGGACTCGACTCAAGGCGCTGCCAATGCGCGATTCTCGGTCTCGGTCCCAGTCTCCTTTTCTATCTCTGTCTCGGTTCGCTTTCTCGGTTCTCCCCTACGTTTTTACAATTTGTTTGCGGCTTCGCGCGTCCTGTTCCTGCCCTGCTTCGTCCCGTCCCTCGCCCTCGCTTTTGGCACGTGTGTTTGGCATTTTTATCTATTTGGCAGCTGCTTTGGCTTGTCGTTGTTTAATTTAGTTTGCTGCGAAATTGATTTGCTGCAAAGTTTCCGCGCTTCCCCTTTTTCCGTTTTATTTGGTGCAGACTTTACAATCTTTTTGACACGCCCACACGCCTTTTGCCGTGTCAAAAGTTTTTGCAACTTTCGGCTCAAGTCGCATTAATGCTGCAGTTGCAAATGTTTTTAGCTCGCAACTTTTACTTAAGCGCTGCCAGCTGTCGGTGGATGGTGGGATCTATTTCACAACTAGGCTAAAGTTAAACTTAAGTCCTGGCAGTCGTCTGTCACCTTGTACAGCTCTCCAAACGCTTCTCTCTTTGCAGAAACTCAGAAAATTCCGTGATTAGGACGTGTTGTACCCTAACGCTCTAAATGCAGACGATATGGTGAGTGGCCAAATCAAATTTATTAAGCCAACTTCGTTTTATTTAAGATACATCTTGGGAAAGTGTTTACTTCAAGGTTGAAGTTTAGGTGATTTAATTAAGTGCTTTAGTTAGTCACTAACAGCTTGCAATTAAAAACGAAAGAATAGTTAGATATTTGACAGAAATAAATAGATCTGGGATACAGAAAATGTCTTTTTATTTTGATTTAAATTCCTTGAAAATCAAACCTCTGGCTAGATCAATGTGTATACAAATTTATAAACCGATATAAATCTGTTCACCTTAAGACGAAGTACTAGGCGACTAGTTTTCCAAAGAAAATATTATTTTTCGCGCTTCCACAGAGAGAACCCTTGAGTTAATCCTTTGATTGGCTTTAAGTGAGATTCAACAAGTTGAGCTTCCGGCTGATTAATTTTAAATGCAGCTCCTTCTCGTCCATACACAACACTTACACCCAAACACACACAAATACAGACATTAAGCCCCGCCAGACAGACGACGTTATTATAAATCATGCATTACGCATACGCCGCATATGCCCAGAACTATTAACAAGCGCATTGCATATTCATGAATTTGTTTTTGATGTGCCTGGAGTGCAGGTTGTTGCAAGCAGCACGGAGCAAGCATCACACAAGCTCACGAGCAGATAACAGAAATAGAGGGCGACGAGCCAAGTTTTCTAATTAAAAACTACAAATAATTGTGGAACTCGTAATGAGCGCGCACACACTCACACGACGACCAAGTGCGCTGCACCCGCGAAAGCCAAATTTAAATTGCAATTTGTCACTGCTGCGGTGGCATGCGACATGCTCTGTACATGCAACATGTGCGTTCAAGGCTCTGTGTCCTGGCTAATTTCCATTCCAGCTGGCTTCTCCTCTCCTGCTGAATGATGATGATGACGATGATGAAGTTCTTTGGCAATCTAAAAGGGAAAAAGGCGTGCCTGCATTTCATTTTTCACAAAAACGTGTGACAGCCTTTGTTGATGTTGGCCGCATGCAAACAACTTTTAAACTTTAATTCCAACAGAATGTTAATCAACCAAGTGAATGCATATTGTGGCTCCTACCCACGCCCACGCCGGGAATCAGCAATGTAAATTCCCGAGGGCGGAATGCATAAATGCATCTCTAGCCGGGAGTACAGACTACGCGGATACAGACACAGATACTGCTAAATTTATGCCAGCGACTCGCGGCGTTGAAGTGCAGACTTCTGCGGTTCTGGTTTCCACTGCGGCTGATGTAGCTGCTGCTGCTCCTAGTCCTTCCGATGCTGCTGCTGCTGTTGATGATGATGATGGTGCGAATGCTGCAACTTTTTGTGCTCCATCGAGCGCCATTTGTTTCAGCCAAGAGCCACCCCATGGACGGGCACTCAGAGCCCGAGCTTCTCTAAGGGTTTAATAACTATTTTGGAGTGTTTGCAACGCTCCAGATTGCCGAGTGGAGAAGACATTAACTTGCAACGGAGTTGCAGCTGAGCAAGTTGTGTATAACAAAGAAAAACAAAGGGGAAATCCCTTTTCTAAGAGGAGTAAGTTGGGGTTAGAAGAGAGTAATATCGGTTTAAACTGGTAAATATATTACTAAAACTTAGATATTATCAAAATGGTACTAAAACTATATTCATACAACTTTATCGTGATCAAATAAATATCTTTAGAGGGAAACTATTGAAATATTAATTCCAAGAACTCTGTCCGTTAGGGCATTAAGGCACCTTCAGGACTTGTATCGCTGCCGCGGCTGCCCTTTTATTTGCTGCGTTTTCTCCACTTTTTGCCTCGCTTTGAAGTGGTTCCTGCGCTTTAGTCCATTCTAATTGGCTCTGGCTGGCTTTTAATTTTTACTTTATTTTTTTGCCAGCTTTATTATTTTCGCATTCGCCAGCTTTGAGCGAACAGGAGAAGCACTCATTAAACTGCTGGCCAAGTGCACAATTATCCGGGGCCACAGATACGGGTCAAAGTATCGTCCGTCAGACTAATTGCGAGAAAAACAGAAACAGGTCAGCCGCAGGTGGGCAAACAGGGAAATGGGAATGAAAACGTGCATTTGAATAAACATTAGCCACAACAAATTGCAATTTATTTGCGTCCGTTGTCCATTGTTGCGGCTATTACTTTCGACTGCAATTAGCATTTTACAGTTGTCCCCGTGTCGAGTGCAGCATATAATTTCCAATTATGTGGCAGCCGCAGTTCGCAGTTGACAGTTCGCCGAAGTTCCATGGCTCCATGGCCGACTCGACTCGGTTTTGCTCTGCTCTGACTGCCTGGCAGGCTCCTTAATTATTCAGCAACATACACACATGAGCACACACATCCTTTGCTGCCAGCTGCCCGGAATTAATGGATACAGCTGAAACGTAACAGAAAACTCTACTCAGCCGCCTTGCCCCGCCCCATTGCGCTGTAAGCCCATGCCGGAAAATTCCGCACTCCGCACTCGACATTCACCTAGTTACGCATACGCCCTGATGACATTAGTGCAGCATTGCAGACAATTTTCGTCGGCGAAATGGGAAAGCCACCGACCAGCGGCCAGCAAAGGACACACGCAAAATGTGCACTGTAAGAAAAGTGAGACTGTGACAGGGGTTCCTTGGAAACGAACGAGCTTGAGGTCTATATCTGAAAGCACAAGAATTTTAGAAGCTGAGAACACAAGTTTAGATCATGGAAATTATTCGGAATATTCCGAAATATTACTTAAATGATATTTTAGTAAAGTAATATCTTTGGTATCTGAGAAGTTTGAAGTCTTAGTTATATACAGATGTAGTCTTTTGAGTTAATTTACAAATTTGGCTTTGTATGACCTATATTCAATTCCTACCCTAGGCACACATTTTTCTGCTATTGTTTTAATACAAACTCAACTCAATTAAACAACTTATTAAATAGGCAATTTTTTCATACTTAAACACATTTTTCCTCTGTGCACACACTAGCCCATCACCAATTCCGCCATAGAAGTGTGTGCGTGCGACGCAGTTTCACGTTGATTACGAGCACTTTATGGCACCGTGCTACGTGTGGGCGTTGCTGCTGGCTGCTGGTTCTGGCCAACAGACCGTGGACTGCCATAGACATGATGTCTATGCGTTCATTGTTGCAATTTTTACTTTATTATCAACGTCTGTAATCACTACAAGAACAACACCACGCAGGAGCAGCCGGGAGAGCAACCCTCTGATGGATATGGCAGAGCGAAACTTGTTTCGGCGTCTGTTGTTGCGGCCAGAAAACATTTCGAGTGGCGGAAATTTGATAAATGCCGGTCCCTGACCCAATGGGCGTGGCTCTCGCCAAGGGTTTATCTAGTGTACTTGTAGGTTATTTATGATTATTTCACATATTTTTATGGCTTGCAAATGAGGAATGTGTTTGCACCACTCAGGGGCGGAGTTAGTTAGAAGTAGGAAGGGGACGAATGAGGAAGAGAGCTTAACTAGAAAAAAAAATTCGAACAAAAATTATATACATATTCAAGTTCCAGGCAATTTCTTATCATTGCTTGTTATGAGACTCTTTGGTCCTGTTTGTGTGTCAAAGAGAGCTTTTTGTAACAGCAAAAGCTTCCTGTTAACAGTAACAGTAACATTACGTGTACGTAAAGAGTCCTTTTTGTTTGTAACTCAGCTAGAAAGCTTTTTATTTTTATCCTGAAAGCTTTGGCGACTTTGAAGGGATTGCGAGTTACATATTTTACATCAAAAAGCTCCAAAGGATACGCTATAAATTTGGTACTTGTGCCATAATACACGGCGTATACGCGATGTGGGGAATACATAAGGAATTTGAATAGAAAGAGTTGTAAAGCTGCATGCGAATAATTATAAAAAATTTGAAACTAAAATAAAGAAAACTAAGATTTTATTATTAAATATAATATATCTATAAATCATACTTTAAATTCTTAAACGTAAATAATACACACAAAGGGATAGCTAGCTCAACGAAATAAAAAAGAAAATAAACAAAAAGAAGGACTCTGTCGAGGACCCTTTGAATTCAAGTTGGGGTAGCTTGTTTGAAAAAAAAAGCTGGACAATCCTTTGCCTGACGGCGTTAACCGAAATGGGTGGGACCAGGGGAAATTGATTAAAAAAACAAGAAAAACCGAATGCTGTCCGTAATCCTCGAAAAGCGCTCCAGGATTCGATAATCAAAGCGAAACCGGACAAACAATTTACTTATGGCTTTTTAAGCATTTACTTGATGCCTTTTGCCCTCTGTTCATATATCATTTCAGGGCACAACATGGCCTCAGCACAGATACGACATTTCTATAACACACCAACAACAATTTCTTCAACAACAAAAACAACGACACGCCAACTCTTACAACAACAGCAGCACACGAACAACTGCAGCATCAGCAACAACAACAGCAAGCGGAAGCAATTTCCAAGCGATACGTTTCTGGGCCACACACAAAAACACAGAGATTCGGAGGCAGTTACAGGAGCAGGAACAGGAGCGACAGGAGCAACATTATGCCAGGCACCCGAGGCAGCAGCAGCAGCAACACAAAAAGGAGCAGCAACAGCAGGCGGCACAGCAACGGCAGCAGATGATGTACGTGAGTCCTGGTCCGCAGATGAGATCGCTGCTAGCCTCGAGACCCAGCCCAGGATGCAACATCCCTTGGCCAGCAGTGCTGCTGTACTCCATGTGGCTGCTTCTACTGCTGAACAGCAGCAGCAGCACGAGCAGCAGCAGCCACACAAATGCACTCATCCTGCTGCTCCTGCCGGCCTGGCAGCTACTGCAGGGACTTCGGAACGGGATTGCTACGCCACTAGCACTTCTTGCCTATCACGTCTATCTTCCAAAGCCAGTCTCAGTCAGGACTCTACGAAACCACACCATAAAGAACAGCCACAACAACGAAAGGCCCTTCAACACGTCGCCAGCACAAGGGACTCGGATGCTTCCACTTCGACGAATCCGGCTGTCAGCATCCTTATGGATATGCAAAAGTTTGCGCGCTCTATATTTCCGCTGGTTATCATCTTCAATCTGCTGCCTTTATTCTATGCAGGTAAGTTGCATTTCAACAATAGTTACAGTTGCCTTTACACATAATTTTGGATTATTCCATGGAAAAACATGTTCTGCTGAATTCAGAGAACTTTATTTATGTGTTGTATGTTGTCTATAAGCCTTGAATGATTTTTAAACTTTTGAGCAAAGAACAAAAGTGAATAAGTTTGTTACTGAAGTTCATTTAAAATCCTTTATAGCGAAATAATACCAATTAACCCTGAATAAGTTACGGAATTTATTTACTGCAAACTTTAACGCAAAACGAAAGCAACAGTTTTCCTGAAGCAAACCTTGTTACTTTTTTCCTTAAAGCTTCTGCGAAAGACTTTTAACTCTGCTGAGAGTTTTTGCCGCTCGCATAGAACCCTGAGAACTGTATATCCTGTCAGCAATTTTCCCCTGGCTCTAATTGCCAGCCTCGAGTGGCAGCTCTAGCCCGGTGCTTATGCAGCTTTAAGGACCTCGTTCACAGTGCCCACTGTAGTCGCTCGGGTTGGTAAATAAATAATTGAAACTGTCGAAGAACATTTGCAAATCTGGCCAAACAACAACTGAGCTCATTATTTATGTACGCGGGGCAAATATGTATTGACTGCCAAAGGCAATGACGAAAAAATTTAATGACCGACAAAGTGTGCGTCCCTTGGCAGGAAGGAAACAATCCCCGCTCTCGTCTCTTTTCCATTCCCTTTGGATACCCATTTTTCTCTCGCTTTTCCCTTTTTTGTAAACTCTTTGTGGGACAGTTTTTTGTTTATTTTTTGTTGCATCCTTACTCCTCATTTTTTGAGAGGCAAAAATTATTACAAAGTTAGAGGGGTCAAGCGAGGCTGGAGCCTAGAAGACAATATGCTGGGGACCTTAATTGCTTGCCAGCCAAAACAATATGCTGGCAGACCCTTCTTGTGGCCTTTGTTAATGCTGCAAACTTATTAATTAAACGCGAACATAATTATTTAAGACAAGCGGAGCTGTCGCCGGACCAAATTCAATTTGTGATCAGTGCCCGATAGCAGGAGTTGCATTAGGGGCAGGGCGGATGCCCCTGCTCAGCTGCCTAATGTGGCAGAAGCGAAGGCAAACAAAAGCGGCACCATTTCAAAAGAAATCAATGACAATTCGTTAAAGGTCCCCCCAGCTTTTGCCAGCCCCCAAACCCCAACTGAGACAGCCAGGACGCCCAGGACCTGCCATCATCATCGACATTTGAGCAGCGATTAAAGACAATTGAAGCCGCAGATGCAGGCTTTCTTATCAGTTCGCTCGGAAAATGAGAACAACTGATTTTCCTCTCTGCCTGATGGCGGAAAGCTCGCGCCTGCGCTAAGGCTTTTCCATGTTATCATATTTTCTCTCATTGCTGTTATCACTCAGACATGAAATGTCTGCTGGGTTATCCTTCCTTGGTCCCTTTGTTTAGCCCAAATAAATCGCTGACTTGGCAGGCCGGACCTCGAATAATGGGGGAACAACGGGATGCGAAGGAAAGCGGGAAAGTCAAGACTTAGACACTGCCCCGGGCACAGGTCAAAGTATCTGCGATTCAAACACATTCCCATTTATCTTGTCTCCTTCTCGGCGTAATGAGATTTTTGCCAAAATTAAATGAAATCGAAAATTGAGCGCGCCCAAGTTTTCTGGCAAATTTAAATTAGCAAAAGCCTCGCCTGCAATTATCCACACAAAGGAGCCGGCATAATGAGCGGAAGCCAAAGTCAAACAGGACTCTTCACCTGTCAGCTTTCGGCCACCTCTCTGAACTCTGGCAACTGGCAACTGCCACCTGCCAGGTGGTGTCTCAAGTGGCGGCGATTAAGGCGGCATCTCCTGCCTTGGCGGCCACTCAAACAAACAGAATCGACGGCTCATTGAGCGACTGAAATGAAATGAAATCCCGGGGCAAACAACTCCAAGGAGCCGCCACTCCAGAAGGAATCGTTGGAGGAGGAGCAGGAGTAAGAGGTTCCGGGCCAAATCCAAGAAAAATAAGAAGTGCACAAAAACAAAATCATAAATTCAATTTGATTTATTTCAGCTGTACAGTATTGGCGGTGGGCTAACCGCCTCCAGATTCAAATGCTGTCAAAGGCTGCACTGGAAGAAAATGATAATGAGTTGTGTTTCGAATCAGAATAGGTTAAAAGTGGAAAAGAGGATAAAATCTAACTTCGAATCATGAAAAATATTATAGGTTCTTCATTCAAATCTGAAGTTACTAAATTTTTAACATTAAATGTTTCGTTTTTTAAACGTTTCCAGAGTAATTTAATCAAACATCTTGCTGTTTATCCTAACAAATATCTTATCATAAACAGCAAATATTTTAATATTACTAACAAACAAACAAAAACCTTAAATAACTTAACAATTATTAAGCATATCCCTTAATACTTTATTCATAACTCGCTCATAGTTTTGCTTTTCGTGTAGCAAAAGCTTTCGCTTGATGTCATCGACGAGAGCACCCATCGTTCTCTCGGCACTCGCATTTCCCATTTCCCGCTTTTCTGGCCTTTATCGTAGTCTCTCGTTTTCTCTTTGAGTCTTTGCCTTAAAAGCCGTGGCAGCTGCCGAATGTGTTCAGTCGATTTCTGTCGGCCGTGCCGCATACACGCAGTCTGCTTTCAGCCAACGCCGCAATCCAACGCTTCAGATTCAGCCTCCAAAGCAGCTTTATTTCGAGGAATCGCGTCCTTTTAATCGCAACGTGTGACACAAGCCCTACGAAAACCGTTTTCCCAGCAACGCGCGCACTTTTCCCCACGCGAACGGACCACCGAAAGGTCGGTCGACGGACCCTTTGTGTGCTTCCGCCTATCGCTCCTATTTTGCATATTTATGTTTGCTTAACCATTCCGTTTCGGTGTCAAAAAGCGAACCCCAATCCCGGCAATAAGAGCCAGCGAGCCGAAAGGAGAGCTTAACTGGAAATTGTACAACACAAAAGTGAATTACAAATCAATTGAGAAAGCAGCAGATCCCCTCGGCAGCGAGACGTAAATATTCAAATGGAACTTATGCCTGATTTACATATTCTTTTGAAATTGCCTTGGTCGTCGTGGTGCACAATTGAGATATTGGGGCGTCCATTAGATATAAAGGGGCACAAGATCGAATCTGAAGACTGAGGGAGTTGAGGGATCACTCACTTGGGGTTAATCACGTCCTAGGAGGCTTGGCTTAAAAGAAATTTCTAGAACTAATCTGATGAGCAGGATTTTCCGCAAAGATATTTCTAAGAAGTTCTTTCGATTCTTTAGAAAATTGTAAGCCAGTAATTCATATTTATGAAGACTGGAAGTACCCAGAAAATTACACAGAAACCATTTCCATTCAATCGTAATCCCCATTGTTTGTCTTCAATGCATATATAGCAGATGAATGCATATTCGGGAAACCTCCCTTCTCTCCCCCTACATTCGAAGCAACCATACATTTGCGTTATTAGTTCACATACACAGCCACTATATAATTCTAATCGTTAACCCTGAGAGTGCTTTCCTTGGAGCGTCCTTACACAGGACATATGATAGCATAACAACGAAAGGCAGGGGCAATTGTTGAGGGACTTACAAGGTGGCTTTTCTTCCATCTCTTATTGTTTGAAATGCAGCAATAAAATCCTACTAAGGAGAAGGTAGAATAAAGGATGGAAATGTGTCCACAACCAGTTATGACAACTGGCGATGATGCCGCTCTCAGCTGTGTCCCCAGCTGCTTAATTGGAGTCAATGTCTGGGAGAACTTTCCAATTTCTCCGACCCAGTAGCGTCTGCCGCTGACAAGTGACAACTTTGACAAAGGATAACCCCTTCTGTTCATATCTGTAAAAAGAAAAAGATGCACCGCGAGAAATTTGCAATTTATAATATTTTTAAGGGACACCATAATAACAAGGAAGGTCCAAAATCATTTCTTTAACCAACAAAACAACCTTTAGATAAAAGTCAAGCACAGGATATACAAATGAAAGATATATGTTATCACAGTTTTTTCTCTGCTTTTAAAGAAAGTTTACCTTTAACCGAAAGGAAGAAAACTTTCTTTGCCAGACTAAAGAAGCTTAGGAGTCCTGGAAATAAAAAGAAACGTCAGGATTTATCCTTGCAATTTGCATGCAGTTCGGCAATCGTTATGGGATTGAATCCTGCCAAATGTGCGAAAAGTGGGGCAGTAGCCAACGTTCTCTGCTTTGCCCGGGCAGCCTGGCCAGGTGATAAGTAAACAGGGGAAAACCCAACCCTTTTTTTGTTGTATCCCGGCGCAGACATTGCCACTAAATCAAGCTACTCCTGCTGCCAGGTAATAGAGAGATAAAATTTGCTACGTGTGGAAAGTGTGTTAAAAAGCAGAGGAGAATTGCTACTGGCGAGTAAAGTCGCAAATAATGTCGGCGGCAGCCACTCACTCGAGTGTTTAGGACCCTCACGCATAAATTATTTATTCATTTGCCGTCGCTGGGTTTTTATATGCATCATTAAAATTTCTTTTGGGGCCTCAAAGTGAATTTCGGGCATCGAGGTCGGCTGGCTCTTCTTTGACCCGCCTCCGAATTGAGAATGGGGTTTTTACTTTGGCTATTTTTTATAATGAGCCTCTGCCAGGCTCCTCCAGCTAACCCTTTGCTCACATGGTTGGCCTTTGCCCCATTGTTCGGTTTCCCGCCGGCTGAGCCCGAGGAGAACTGCGTGGGCGGCGGTCGGAGGGCGTGGTCGGACGGGTTCCGCAGAAAGTGTTTATTTATTTTTCGTTTGTTGGCCATTCGTGCTGGTAGCATTTGCAAAAGTATTCCGATTTTTTGCTCCTCTGTTTCCGTTTTAGCTATTTGCACCACAGAAATTATAATAATACCCCATGGACGCGGGCCAACGTTGCGTATGAGCAATGTGTGCTTTCCCATTTTTTTCTCTAAATATTTTTTGTATTTAATCCCCGACTCGAAACTAATTAGCGCCCTGTGCAGAGAGTACTGGTTGTTTTGAAGGCTTTCTGCAACAGCGGCAGCAGCGTCCACGTCATGTGATATGGGATGAGAAATATTGTTAGGAAAAGGCTGCAACTTTTTCATTACATCAACTTGACGGCTGCCAAGTGAAAACTTTTCACCAGCCAACCCCAGCAGGAGCGAAATATAACGGAGGAAGCGAGGAAAATGGGGAAACCAACGGACTTTTGCCAGCTGTGGATGCTGTTTCTTTAATTTGTATTTAGTTAGCGGACGATGCTAATGAGTTTGCTGCTTAAAAAGGACCGTCTTTTAATGTCAGGCTAAAAAAAATTAACTTTAACGGAATTTTAACTTTTCTCGCATTCTATAAATTAGCCCTAGATTTCAACAAAGCCAATCAATTTTGGTTCAGTGGAGATAAGTTAAGTTCAGCTCAGTTCAGGAAGTTGAAGTCATTCTCACTTAGCTGCAGCCTGGTCCATCAATCTTTTGATCAATCTGGACAAAGTAAATAGCCCAGTAAAAGTTTCCCTTGGTCCCCCAGGCATTAGATATTTATGGCTAAGCCAAGCGAAAACTATGCCGATTTCAATAAAAATCATTAACCGAGCACTCAAAGAACGATTCAATTCGATTCGACTCGATGGGATTTGCTTTGAGTTCTCTGTTGTTTCTGTGTGGGCAAGCAGAACTTTCCGACACATTAAATATGAATGAAATACCTCGGTAATTAAGCTAAACAGAGAAACCCAGAGGGAGAGGGGTCGATAAACAAACCGCAAATAGTCATAAAATGCGATGAGGTGGCGCCATCGAAATGAACTTCTTCTTGGCCAAGCACATTTCCAATCGAATTATAAATAAACAGAGGCTGCCTGGCACAATATAAACCCGCAACAGGAAGCCAATTCAAATAGCCCGAGTCAGCGTTCAGCGTTCACCGAATTCCTAATTTATAATGAAAATGGCAAACAGAGGACTGCCATTACTCTGGCATAATGGCTGATTACCCAATTTGAATTTACAATATTTCCGGGAAAATTCATTTGGCTTTGTTCTGCTTAAAAATTCGCACTGTTTTCGCAACTTGGCCAAAAGGAATTCACTTACTCCGAGAGACGGCTCTTTAAGCCGGGAATTTCATTAATCTTTGTCGCACGTTCCTTGGCATATTAAAATATCTCTTTTGTGATACGTGAATGTTCAGAAAAAGGACAAACGAGGGCCGGGCGAGCAGCATCTTTGAGTTTAAGCTTTAAAAATCTCCACCTCCCTCCCGTAAAAGGCAGCGTGAAACATGCAACAAGCTGGGTCAGGAAGCGGGCCAGGGGAAGGCCATCCCAGCCACTACTAGCTACTATGTCGAGGTTACACCCACACCCCCGGCACACACGCCAGTATGCGAGTATAAATCTGCCATTCATGTGGGGCACAATGAGGCGGCCCAGACGCTTGGCCAAGGAACTAAGACAAAAGATACACAGAAATCAAGTTTAAGTGCAGTTGAAGGCGGAAATGTGAGGCTGACATATACACAGCAAGAAATTCAATTAAGTGGGAGGAGCTTAGGGATGTATATCGAAAAGGAGATAGAAGTATCGAACATGTATGGCATTGCTTAAATATTGTTAAAGTATAAATAAACGATACAAACTAGCATCATTAGAATAGTGGTTTTCAAAATGTATAAGCTTATAGTCATTCCAAATCTGCAGTACATGGAAGAATATTCCCCTTGAAATATTGCCTCAATAATACAATGTTCATAAAATAGATACGAGTAATTAATTTATTGCCCTTTTTACCATTAAACAATGTATTTCCTAGAGTCTTACCATGTTGTTTTAAACGGTAAAGATGAAGACAAGGCCGATAAGGTTCACCTGACCATGGATTATTGCGCGCTTATAAATCAGAACTGCTCGCTGGCAGTTGCCAAGGGCCGCCTAAACAAGTGCAATTATTTTAATGCACTTTTGACTTTTGACGTGCCAAGACAGGCCAACAACGGGCTTTAAGCCCTGTTCAAGCATTTATGCGGCTATTGTCTCGACCAAAACACACAACACACACAGAAGAACTCACGAATACACGGCTCTTGGCGGAGAGGACTCCTTGAGTCACATCCGAGCCAAGGTCGCGCCGTGCAGTTGAACTTGACAAAGGATTTCTGGAGGCTGGTCTTTAATTTTATATGCAATTCCATAAACGTTTTTTTCTCCGCCCCCAAACAGCGAGCAATTTTCCGTAATTTTTCTCGCGCTGTTAGGAGCACTAAGTTGAGTTAACCCTTCAACGAAACAAATTGAATTTGTGTACCAAGAGAGCACGTTGAAAATGTTTTTGCCATCGTCACTGGCAGCGACGACAATGGGCGAAGCGATGCCTACGCACTCCGGCTGATCCCACCCCCTTGGCCACGTCATGGCCCATTTGTCCTACGGCTCCTCCCACCCTCGCAACCCGCTTTTCGGCAAGGCATAAACAAATTTTGCAAATGTGCGCATAAAACTTACGAAATTGCAAAAATTTATTTTATTTCACAAAACACACACACTCATTGTGTGACAGCGCCTTTCCTTGGCGCTTCCTTTGTCCGCCTTTTGTCTCGTATCCTGTCATCTTGGCTTTTCTGTTTATCTGCGTTTGTGGCTCGCCTCGTCGCCTTCTGGCGCTAATTTAATTAAGCCTCATAGACAAAGACTGACTAACGGACGGAAGCAAGGAACAGCCAAACAGGCAACAATATGTGTCAGTGCAATGTGTTGTAAATCTTTTCAAGTGACTCCCCGCCGCCGCCCCCGACTGTCTTCGAGACAATAAACAAATATAAAATATCATTTCGGGCGCTTTGGCTTTTTATCGTCCTGCCATAAAACACAGCACTTGGCCACGTTGCGCATACGCCACGTTGGACCGAACAAGGGCTGCATTTCATTTAATTTTACGCCTGCCGCTCGGCAAACATAATTTGATTGATGCGCCCGCGGCTTACATGTGTAAGCCAGAAATAAACTGATAAATTGACTTATTACAACTTAATTCGCCTGACAGGGGAATTTTTCAGTTTTGTGTACGTTCGTTCTTTTTTCGGGAAAAAATATACTCTTAGGCTTGTGTGTGCCGGAGAAGCAAAATTTATGCCCAGGTAAAATGTTTTCCAGAGGGCAGAGCATTTCATTAATATTAATTGACCAATTCAGAGGGACAGAAGCAACGAACAATTGAGTCACGAAAATGAGGCGTAATAAAGGCCAAAAAGCCAGTTAGAGCCTGGTGGTATTTATAAAATTTTTTGTAAGCGGCGACACTGAGCACCGCAGACAAATGAACCCAAATAAATAAAAATAAATATTTAAATAGCCAAGCCTTTTAAAAACAGGGAATCCACTTAACTTAGTTTGGAAAAATCAAACAGAGGCAAGGCCCAGACGAAAGGTACATTATTTTGCGTGAATGGCATAATTAAGAGGACGCTAATAGAGATCGCACGAACCGCACAAAAGTCGTCGAGTGATTAAAGCTTAAGTGCTGGGTAGTGGCTTAAAGCCGCTCCTTTTAAGCTCTCTGAATTTCGTTATTTTGTGTGTATATTTTCTGTCACACTGAATGGAATTTGTGCCGCCATAACGAATGACAGCACAGCTGTGGCCATTTATGCGAAAACTGGGTCTGCATTAGTTTTTATATTTCAATTCCGTTCACCTTCCATTTGACATTGCAAAAACTTATCAAAAGACTGCTGTAGCTGCTGGTTCCTGTTTGGGCCAGCAATGTCAGCGCCGTTTCAATGGGCTAACAGCCATTTTCAGTAGCGAAAAAAAATAACCGTTTATTTGATTTGACCATACTCTACCAAAGAGATTGAGTCTTAAGACTACAAATATGAATAAAGTCAGAAAATAGACTTTGCATAGGATATACTTTGACATTCAATTAACATGATTAAAACTTATTCATATCTTCTTCTTCTTCTTATTTAGGGTTTTCCCATTTGAAAAAGAGTATCAAAACTTCAACTAGCACAAACAAACCTTGACTCAATTGCTTCGTTATTATTCTCATGTTTTATTTTCATTCGAATGAACGACGGCTTGTCAAGTTTTGTTTCGAAGTAATTGAATTTTCGCCCCCCTCTGGACGGGCCCGAACCATCTCCGATAATTAAGTGAACGTGTCGTCCTGCCATGTCAGGACCCATAATGCACTCTGCCGCCGAGATGAGATGAGCAGCTCAGGTCGAATGGGCAGCTATTAGGCAGCAGGATAAGGGGCCCTTGAAGCTGCATTCAGCTGACTGGCAGGAAGTGCAAGGCTCCGGTCCCCCTCCGGCCCGGGACAGCATTAATCATGTGTCAGTGGCAGACAAAAGGACCCTTCCTCGACCTCGTCCTCTTCGTCCTTATTGGTTGTGATTTTTTGGCAAATTCCCACTCGAGGGAGGGACACGGCCGATGAAGTGTGTCTGTGTCGTCGGAAGGGGCCGAATATCACTCATACGCACCGTCGGAGGGTCGCATTTCACACATACGCACTGTGGGCGACAAGTTTTGGGCTGTCCACAGGCTGTCGGGGCATTTCATGCACAGTCGAGCGACTGATAGGCAGTCCTCGCAATTTATGGCAGGCAATTTGTTTCCAATGGTGGTGTGGTATCAGGGATGGAGGTGGAGTGGGAGGTTCCCCATTTGTCAGTGCCAGACGGGGGTGTTGGTTGGCGTTGGTTATGACAAGTGATGGCTCAGTGGATGCCCCGGTAATCTCAACTGTGCACCGAAGGACCAACTCAATCACAGGCCCTCGAAATATGCAAATATCCACTCTCTTCACCCCCTCTTGACAGATAGAAGCCGATTGAAGTGAGCTCCTAAGGGAAGGGAAAAGAACAACAGATCCCGCATGAGTAACAGCGCCATGGTGGCCGTGGCCATTTGCTGCATCCTCGTCCTGCTGGCCGTCTTCATTGTGATCATCATAGTGGTGGGCCAGACGATCGAGGAGCCCAAGTGAGACATGCTCCAGCTGGGACCTGGCAACTTCCCAGATGGATAACAGAGGCCCCCCAACTGTTAGTTTGCCGGGGCCGCCAGCAAAATTCAGCGCCACCCCATCATCGCCAGCATCATCAACATATTTCGCCCCGGAGAAAATTAGCCCAGGAAACCCAGCACGCAGGAGAGGAAGGAGCAGGAGGAGCGGAGAAAATGCGTCCCATCGTCAGTATCCATTGGCTGTGATGTGAAATTTTTAGAATTTGTGAAGCAAAACCCAATCGAGAAATCAACCCAACAACACATTTTTTCGGAACATTCCGCCTCCCGATAACTACAACACATACACATCGTCATGTAGCGTATTTCAGTGTGTGTTAGGTGTTGTCACTATATGAATTATATGTATATAAATACAAGATATATATATAGATATCTAGAGAGATATATGTGTAACCCAACCGTCGTAACGTTGCGTTCTTTTTTATAAAAGTGTTGTTAACAAACCGATTTTTATTGATGTTTTATTGATGTTGAATACAACGTATATACAGTATATATATATACCACGAGAATAAGTGGAATAAGTATACATTAAATGTCCAGCGAGGTCAAAGCTAAAGAGTGCCAATGATCAGAAAAAAGCAGAAGGATCGGAAGCAAGATCAGCAGAAGGAGCAGGACAATAGGGAATGCAACCGGAGAGCTCAATTGTTTAAATATATACCCTAAGATCATATCAAGTGGATGGAATGCCAGCAATTGCACTTGTTAATTGCACAGCAGAACAGCAAGGAGGCGACGTCCTGGAGCATAGATATATATATATACCTACAACATATATAGGAGATATGAATTATATAGCGGAGATATGCATTTTATATATCAAACAACTTTTGGATAAGTTTTACGTGTGCGTGTAACTAGAACTAGACAACTATGGAGATACTGAACAAGAACTACAACAACTTAATCCCTATTACAACATTATGAAACCAGAATAAGATATTGAATGTAATTTAATAAAACCCAGACCCCAATTAAATCAATTTTATGCGAAACGTATGTGCGCTATATAAAAAAGCGAATAATATAAAACCCGCGCCCATTCAATTCAATTTTAATCGATGCAAATGCCGAAATCAGCAAACACAATATGCAACAAATGATCAACCATGCGCTGCATAAATTAATAAATTAATTAAATATAAACATCAACAACAATGGCCATTGTAGGAGCACAGACAAAGAGGTAAGCATATACACATTAAAGTGCTTTCCCGGAACTCTCTCGCCACTCGAGGTGCAGTTTCCATGGGGGTAAAAAAGAAATGGCAATCAAATTCAATTTAAAGACACAAGGACCTCCTCTCGAAGCTTAAGGCAGCCACAAATCGTGGCACCTGCTCCTGCGAGAGTGGGTAATAAAGTTTTATTGGTGCCTGTCAATTTGATTAAAATTGATATGCCCAGTTCGTAGTGACTAGTTTCTCCGGTATCCAGGATCCGGGGTCGGAAGCCTTGGCCCCAAAATAAATTTGGCAAAAGCCCAGACTCCACAGTCTCCGCACAAAAGTCAGCTTGATGAATATTTCCATCTCAGTCCGCATCAAGTAATCATAAAGTGATGGAAATTCAATTTACACTATATTAAATATGGCAAAATGGGTGCCCATCTTGAGGGTGGCAATTTATGCGTTTGAGTGTATGTGTGTATATGTTTCTGCGTGTTTTCCATGTTTGTGTTTGTGCGGTTTATTATTATGCAGATTAGACCAAGGTTCTACCTGTGCCTTTACCTCTACCTCTTAGCTTCAGTTCTTACCTGTGCCCTCACTCACTTGATTCCGGGCATTGAAAGCCAACGAGCGTCCGTGTGTCTGAGTGTGCATAAAAAGCTGCCCCCGAGCAGCTTGAACACGCCCTCTCCATCACAGCCTTCTCCTGCCGCCTTCCTCATATGCAAATTACATTTCATTTTGAAATTTTGCTACCTTTTTGCCCTGCCAGAGAAAGGCAGCAGAAGCACTCACACACTTTATGGGCATTCAATGCCTTGGCCAAATTGAAGCTGACAGCAAATGTCACGTTTTATGACTGCGTTTGCATATCAACAGTTTCATTGCACTGGGAAAATTATCCCTATTAACATAAAAAAAACCCTTGAAAGTGTCTTTAAGCTATGCAGCAATAAAAAAGGAAGTCTTGGAGTTGTATTTTTTAAACTTCAAATTCCAAACTATAGATTTTGTTACCCATAACATAACATAACATTCAGTCTAGACTTCCCATTCTTAATCCAAGTCTCTAATAATTTCTCTCTGTTCATGGCAGTGTGTTCCAAGTGTGTGTTAGCTGCATCCGCTCGAGTGCTCACCTGGCTCACCTCATCTTCTCTCTTTCACTTAGTCAGCATTATGCAAATGGCCCGCTTCTTCCAATTTCAGTTTGTTTGTTTATGAATTGCTGCCAGATAGACATTAATTGTCCAATTCCAGGGCAGACTTGTCTGGCATTGGTGGGCAGATTGGTGGGCGCGGAAGTGAATCTGAATCGGAATGTGAATCCAAATCCAGATCCGACAGTGCGCAAAAGCAATTATCTGAAGGAAATTGCTCAATTAGAAAGTCCAAATCGAAAACCGAACTAAACACACGAAATCGGAGCAAAAAAAAGACACAGAGAACTCTTGGGGAGTCAGCTGCTTACATGTATATAAGTAGGGAAAAGGTACACAGAAATATCCTTATGAATTTTGATTTCGAAATTAAGTCTCCTAAAATGAGGCACGAAACTAAGCTGACAAATTTTATGTCATTAAAATAGACGATGAATTTGGTAGTTTTAATATTTGACTTATATTTTGTCTTTTATGTAAAATATTCTACGATAAACTACGCACTTCAATAAGTTCTATATATCAAATTTATTTAAAAGTTTAATCCTTTCTAAATTATTAAACATAATAAGGCTTAAAGTATTTCCCTTATATTGCCAAACGATTTAAACATTGCTCCCATTTATTAGGAATGGTAAATTCCCCGAGCAAAAAGAATCGAAAAATGAAAATGGGAATATAAAAATGTCATTTTTTTCCCCAATCTTCTATGCAAGTTTGTCTCTTTCTCTCTGTCTCTCCCTTTCTCCTCTCGATGATTGCGCATAAGTAAAACTAGGTTTTTTATTTTCCCCGACATTTGCATGATGATGAACGCTTCTCCACAATGGCAGCGCGATAGCTACAAGAATTGCAGTCAGCGATGTGTAAAGCGCAGATAGAAGATGTCCAGCCAATGTTGGCAATTTCCAGATATATTAGGGGGAAGCGGAAGAAGACAGTGAGAGGAAGGGAGGAAGTACTATAAACTGCTGCCTAATGACTCGAAGTTAAATGCAGTTTTGTGAAATGTGGCACAAACCAATTGGTGAGCCCTATTTTCGGGGCATGACTCTCGCACTAGTCAGGGAAAATGACGCTGAGTCAACTGTCAATTAATCAATTTAGGGCCAGTCCTCAGGCTGGCTGGGCCATAAATTAAATGGGGCCACGTTACGAGCACAGAACAGGAGAGTACAGAATGCTATGCTTCCAGGATGTAACAAATGTTGGTGTTTTTAAAACCAAATTACATTCTACTTTGGCGGCGAGCCGTGGAAAATGATTCGACAAAACAAACGACAAACGGAGATTTGGCCCACGCGCACCCACACATTGGGCAAATTTTTCATTTGTAGCTCCTGTCCCTGATGTTCCTGCCCATGTTTTTTGGTTTGTTTTCTTCTGGGTTTTGTGTTCTAGCGCCGTGTCGTTACGCATTTTAATGCCGCCAACAAGTCGGGCCCAGATTTATGGCCATTTATTGAGCATAAGTGTTGGCAATTTATGAACACAGCCGCGCCAGCCAACCAGCGAGCCAGCCTGCCAGCCAGTTCCCCCGCCCCGAAATGGCATTTTAATAAGCGACTAAGATCTAGGGGGTTGAAATGAAGATTTATAAACCAGCCTCGAGCAGTTTCAACTCCCGAAAGTCGCGCACATGCCGCTGCCACTAGTGTGCGGGTTCAGCATACCCATAAATCTTGGCCAGAATCTTGTTTGGTTTATTGAATTATCAGCGTATCATCGGGCGGATGTGTGAGTGTGTGTGGGGTGGAATGACATTGTCTGACATAAAACTAAGGGAAATACCAAACACGTGCGCCAGTCACAGGGCACTTATGTAAATACATTCGCCCTTCTCGCTCTCCAGGCACCATCTATATTTATAGTTTTATTTGCCTAAGGTTGCTCTGCTGGAGTGGCATTAAAATTTGCCCCGCTTCGACTTATCTACATCTCGCGTATTTTGCTCATTTCCCCCCTGTCATATACACAGGGGCACACGCATTTCCACTTAATTTTCCCGACTCATTTAAATAAATTTGTTTGGTTTCGGCTGCCCTTAAATATGCGGAACACGTTTTGCGTGGAAATCTGGGGGAAATAATTTTATCTAGCATACTGTTTGGGGCCAAAAACACTGACTTGCAGTTATGAAAATTTTCTGTAAAATGTATTTATATATTTTTGTTCAACAGAAGTCCTAGAAGAGCTTTCAAAAAAGGAAAGAATGAAAACATTGAAAGCCTAAGGACACAGCGGCAGAAGCCCGTGAAGTGCTGCAACGAACAACAAATTAAAACTTTAAGCTTCGTGGCCCCGCAAAGGGAATAATTTCAATGTCTAAAATCTTAACATTGACAGCAGATGCTGCAGAAAAGGGGCACTAGATCAGGGTTACACCCAGGCCCAGTGCAGGCCACTTCAGCGGCAACACCGAGTGCAGTTCCCACGTCCTCCGCATCCTTGCCAGCGATGTGCACTTGGCATCAATCAATAATTGCCCATTGAAGGCAGCTGCTGGAAGAGCATTCGCTGGGAACTCACTAAGCTGAGGAAAAATATAATCAAATCAACTGAGCATGGGGAAAAATAGAATTTTTTTAAGAAAATAATATCAAAGTAATAATAATAATAAAAAAATATAATTACTTTCTTTAAAAGTAATTAAATAAGATTTTAAAAAGACTTCTTGATTTAAAAATATCCCAAAGGCTATGAAGCTTTAACACAAGTTAGAAACTATGACACAATTTAGGAAGATTGATTTCTTACAGGATTTAAAATTAAATGGAAAATATCCCGATTAAAATACGAAAAGTTAGACAGCTATGACACGATCCAGAATACAGAGCCATGAAGCAGTAAGAGCAAAAGACATAATTTAATTTTTTCCATTCTTTCTAGCGACATTTAAAATATATTTAATAAAATTACACATTACCATTTTCACTCAAAAATAGAACTAGCTAGGATTCAGGACTCAACTGATTTCCTATAGACTTTTTCTCCTAGTGTAATCAGTTGCCCTGTCATGATTGATTAGCAGGCATGCAACACGAGGTGCTTCAGCAGAAACCCGACCAGACAGCATAATATGACGCTTACCGTGTCCTTTGGCCGCCTTGCCATTTTCTCGTTCCTTTCTTTTCCGTGCCACGGCCACTGTGGAACTGGCCTGTTAATGATATTGCATTGTATCTTTGGAATCGCCAGTGCAGGGCAGGACACTGAAGGATGCTCGAGAGGCTGTCGGTGTTCTTATCCGACCCCTCGATCTCTTTGACTGTCGCCTGCGCCTGCACTTCCATTATGTCAATTTTCCCCCATTTTCGTGTCAGGCCACCATTTACTTCCAACCACCACTATTAACCCCACTGTCATTGAATCCGTCTCCGAAAGGAAATACATTTAATTCATATTGACTCTCTCCTCTTCTCTGTTTCGTTGCAGGTACGTTCGCAAGAGTCAATCAAAAGCGTGAGTAGCTGCTGCCACAGCCAATTTTCTATTTGCCACTTATCGATAAAAGTTCAGAAGTTCAGAGTTGAAGCGGCGCCTCAATTGCAGTTAGCGAGCTAAGTTAAAAGCATAAATAAATGCAGAAGAGCAGTTTGGGGGCCGAAAGAGATTTCAAATGCAATATATAAAGTTGGAAGCTTTTTGGCTTTTGGACCCACAAAAAGTTGGACTAACTTTTCGCCCGCAGAGTGTCGCTCTCTCTCGGTGACCCCTGTGGCGTATGCGTGATATTAATTATAAATTTAACCCACTCGGGCAGGGCAGGCAGTCAGGCAAACGGGAGCTATTAATGAACCATAAGATAAGCACTTGAATTTAATCGACGTGCTAATTGCCAATAAATTAGGATCAATTTACCTGATAGCCTACACAAATATGCACTCAAGACCCTGCAACATAATATGCATAATTATTATGCCCACCTACCCCGAAACCACCTACCCGTAACCCAAATCCGAGCCAGAACACCTTCTTAAGAGGCAGCTGTATCTAAGATGCTTATCCATCGCCATAGAGACCCATCACCTGCCTAGTCATAGCTAGTCTCTCTGTCTTCTTCTTCTTCATCCTAATCAACGCGTTTTATCACCATGATTTTATTTTTCGGGCCAGAATAAACTATTAGGAAAACTCATTTTCATGAAAATCCACTTTAATTGCTGTTACGGTTACGCCGCCGTTGTTGTTGCCGCTGCGCTGGCATTGCCATTGCCATTGGCCCATCTGGGGCTGTGGTTATGGCAGCCTGACAGTAAGATATAATACACTGAGGGGAAATAAGTGTAAAGTTTTCAAAGTTCAATTGTTTTTTTTTTTTTTGTATATTTTTTAGAAGATAAATCAAACAAAATGTTGAGTTTGCCTTGAGAAAAAGAAAAATGTATATTACAAATTTGTAACAATTCTTGAAGTTTAATAAATCTGTAACGTTAGATTATATGTCTCAGCTAATTTGATGAATGCATACTTGATAAAAATATACATTTTGTCAGCTAATTGAATATGTTTATGAAATATATTTCCCCCAGTGAAACCTCTTCTTTTGCTGGCTATATCAGAGCGGCATGCCAGGCACCAATAAAACAACATAAGGCGCTCCTCCGTCTCTGGTTTTGGCCTGGCATTTGGGAAACGGTGTTACTTGTAAATTTAACGCAAATTGTCTGTAACATGAGCTCCTCCACGAAAGGTGTCAGAGGGGATTCTGCGACGGGGAGTGGAATTGGTGAATGGGCCTGTGGTTGGGTTTGGGTCCGGGCAAGGAGCTGTCTTGAGGGGAGGCTGGGCAGGCGGCAATGTAAGTGCCAGCAGCAGTGGCAGCCATTAAATTTTCAAGAAGTGTGTGTACTCGAGCAGGAAACCCAGGCAGACAGCAACGGGGGGCATCTGGGGAAGGAGGAGGAGCAGGATCAGGGCCGCAGACAGACAGGGCCACTAAAGATTATTTGAGCGAAAGGGCGACAAAAGTGTCGCAATGCAATCACCAAAAATTAAGAATGGTTTGATTTAAATGCTTCAACATATGACTCTCGTTACTATTATACATAGTTTTCTCATAAGCGAAAACTTTTGCTAAGCTCACTCAGCAAGTTAATTTCAAGGACTCAAAGTTTATTTATGTTGCTAGAGTTTACGAGTAAGTGAAATTGTGCAGCTTATATAGAAAGATATTGCAAGATAAGCTTGGATTAGCTGCACTGTAACAAAATTTAAAGAAAGAGAGTTCGATATTAAAACCAATTTCTATATATATCTGAACTCTAGTTAATCAATTTGCGAAATAGTTCACTATCTGTAAATGTAGCAACTATAAAAAAATATCTCAAGGATTTTATTATTCTCTTGATAAATTCTGGAATTAATCCATTTGTACCAGTGTAAAAATAGGTCACGAGTGTGAAATTCTGTTTATGGATTATTAAATTCCACACAATCCAGAATAAATTCCTCTTCGCTTGATTGTCGCCTGGCAGGGCTGTGATGTGGGAAGTGTGGTTATTAGTGGTATTACGTGCCTCCTGGGGAAACAGTTCCGTCATCGACTTCATTATGCGTCTCGGTTTCAGTTTCGGTCGGGGAGCATTTAGTGGTACGCATCCTTCGGGCGTCATTTGAGCTCAAGGATCCCAAGGATGCGGCTGCTGGCTGCCTTGGCAATTACACCTGTTCGCAGAACGGTAAATATATTTAGCAGACAACTTGTTTGCACGGCGGAATGGTTGCCATTTAGCAGCCTTTCATTGCTTCAGTTAGTTTTTACGGCTCGCAATTAAAATCTGTATTGTTCGAGCAAGCTGCGTTGGCATTGAAACTGAGGTGCGGCCAACAAAAGGTGTAAATTAACATAATGACAGACAGAGTGCGAGTGGGTGGCAGGGAAACAAATGCCAGAGCAAAGCACAGCGGCAGAGCGCACTGCTCGCGGAGCCGAACAAAAATATTTATGGCAATGCAAATGGCGTCTGCATAAAATTTATTGACACTTTACTGCGCATTGTCATTGCGGTGGCCCAGCAAGAGGTGCGGTGCAGGTGCAAGGGAGGGGCGGCGTTACAGCATCCGTTGCCAGCATTTTTGTGCTGCGGTTGACATTGTTACGCCCACCTTCACGGCCACGCCCTAAAGCATTTTTACACCCGATACGAGTAGGTTACAAGGGTATTATCGTACTGCAGGGAATTTGTGTAGCATAATGCAGGCGGCATTTTGGGCTTTATAATATATACTTCCTACTAATTCATTAAGTGGTTAGCTCTTAAATAAAGAATTTATATGCTTGAATTTATGACACTTTGAATATTGAAAATACTTTATAGGGGGACTAGCTACAAAAGACATTTCTGATCTATTTATATATTATTTTCACCAAGTACACAAGAATAATGGAGAAAAAGTTCGATAGTTAATACTAAGTTTAGACTCTTCTTGCAACAGTTTGACAGATCACAGGGAAGACAGATTTATTGCACATATTTCGCTATCTAAAAATATAGATAAATGCCTATATACAAAAATTTTCTGCCAACCACACTAACTGTATGATCCGATTTTTTTAAACCTGAATAAGTATTAAATAGTCGGATTACGAGGCTCTGTTCTCCGTATTGTATACTATACCTCTTTGTGTCGATGCACGCAACGTGAGCTGTGTCGTGTGAGCTCAAGTTCGAGTGTGTGTGGGTGGGTGTGTGCCGCACAAATCCGCTCTCATTTTAATGAGCAAACTTTGTGCTCGTGCGCCATTTATTTGCTGTTTAGTAAACTGCATTTCAGATAAAATGTCGCCGTGTGCGTGGTCGTGGGTTTTTCGAAAATTAATTTAAAATACCCCAAACGGCAGGGGGATAATCGCCCTGATCGCTTGCCTAAAGGGATTCTATTTGGTTGCGTGAATAATTAAGTGGAAATTATGTAAACGGCTTAGTTGGGGCTTTAGTCGACACAATGTCGACATGGAATTTTGGTGGCAACATCACAAAATCAATAGACAGCAAACCGTTTATCCAGTCGATGGTGAGGAGGCGTGCCATTATTTATCGCCTAGCCCCCCAGCTCTTTTTGGGTTTTCCCCAGTACTGCGAATTTGATTTCCGCCCCAAAACTACTCTGCCAGAGACCGCAGCAGCTGCAGCTGAGCAACCCACAAAAGCCAACACAAAGCGTGCCCTAGACCGACCTTCCTCCGCCGGAACATCAAACACATCTCTCGACCAGCTCATTTATTATGTGCTCTGTTTCGAAACGAATTTAATTAGGAGCGGAGCCCGCAAGGCGTCGGTTAATGTTCAACCCAAGCGGCAGCCAGTTATGTGTAATTCACGGCGGTTACTTGTGGGAAACTGTCGGTTCAATCATTTACATATCCTGAGGAAGATGTCATTTGAATTTTAAGCAGAAAATCTGATTTGTTTAATTTGTTTGTGAGCAGTTTAATAACTCAACAACTCGATTAGAAAGGAACTTGTCTGTTTATATGATTAAGTTTCGTTTTTCAAAAAGAAGCTCAATCGGAATATATTGTGATTATTCCTACTAGGGCTGGCAGAAAATATTTATGTACTGATAATCTGTCGATATTTGACACTTTGAAATGCGAAATTTAACATTTAAAATCGATATTTTGCAAAGTTTTTAAATTTCTATATAAAAAACTTACGGGTTTTTCGATATTATATGGAGGGGGATATTTGTACCGATAACTTTTTCTGTTGATTTATAGCCCTAGCTCCTACTGCCGGGTGACCTTCCGCTGGCTTTGGGGCACCCACACCTACAGACTCCCCCCACACACACTCACGGCAAACGTTGCGTATACGCCACGAGTACACAAATTTCCTCTTGGAGGTGCACTATCAACAGCGGTTATCCGAGTCCCCCAGCTGGATAGATAGATAACATGGCGGAGCGTGTGAGCTGCTGGCAGGGAAACAAATAGACAAACAGATGGACAGACGGACTGACAGCTGTCATAAAGTCGGGAGCGCATTTCCATGTCGGGTGTCAAGTGAGGAGAGAACAGCATCCGCATTCCGTGCTAAATCAAAATCATTAACGCTGTGTATTTGTCTACCTTCCCAACCCCCTCCCCCTTGATCACCTAAACACACCACCTCCTCCCCTCTGGCGTACAAAGGTGGCGCTCATCTAAAGTCGAACGGCGCTGACGGCGAGCCTTGGATGCAGCCGGTGGTGGCCTATTTGGAGGTGTCGTCGCGTCCCACGAAATCGCCAAGTAGGTGGCGCCATCTCACTCTCTCTGTCTCTCTTTCTCCCCCTCACACACACACACTTTCACACACAGTCTTACCCCCGCTCTCGATGTTACTTTGCGTGCTGTGTGTGTGTGGGCCGTGTGTGTTCGCCGGTTTCGGTGTGTGCGTGGGCCCGTAGTTGTACCAGTTACGTTTCAATGTCCACCCGTAGTTGAAGTTGCCATAGTTGACCAACCAAAAACGCTTCTAGTTGTACACCACAGACATGGTACATTGCCAGAGAACCAAGACCACGTCCACGCAGAGAAGAGATCATAAAGTCATAAGTCCCCTAAATCCTTCCTATCTTAGCTGTAGACAGCTTTGTATGGTTTGTTAATGAAAAGCTAAATCTAAAATGATAAACATGACACAAACTGTAATTTAAATATAACCATAATTACGAATAAGCTCTGGGAAAGTGACTGTAAAATAAAGTGTCAAAGTCCATAAATGACAAAGAGAAATCTTTATCAAAAGCATTTTAAATTTGATATGAAATTAATAAGTTAATATGCAGATTAAAGTTATATCTCCATGGCGTTCCATTGTGCAATTTTCCCTTTCAAATCGCTGGCAAATCTTTATGATATTTTTCTCTGTCCTCACAACACATATACATTCTGCACACCAACACAACAAACACCAACTCTGAGATGCCATGTTAACAGCTCTTGTTGCGATGCTACGTTCTGTGTATGTGTTCTGCATTGTTGTGTGTGTCTATGTATAACCAATAAGTTAACCGGAAATAAGGTCACTAACCTCACCGGAAACGCTGCCGTTGGCGCCGCTCTCTTTCCATCTCTCTCTTCCTAAACAGAGTGTGATCAGACCTTTGTGTCGCGGATCGGCGGTCCCCAGAATGGCAGCTTCTCGGCCCCGCTATTGCACAACCATCGCAATCACTCACGCCAATGCCTCTACACCTTCCTAGCAGGACCTGGACAGCGCGTCGAAGTAGTTTTTAAATCGTTTAATTTAAGAGGAAGTCCGCCAGAGTGAGTACATAATGGGGAAGATGTGTCAACATCTAAAGGAAATGCTAATGTTGCCATATTTTTATGTTCTGTCTTGCAGCGGTTCGGCCGTCGGTGAATTACCAAGGTAAATATTTAGGTTTTTCTTAGATTATATACATAGAATGTTATTAATCATAATACATTCTACAGTTGTGTTCATGAGTACATGGATATATACTCGGAGGTGCAGTCGTCGGAGCCGGCGGAACTGATCAATTCGCCATTCGGTGGCCGCTACTGCGGCACCATTCCGCCTCGTCGTCGCATTTCCATGTACCGGGCAGTTGCGATTTCGTTTTTTAGCAACAAAAACGTGACCACGGACCTGTTCGAGGGCACGTTTAGGTTTATAAATGCATGTGAGTAGATATATAGAAACAATACCATATATTGGAGAGCAAATTACTGACCTCTTCTTGTTATTTACCCTCAAAAAGCGGAATATGAAATCGGCATTCCCATTGCGGGCTCGCCATGTTCCTACACGATAACGCCAAGCATGAGCGTCAACAAAACTGGTGCGCTCATATCGCCAACCTATCCAGGTGCCTATCCGAAGGATATGTCATGCACATATCAATTTCTTGGTGAATCGAATCAGAGAGTTAGATTAGAGTTTCGTGATTTTGATCTGTTTTTTGGTGGACCACAGTGAGTACCTCTAATGCTGCACAATTAAGAAATACACGAACACACACACACGCCATGATAAGTCAAGATCAGAGCAAGTCCTGGCCTGAGCCTGGGACTTGCTCTGTTTAGCAGCACAAACACACACAAACCGGAAACACCCATAATCTTTGGCCTATCTAAAACGAAAATTCTTCTCTATCCCATCTCCCAACTGCTATTCCATATGCAATATTCTCAACAACCAAATTTCAACAATCACCAATCAACACAATAACTACAACTATTAAACCACAAACAGCTGCCCATTTGACTATGTGAAAGTGTACGACGGTCCAGATAATTCGTCAGCATTAATCGGTACATATTGCGGACAGCAAAGAAACTTAGTTTTGTATTCGAGCGAGTCGAGCCTTTTCGTTCATTTTTATACGTTACCGCGCACCGCAAATACCCAAAACCGTGGCTTTAAAGGAATTTATGAATTTAGCGAGAGTTTTGTTAAATTAGATTTTATACGTAAGTATTTTCGTTATACAATACCAATTGTTTGTCGTTTCAGTTCTGCCAATTTGTTGTGTTTTGGAGTCCTCGAGAGGGTTTAATTGCCTACTTTCGAGGGCCCCAAAATGGTAGCATTTATGTGCTAATTGTATGTGCTTGAACCCACCTATTCACTGGCTTTGTTTGAGTTTTGATGCCAATTTTATTTCAATTTAACCTCTTCTCCTCTTTCGACACTAAAATTCTAACCTTTCACAATTTCTCTCTATAAAAAAATACGAAACAAAACTATCTCTGCGCTTTAACTGGTGACCTTTGCTATCTACTACAATCGGGCTCTGATCTGACCTCTCGAAAATCCCTTAAAAATCTTTACAATCAAAATGCCGACATCAGGTGAAAATGATGGCATTCACATACGTGGCTCTGAATGTGATCAAAAGATTTTATCGAAGAAGGAATCCACTGGCTTTGTGCTCTCACCCAACTATCCCTATCCCTATATACCAAAAACTGTGTGTAGGTGAGTGTGAAATTGTTTGTAGCCCTTGAAAGTAAAGAGTGTACTTAAATACATGTGAGTTTCCTTTAGATATTTCATCTATGGCATGCAGGATGCCCAGCATCTGGAGCGTGTACGCCTCGAGTTTAACGCTTTCAATATTCCCAAGGTGGAGCACAAGGACAAGAGCGAGTAAGCCAAGCTTAGGAATATGGAAATATTTTTCTCTTATCATAAGGCACTTGGAACTATTTGGTGGCTGTATCTTTATATATATATATGTAATCTTTATTTCCCTAAGGTCCAACTGCACGGACGGCTATCTGAAGATCTATTTGAAGGGCCAGGAGACGGCCGATGCCTATGACAAGTTCGACTATGAGCTCTGCGGCAATGAAACGCAGCGCGTGATTAGCGAGGGACCCCGCCTGGCCATGGTCTTCAGCTCTGGTGAGCTCCAAGGTCGCGGCTTCAAGGGCAAGTACACATTCGAAACAGAGTACAAGATCCCGGGCACAGCGGCGCCAGATGGCACCTGCAGCTTCACCTATGTGAGCAGCTCCAAGAAACGCGGCGAACTGAACAGCCCACGGTATCCCTCCAATTATCCTTCGGACACGAACTGCTCGTACCTCTTCCTGGCCGAGGCCGATGAACAGGTGACCATTGTGTTCGATCATTTCAAGATTAAGGCGGACAACAATGCAAATGCAACGGCGGGAGCTTATGGGTAATACTTCCTTACAAATCCTCTCACTTGTTAAACCCTATTACCATCTTGTTCCTCTTCAGTTCCGGTGCCTGCTTTGAGGACTGGCTTGAGATGTATGTCGTCTACCGGGATAACAATGACCGCCTGCTGGGCCGCTACTGCGGTCAGACAGCCCCCGGACCCGTCGAGAGCCCCCGGGGAGCGGTGGGGCTGCGCATCACTTTGCACACGGACCAGGAGAGCGTGGCCAGCGGCTTCAAGGCGCGCTACTTCTTCGAGTCGGCCAAATCGGATGCCGGCGATTGTGGCGGCAACTTCAGCAATCAGGACTCCGGACTGATCACTTCGCCCAACTGGCCGGCAGGCTACAAGGCGCCCGGCCGGGGCATGGCCTCCAATGCCTGCAACTGGGTGATGAAGGCCCGTCCCGGCTACAAGCTGTCCATACACTTTGAGCAGTTCGGCCTGGAAGGAGATCCAGCCAGTAAATATCCTCTATCCTCACTGAAATTTTCCGTAGTGAAACCTTGTTGCCCCCAGATCGCGGCTGTCCTGCTGCTGTGCTGCGGCTGTGGATGGATGTGGACTCCGACCAGCCGCCGCTGGAGCTGTGCGGCGAAAAGCCACCCGTGGAGCACTGGCACTACACCTCCACTGGCCAGACGGCGCGGATCAGCTTCACCACCAGCGACAAAACAGTTGGCGCTCAGGTGAGCTTGGGACTCCCCTTCTTAGAGGCCGGAAGGATATCTAAACGAATTTCTTTCAGGGTTTCCGCATCGTGTGGACAGAGATACAGGACTCGGGCCCGGGACCGCCGTCAGTGGGACTGCACTGCGAGTCCACGTATCACTTTCAGTGTGGCGCCGGATACTGCATCTCCGACAAGCTGCGCTGCGACGGTGTCAAGAACTGCGGGCCCGGCGACGACACTGACGAATTGCACTGTGAGTCGTGAGTGAGTCGAACGGTTCAGTTCAATTTTTATTTGCTTTTTTCGCCTAAGTTTACGTAACTTACTTTTATGATTTAGTTTGTTTCGTGTTTGTGTTTCCAGTGCGTCCATGGGGCCAATATATAGTTTCCAATTTAATTTTACTCGGTTTGGTTCCTCATCTGATTCTGATTATGATTATGATTTCGTTTCTTACGCTTTTCATTTGATGCGTAAAGAAAGCTTGAACCCGACGAAACACTTGCAAAGCGTTAACCACTAAATATAGCAACTAAAATAATCCATACTAACCTAAATACCAGCTAAAGGCCCAACCGAAGCTATCCTGTATTATTCTCTAAGTCTTCTTGCACCTAAGTATTCGTGTTTTGAACTCTAACTACATTTTCTAGCTGTTTTGTGTTTTGGCCAGAGACCTTTGTACATACATTCTGAGCCCAGCTCCCCCGAACCACCCTCTTCATTAGGTCCCCCCCAGTCACCCGACTTTTCTCACCTCGAATGGCATACACTCACCAATACAGACAAGGGATGTTAAAATAGATCGAGAAGTTAAGAACGCCGATATATAAATCTGTATGTTTATGTTGCGATTTATGAGAGATAAATCGATATTCTGTTTGACATAACTAACTTTGTCTAAAAAATAGAGGCCGTCAAAAATATTGTTCTAAATCTTGTTTAAATATAATTGACTTATCAAACATTACAAATAATCTATATATTTAGCGCGATATTTTTGTTTCTGTATTATATCGGGCTTTTCTTCTCGGAATACATCTCTAATACAGACACTCCCTCAGCCTCCCCGATCACGCCACGCCCGGTGACTCTACACTAAACTCATCTTTCTATATTTCTCTCTCTACTTGTCTAATTCTCCCTCTATTTCTCTCTGTTCTTTCTTTTGTCTTCACTAACAAAAACTAACTACAATCTATTCGACTGTGAAATTGTTATATAAACAAAATAAACCCTTCCTCGACTCTGAACTTAACCCCTAAACCTCTGGCACAGGTGACGCAAGGTCCACGCATTTGCCCACATTTCTACAGACATTTGTTTTAGCAATTACGGCACTAGTATTAAATACTTACAACTAAAACTTAAAAAACAAAATGAAACCTGAAAATCAAAATTTTCAAATCGGAATTGGAATTGCCACGAGAATCAAAAGCGAGCAACATTATTAATAGAACATATTAACATAAACTAAACATTCTGATAGCGCGAGAATCCGTACTCACTTTTCGAACAACAAGCAAAGCGACAAAATAAAACAGAAAACATTAAAACAAAAAAGAATATTAACTCTATTACATAAGTAAAGAAACTGTTTGGTCACAATTAACACGTGAGTTCTGCATAAGCTTGTCTAAAATCGTTCAACACTCCACGCCACGCTCATGACATGCACAGAGTTCAACCCAGAGATAGATCCAATCACACTCGAACATAAACTTAACTTTGAACATGGGGATGAAAGAAAATATCTATAAATCCCGATACTGCACTGATACTTGATGAGAAGCCCGATACTGACAGTTTCCGATTTCCATATATGTGTAATAAATCTAATTATCAATCTTGACGGTGCTTTCCAGATGAAATAAGGCACGATAATTTCATAGATATATCATATCGGGCTTCTCCTTTCGTTATACATCCTTCCTCGAACCCCAGTAGATGTCCTGACCAGCAGAAGCTCACAGTTCACAGCCCTATTCGAATATATCCTTTGTTCTCTTCCGTTGCAGCCTTGAGTTCATTTCTTGAGTTAATGAGCATGCCAAAGTTGTAGTCTCCGTTTTTTGGTTCTGGCTTCTTTACGTTGTGCACCCTTCCCCAACCCACTTGTCATGTGCACCGCACGTAGTCCATTTGTTTATACCTTCCTGGTGCCGCCGCTGATAAACTGAACTGAATATATATTCTAAACCGTCTAACTCTAAATCTATAGCTAATTTTAAACTTGTGAAGCCTAGGTTAACAACCGACACCACAGCACTCACAACAAGAACATAAAGTTCATGACACACCTAAGACTCTCTCGGATAACTTCCCCCAGAGATCTACACACACATGCCCAACTGTATTCCATCCTATTTCTAAAGATACCTATATAAGTACTATTATTCACTAACGAATGTACCATTTCTGTGCTCTTGCCTTTCCCCCCAAAATGCTTTACATCCCTGCAGGTACCACGGAAGCGGCCGAGGAGGACTACGACGTTCTAATAATTATAACACTTCTCGTCGTCTCGTCCCTAATCTGTCTCCTATGCATACTCTGTCACTCCAGAAGAAACCGTAGGAACCATGTCCGTCAATTGGGCCTACATCGCAATGCACATTACGATTCGCAGACGAGTGCCACAGGTGAGTTATCCACAGGATTTAGACCTACAAGCAAATATTTAATATAACCCTATTATTGTCTTATGTTTTCTGCAGGTTTTCTTTGAGTTTGGTTTTATTTACATTATGTCAAGGTAATTTTTTATATTTTTTTGCTTTTATTGGAATTTTCTACAGATTTGAAATTATTTTCTTATAATTATGAATTTAATTGTTATACCACAGAAAGTGATAATAATACTACTTTTCTCCAAATAGCAGGTCTCAGCTCAAGTCGCCGGCATCTGCAGAGCGGCGGTGCCAGCATTGCGGGCAGCTTGCATGGGATCAACAGCGGAAACCTGATCATACCTCCAGCTCCCCTGCCGCCCACCAGTGTACCGCCACCGCCCCACATCTGCATCGCCGGCGTAGACATGGGACATGGGCTGATGAGCGGGGAGGATGACGACGAGGACGACCTGGAGCTGGACGAGGACCAGCTGGCCGCGGACATTTTCATCAACGATGTGCATTTCGATGAAGATAATATCGACCATGTCAACCAAATGGCGAACGTCTAACGATGTTTTGGCGGAAGAGGAGTCTTAGGCACTTTTATCGCAACCTTCAGTTTCGGTTTTAAAACGCATTTAGAATAAGGCTAAAACTAGGTAATGGCGAACAAAGCAACTTTGCAGAGCAAGAGTAGTAGTTACACAGGATACACAGGCTCATACAGCGACAGAAGCGGAATCAGTAGCGGAAGGAGAACCGGAAACGGAAACAGAAACAGAAATTCAAAAGTTAACAATACCTAAAAGACAAGATATTATGCAAAAGTGCGAATTGATTAAGACATAAATTTAATGGCGATCAGAGCGGGGCGCGATTTGTAGGAATTATAGAAGAAATGGAGCGAAAGCGACGCTATAAAAGTACAGTAGGGCGCGCATATTGTAGTTGCGATACAGCATTAGCCAGAAGCGTTTCACATAAGTAAGGAGAGTAAAGGAAGGCGTAACGGGGAAAATAAGCAACAAATAATAGATACATTTAATAAACTATATTATACACATAGCGAAATACGTATGGCGAAGAGAGGGAGGAATATGTAGAAAGCAGGAAGGATGAGAAGCGGAAATGGGCAAGATAGAGCCAGCGGAAGTGCAGGAACGAATCATTTTCACAGCCACAGGAGACGACCGCAGACAGGACGAAGAAGAAAAAATAAAATAATGTTGTTGATTTTTATATTTGATACGAGTAATATTTAGGTGAAGCATAAATTGAATTAATTATACAAACAGGAGAATCGAAGAGCGTAAGCGTAAATAAAACAATAGTCACACACATTCGCAAACCGATAGATAAACCGATAACGAATAACGGCAGCAACATACTAAAGGGCATAAAACAATAATAATTAACTACCTATACATACGCGCATGACTTTTTATTTATACATTTTGTACAAAAGAAATGAAAAAGAAAAATCTTCGACCCTTAAAGCTACACAAATCAAACATACAACAACAAAGAGGAAAATTTGAAGATGAAATAATGCATAAATAAAAGAATTAGTGACTATCAAAACTGTATCTTCCAGCAAAGAATAAAAGCAAGAGTTAAATGACTCTAAATCGAGAGAGGAGGTTTATATGAGAATAAAAGAGGAAATTTAATAAACATTAGCGGCCCGCAGATGGAAAATGAAATGAAAACGAAAAGCTATAAAGAAATGGAAAGAATTCAAAGATTTTTGTCTATTTAAGCACATTTTTATAAACATTTAAGGCGAACAAGAATATTTATAAAAATGTATACGCTAAAGGGAACGATAATAATAAAGTAAATTATACAAAAAGCTAAACAAAGGAGATCTAAAATCAAGGAAACCGAACATTTTATATCCGTTTCAGTTTGTGTATGATATACTTTACGTTTGCCATTATTTTATCGACTTTATACATATGCAAAACCTATTGTGAATTTAATAGCGGTTTTAGTTCATATCAGTTTCCTCCTTTTTGGAGTCGAATAATGATAAATTCCCTAAAATTTCGTCAAACAAATAATAATTATTGGTTTCATAGCGCACGTACGTTTTGCAAAGAAGAAAACAAATTGAGAAAAATTAAATAATATGGCTTAAACCAGCGATGGAAACTTAAACCCGTTTAACGTAAAACCCCCATTTATAAAAAACGTATGTAGGTGTTACAACAAATGCTACATTAATTAAAAAAACTAAAATAAAAAATAAAAATTGATGAATAAAATCCAAAAAAATAAATACAATTACATTGAAGAAGTAAAACGTTGTTAAATTGTTGCATAAAAAAGCATAATGATCAAGTAATTCCTAAGAATTAATTCATGAAAATAAACCTTAGTTTAAGTGTACAAATTTTGTTGTTGTATTACATTAAAACCAAAAAAGAACAATTCAATTAGTTAATAATAAAAAAGCAAACTCTGAATTTGTGTTCTAGCAATAAAAATTAAACATAAATTTAAAGAAAAAGAAAAAATAGTACTAATACCTAAACCAAATAAAATGTTCGAGAAAGAAAGTCCCCAGAAAGAAAAGAAACCTGCCCCAAAAACCAAAATGTTCTAAACTAAAAACAAAACGTTTACTAAAGTAACACAAGGTTAAATTAAAACACCCCCAAAAAGAGCAAATGTTAAAATTACAATTAAACCTATAAATAAGCAACGCATCGGAGAGTCAAACACATATTTGAATTGAGAAAAGACACGTTTTTCAAAACCCAATCCATTGACAGAAGCCAGACAAACCGAAGTATTGGTACCAAAAGAAATAAGATGGACAGAGATAATGAGAATCCGGATAACAAAATAGTTGAATAACATAATGCAGAACAGCAAATTTCAAATTAAAAGGAAACACCTACAAAAACAATTCCATGTTAACATTAAATATAAATAAAGGTAATTAAATAAATGAATACTAAAACCAATTTAATGAATGATTTAAATCGAATTCTTAAGCCAAAGCGTAATTTAAACTCATACTTTTTAGATATCTTTAAAATTATATTTTTTTTAATCGAAATTCTAGATTTGGCTGGTGAAATGGGAAAAACCAATTTTGTATAGTTTATAATAATATAGTTCGCTGAAAAAACATCTTTATATTTGAGGCCAATGATCGATGTTTATATATTAGCACAGCGGAAACTACGGATATTTTCTCGAAAATATTCTTATATTAAGTTAAATGCTCTCTTTTTTCGATGTTTAGTCGATATATAAAACGACTATATTTTCAATATGATCCTAGTTCTGTGAGTTTATGCGAAACTTCTCCAGCATTTTGTTGATGGCCTCCTCGTCGCCGTCTATCTTGGCCTTGTCCTGCTGCAGAATCTCCTGGAAAGTCTTTTGCTTCGTGCCCACCAAGTAGAAATCTTCATCAGAAATGGTCACCTGTCCATCTGCACTAGGGGCACACCCCTCGTATATATCGAGGGCTTTGAAGTCAAAGACTACGATAAGACGATCAGCCTTAACTTATGCCATGAAAAGGCGCAGGGCCGCACTCACCCATGCTCTTGATGAGATTTCCATCCGAGTCGGTAAAGTTGAACTGAAACGTATTGACCACGGTCCGCCGGGCAGGATCGGATTCCTTCAGCTTGTTCCGGATTTTATCAATGATCTCGTCGCTCTTCATGCTGGCAAGTGAACCGGCTGAGTGTCGTTGCTCGACTAATTTAAGCGCTGCGGCCCAGCAATTGAGGCAAACTCTGCGGATTAGTGCTTTGCATAATTTTTAATTAAAGTCAATTTGTTTCATATAGCGAGACATGATTGAAGATATTGATGGGGCAATAGCTGAGGGCTTGAGAAAATACAAAACCGTAAATACTTTTGGGGGCAGTGGGTATATTTTGGTGGTTAAACTAAAACTACGAGTAAAAGTCAATTGCTTATATAACTTAGGGCTTCCAAATCTTCAGAAGGCCATCCTCGCTGTAGCTGGCCAGCAAGTTCTGGTGTGGATGATGTGTAAGACCAATGACGTCCTTTTCATGAACCTAAGGGGGATATTAACACTAGCAAATAATTCTATAAGACCTTGGTAATTTCTCAACTCACATTCAAAGTACGTTCCAGTTTTCCCGAAGAGACAGAGAAGCAATACAGCACCTGATCCTCGCCAGCGCAGTAGATGAACTCTCCACGGGGCGAGAGAGTAGCCGAGATAAAGGAGCCGCCCTCTCTTTTACCCGACGAGAAGGATCGCACAATCTGTCCCTGCATATTCATAATGACTACCGTATTGGATCTATTGCAGACGATAAAGTGCTCCGGATTCTTGGGAAGTATGAGGACTGTGTTTACGGCCAGTTCGTTTCCCAAAGGCTTGTACGTGGCCACGCACTCGGTTGTCTTTAGAGACCACACTTTGACAGTACCGTCGGAGGAAGCGCTGAGCACGCTGTGTCCATCGGGAGTGAAGGTTGCCTCATTGACAAAGGACGAATGGCCCTTGAACTCCTTCAGCATCTTTCCCGACTTCAGGCCATGTAACCTTACCGTATAATCGAAGGAGGCACTAAGTACCTGGCTATTGTCGCGCGAAAATTGTAGGCAGGTTATTCCCTTGGTGTGCGCCTTCTCAAACTTTCGCAGGCATTGACCGGTAATGATACGCCATACCTTGATCTGTCCGTCCTGGGCGCCAGAGGCCACCATCTCCGAGTCACGCGAGAAATTTAACGCCAGCACCGCCTGCTCCATCATCATGAACTGATCCTGCGCCTGATATTTCAAATCCTTTCGCACCTTTCCGGTGGTGAAGTTCCACACCTCGAGGAAGCCATCGACACTGCCCGTGATTAGGTACTGGCCATCGGGTGAGAACTGTGCACATTCCACATGCGATTTCTGGCCAAACTTGATTTGCCGGAAGAGCTGTGTGGGATACATTTCCTCCTCCTGATCCTTCATGGCGGCCTTGCCGCGGAACAAATCGATGGTGGTGCCAGGTGGAAGCAATCCCTGGTGCTGTTGCCACTTGAGAGCCTGACCGAGAAGCGCCAAGAGTCTGGAGGAGGGCACCACATGCACCTCGCCACTAAGCTCCTGGGAAATTGCCGTACGTCGCTTCTCCTTGCTGCTGCCCTCCGCGTAGGCTTCCCTGGGATCGAAATAGGCGCGCTGCAGCATGTTTTCTGGAATTGTGGATTGTTAATTAAATTAATGAAAACATAATATAATCTAGTAAATGAAAAACCCACCCAAATGAATGTATCTTTCTGGTTCCTGCTGCTTCAACATGCTCATGGGATCCGTTTGGCGGAGCAATGATCTGGCTGCACCCAATTCTCTCAGCTCTATCAGTTCCAGCACGATCTGCTCATAAAGATTAAGCAGCTTCTTGTCTGGAAGCTTCAGCGACTGCGTCACCTTCAGCACAGTGTCCCAGTGGCCATTGGATATATCCTGTACAAAGCCGTCCACGCTGTCCACTGTATTCAGAGACACTCCAGTTTCCTCCTGGTATAAGAATCGGATCAAATTGGTTTCGAGTAACAGCAAGACTCACCTGTAGGGTCTGCAGGGTCTTCATCAAGTTGGACTCCTTTAGATATTGCTGGATAAGCCGGATCACACTTTGGGAGAGGAAATTCAGAACGGCTTAGAACTGCTTTTATTATAAAATTATAATTTGTAGTACTCACTCGGCTGATTCGATTTCTATGGACATGACTAGTCAAGAGCGTGGCCTTAATTGCCCCTTTAAAGAAGTTTTTATTCAGGTTTTTATAAAAGTTTACAAATATTGATAAAAATGCGTCGTCGTAGCGATGGTCAAATGCCGATAGTAAATAATCGATAAGTTAAACAGCTGTTGGCAAATGAAGTAGTCAGCTGTTTTACCATAGCAAAAACAAAGCATATAATGTGAAATTAAGGAAAAACACACGAAAAAAACAACACCGGCCAATTTCGTACGTTGAAATGCTGTTCGTTTTGCATTTAATAAAGTACATTCAATAATGTACTAAATTTTGTTTTCTTGCTCACACCACCAGATATGTGGAAACGGAAGATATTACATTTTATTGGTAAATCAAACTTTATTTAAAAAAATAACTTTAGCACGCACATTCTCGCAACACACACAAACACACGCCCATGTCAGCCGCTAGACAAAAACAAACATTAGATCGAGAAAAAACCCGATTGAAAAAGAAATGGCGGTTCCCGCTCTTTTTGGAATATCGGCGGTAAAAGACGATCGCCGTGTCGCTGGACGGGGTGGTTCAGTCCGAATTCTCCCGCCACCTCGCACAGTACATTGCACTCAATTGTATCCGGAAAATCTGAGCGAAGCTGTACCTACAAAACCGAATTTTACTATCTCAATCTCAACGTGCAGATCGTGGTTTGTCGGGACTCATGGCGGCAGCAGCATCCAGTGCCCGGCAGGGACGCAAGTTCGCCGAGGGCACGCAGCCCTTCACGGTGCTGATCGAGGGCAACATCGGGAGTGGGAAGACTACCTATCTAAACCACTTCGAGAAGTACAAGGACGACATATGCTTGCTCACCGAGCCCGTGGAGAAGTGGCGCAACGTCAACGGCGTCAACCTACTGGAGTTGATGTACAAGGACCCCAAGAAGTGGGCCATGCCCTTTCAGAGTTATGTCACGTTGACCATGCTGCAGGCGCACACAGCGCCCACCGACAAGAAGCTAAAAATAATGGAGCGCTCCATTTTTAGCTCGCGGTAAGTGCACCCGCAATCCGGTTTGACCAGGCCCTTATTCGAGTGTTCCTTTGCAGTTACTGCTTCGTGGAGAACATGCGTCGCAATGGCTCCCTGGAGGAGGGCATGTTCAACACGCTGCAGGAGTGGTACAAGTTTATCGAAGAGTCAATCCACGTGCAGGCCGATCTCATAATCTATCTACGCACATCACCCGAGGTGGCACATGAGCGCATACGCCAGCGGGCTCGCTCCGAAGAGAGTTGTGTGCCGCTGAAGTACCTCCAGGAACTACATGAGCTGCACGAGGATTGGCTGATACATCGCCGCCGACCGCAGACCTGCAAGGTAAATACATAACTGTCTGAGGATATTGCTTAGAAGTAGCACTAACCCCATATTTTGTCATGCAGGTCCTGGTTCTTGATGCTGATCTGAATCTTGAAAACATTGGCAGTGAGTACCGGCGCTCAGAGACCAGCATCTTTGACGCCATCTCTGGTAACCAACAACCATCTCCGGTGCTGGTCTCACCCAGCAAGCGCCAGCGTATCGCCAGATAGCCCCATCTGACATATTCCCTAACATTTATCATATCCTAAGTGTGTGTGTAGTAACAATTTAGTTTAAGCAGCGCCTTCGCGGGACAATGGCCAGGATAACCTACTGCTACCCAATTAACAATTTAACCCCAAAACGCATTCGTATTTTAACAATTATAATCCCCATTATATTCTCTTCACATAAACTTAACTAGTAAGACGAAAATTGTAATAAGAACTATTGTAGACAAAGGGCAAATGCATTTGTGAATACTGTTTAAATGTTACAAATAAAAATATATATCAATATCCCCAGACTACCACCTGTTAAAACCACCATTTCTTGAGAAAATTTTCTTTTATATATAAATTTACATAATTTGTTTGCAATAAATGTTACTTAAAGGCTACGACTTAATTAGCCCCCTCAAGAGGTGGACTCCTTGCGTACGCTGGATATCCCAGCTTTCTGTCAATTGGGTCCGTTCATGATGGACGGCCGCACGCCGGGAATAGTGCCCAGCGGAGGCGGTGGTCCCATCATGGCCATGGGATTCATTATCGGCGGCGGGCGCATGCCTGTCATCATAGGATTCATCATAGGTGGCATGTACGGCATTCCTGGCATTCCCGGCCGTGGAGGAGCGCCCATGTTGGGCGGCGGTATCGAGACACCCGCTGGCTTGGGAGGAGCCGAGGATGGTCCCCCAGCAAATGGATTATTTGTGATCTTTCCAGCTTTGAAGGCAGCGGTGGTGGCGTCGATCAAGTGCTGCGCCTGCTCCTCCATCCACTTCTGGTAGTAGAATTTCACATTGTCGCGGTGCTTGCGGCCGGTGCAGTGCGTTTTCCGCACCGAGGGCGAATCGTGGGTTAAGTAGGTGTCGCAGTAGTCGCAATAGTACTTCGGCATTGCTATATTTCTATAAATTGGAAGTGGAAATACGGATTATTAATTTTTATTTATTTTTTCCACAACAGTCAGACCGTACTCGCCCAGGGTTGGCAGGAGTAGGAAATAGCAGCTATTTTATTGCTATAACATATTGTGAAATGCTAGCTAGAATTTTAGCTATTTTTAAATTTAGTTAAAAGTCATTTGCGACCCTAAAAGTCATATATTATTAATAAGGCCGAAATTAACTAAACATGTCCCTAGAATAATAAATATTACCTATTAATAATTCAATAATTACAACATAAAAATTTACAAAATATATTAACAAATTCTGAAATAAAAGTAATTACCATAATTAAAACATAAAAATGTACAAAATCTATTAACAAATTCTGAAATAAAAGTCATTAAGATCGTAAAAAGTAACAACAAATTTGGTATTTTTTAAAGTTTAAAAGTTAATATGAATTTTTTTAACCTAATAACAACCTGGACAGAAAACTAATTGAGAATAATGCATTTTCGCTTAAACCTTAGAAATTCCCGAATAATAATACGATATTCGAATGGTTTCTTACAGTAGTCGTGGAAATTGACAAAATTACATTTCGACTTTATTAAATTTGATTGTTAAGAAATTGTTCAAGTAGGGTAACAACTAACTAAGCAAATATTTCTTTATATCATGAACTCTACACAAAAATAAGATGTGACTATCGGTGCAATCGATAGTACACATTAAGTGTGACCAGGTTGTTATACTAGTTTTAACGATAATTTTTGCCTCCCCTCTTGCAGCCACACTTATCGCACACGTAAAAAGAAAATAAATTTCCCCGGTTTTCTAAAATGCCGAAAAAGAAAACTGGACAGCGAAAGAAGGCCGAGAAGCAGAAGCTGCGCCTCAAGGAGATTCGCAGCCGCGAGGTGCCGCTGGCCGATCTACCCTGCAACGCTCCGATGGAGTGCGACAAGTGCGAAAAGAAGCAGAAGTCGCGAGCTTTCTGCTATTTTTGCCAGAGTCTTCAGCGCCTGCCCATTTGCGCCCAGTGCGGCAAGATCAAGTGCATGCTGAAGACGGGCGATTGTGTGGTGAAGCATCCAGGCGTCTACACCACAGGACTGGGCATGGTGGGCGCAATCTGCGACTTCTGTGAGGCATGGGTGTGCCACGGACGCAAATGCCTACAAAATCACGCCTGCACGTGTCCTCTGCAGAATGCTGTTTGCCTGGAGTGTGAGCGCGGGGTGTGGGAGCACGGCGGACGCATCTTCAAGTGCTCCTTCTGCAATGGCTTCCTGTGTGAGGACGACCAGTTCGAGCACCAAGCCAGTTGCCAGGTTAGTTTCTTGGGTTTTCCCTTTTTAGCTGTTATTTAACCATAGTTAACCACAATTTCCAGGTGCTGGAGTCTGAGAACTACAAGTGCCAGTCGTGCAACCGGCTGGGCCAGTACTCCTGCCTGCGCTGCAAGACCTGCTACTGCGAGGACCATGTGCGTCGTAAGGGCTTCAAGTACGACAAGAACAAGGCCATTCCGTGCCCGAAGTGCAACTACGACACCTCAGTGACCAAGGATCTGAGCATGTCGACGCGCTCGCATAAGTTCGGTCGCCAGCAACAGGGCGGAGGCAGCGACGACGAAGAGGGCTACGGCGGCTACTACGGAGCCGGTGGCAGTGGTTATTATGGCGGTGGCGCTAGCGGCGGATACTCCTATGGCGATGATGACGATGAAGATGAGTCCGATGGGGACTATGAGGATGATAGCGATGAAGACGACGACGAGGATGACGAGGAAGATGAGGGCGAGAGCACTGAAAGCGAGCCAGAGAAGGAGAAGAATAAGGAAGCTGGCAAGAAGGCCGCCAAATAAGGTCATTGGGATTGTGGAACCTGTTAATATCTGGCCTTTGAATAACCCACTTAGTGAGTTCGTGGGCTGTGCATGCGTTGTTCTAAATGTATAAGTGAATAAATTCTTTGTCAGAAGGTAATCGGGATGCAACAAGCTCCATCAGCACCGCTTTATGGCCAAAGGATATCAGGTAACCAGCTGTGCTGCGTATACATCCGATTGTACAAAGGAGCATGTATATCTGGGAACCTGGCTGGGGGGTTCGCATATGATGATGGCCATGCCAGCGGCTCTGCCTGCTGCGACGCCGGCTTCTCTGTTGATAGACTCATCCATCTCCAATCCACTTACGAGCGCAAATATTTACACAATTTACTCGAAAACGGAGGTATGAGCATATAATATTTCCAAAAACGATGGCAAACACACCACACTCACACACAGGCAGGCACGCACTCCGGCATTTCGGAATGTTTGGCAGTTAGGCAGAGCGGAACAGAAACAGCAGCAGCTTCGGGTGATGGGGTCAGGAAGGGGACTCCCATCATCAGACTGAAACATTTTAGGCATTGCAAATCAATGATGGGCCCTTCTGCAGGGGGGAGGAGTATAGTTCTTCTGCATATGAATGAAATCATATGTGGCGTTGCTTATGTAGGGGATGTCCTGGTTATGTGGGTGTGGGATCCGTGGGAGTGGGCCTGGGTGAGTGGCAGGCGAATCAACTGTGTACATAATACAGATTAGTGTGAGAGGATATATGGGATGCATATACAGCGGCGGGTGAAACAATAGCTTAGATGCTAAAACCATAAATAGAGTGATTCAATGTTTGTCCAAATTGAAAGAGAAAAAAGAGATAAAATTAAATATGTTATATATATAATACAAAATTTGTGATACCTAATTTTTAATTTAGATAAAGCGTATTAAACTGACCATAGCTGATCCTTAATTATTAAGAGATCTCCGTATTCTTGTGCATAGATTTCCTTATATTCTGAATGTAATTTCTACGAAAACTAAACTGTGAATTTCTTTTTTGCTGCACTCTGGGAAAAATTATCGTAGTTGCTTTCTGACTGAAATTTATGCTTCTTTTTGTGATCCTGAAGGTGAATCCAAATGATTATAACAGTTTAGTCAATCGAACGAAATCTGCTAAGACTAATATAACATATTAGCTGGCTAATATGAAGGATAAGGAATCGTGTCAGCTAGATTTAAATGAATACTCAACTTTCTGACAATAATACAATTCTTTCTTTCCTTAGTGTTCTTAATAATATTAAATCGTCATTTATCCGAATGCGGTTTTTCACACTGTAAGATTTTTACTAGCAGCTCTATTAGTTTGAATCCTACTGTGCCCATGCACTGGCACATACTTATGTATTGATCGGGGAACCAGCTTAAATATAATGGCTGCCTGCCAGCATTTTGTGTCTGCATTTCAATCAAAATGGCCTGTCTCGGGCGGCGAAAAGGGAGGCCAAGCCATCGGAGTTAGGGCTACTCAACAAAATTAGAAATGCCATTGGCTTTCGGGGTGGCCGGTGGACGATGGACGATGGACACTGGGCTGTGGTGGTCACTGCAGAAACATCAATAATAATTTCATAAATGTAATCAGAGAGAGGCAAACAAGAGCCCGAGTCGAAGTCGCTGTGATTGAGCTCTTAATTGCAGTGCGATATTAATCCTTGAGTCCCTCCCCGACCACTTTCATTAGCTGGAGTGCATTCTCAATTATCAGATGGAAGAGGAAGGAAGTCCTGAGTTATCTAACCGTCTTTAAAGTCTGGCCCGGATCAGAATTGTTTCTAGGGAAAACTGGCAAATGTTAATCACTTCCGATCAGCATTATCTCTTGCTTATTTATGCAACGTAAATATTTCTTCCAGCCAAAGTCAAGCCATAACAAAAACACAGGCGGCTCGGCGGGGGCCGGATTAGGTGGGAAAATCCATAGGACAATCCGAAAAACACGTGGAAAAGTCAAAAAGTCCGGCTTAGGAGCAAACGCAATTAGCGTTAATTACGAGGGAAAATATGGCTGGCTGGACGGAATATGTTGGGATTCAGGATGCTGCTGCAGCAGGTCCTTGTGGCCACTTGAAGTTTTAATTTAATTTTTTCTTGCGGCTGCCGAGCGTCGTTGCTGCGTCAGGGGATTGGCTGATGGCTTCACGGATTCCTGGTTCCAGGGGCAGGGGGTAGTATCTAACGTCATCATCAACATCCACCACATCCACATCCTACGACCACTTTACCGTTCGACGTTCGTCAAAGCTAGCGATGATTGATGGTGCGTAATTTGGAAAATTAGAAGCAGGATACGCAGCTAAAAAGGGGTGGCTCTGCCCAACTTCGCTCTCGTTTTCCGTTCGTTTCTTTTTTTTCTCTCGATTTTTTTGTTGTATTTTTATTTCGGCCTCTTGCTAATGTTGTTGGCACAACAAGGTGTGTCCTAGCCCGGACCGATTGCCGCGTGTCCTGGCCGCCGCCCGCCGCTTGCCGACGCGTGTTTCGAGTCCGACAAAGTTGCGCGTGGTTATTAGAAAACAATTTAATTAAATATTCACTTGAACCACCGGCAGGCAGCAGCAACAAAAAGCGTAGGCAGTGGCAGGGCGAGTGATGGACTCACTTTCCCATCATAAAGAGCTCAAACAATGTCCATCAATATTAAACGATGTTGTTCGGTGTCCATTTAGAGCGCTCCAGTTGTTGTCCTTGTTGTTTTTAGTCGTCCTCCGCTGGCCCGTGATGTAATGTGAGAAAGTTTTTGTCGGTTGGTGGTCGAGTTTCGGCAGGACGATGGGAGATGGCATGAGAGCGGGAGTCCTGCTTTTGGGGGTTCGCCTTTGATCTATGTGGCCGCGAGGGCGAGTCCCTGAGAATAAGTTTCCCGAAATAATGACGGGTTAATTGACCTAGCATTCCCCAGAGAAAGGTGCCAAAAATTGATTTATAACCAGACGGAGTGTGTATAAATTATATTATTAGATTTTAAGAGTATTTATAAAAATAAAACTTGAAATAGTTAAGATGTCACTATTCATTAACCATAAAATATAATAAACAACTTAAGGAACTAAGAAATCTGCAAACTTAAATAGTGGGAATACTTATACATTCCCAACCTTAAAAGAGCAATACCCATAATATCTCTCTGTAAAAGCTGTTAGAAAGTCATCTAAACTTAGCTGGAAAAGAGCTTCAGTCGGGTACACCCGCACCACACACACGGACAACCCAGAGCCAAACAGAAGCTACCACCAGGACGCCCGCACAGCCGCCTCAACTGGGAAAGTCACGGCAGGACAATGCGAAAGTCGTTGGCAGTCTAATTGCATCAGCGCCGCTTCCCTGGCCACGCGACCCCTGCGCCTCACCTGCAATTAAAGTGTCACATTAGGACTGACTACCCGTGTACTCATCATCATCGTCGCCGAAATGCAAAGTGATGACGCAGCTCGAAAAGCGATTCCGGAACACAATCCGGAATTGAACTGGGTTTCAGCAGGGTTGCTAAAAATTGAGGGCCACGTGGCGAGGATGGGTGGAGGAGGAGAAGGGCTAAAACTTGGAACGACCTTCCACCAGCCAAAAGTTTAGCTTAGGGATTAGCCGCAGCTCACAGCGAGAGAGTGTTGGGCCGGTGGTTTCTCAATTCTCAGATTCTCTATTCTCTATTGTGTGTTTACAGTTTCATTCTGGCCCGGCAAGCCGACTAATGAAAGCAAATCTCCGCATTAATTTCAAACGAATTTGTTTTGATGCCGTGATTAGCCGCCAAGCGACTGCTTCTTGCCAGCTGGACTGGGATGAGGCAGCGCTTGCCAGCGAGTCCCGTTCCGCCCAACGTGGACCGTTTTGATTTCTGTCAATAGCCCGGCGGGCTGGCACTTGAGCGGCGGCATGGCGAGACGGGGGAGACGCTCTTTCCCAACTTTGGCATCGAATGAAACTGAATTTTGCAATACGCCTGCGGGGATCCTTCCTCGAAGCACTCGCACACACATACATACACCACTCACGCACACACACGTGCGAGCTTTGCATTACAATTGCCGGGCGAACGAACAAGCCCCCCAGATCCCCCGATAAACGCCCACGGCTCGCTACAGTTATTAACCTCAGCTTACACTTGCCAACAAAGGACTTAGGCTTGAACTGAAAGCATATTTAATAGGAAGTTTTTGGAGATTGATTCGGGGTCTTAATACGTGTCGATATTGGATTTTAAAAGATTATGTTAATGATAATAATAATTAATGTAGTTAAATAGACAGCAAACTGCAATATAAATGTACCATCCGCACGCTTAATGCAATAAATATTATTTCAAAATATGTTAATGGAGCTTTGAATGATTTTGTAGAAAAAGTTGTAACTCAAAAGTTTATTTGAGGCATAATGTGGCTTGAAATTTTATATTTCTATAATGTATGTCATATCAATAACAGATCGAAGATACAATTCTAATTCCTTTCATTATTAAATACTATTTTGCAACGATTTGATGACCTGGTTTTCTATGGTTAAGGAATCTAGACTATATTTAGGTTGTACTTAGTCACGCATACTGAAAATTATTATTTTATTCCTAACTTTATTCTTGTATATCTTATAAATTAATTATTCCCCCTTTTCCCATCGATTCAACTCGCCAGTTATTACCCTTAAATTGTGTTCCAGAGTGTAATTTCGCCCGCGGCCAACAGTGTAATTAAAGTAGTTGCGGCCGGCTGTGATGAGGTCTCCTTCGTCGATGATGATGCCCCTGATTATGATGACCTGCACTTGTCGTGAAGCACCCAGGAACTGGCCGAGTTACGAGTACGAGTACAAGTACCTCCATTTACATGTCCTTAGTCCTCAATCCCTGTGGCACTTGTGGCCAAATCGGCCGCGTGCTCTGCACGTGAGTCCGAGTTCCCCGATGATAATGATCTCACATGCAATGGCCAGCGGGCTAGGCTGTGAGAGAGTTGAGCTCGTCGCTCATCAGCTCCCATTGCAGACGGCTAAATTATTTATTGTCAACAATGTTGAATGGAACATTTATATATGCCATTCGGGCATTCGGCTGCTCGGGCATTGTCTTGGCTGCAACTCAATGTCAAGATTGATCGCCAGCTGTGGGACGAGGTTACCGGGCAGGTAGGTATGTAGGTACCAGAGTAGCATCACAGCCAACCGGCGAATCAGCCAGCGAATCGAGCCAGACAAGGAGTCAGACTTCTATATAACAATGAAATATGGTGCTGAGCCAGCGGAGCTCGGCTGAGGGTAAAAAATTCAAGTTCGGCAGCTTGTCAAGTGGCACTTGTCGTCAGTTGAACGTCACGGCGTTCGGGCACTTTGTCAATTCAAGTGAAATTTTTATTAATTTCGTTTTTAAACTGCACCACACAACATACTGCCTGGCTTGCTGGTGACTGTGACAGGCACGTTTCTGTGTGCATATATATTATTAAATGTTCTTGATACCCGTTCTCATCAATGGCACCCATTAGTTTTTGTGTAATGCTAACAAATTGCCAGCGATTCGTCAGCGAGCAGTTTGGGTTACTGGAACAGTTCCCGAGTCGGTGCCTTTGTGCCCCGTGTGACCTGTATCCTTAATTCACCGACTCCTCTTAAGATCTCCTCTCCGATGCGTTACGTTCTGTTTTGTTCTTGCTTTGTTGCCAATTGACAGTTGTAAATGTTTGTTGTAAATTGTGCTTTAGAGGTGCTAATAGAGTGCCACCGCGGTGCGCGTTTTCCCAAGTTCTTGGTACCCTTGGTTTTATGTCTTCGCATTTTGTTGTTTTTTTGATTTTTTGATTGAGTCGCCCCAACAGAAAATCAATGAACTCTGCTGCTGGAAGCAAGATACAACACTTTTATGATGCTTTTGGCCGGCAATCTCTTTGATTTCGCACCGCGAGTGAATCACACAAGAACTTCACACCAAGGGATCCGTGGACATGGCGTAGGGATTGGTATCGGGACTGGGATTGGAGCAGGAGTCCAAATCAACGGCTGCTGCTGCAGTAGCTGTCAAGTGCAAACTATTTACGAAGTGGCAGCCCTTTCAGAGGGGGCTAGGAGCCTGAGTATTTGTCTAGCAAATTATTGTGGTGGCCAATAAAAGGCACGAATCCCTTATGCCACTTGCATACATTTTTGCAAGGACGGAAAGATATCTCCGGCTTAAATCAATCGTAAAAATCCCTGCTAAAATATACGTCATTTTCAGTAATTTATTAATCATATTACTGTTAACAATTCGATATTCCCCCTATTTTAGTAAAATCCTTATTCTTATCCTCATTCACATTTGCCCTAACAGTGCGCGAGCTTCGCTTAGGAGATTTCTTCCGACTTTCCCTCCCTTTCACTTATTATTGATTGATTTAAACTTTCGGTTTTGCCCCGACATGGCATGACTCCTGGGCTGTTTGCCCAGGATGTCATTGACTTTGTAGCTTTGACTTTGGTGCAGTCAGCCGAGTGTAACAATTATGGGCAGCAGCAAAAGGGGCGACTCGGGGAACACAAACACACCTCCCGCCGAATCGGAAAGGTGCCACACATATTCCGAATTGCACCAAATTATTATTGTTGTAACCGACTGCGTTCTGTTTTGGGCCATTATTGAATTAACGCTTTCGCCGTTTGCTGCGTCATCATGAAGGAGATGGAGTCCGGCGGCGGCTATCCTGTCCTGCCCGTTATGCGTCGAAGGATGTTACTTGGGTTCAGTCAGATACTGAGTCGCGGAGTCGGAGGCAGAGGAAGCCGGGTTTGAACCAGAGACAGCTCCGGCTAACAAGGGTGCCGCATGTCCAGTTGAAATGCCAATGACTTGCCATTTTCGATGGCACTTGGCACGTCAGCAGCCCGTCACGTCATGCGCACCAGGCGAGGTTAGGTTAGGCCAGGCCAGGTCCAGGAGAGTCGAGTCCAGTCAGCTGGAGCAGCAGCAGCAGTCCGAGTAGTAGCATCAGTATAACCCATGGAGCTGGGTCATCCAAAATTCTCTTATCAATCCCAAATCGATGGACCACACACGAAGGCGGTGCTCCTTTTGACAACTCCATGGCACATCACACTTTCTTATCAGGGCAGTCCCGAAACCAGACGCCGCCACCGAGAATGATGATGATCATGATCATCACCAAGAGATGGTTTGGTGGTGGCGGTGATGACTCTTACAAAACGATGAAGACAAGCTCCGGACTGGACTGACTTTTGGCTGCTCGTTGGATGCGCACGCATCATCGGGTAAGCGCCACTTATGTCACTTGTGCCAGTGATGTAGAGATGGAGCCTCCAATGGAGGACATGAGCACTCACCATATGCAGCTCCAACTCCGACCCCAACTTCAGGTTCCAGCTTTAGATTCAGGTTCAACACGGAAAGAAATTATTTGGGAGAGATTTTGAGAGTCAATTGAGAATATAGTGACTTTTTTATTTATTTATTACAAAAATCTTAAATGCTTCTGAAATACTTATTTAACTAAATTAAAATTCAAACTATAGTCAGGATATATGTAGTTGTTGTAAATGAAAATCATTGGAAAAGTATTTTCAAAACTGTGCCAGTTTGACAAGACGATTCTTTGGCCCTTAGACAACATCTTAAATTTATATAACCTTTAAAAGAGTTTCAAAACTTCTGAAATAATTTTTGTAACCATTTTATTTTACTCGCATACATATTATATAAATTTTTATGTTAGTTTTTTTACAGTGCAGCTCCAGTTTGTGCTAGGCCGAGTTGCTTGTGCTGCTGCTATTGTTGCTGGTGTTGCTACTTCATAATGTGCTGGGTCTCGATGGGATTAACACAAACGGCCAACACATCTCAAGCATCCGAAGCTGTGTGCCAGTTTGGTGTTTTTACTTTTCCGTTTTTACGCAGTCATCACCGTGATCAACAGCCGTGGGTACCCATGGGTGCTCTTCAGCTCCACAGAGCCAGAGCCACACAGAGCTCCAAAGTCTGCAGCTCTTCAACTCTAGACTCCGATCTGGGACCTCTCGGATCTCGGAGCTCAGTGCGATCTGTGCGCTGTCTGCCTTGGCTGAAGAGCTAATTTTCGTGTCAGGCGGGCAAAAGTTTATGAATGATAGCCAGAAAATGCAAAACCGGTCTTCAAATTGTATTTATTTTATTATTTACCGATGCCATTGCTTAAATCTCGTTGTAAATTGATTAATGCCCTGCGATCGATCGGGCGGACCGGGGCCGGAGTGGGTATCGCCACTGGTCATCGTTGTCATTGTTTTCGGAAGTAATTAAGACCCAATCGGACCGGCCTGAGTCAATAAAGCTCTCCCCAATCATATTTGCTTTGGCGTTTCGACACTCCAAAAATCACAACACCACTGCGATAAGTTCCAGTTCCAGTGGACGCCGCCTCCCATAAACTCGAGCATGCTACATGGGTACTTACTATGTAGTTATACTAAACTATACTTGCGATAGGGGCCGGCAGCTTGTAAATCAATAAACTACCGAAAAAAAATATATAGTGGGGCTCAGGAGCCCAGTCCCCATTCAGCCATCCATATCCCCGCCGTGACATATTCCGCTCCACAACAATTAATTGAATTGTTTGCACGGACATGTGTGATACAAATGTATCTCTGTCGCTGTATCTGTATCTGTATCTTGAGCTGTGGCTCGAAACGCGTGTGAACACCGCCACTCAATAACGCGTAGCAAGATAACAATAATTTTTTGACAATTTGACAGCTTTTCGGCTGCCGCTTCAGTCCGTGGTACATTGCTAGATAGCTGGCTTCGGAATATAGTAAGAGTAGATAAAAACTTTGTAGATTTTTCGTTTCTTCTACATTTCGATTCTTTTCGGGCAGCAGTCTCGTTGTCGCCGCTACTGCTGGAAAGTTAATTTTTCAGGCAACGAATAAATAATTAGCGGCCATGTGCTAAGTTCCATGAGTATTTTTGAGAGGCTCTGAGCTCTCAGAAACGAATCTCGCGAAGCGAACAAAAAACATTCTTTCGCATGATCAATTTGGCCCCTGGTGGTGGTCGTTCTCGAGCTGCATAAACAGGTTTTTCGGTAAAAGAAAAACCGGCTCGGAATCCTAATCAATTAAGCCATTTGAATTGATCTGAAGAAAATAATTTGTTTAAAAGGTAAACTTTAAATATGAACTGGATATTAAAAATTATTTTAAAAATCTATAAACAAAATGACTCGATCTTCTGAACTTTATTTCGAAAAATATTTTAACTAAAGACGGTTTCAAATACTCCTAGGTTTTAAGACTCTTAAACCACAAGAATGCCTAATATTTATAATATATAAAAGGAACTCAACCTTCTTTTGAGTTGCTTCCTTTTTTTAATTAAAAGAATCGAATTCGCTATTTTCTTGTGCCCGCCCAGAGGAAATAAGGTCGCCAGGGCCTTAATGGCGCTGCTTTTCTGTGTTTGCACAAAAGATAAAGACCAGAAACTTTATAGCCAGCCGCAGCGAAATAGATAAAAAATGAAAATAATCAGGCGAAACCGGCGACTAGGCCGTGATTTATGCGATATCTAGTGTCGTAGCCCCATGGGGCTCCATTCCCTGATAAGGCACGAACACCCCAAATGCGCCAAATTCCATGGGAAAGGGAAAATAGTAACTGCAGTCTTCGTCAATCTTGGTGGAACTGCAGTTTTTCCGTAGGGAAAACAGTGAGTCACGATGACGACAAGAGCTACTACAACTACACTGATAAGGCCACAAAGAAAATCAAGTGTGAAAGTAAGAGGAATGCAAGCGGAAAAAAGGAACAGAAACGGAAAATGAAAATCTGGCAAAAGGTGCGCAGAGTTGGCAAACACTCGCCGGATAAATTGTGAAACGGAAATGAAACACCTACGCAAATAGTGCAGGCGATGCGCAGACACAGCCGCAAACAAGCAACATCCTAATTTAGATAAGAGCCGCCGCCGCCACCGTCGTCGCCGTCGGTTCGGTCCAGTCCAGCGGCATTTTATGGCCCTGAAGAAAGTACTATCATCCGAATCCCTGTCCCGGTTCCCAACCCTGTTCCTGTCCGGAGCGCTCTAATTAATGCAGCGACTGCTCCAGTTTCGGTGTCACCTTTCTACCAGGCCATAAGGTATATGTGGTATATATGCTATACGGCATATTGGCGGCCCTCGCCGGACTGGACCGGAATGCGGCTCCTCGTGGCAGGGGCAGGCGGTCATAAAATTGGCATTGTTTTCTACGGTAAACACGCGCGCAATGCGGTCGTAAAACAAAAGACGCTTTTATGGCCACGCTCATTACGCCACACGCACTACAAAGACCTAGATACACACGCAGCCGCAGATACGGATACCGATACGAAAAGAGCTATGCAAAAAGTGTCTAGGAGATACACCTAAAGCAGCAGAGACTCAATAAATTCCTGCAAACAGGATGTCCATGTTACGTAATTAGATCTTTGACCTTCTACGCTCTCACTGAGTAATTAATTTTGTATCCTTATAAATTAATGATTTAAAAGATGATCAGATTGTAATTGTGAAATACAAAAAATACAACTTGTAAAAATACATTTAAATGCTATTAGTAAATGGAAAATACCCTAAAGCAATGTCAAAATTGTGTTTTTAGAAATCAATTTCATGGAAATATTGGAGCAACTTAAATACTAATAAGTTAAAAAGAGCCGAAACCACATTTAACTGCTAACCAAAACCAGTTTGCCCCCGTCTGTTTACTACTAAAAGAGATTAGTAAAAAACAAACAAAAAATTCCACTCTACTAAATCTTATAGTTCTCCCCTTTTATAAATTATTTATCTTTTTTTTCTAAGAAAATCTTAATTAATTAATTAATTAATATTAACTTCAGAAATTTCAACTCATGCGCATTCTTTTTAATTATTCAAAAGAATACTCCCTAAGAGGCTACAAGATCCCTAGGCTTCTGTTTACCTCACATATTAGAACATTGCGATCATCTGCTGTTGTGGCAAATGATTAAATAATCACTAATAAGCCCCGATAATTGGGTTAAGCCAAAAAAAAAACAAAGCAAATAAAAACAATTTAAACGACATTGATGACCGACGTAGCCGGGTATTTTAATTTGTGTGAAAATGTTGTACAAACAAATAAATCAACAGTAACAAATAATAACAATAAAAATAAATATTATACATATTATGGCAATACACCGATACCGATATAGACACAGATACGTCCAGCTGAGAAATGTTGGTCAAACGCTTTGATAGATATATGTATATGGGAATATATATATATTTCTGTAAAGTCACTGCCACACGGCGCATGCGTCACACAAATGCTTAAAACAAACAGAAAGCGCAGCGTTTTAAAGCAATATCAACAGCTCCACCGCCGACAACAAAATCAAAACAACGGCGGGAAAAAAGCAGAAAGGCAAATATTTTCCATAAATATCCTCCATTCGGGTGGCGGGGGGCTCGGGCGCCGACAATTGAAACTAATTAAAAAGTTTGAGCATGGCTTAGACCCGCTCGATTGCCGAGTGCAGCCGAACGGGGCCCCACTGTGCGAGCACGGCTACGAGTGGCACTGTATCAAATCCGACCCACAGTGGCGCGCTTTTAAAGCAAATAAATAAATAGATAAATGACTAAAAGGTAAATAAATACACATTTTTGGACTGCTGGCATTACTATTTGCGGAGAGTCTACGCCAAAAAAAGTACACATTCGGCCGTACGACTGCTGCGATGGCAAACATTAATGAGCCAAAGCCACTTGAATTGCCTGTGAAATACAATAAAAATATTAAATATTTAAGCACATTACGGTTATTAGAAGTGCACATAAAGATTTAAGTACATATGTGTGTTCAGACACCAGCGATATTTGGTGTGTAATGATTATGATGATGAGATATAGATACATCCGAGCGGAGACTGTGACTGCTCTGCTCTGCTAGCTGAGCACATAAACAAACTGTTTTCTGGGCTTAACAAACAATTGCTGATCGGGATATTAGGATTTGATTTGATAATTAACAACAGCTGATTAGGGTATTAGGACACGATTTTTCAATACTTGGCGCATTTTGCAGATGTCTTTATACGTTAATTTGTTAATTTGTTTTTTATATAATACTACCTAAAATTATAACATCATGAGTCATTCAAATCTAAACAATGGGGGTTACTAAATGTGATTTATATATAACCAACTGATTATGAGCTTATATGGGAGCCCCTTTGGATGACTGTAAGTAATTACTACTAATCATTGACAGAAAATCTATCGTATCTCAAGAGAGACTTAAAACCTTTCTTTCTTAAGACGATTATCCTTAAGCCCAACCCCACGGAATGCTTCTCCAAGATGGGTACAGAAAAACAAATACTTTATGTTTTGATTATTTCATTTACAAAAATCTATTTTAAATCAATGAAGATCTATACTTTTCCTTTACTTTACTTTAAAAGACAGTAGCTTTAAAAGAAAATATAATGTTTTTTGACAATTTAGTTAGATTTCAATTCAGTAAGAATATTATTAAGAATAGATATAACGTATATTCATTTCCAAGTAAATCTGAATGGTTTCAAAATTAACTATTTAAATCAAAGTCGTGCTTAGCTTTAAAATAAGGAGCACTTGTATGATCATTTGTATCCACACAATTATTAAACCTTATAGAAAACTGAACTTAATCTAGTGCGGAAAATCCTTGCATTTCCGAATACTCAGGTAGAGCTAAATATATCGATTGAGCAAGAACTTTCATTGAGAAACGAGACAATTGCCGGTTTATGGCTGCAATAATGAGCTTGGCTCACACACACACAACAGAGACACACAACACTCACACAGTGAAACACTGTCACAGACACGGCACTTGGCTGGGTGAAAGGGTTAAGCAGAATGTGCACTGAATGAAAGGCAAGCGATTTGGTCTCGTTCCGAGTCCGGTTTATGGCCGAAATTAAAATGCGTTTTATCCGCGGCCATAAAGGTCTGGGTGTTCCTACCAGGAAGTGGCGGTGGTCAGCACGCGCTGGCTCCGCTCGCCGGCATCAATGAACGCGTTGTCCTGCTACCTGGGAGGATGAGGATGCTGGTGCAAGGGCGATGGTGATGGATATGTGGATGGAGATGATGCTGAGGCCGCAGAACTGGGTCACTTTCGCAATGACTTGCCAAAAAGGAGAACGCTGCGCTGCTGTTGCCGGTCGCGAGGCCTCGCCACGAATGCGAATGCGGACGGACGGGAATGAATGAGAGTGACATTGGCGTACCTTAACCTCAAAAAGGCTGGCGAGCGGTACGAAAAAACACACATAAACACACATACACACACATTATTAATGTCTTCTTTGGGGAGCCAAGGAATGGCAGAAGCAGAAGCAGAAAGAACGGAGGCAGTCGGGTTCTCTGCCAAAACAGAGCGCTTCTCCAGACTTTGTTTTCTTTTTTTCCAGTTCTTTTTTTTCAGCTTTTTATATTTTTGGCAAGCGGAAGAGCCAGAGAGTGTGAGAGAGAGCAGCGATTATTGATCGCATTAGGGAAAATCGTTAACTGTAACATGGCGTCGCTCAGCTTTCCTGTCTCTCTACGCCTGTGTGTGTGTGAGTCGCAGCTGCGAGGGCGTTTCCGTTGGCCACGCCCCCTCGGCGCACGCACACACGCACAGTTGCCCGACAACCCAGACGACTGCTGCTGCCGCTGCTCTGTTGATACAAGAGCCGCTTGGCCAATGCGCTTGCGCCGCCCTGCCGCTGTGTGCGTAAGAGAGTCGCCGCTCCTCATTGGCCAGGTGGAGTTCGGTGGTGTGTGTGTGCGGGACAGCGGCTATGGCTGGCCATGTGAGCGCGAGGGAGAACGAGTAGGAGTTGCTGCTGCCGCTGGCAGCGTCGACGGCTCTGCCGGCGTCGGCACTTGAGCGCGGCTCGAACAATATTTGTTGGCAGCAAGCGCAAGCCAAATAGTAGACAAGCGTTCCCCTCTGCAAACAGTCACATTCAAGAGCTCAAGCCAAAGAGACACTCGAGCGGACCAGCAACAGCTCAGCCTCAGCCTCAGCATCAGCACCAGCCTCAGAAGCAGCAGCAGCAACATCAGCAGCAGCAGAAAAAGCAGCAAGCAGCAAAGCAGCTGCAACTCCAGCTCCCAGCTCCAGCTTTGGACTTTAGTGGCCAAAAGCCAGTTAGCTATCCACGTTCGTGCGTCGGTTTTGTCTTGTCTGTGGCGGCGCGCGGCAGCTGAATCGTAACGAAATAGAGCCATATTTGCCACGTTATTTAACGGCGGCAACACACAAATAAATTAAGGCCAGTGTTTAAGTGCACAAACAAAGCCCAGAACAACCCACAACCAACTGCCTAGTACTACCAACTAGCGACTAGCAACTACCAACAGTGAGTGACAGTGCCAGAGGCCAGAATGCCCGAAATATGCAAACCCATTGACGCAGTGATAGTGCACTGAAAGAAACAAAAACAAAAGCAAAAAGCGAACCTTCTTTTGATTTTCCTTTTACGAACGCGTCCCCGCACGCGTTGCCTTTTCCATCGGTGCAGCGTCCCCAAGCCGGCAACATAACGGCGCAACTATTGAACAGCTTCCTGAAGGGTAGCCCCCACCAGACCACCATTGACATCATGCAGAAGCTCTACGCGGAGCCGCCGCCCAGCAGTGCTCCCGTGAGCATGGCCAGCTCCGGCGGTCCTGCGTCGGGTGGCGGGGGCGGTGGCGGCGGCGGCGGAGGAGGAGGACCTCCTCCACCAGGCAGCCAAAACAATCCAAATCCCACAAGCAACGGAGGCGGCAGCATGAGCCCTCTGGCCAGGTCAGCCTATACGATGAACAGCATGGGCCTGCCGGTAGGCGGAATGTCCTCGGTGTCGCCCCAGGCGGCGGCCACCTTCGGATCCAGCGTCTTGGACTCGGCAGCGGCAGTGGCCAGCATGAGCGGCAGCATGGGAGCCGCGGCCATGAACTCCATGGGTGGAAACTGCATGACCCCCAGCTCGATGAGCTACGCCAGCATGGGTTCGCCGCTTGGCAACATGAGCGGATGCATGGCCATGTCGGCGGCCAGTATGTCGGCTGCGGGATTAAACGCTACCTATGGCGGCATGCCGACGGGATCGCGGGACATGGAAACAGGATCGCCCAACTCTCTGGGGAGATCCCGCGTAGACAAGCCCACCACCTACCGCAGGAGCTACACGCACGCCAAGCCGCCGTACAGCTACATCTCGCTGATCACGATGGCCATCCAGAACAACCCAACGCGGATGCTGACGCTCTCCGAGATCTACCAGTTCATCATGGACCTGTTTCCGTTCTACAGGCAGAACCAGCAGCGCTGGCAGAACTCCATCCGGCACTCGCTGAGCTTCAACGACTGCTTCGTAAAGATCCCGCGGACGCCGGACAAGCCCGGCAAGGGCTCCTTTTGGACCCTGCACCCGGACTCGGGGAACATGTTCGAGAACGGTTGCTATCTGCGACGCCAAAAGCGCTTTAAGGACGAGAAGAAGGAGGCCATCAGGCAGCTACACAAGAGTCCGTCGCACAGCAGCCTGGAGGCGACCAGCCCGGGCAAGAAGGACCACGAGGATTCGCATCACATGCACCATCACCACCACAGCCGGCTGGATCACCATCAGCACCACAAGGACGCGGGCGGCTCCTCGATCCCCGGTGTCGGAGTTGGCGTGGGAGTGGGAGTCAACGTGCTGAGTGCGGCGCATAGCAAGGACGCGGAGGCGCTGGCCATGCTGCATGCCAACGCGGAGCTGTGCCTCAGTCAGCAGCCGCAGCATGTGCCCACGCACCATCACCACCAGCACCACCAGCTGCAGCAAGAGGAGCTGTCGGCCATGATGGCGAATCGGTGCCACCCGTCGCTGATCAGCGACTACCACTCGTCAATGCACCCGCTGAAGCAGGAGCCCTCCGGCTACACGCCCTCCAGCCACCCGTTCTCCATTAACCGCCTGCTGCCCACGGAGTCGAAGGCGGACATCAAGATGTACGACATGAGCCAGTACGCCGGCTACAACGCGCTCAGTCCGCTGACCAACACACACGCTGCCTTAGGCCAGGACTCGTACTACCAGAGCCTCGGCTACCATGCGCCCGCCGGCACCACGAGCTTGTGACACCACCAGTACCCGCTGGCTTAAGGACGCGCGGAGCAGATGCTGCGCTCGCAGCAGCAACAGCACTTGCAGCAGCAGCAGCACCACCACCAGCAGCAGCAGCACCAGCTGCAGCAGGCGCAGCAGCAGCAACAGCAGCAGCAGCAGCAGGCGCAGCAGCTGCAGCAGGCGGCGCAGCAACTGACATCCGCTTCAAACACCACATCAGCGGCAGCCAAGGCCAGCGGCAAGGCGGGATCGGGCTCGGGATCGGGGGGCTCAGGCTCTGGCTCTGGTTCGGCATCCGGCTCCGGATCAGGATCAGGGGGCACCAGCTACACGCAGAAGCTACTCCAGCAGCAGCAGCAGCAGCAACAACAACAGCAGCACCAACAACAGCAACAGCAGCAGCAGCAACACCAGCAGCAGCAGCAGCAGTTGCTGCACAGCCAACTGGCGGCGGAGCTGCAGGAGGACTCCTCGAACATCACCAGCGACCTCAGCGAGGAGCAACTGCAGCAGCACCAGGCGGCGCAGCAGCAGTTGTACAACAACTACCAGCAGTACGCCGCGGCGGCCGGCTACCGGAACTGGAACCACAGCCTCACCTTCAACGGAGCCGCCGCCCTGCAGAACCTGCTGTAGCTGTAGCCCCCAAGTTGGCCCTCGGAGCGGGAGTGGGAGCGGGAGCGGGAGCGTAGTGGTATCACCATCTCCTCCGTCCGTCCACCCGCCAATTAGCGAGTGCCGTGCCAGCGGCTTTTAGCACCTGGGCGCATCCTTTGAGCACGTGAGTTGGCCGCCTCGCACCTGTACATAGAGCGATCGAGGTTCGGGTTAGAGTTCAGATTGAATCCACAGATGTTGAGATATAAATTAAGTATCTTTTAAAATGCTTCTGGGACCTTAATTTCAACCTTTAAATCCAATTTGGAAATATTTGAACATCAAAAATATGTTAATATCCATAGAAACTTTGCATTCTTCGAGATATAGCTGGTTCTAATCTCCATTCTGTGGATTCAGACAGAACTCCATCCTAGGACCAAGCCCTTCTGTGGGGGTTATTCGAGAATCGAAAGAAAAAGTGATGTAGTTGTAAGTGCAGCAGAACTTTTGTTAACATTTTTATGTTTTGCTAATATACAAACACAAAAATAATAATTCCGTGCCATTTGTTTTCGTTGTTTCGAAACAAGCAATAACAATCAAAGCGGTTAAAACTAAAAATTTAAAGCATTTTAAATGTATCACCGATAGTGAGGGAGAGGAAGTGAGTGAGGAGGAGAGATAGGGATCGTGTGTAATGTCCTTTCAAAAGCCTAACTAAAGACAGTCTCAAAAGGAGAGATACAAATACTAAAAACCTTTACCCAAAGGCAATCGCAATCGCAAACGCAAACGCAATCGAATTCGAATCGCAAATGATCAAAAACCAAAAATTCTACAAACTAAATCATCATATTCTGCAAAAAACTCCCAGCAAAAACCCTAAGAATCTTCAAAACTATCTAAGCAACAAAAATCTGGCCATGCATATGTAGGAAACGTCGCTTTCTTACATTATACAATTTATCATTTTTATATATATACGCCGATAAGCCAGCATTCATTTACATTCTGTGTGTGTCTTCAGTTGTTGTACGAATTCGTTAGTATAAGGCATTTTGTACATAGTCTATAAATAGATATCTCTAAGCGGAAGCCCCGACATAGTAACTAACATAATGAGCCCAATTGCAAGCAGCCACTTTTAACTAACTCGAGAATTAATCAAATTGTATGAAATTATGCCACAAAACCACATGAAAATAAATATAACATAAATATAAATATTGTATAGCATTTAACATTTAATTAGCATAAATAATGAAAGCAAAACACAGAAAAAATGGAAAACAACGCCACATGAAAGCGAAAAAAACTGCAATTATTATTCAATAATTTTTAATATTAGTTATATTGTGCGTAAACAAAAAACAAAAGCGAGCGTAAAAACCATAAAAAGCGAATGAACCATTTTTACATTGAGCTAAGCTAATTAATTAAACTTGATAACAAAACAAAAAATAGTCTAAATATAAACACGAACATGAAAATTATTGTAAAATACACAATACAAAAATTCAATAAATGTCAATGCAAGAATTCAAATCCAACTCTAAAGCTAGTTAAAATTAATATTATTAAAAATACAACAAATCGACTATTTTAATGTTTGAAATACAAGAAAAAAAGGAAAAAAGATCATAAATTAGTTTTCATTTGCCAGCAGTCAGCCATCGGAGAGTGCCACCTTTGTTGACACAAACAACTGACCTCCAACAATCATTTCTATATTGATTGGGCTGGCCTATCTGACGAGTATCGACGGCTATATCTCCATAGTACACCGATGCAGCGAATTGAACGACCGATAGCCTGTTAGTTCCAGGAGACGCTATCTTATCGGTGTCACTCAGATGCAGAGTGCAGTTTTTTCCGATACCCCGATACCCCGATACCCGATCCCGATCCGCGATCCCCCGGCTGCCCGATGATAAACCCTTATCGCGGTGCACTCATAAATTGCAACGGAACGGAAAGAAGGTAAACAACCAGGACCTGACATACTGACTAACCCATCTCAGGCCCAGCCCAACCCTGTCACCTATCCCGGTGCCATTGCCAGTACCAGTACCAGCTCCCTCTTCCCAAGACCGGCAAGAGCTCAGCCAAGCTCCCTTCCGTTTTGTTTGCTGTCTAGTAATATTCATGGAGCAGTACGAGTACGAGTACGAGTACATTCCCTATCGGGGCCCTTATCTGTGCCATATAAACAGCCTGATCCGACGCAATTCCCCCTCAAAAGCGCAGGTAATGACAGTTAACCAGAACCCTTCCACCGTTGATTTACATCGGTGTGATTCACTTGGAGGAACGCTTCTCCTCGGACATTCCGAAAGCATTAAAATTTTTGCCCGTCAACGATTCACTTATCTCCAGAGCCCGGCTGGGGCCATGTTTGACAAGCTGTTGTCTTTTTTAATTAAGCGGGAAGGTCACCATTTCTATATATTCTATGGGCGACATTTTATTTATACATGTGCATGTGGGGGCGACTGGCTTTAATACATTTTTTATAGCCTGCTGTTCCATAAAGAGCTCGCTTTGTTGTCCCCGGGCATGAGAGTTTGGAGGACTGAAACTGGGACTGGGACTCGGTCTGGGAGCCACAACAAAATGGCGTTTGGTTTGTTGTCGCTTCAATTTCGATTTTTCCTTGACATTGTGACTGTCAGTCAGTGAGCGTTCGTTCTGGCGGAGTTTCTTCATTTCAACCCGGCTGGCAAACAACCCCATCGTGGCTGGCTTAGGAAATCTGTGTTTTGGGGTTGGTTCTTCCACAGAGACAACCACCCAACCCCCAGCTGGCAGTCGCCACCACCCACTCGACCCCTCAGAGTATTATATATCGATGCCTTAATGCCAGACATGCGCGCTGAAGACGCCGTTCGAGGTTCGTGGGCAGAGGTCCCCCAGAGTTTGTTGAGCTTTCTAGACAAGGCCCGGCCATAGTGTTCCCCATATCTATTCATAAATGCCCCGCCACGGTAGGGCGGCCGCTGTCGCCACCAATTTGCCATTATTCGGGAACAAATTTAAAATTCCATTTCCACAAACAAGTTAAGCTGAACACAACTTTCCCAACTAGAGGAAAACAAAACCATTAGGAAATTGGAAAATTGGAAAAATTTGTCATGACATTTTGGTTATTAAAAATTGATGATCATCATCATTGCATGTCTGCCGTATTTCCCCCAAAAATCTATTATTTACCAAGCTCGAAAAATATTAAGTTTTAAAGTGGCAAGGAAGCTTGGAGCCATTTTTGGCCATTTTATAAAGCAGACAAATTTCTGTTTCAGCTCGGTTTTTGCGGGCAACAAAGTTAGATTTGGTTGAGTCTCTATCCGAGCCAGCAGCATGGCTGCTGTTACTGCTGCTAATAAAGAACCACAATCTTGTAGTAATTTTCTAATGGAATATTTAATTTTAAAACGAGACACAGCCAGAGTTGGGCACACAAAGCGGAGGAGATGCTCCTGCCGGTTGGCGCTGAAAAAGTGGTCGGGCAACCCTTTTTTCCTGAGCTTATGCCGGATGGATACACAGGAAGTAGTGCCTTTGCTATCCTGCGACCTCCATTCTCCTCTCTTCAGATTTCCGGAGCACGAAGGCACTCAAAGACAGCGAACATGCACTGCTAAAAATGTTATTTAATGTTTAAGTTCTGCAAATAATCAGGAGGAGCATGGCTTTAGTTGGACTTAAATGATTGAGCTAATTTTCGGACATAGCAGAATTTTTTTCTTTAATTTCTAATCAGAATAATTTTCCCCTGTATTTAGGTAGCTTTCCTTATTTTTCTTCGTGTAATAAACACGCAGATTGGAGGATGTAGTCGTTGATGTCGCTGCAGGGGCAGCACTCGCTCGGTTGGCTGCTTGCTCTCTACGTGGAGACCCCCATGGACCCGGACTCCAGACCCGGACCGGGAACCCGCCTCACGGCGCCTCTCCACTCGCTTTGTGCACTGCTTTTTCATTATAATAATACTTTGTAATTAGGTTTTCGAAAGTTAATTAAAATTCGGTTATGAAAGCGGAAACTTTCTCATGAACGCTTCCGGTTATAAAAACGCATGATGGCGGATGGGTTGAAGTTGGGTTGGGTTGGGGCGCGGGCGAGGGCCAGGGGGTTGGGAAGTTGGAGGTGGAGCTGCTTTGGGGTTAGTCCTGGTTAGGCAAATGGAACACGCAAAAAAAGAATACATGGAGAAACAAAAAAGAAAAAGGATTTTTCGGGCTGCAGCCGGAGACAGACATGGAATAAAAGATGGAAATGTACGAGGCCGGGCCAGAATGGAAAAAAGAAAATGGTGGGAGACAACGGCGTCGTGGCTCTCTCAACTTTGTTTCGAGAAAATTTTTGTGCAAACATTTCTGTGAAATTAAAAAATACATATTATATTTTAATGAGCAAAATGGCGGCCGTCGTGCGACGGTTGTTGCTGTTGCTGTTGGTTGTCACGTTTAATGCGAGCCGCGCCCAGCTCAGTCGCAAGGTTGCCAGCATTTCCACTGCCACTGCCGGCGAACGGGATAATTAAAATGATGACTTGAAAATAAATTGCTGTTATCTCTGACCAACAGGCTGCGGACCCCGCCCAAAACCGTTGCCGGTCGTCGATGACACGTCGATGTCGACAGCAACAGCGACAGCGCCACATCATTATGAGCGGGCGGGAAGGCAGGCGGGCTGGGAGTCCATAGTCCAGGGTCCTCCTCCTTTGTCCGGGTTCCGGGTGTGTGTGCCTGTGTGTGTGCTCTATCAGCGCCTGCCGCTGCTGCGTGCTTGAGAACGACACTTACGGATTAGGCCGGCAACATCAGCAGCAGGAGCAGCAACATCAGCATCAGCAGCCAACACCCACTGGCAAGTGGACGCCTTTGGCCTGGTTGTCCTTTTTGCCGCTGCAGTCCCTGTCTCCGTTCCTGTTCCTGCCCCTTTCCTGTTCCTCGATGCATTGTGTTTATCCAAAACATTCCACACATAATTAGCAGCAAAGCTCCACCCTCCTTTCACAAATTGAAATTAATCCGCGAAACCTTACGCTCGCAAATGCGGGCACGTGTCCTTGGACCAAAAGTCCTGCCACGCGTCCCCGGCAATCAAAACATTACAAATCGGCGCAGGACTTGGCCGGGGTATTATCTGGAGAGCCATGGCCATACGTTTTTTGTCCGATATCTTAGCCTGTATCTGCCGCTGATGGCCAGGCAACAGCGGGCTTAGCTGCAACGTCAACGCATTAATCACGCTTCGGCATGGGTCGGTGGGTGGTAGGGTGGGTTCGGAACTGGAAGTGGGACCATGGAGGTTGCCCATTTGCGGTTGGTTCGGTGACAGTGACTGATGTGCAGGAAGGAGGGCGCCTCGGCGAAGGCGCTCCAGAGCTTCGGCGCTTATCGATTGGCAGCCCTAACACACCTTTATCGCGGAGCAGCAGCCCATTCGATTGGATGGAATTTCAGACGACCGCCACGATGGCATCTAATAATCAAATTGCGTTTTGACAGGCCGCCGAGAGGTGGAGTGGGAGGAGGTGGCAGCTATATGGAGAGCGAAGCTCATTAGCCGTTGAGTATGATGAATGAACCGGACCATGTTTGGCCAAGGGCAGAGTCCTTATAGGAAGTGATTAAAGCGGTATATATTTTATACAAAACATAATAGAGAGCACTTCAATTAATTCTACATGATTTATTTTATATCAAGTTAAAAACTCTCACAGTTCTGATATTATTTTCACAATTTAAAACCTTTTCTTTATCTGCAGCATAAAAGGTAACCAGAAAAGGGTCAATATCCCGGCTCCTGTGCTTCAATGCTCCACATCCAGCGATTGATTATTTATTTTCCTTTTAATTAAAACTCGTTCGCAATGCACTTGCGATATTTTCAATTTAAATGCAATTAAGTTAATGCCCGAACATTGCCAAACAGGGGAAAAATATATACATTTAGCATTTGGCAAAAACCAAATCAAAATCTCGTATTAATTTAATTCGATTTGTTTGGAACTGTATTTGCATACGCAGGCGAAATTAATGTGAAATCATGCCAGGCAAGGAGAGGAGGAGGAAGAGGAGCGCGGCATCGATAGCTGGCCGCCGCATCCGGCGTGCGGACAGCGGAAACGGACATGGACATGGTCGTCGCGCATCCTCTTCCTCATCGAACGGTCGAATGAGTAGTGAGTGTGTGAATGATTGAGAGATTGAGTGATTGAATGAGCCTGCACAACGGCACAACGGCACAACAAGGATAAACAAATTTGGCACCGGCAACAGTTTCATGCAATCTAATTCACAATTAATGACAAATTCCCTGCCACTTACGAGCCCAGTCCCCGGCCCCGATGTGTGAGTGTGTGTATCTGTATTTGCAAGCGAAAATATTTGCACAACAATTAATTGAATAATGTCAATAAATTTTCAACACATTTCCACCCACACACATGCCGAGTGCCGAGAGTCAAACTTTCCCGGACGACTCACACATGTCCGTGCACAGGACAAACACATTTGCGTACGCAGGACGAAGGAGCCGCTTTCCTATCCTGTCCTGGCCCGGCCTGGCCCGCTTCCAGCTTGGGACAATGTGCGCTGGCTCGTCGCTAGCTCGTCGACTGGACAAGTTTGTCCGCCATCCGGGTATCCTTCTGACCAGTGCTGTGCAGTAGTCCCTTTTCTGGTTGGTTGGGTATCTTTATTAAAGCGAATCAGGGACAAGGTATTGAGATTATAGTAGTATAGTATTCTAATAATTTAATAGGAAAAATCCTTATTTTCCGCACTAAATTTAAATTTTTAAGCTTCAAGATAAATCTACATATATATTATTATAACTCATTTAATTTTATTGTATATGAATAACATGTACACATACCATCAGTTAAAGTAGAAACATTATCCCAGAGTTAAATGGACACTTTGCAGCACTGATCCGGACGGATGCCTGGCTGGCTCTTGTTCCGGCTATGGGTTCAACTCCAGTCAGAAGAGCCGGAGCCAGAGCCCGAGCCCGAGCCAGAGCCACATCCAGAGCCGGAGCTGGTGGTGGTGATGGTGCGATTAGGCGAAACGAATCAACAAATCAACACACTCAGCAAATTCGTCAGCAGGATGCGGATGCCGTCGCCACTGCTGCACATTGTGTCTCATTTCCATTTTCAGCAGCAGCAGCAGCGGCGGCAGCAGCCGACGTCGACTGTTCAAAAGTTTGTCTTTCAATTTCGAAAATGGTATTTGTCAAGTGGGCGCCACACCCGCTTCCTTCTCCTTCGCCTCCTGCTCCTCTGCTTCTCCCAGCCCCACTCTCATTGGCATCCCCTTGTTGGGCTTTTGGATTTGCATAGCTCAGCAAGAGGAGCAGGCTTCGGAACCGAATCGAATCGTAGGGTCCATGTGTGTCCTTCAAAATCGCTCAAGTGCCGTAGAGCAATAGCCTCAGGACCCAAAAAGGACTCTGGCTGACACACAGACCGGCTGCCCTAATTTCTGGGTATTTTCCGAGATATGCTATGTGGATGTTTGACCGGGAAAATCAGACTCAGAGAAAGGAGTTTCAAATAGATCACTTCGTCGTAAAATTAAATCAAGGATAAACGAGCGGTGTTATAAAAAATGTTGTATTTGTATTATTTAGTTTCGTTTTAATATCCATTCTATAAATTACCATCTATCTCCCTAAATTTACAAACGAAATTATTCAATTAAAACCAATTGTTGTCTTGCATTTTTTGTGAACAGATCAGTTAGATTCAATCCAGCAAACAGGCAGGCATCGCATCCCTTTGCCCTCCAGGCTCAGGGGTCTGATCCATTCATGAATGACCAGGAGATGAGCAGGAGGGACAGGACAACAGAACCTATTTGGCATGAGAACGGCCAAAGGGGATGTAACTGCAATTGTTTGGCCAAGCTAAGCCATCAAAACAAAAACCATTCAGAACGGTTAGAGACGGCATCTTTAACCAATAAAGAAAACAGGATAAGCCATCATTTCCGAATTGCAAGTCAAAAAGATTTAAGCAGGCGGAATTCCCCGCACATTTGAACATCAAATGAGCAGCGATCGGCTGCACACCTAAATGGCAAAAATGGAAATGCACTTTTCCAGTCATGTGTTCGAGTGGGCTCAACAGTTTTTCCGGACAATTGAGCAGGGCAGCCAGTAGACCCTGGGACACCCCGGCGCTAAAGCTTACCGCAACTCATGTAAATGTCAAGTCCGCCAAATCCTCTGTAATTGATCGGCGCACGGAGCAAGGCAAAGCGAGGCGAAGCGAAGCTTAGCGGCTGTCGCCGCGGGTGCAATCCCAACAAAATCCGTAATGCTGCAGTACCGGCTAAGTACCTGCTCCGCACAATGGGCGCCCATTCATAAGGCGACTGTCAATCAGTCCCAGCCCGACGACAGAACGTCGCCACTCTTTCGTCGGCAATACCAATAGGAATAGCAACCCCACACATACTATATACTGGCAGATGTTCTAGGGCCGAAAGTTTTTTAAACCTGACTGACATGCAAATAACTGTCAGAGCTCGCGGCAGGTGCAAGTCCCGGGGTCAGATATTGGTCTTAAACTCTGACAAATGCTAACAGAAGGTCAACTAGCTAGCTATGTTTTTTATGATTTATAAGAAGGCTAATACGCACTCAAAGAAATTCTTAAATTGTTTAAGTTTAAGTCAGAGTGTAGCGAATTCCCTACCTATGATATATTATTGTCTTGACAGGACAGCATTAAGCGAGGACAGAAGAAGGAAGTTTTCTTGTTTTATGAATTTATAAAACCTAGAAAATTATTAATGTAAGTGCTATTTATACCAACCCTTCGAAATAAATACTTGACCAATTTTGTATTGATTAACCAATTTTGCCTAAACTTCCAGTCATTATTTGGTACATTAAGAATGCAAATGACTTAATAAGAGTTATAACCTCTAAACAACCACTATATACCCAACTACACAATAGCTGAATCCAAACCAACTTGAAGTAATCTAAGCACACTTACATACTTCGGAGACTTTTCTTTAAGTGCATTTCCGACCTGAACTCCCCCGCCAGGTTGTTGTTATCTCTGGCTAATGTGCCAATATTTTTACATGCCTAAAACATGCTCAACGATTCTCGCGGCCCCTTCGCTGACATCTAAATTAAGCCATTTGTCACAGCTTATTTTCACATATGCTGGCATTTAACACGCAGGTTCCAGGGTTCCGGGGCATAAGCCCGGAATCAGCCTCCGTCCGTTCGTCCGTCCGGCGGTGGTGGAGGAAGGGCTGTCGCCTTTTGACTGGAAATATCCAGCCGGCGATGCTGGGCATTAGAATAACAGCGACAGAAATCCAATGAAAACAAAACCGCCCATCAACACCCTCGAAATAAATTGCCAGGACATGAAAGTGCCAGCCAGCGGTGGGTGCTTTTGTGGTGGGTTGTTCTCGCAGGATGTGCGGGGGAGTGGGGCGGCTTTGGTTGCTGTTATTGTTGCTGATGCTGTTCCCGTCTTGCTGTTGTCCTTGCCGCTGTCCTTACCGCCTTTGCCTCGTGTAGCATTTAATTGAAATGGGCGCGAGCGTTTGTTTCCACATTTTATGCTCACTAGCCGCATTAAAGTGCTAATGCACTGTTGTTGTTCTTGGCCGGGACAACCCCTAAACAAGAGCAAACCAACAACGAAACGGCCGTCTGGTCCCGGGCTCACTCCCGATTCACGAACAATCAACCCCAAATAATAGCAAGGATTATGCCATACATCAGGACTCAGACGTGGACGGGGCTGGGGTTTCGTGTTCGAAGGACCCAAAGCAGCGGCGAAGGGCCAAGGAGTGACAGAGTGAGAAAGAGTGCATTGTCCTGGCAGGACTGGAAACTATGAGCATTGTATGGTAAAGTTGAAATACCCTTTCGACTTGAAATAATATTTATTTTTGAGAATTTCTTGCTTGACAATTTGAAAAAAGGTGTAAGAAAGCTTTGTCTTTGATTTTAAAGAAAATATTACAGTTTAGTTTTAGAATAAATTCAAATATTTTTACAATCCTTTTGAGTTATATGTTCCTTTTGCTTGATTAATTTAAAAAACGTAATATCTTTTGTATTTATATTTTCTGATTTTATTTTTAAGAAACCGCTTAAAACAGCCGTTATTTAAACGTTCTTAAACAGAAAATATTGTATTTTTAGGGTATTCATAAAGCACCCTGGAAGTTTACTCAATTTCCCGCAGAGGCAGCCCAGTCTGGCGAGGCCTGATTCCTCTTCATCGTCGTCATTTCCATCGACATTGTGCTCTCCTTTCGGTCTTTGGTGTATGTTTTGAGGCTACAGATATCGGGGCAATAAAATAATTGCGACAATAAGCGTTTCATTATTCATTTGTGTGACTGCAAGGGGCGAGCAATTTGTGAGCAGGTCCCGGCAGCTAGGGGGTGAAGCATGGCGTTTATGGAGATGTGGCACTGATTGCAGGGGTGGTGCTGCTGATGTTAATCCAACTGTGCTCGGATTTCCCAGCTCTCCGCTTTGGCAGTATATAGTGCGGCTGAACTTTGATTTCGACGAAGTGAGAGGCTGTGACTGAGGCTGATTCTGATCTTGATTTGATTACGGCGGCGTTAATACAATTGATATTGCACACCGATGGGCTAATATAAAACTCCGTTTAGCCTTTTTGTTTGGTTGGATGGTTGTTGTGTGTTGTTGCGGCTTAGCTATGGCGCAATTGCCGCAGTTGTTTTGATTGCTTTTTATTCTGCCATCAAATCCGAGCATTTGTTTGTCCGCCGGAGGATAAGCCAACTTGAATCCGGATCTCTCCACGTTGCTTGCATATACTTCAGGCTAATTGCAGGCATTTCTGCATTAATCTTGGGAAGAGAAAAAGCAATGAAAACTTTGGCCAACTCCACAGTTGATTGACTTTGACTTGGCCCATTGCAGTTTAATCTCTTCCGCTTTTTCGTATTTCTTCAAGTCTGTCTAATTGCTTGAACGTTTCCCGGAAACGGAAGCCTTGGCGAAAAAGGAAAGTCGCGAAAATCGCTGGAAATAATTATGATTCAATGAATTTACAAGTTACTCATTTTTTCAGCTAGAAATTCCAATTGAAAATCTCTTAATTGAGTTTGCATAATTAGCGTGGTTAATTGTCATTGAAGTTGGCCAGAAACTGCATATTAATCAGGGTTTGCTTAGGCCGAAACAGGTTTAAAAAAGTTGGTTAAAGTATGAGTGAAAATAAAAGGTTTTAAATTGAATGATTTCTGGTTTATTGGTTGAGGTGTTAATGGATGGTATTTAATATAAAATGGTATAAGAAAAGGTTTATTAGGGCTATTATGGAATTTATGCGAAATATTATTATTATCTATATTTTGATTATTATTTTTTTATTTTAGGGAGCTGTGTATAAATAATACTTGAATAATAATTATATTCCTGGCTTATTTTTAGTTATAAATCTGCTTTATAATCGACAACTAATCAAGGTCTTTCTGGAGTCCCAGAATTAACAATCAAGTATTGTGGAAAAATTTTCCTTCTCTAAGCTCTTTAATCTCCTAACTTTGGAGCTAATCGATGTGTCAATGTCAATGACTTCCCTCCTACATTCGGCTGCTTGGTACGGTTTTAATTTTGTGTATATATTTGCATTGACAAATGCACAGTCAAAGCTGGGGGCAAACAAAAGCGAGCCGCCCCAGAACGCGCCGCCTGGCGGCTTCCATCTCCTGCCGAACAATATAGTCGCCGTAGCCGTCGCAGTCGCAGTCCTCGAATGCGCTCGCTCGCTACCTTGCGCTTGTTATTACAGCAAACAAATGAAAGTGAAAGCACAAATTTCGCCATGTTTTTTCCTGGGTTTTTCTTCGTTTTATAGTAGTAGAGTACACACGGAGTTCAGAGTACGGCAGGCCAGGGAAAAGCGCGACGTTCGTTCACTTTGGTGCCAAAATTGCTTCCGAAATCAACCAAAGCCAAAGCCAGGCGAGTGTGTGTGTGCTGGCCATGTTGGCCAAAACACACACACACAGTGAGCTAGAACCCAAAGAGCCATAGAAGAGAGCCAGAGCTAGCTGTCGAGTTTGAGTTTGCTGCTCAAATATTATGCGAACGCAAATATTTTTATTTAGTAAATGTCATTTATTATTTATGTTTATTCGAGCACTTATCTAGCGCTGCTTAACAACTTCGGCTCTAATGCAGCCGGGGCGGGGCAAGAGGGCTTCCGAGGGGGCAAGGCCATATCCCAGCCAATTGGGTGGGAATCGAATCGAATTGAGTCGAATCGAGCGGAGCGCATCGCATCCAAAGAGGAATCAACAAGAAATCCAGCCGGCACCAGGAGGACGCAGGGCGGTGGGCGGTGAGCGTGGGCGGCGGGAATAAATTTAAACTCAAACTAAACTTGCGAGCAAATAGAAATACAAAAAGGCAAACAAAAACAATGCCGCTGCGGCAGGATGTCGATGGCGAGAAGGCAGTGCCACCGCTCCCATTTCAATTCAGGCACTCAGAAAAAATGTATAACTTATCAGGATTTTAATTCAAGCAAAATATATAGTTTCCAGGAACTTAAGCTTGGGACAGTGGTGGCCCAAGCCCTGACTTGTGAGTCACTTTACACCAGGGATGTATAGCGAGAGGAAGAGTCTGATTTATATATCTACCATAATATCCCGCTTCATATAGTAGATGTGGAAAGTATAGAAAACTTTTATAGAAGTATCTAAAAATATTGAATTTAAAGTTGTTGAAAGAATTCTTAAACCTTCCCCAATTTTTTTCCCAGTGCAGTTGGAGTCGCAGGCAAATGGCGGGCAGAGTGTACACAAGCCGCCGTCTAGCGCATGTCTGCCAAGTGCGAAGTGGGGGCGACCTGCTGCTCCTGCTGCTCCTCGTCTGCAGTCGCTGCTGGCTGCCAATATTTGTGATTGTTTCGTATTCGATTTTCATAGCGGTGCAGTGTCCTTGGCTGCCGGCGGTGGGTCGGACCGGGGGCTTGAAAAACTGGAACTGGATTCGAAGTGGGCATATCGGTGGGGTTATGTGCATTGGGGGAGCCCCTCTCTATGAATGACTTTTTCTTTTATTTTGTATTCTTTTTTTACTGTGGTGGCTTCTCGGCGTTGTTGCTCTTGTGCTGCTACGATTATTGTTATTAGTCGAGCAAACAAATTGGTAAATAATAAATATTTTTCAGTTAAATATTGTTAGTAGAATGCCTCTTGCGGACTTGCAGGGCACGAGCCTCCTTTTTCCCTGCTTTTTATTATTCAGTGCGAGCGAGTGAGTGAGCGAGTGAGTTTATGTAGATCTTTGCCAATGACTTGCGCTTTCGTTGGTGTGTACACACACCACACCGAGTGTGTGTGCGGGGGAAATTGGTAGCCCACATTTACAAAATCAGAAAAGCGCTTGATTTGTAAAATATTTGCTTTGCGCAAACGAAGCCAGCAATTGTTCAATTCATACTGGCAGTCGACTCCGGCTCCGTCTCCGCCGTCCCGGGTTCCCTGCGGTTCCGACTTGGGCCATGTAGCAGCAGCTCCCTGGCTTGGAGCTGGAGTGGCCTTGTTTGAAAATGTTTATGGAACGACACCTGTAGGTAGGTGATAATAATAAACAATCGAAACATGCCGCCCCCGCCGACTGCCAATCGATGTTCGATTCGCCAGGGAAGGCGGCCTGGCAGTCATATGCATAGGTAAATACGGGGATTACAATTAGCCAGAGAGGAGCTCCTAGGGAGCCACAATACAGCCGGGTCTTAAGTTGTCTGAGCTCAGTAAAATGTCCGTATGGGGGGATTTGCTTCGGACTGATAGAGTTGGAAACTAGCTGATAAGACAACGGGATGAATAGGGTTTAGCAAATCTTCAGGCGTCACAGATAAGACTCGGAGGTAAGAGGGCCAGCGAGAGTTTGGAATTTTGATTGGGGTATCAACAAATATTAGCACAGGGAAATTACGCTTTTCTTTGATGAGTTGAAAGTTTAAAGAAACACTTGATCATTAATTTTGATTGTTTTTTTTTAAATACCAAGAGCCTTACAAGTTGATGGAGGGTATGAATGATAAGGTAAGTCAATAAATAGTAATAAAAAAAAGTATTTCAGTGTTTGTAAGCTAGTACTTGTATATTATAGTACAGTAATAGTAGACTTCAAGGTGATAAGCCACTGGTCTGTACTTTTAAATATTAATTTTCTGTTGTAGGATTCTAATATAAGCCTTCTTTCAAGACTACTGATATCACACAGTTCATAAAACTTTCGTCGATATGTCACATTTGACTTTTTTCTTGATATGTATCCCTATGTAGTCCACATTAGCAACCCTGTGAGCTCTCCCGACACATTTTCAGGCTTCTCCTGCTTCTCGAAGGAGTACTTAGCATGCCATTAAGTACGGGAATCCCCGTTAATGGGCTGTCCGCTGTAGGAGAGTGCAGGCCTTTCTGGGAATCGCAAAGCTTTTGCTTTTCACACCACACTCCAGTTCACAGCCCTCTCAGTCGGTCAAGCCTTTTTTCAGCCTTGGCTTTGTTTACCCATTTGAGTGGTTTTGGTTACTTTGACGCATTGTCGATGCCAATGTGATCTTAATTTTTCGCTACAAAAAATGGAGACTGCGAGGGAAATAAGCCGCAGCAAGTCAAACAGTAATTTGGATATTCAAAAGCGACTAACATGTGGCATTTCGAGTGTGACCACCGGATGTTTGTGGACTATTTGCGAAAGCATTAAGCATTGGGTCGGCCACCGAGGGGATTGTCCCAGGCCAGCTCCATGAGAAGGTATGGGGTACTCCCTGGGCGTTGTCTCTATTTTTTAATGCATTTATTAAGACTCGAACCGGGCGGCATATTTTCCTCTGTACACTTCTCGGAAAAGTTGTAAATTGCACTTTGTCAACAAGGCGGGGCGAGGAGAATCAACGCTAAGACCCGTCGTTTATCTGCGACCACGATAAAGTCGGTTCCCATTATCTGGATCAGGTACGGAGCAAGCCGACTCGAGAACAGGAAGACGCACAAAGCACTGCTGTCCGTATCCGTATCTGTTGAGAGGTGCTTATCTAATCAGACGCTGCATAAATGCAAATAACGCCGCAGATCGTCGCCGCGATCGCCGGGCGTATAATGAGACAGTTGTCGGGGTTGCGATAAGCCCGGAGTCCGGAGAGTGCATCCGGAGACGGGACAGCGAGCAAACAGACCCAAGAACAGAGCAAATTCTTTCTTCTTCTGGCAGGCAAACGCGAAGATAACGCCCAAGACCTCGGGAATCACCGGCAAGAATGTGTGAGTAGCTATATATAGCGATGGCTTTAGCCTCCGGCCTCCTCTCTGGCAGACTCTCCAATCTTCTCCAGCTCCTCCGGCACTGGCTCTTATCGGCTGGCCACCCGTTCCTCCTATATGGCTGCTGCTGATTAAGGCAGGAATCTCACAAAATGGTGCCCGCTCTGTCGGCTCTGGAAATGCGAACAGCTTGTTGACCCAACCGAGCGTTGGCCGGGGTACCTGGCCCTCCAACCTGGCTTAATTAAGAACAAGTTGGCAAACATGGCAGACAATGAAAATAGTTGGCCTTGCTTATCGCGCCCCATCTGGTGTGGGTGTGGATGTTCGGGGCAGGAGGAGGAGTGGGGGTGGGCTTGGGATTGGGGGAGTCACTTTCCCGCAGGACAACGACCACATGCAGGGCGACCCAAATAACGAAGGTACTGTTGAAAAAAGAAACTGATTTCCTAAGGCCAGGGATGATAGTAAGGGTCTAGTTCTCTTGTTTTTAGTATTGAGGAAATAATGAAGAATAAATAAAAATTAAGATATGTTTTTACCTTACAAGTTATCGATAAGTTCTTTTTACTGGAAAGATTATTCAAGGTTTTAAATTTAATGGGTTCAAATCAATTGAAAACATTCATTAACGAAATTAACCTTAATGGTAAACTGCAAATATATTTATATTTTCAAAGCTTTTTTAAGGCTCATAAACTTCAGTCCAACTTTGATGTATATTCCCAAAGACCCTCCAAGGCAGGGTATTCTATTATTGGGCCGAGACCGCTTGGCGTGTCTGGCTGCCATTGCTGTCCACATGCATATTACGCCTGCAACTGTCTGTCTATTCGTCGTCGGTGGTGTGCGTGCGTGTGTTGGTGAGTCCTTATGACAATTTGATGAGGACGTTATTTACACTAGTTAAAAGCTACGACTCTGCTGCCCGTCGCCCCCGATCCGCCCCGTCCATCTCGGTGTTGTCAATAAAAAGGAAATAAGCAGTTGGATCCATACCGAATCCGGATCCGGGCTAGCTCCCCAGTGGAGCTGACACTCGCATGACAAGCAGCCATTTCCATTTCCATTTTCATTTCCATTGGCCGACCCCCGAGTCCCTATTTCCATTCCGATTTTGATGCCCTCTGGCCGCCGCCGCCTGGCATTTTTCCGTATACGCGCGTATCCAATCAAGCATATATCGTTGGTTCTATGCTAGGCCAGGCTATGTTCCTATGCATAAGTGTGTGCCAGCGAGTGTGCGGGTGTGTTGGGCGTGTGCGTGGTGGACGTGGTCAACATTCCGTTGATTACGTATACGACTGGGGCGCCAATCAACCAAATGTCAACGTCAGCGACGCGACGTTTGTCATGTTGACTGTTTTATTGTCGCTGTTGCTGTTTCTGTTGGCCCCGTTGTTGTTGCTCTACACTGAAAGAAATTACTAATATTATTATTATTTTTTTCTATATATTATGTCATATTATAAAACAAGCTTCAGGACAGAGAGTAGCCCCTCTAGACTGGAATATTTTATGAGATTTTATTACTTCTTCTTCTTTTTCTCTCAGTGCTGTTGTTTTTGTTGTCCCTGCCGCTGCATAGCAAAATGCTGAAATGTCGCTCAACCAGCCGGGGCAACAACAACAACCACAATGCGTTTACATTTTTTCTCGTGGCCCGAATCAATATTAGTAATTTGAATTATTCAGAAGTCAAATATGAAGCTTTAATGGCCAAACAGCGTGCCCGCACACAGCAGGCCCAAAGTTGTGACCCCCAGGAGCTTCGGAGCTCCACCCCTTGAGAGGACTCTACCCCTCCTTCTCCCTTCGCTCCGTTGATGCGGCTGCAGGCCATTGGAGCGTCCTGTCGGCGACAACTCAATAATTTGGCGAATCGCCCAATTTAATGCCGGAGAGTGGGCTGGCAATGGGTGCGTGGGAGTCCAAGTCGCAGGCCAACGCAGCCGGAACTGCAGCAGCAGCTCCCAGTGCGAAAGCCGGAATCCGGAGCCCGGAACCTCCGCCATTGTCTACGACTCTGCGGCTCTGCGAGCCTGTGAGGCTGCCCGGCGCAGGTAAATACGTCAATTTAAATCCGTGGATTGGATTGTAAGTCAATGTTTGACTTTTGCTCGCTGATTGATTGCTCAAAAGCAACAGCAGCGGCAGCAGCACCACCACTGCCTGCAGTAGCCAGTGGGAGCATCAGAAAAAGGAGGGGCAGGAGGAAAGGCAGGGGAGAGGCAGCAGGAGCAGCTGGAGTAACTGCAGTAGCAATATCGCAGTTGCCTGCATATGCATACGGCCCTCGGCTGATGACTTGGCCAGTTCCCGTGGGGTGGTAACTGAATTTTGCCAGGACTCTCGGCCCGGTTGCAGCGACTGCCGCCACATGCATCAACAGTTTACCCGATTTACAGCCAGTTGGGTTTGCATAGCGGAGTCAACCGTATGAATCAACGATTTTCTGCTGTGCCGGCATAATTTCCAAAAAAAAAACTACACGAAACACGAGTGGAAGAAGGATGGGCTCTTAAAGGAGCAAGGAGCTGTGGGTGCCACTGCAGCTGTCTTTAAGTGGCAGAATCAACAAATTATAGTGTGCATGTGCGTTTATAGTGGCTGAGATCTGCTCGTCCATAGTGCGTGTGTGTGTGCCTGGGGTGTGTGTGTCGCCCGCACAACACTCGCACAACACAAAGTTTAACCCGCTGCAACACGAAATATTTAACTTCAGATTTTGGTCGTCCGGCTGCCAGCATATATGTGCAGACAATAAATATACATATTGCCAGAGGCTGGAATAAGAAGTTATTTCGATTTGGTTAAAAACTAAACTTAACTAAAAACATATAATTTTGAGTTATGATTCAGGAGAGCTCAGTTCTGATGAGATTATTTTTCGATTTCTCTTTTAGTATTATAATATGCTGTATTACAAATAGACATATCACCCAATTTTAATTAGATGTAAGTAAGTAACAATATATCAACCTTTAAAATTGAAAACTGAAATTGGTTACTGATTCAATTCACTAACATTTATTTATTTTGCCAGGAGTGTAACATAAATCCCAAGGGCTTGAAATTCTTTTAAAATGTGTGTGCAATAAAATTTGTATGTATAAAAGAATAATAGGGTCAACGAAGTAATATTTATGGTTCCAAATTAAGTGAAAACATATTTATATATAGATATTATAAAGACATATGATATTATGCTACTCACACCAATTAATTTTCTTAAATTCTGCTCAAATTAATCCTTCCTCTTATGTTGTTTTGTATTACCTTTATTTTCAATTAGCCAAACTTTGGAAACCCCCCATGCTCGTATGTATATTTAAACTCAATTTTAGACACATGTGCATTATTGTTGCCTATCTGGCGGACGCTCTCTATCCGACCGCAGGAACAGTGCCAACAACAAAGCCGCCGCAGCAGGAGCAGGAGCAACAGCGCAGCAACAAATGCAGGAGCTGCAGCAGCAAAAGCAGCTCATATAAAAGCGCTCGCACATCCTTGTGTGCGCGCATATGTGCATATCCTTTGCTGTGTGCGCTGCACTGCGTTGTTTTGCCGCTCTTGATAATGATGCTGGCCGGCATATTCATAATGAAATTTCATTGCGGCAAGCCCACACACGGGCACTCCTGCGTGTGTGTGTGACTGTGCACTGAGTGGAAAACAGGACACACCCGGACCCAGGCATATTATGTATAAACACAAATTAATTTCGTTTCAGTGGCCCCAACCGTAGTAGCCAAAGCCGTAGCTGTAGCTGTAGCTATATCCGTAGCTGTAGCCGGGTCCGTGCAATGACGGGGCCCGGACATTTGCATAAAATATTTGCACAGCTTTCGGCTAGTGCAACGCCACTGCTCCCGCTCCTGTCGGTTTGGCCTCGCTTTGAGGACTCGGTTTCGCCCGTGTCCATAAACTAGGCAACAACAGGCATGTTCCCAGCACAGATTTAATGAATCAGCAGCTCGTGGGCTCCCTAGTTCGGAGCTCCGAACCCCGAGTTCTGGGTCTCGGCCAGGCGAGCTGGGCTCCTTTTTCCAGGACAACCTGCCGCATCAGCAAACGTCTTGTGCCTTGTGTTGAACCATGTCTGGCTTTTGGTCATTTTTGATAAATTAGCACAAATTCATCAGATACCAAATCAAGGCCTGAAATATTACTTTTGGGAAATGCTCGAATGTGAGGATATCCTAGAGGGATTGGGTATGTATTTTGTTACTTAATAGGTATTAGATCCGCATAAAATCCTTTTAGTAAGACAAAATATATACTATAGGTTAAGAAAGTGTACACTAGTTTTTGATACCAATGACCCAATGATATCAACTTCAATCCTAAACCATTCTCAGGTAATTTTGTTTAATAACAACCCTTGTATCTGTATATTTCTGACTAACTAAACCTTCTCAGTCCGCTTGTCCTGTCTAATATAGCCTCGATATAGCAGAAACCAGCATGTGCGTTTATCTATGTATTTATAAACAAACAAGATTTGTGTATTTGAGTGGACGGAGGGTCTTGAATGATGCTGACTGGACTGGCTCGAAATTACGAGCCTGCAAATAGCCAAATGTGGGCAAGCCATTGATGCAGCCAATCTCGTGTCCAGCCGACTCCGGTGGATGTTCAATTTCGGAGGCATGATATCATATTCGTAGCTTCGCTTTATATAACCAACTTCAGGGTTTCCCCTGCGCCCCTCAGGGGGCACCCCTGCTCTTAACATATGCCGTCCCACACTTTAGCACATAATTAACCTAAAAATGTAACTCCATCTTGTTTATCAGCGAAAAAGCAGAAAGCAGGAGGGAAAAGTGACAAGCAAGGAGGAGGCAGAGACAGGCAGAGATGACGATGGAGAGACAGCGACAAGGAGAGAGAGGGAGAGCGAAACCGACTGGAAAAAGGCGCGCATCTCATTATCACTCGGACGTGAATATCTCGACATGTTTGTCGTTGTCGTTCGTCATCGGTGCGGATGTGTCTTGCCCCCTCTCCCTGCCCCTTTCCCCGCCTACTCCCCACCTACCGACCCCTCCCCGAGCCCCCACCTTCTCCGCGTTTAAAGTGAATTTGTGTTGAGCTCACATCGTTAAAATATCCGTCAAAAACTTAAGTAAACAGACATAACTACGTGCATTTTAAATTGAATTCGAACACGAAACAAAAAAGAAAAAAGACCAAACCAATAACAAAACACCAAAAAATAAGCAAGCGACAGTGAAAATTTACACATACCACTTGGCCATACTTAGCCCGAAATATCCACCTTCGTCGCTGGGTATATACATATGTATATCTCTGGATATGTTAACTCGATCCGTCCGCGCCCATTTCTCAGGCGCTCGAGAGTTTCGAGCCGTTTCTCCTTCTCTCCCGGGCTATTTGCCAAAAAAATTAAAGACAAGTAAAAGTCGTGATTAACGTTGAATCGACGAAAACGACGACGACGCCAAGTCCGAGTCCGAGTCCGAGTCCGAGCCGGCGTTGAGCGTCATTATAGCCGCAAACAAGCACATCTCGGATCTATAATGAGTGTTTGGAACGAGTACGAGGCACTCGTACTACAAAAATGCCGCGCTCGGTTGACTCTAAATGGTGGATAGAGGTCTTTTATGTTTTGTAATACCCTGTATTTTGGCAGAGTTAAAGGTATATCTGGCTAGTACAATAGGAAAAAGATTTACACTTTCTAGAGTTGGTATATAACTCGGATATATATTTAATTAATCATTGCAAACCGCACTTAAGAACTGAAATATATAGTTCAGTTCAGGCTATAATTATTTCATAGGTAAAACATGATTTGTATTTCTTGAAGATGCAACACTTTTATATTCAAATAAAGTCTCGGGGCATCTTAAAAATTTCCTGGGGTACCCTCTGGCAGAGACTCTGCTTTCCGGCACTGTTTCTCCTTTTCAGTCTGCTTTCGACCAAGACAAATAGGCTTAATGTACCATTAAGTGTCTCCTAAGATAGTTTCCCAAACGATATGTATCTTGTGTGTATCTTTCGCAGTCTCTGCTCCCGATCCCGATGGGGATCTGATCTACGAAATAGTTTCCAATGTCACTTTGCGGAATTCCTTCAACAAACAGAAGATAATTGACCAGATCGCAAGATTGCTCAACATTTTGCAGGAGCGTCGTCGTCGCAGTCGCTGCCTCGCTTGGCTGCTCGGCTGCTCCCCGGGCACAAGCTGTGGCCACCACTGACCACCACTGGTCCACCATTTGCTGCGCTGCTGCGGCATTTCGCGTTAAATATTTGCCCGCACACACAAACACGCCCAATAAGCAATGCGCGGTGCAAAGTGTGCCAGCAACAACATTGCTGCCGGCGGGGTCAAGTGCTCCATCGATCGGCGGATCGGCGGATCGAGAGAGATCGAGGCATCTGGTGGGTATGGCAGGCAGGCGGAGCAACAAGGCCCATGCTGGCATGACGTGAAACGTGGATGCGAATGCGAGTGGCAGGCACTTTGCATATTTTAGCGCGTGCATTGCAGTTGCTAATTGAAATAGTGTCGCTGCGGCGATCATTCGAAGTACACCGAGCAAAATTGTGCACTAATTTAAAGAGATTTTTTAGATTTTAATTTTTTGCAAGCCTAATTTAAATGGTTTCTATAAAGATTATAAATTAAAGTAGTTCCTTGTCTTTTAATTTGGAGAACGTCTGTTTCTTCAGGTGTTTTTCTGACTTTTTTTTTTGCTTTAGTTTAAATTCCAGTGCAGTTGATGTCGCTGTTGCCGTGGATGTTGCTGATGAGCACATATTTGCGCATTGCCAGAGATGCGCAACGGAGTGTCGACCTCGCCTAGTCCGCCTAGAAGGAAGGTGCGTGCGAGCTCCGTCGTTTCCCAATCGCAATCCCAATCCCCGTTCCGGTGGTAATACCCATCATTGCGTCACAGCGTCGTAGCACTGCCAGCAACGAAGGCAATGAATAATGCAGGTGGCACGTACGCGAGTCCCCATGACTTTTGCCACTTTCATGCGTCTTGCCAATCCTTCGTCCGCCTGCTGGTCAAGGAGCCAGTGAGGAGTGTGTGTGAGCCGGGAACGTCATGATTTTTTGATTGATCTGAAAGGCACACAGCACAGTTGGGTCTTTGTATATTCTTAATGAAAAATGAAACGTTTTTCATTACGATTCGGATTGCGCCTGCAGCGTTTGCTGCTGCATTTTCATATTTATAAGATAATTGAAAGCGGGTATTGCCAAATTAACAGCGCTCGGCAAACAAGGAGAGCAGCGGCAGCAGCCGAGGAGGACTGCCAATATGGCGACTGTTTCGCAGGACTCACATGCCTGAGCGCCTGACTGGCTCCGAGTGAGTCAGTATGAGTGTGTGCGCGCTGAAAGACAGGAGCATATCCCTTGTGTACACAAGCTCGCTTTATTGTTTTGCGCCGGGTTGGCTTTACTCCTTGCCAAAGGACTTTCATCCAGCAACCCACCACCAGGAGCAGGGAGCAAGAGCAGCTAGCTAGCGGAAAGAAATTCGCCCGTGCACGGATTTTATTAAATTGCATTCGCAGTTGTTTTGAATTGATTCGACTACGTGAAATAGCCCGCAGCAGTGGCAGCAGCCACGGCAGCAGCAGCAGATCAAGAACTGGCTCCCTTTTTTATCTCCCCCCGACCCTTTGTTTTACTTTTGATTTTTACTTGTATATCATTTTATTGCCGTCTGCTGCGAAAAGGGGACGCGGGTGGGAGTGGGAGGAGGGCATGAGGCAGGATGCCGGGCTGCCAAACAGGAAGCTTCCTGGCAACTATTACAAATGGCTGGCAGCCGGCTCCTCCTACTTTTCAACCTCCCCTCTTGGCCCCGGCCACGGCTCCACCCTAAGCAGACACTCGAGCTTTTGCCTTAGTTGTTGTTGTTGTCTTAATATTTTTCTTGAAATTTTCTTGTGCTTTTCCCGGCAGCCGCTGCTACAAGAGTTTCATTTGTTTTATGTGCGCTCTCCTTTTTGGCCTCCTGTTTGCAGATACTTTGTCGGTACTTTTCGGCTACTTTTGAAGGAGGCACTAGTGGTCCAAGTTATTGTATCTTGTAGATACACACACACACACGCCAGAAGGGAGCAAGGCGAACAGAGACGTCGGCCACTTGCCTTCCTTTCATTTCGCTTCCTTGCCGCTTAAAGTCTATTCCTGTTTCGCAATTCCTCATTTTTGCTGGAAAATTTAACAAGTTGAAAACGAAACCCGTTCCACACTCGCCTCGTGTACGTATATATCCTCTATATCGGTGTGCGAATGTGTGCTCGCTTGCCTTAGCCTACACACGCATATGGCGCATCCTGGACATAAAGGATATTATAAGAGATTTAGCCTTCTGTTTGCACACGGATGATGCATTGTCATCGAGCCGGGCCGAGATTTATGATGGATTCGGTTTGTGCCTGGAGTGCGCAAAAATTATTAGAATTTTACCAGCCCCATGTGCGCTACACCGGAAAGGATCGAGTTGTCTTGTGATTAGAATTTGTGCCTGTAAGTATCTTTAAAGGATTCAAAGTATTTTTATAGGTTTTGAAATGATATGCTATGGAAATGTATTGCACCTTGTTAAATTACAGGATCTTAGGGAGTGTTTCATTAAGTTGATATAATTTTTGATAATTTTAGGTCACAGTTCAAGTATAAACGAATGTTATCTAGGAAAATAAATTTTGAATCTCATGAAACTATGATAATACTGGTTGGTAACTTGTTTCTCTAAATGGCTTTAAACTTTTCGTTTATAGTACTTGTTGAAACAAATCAAAGATCAAACATATAAATAAATAAAAAAGAGCAGGTTAAACTCAGTCATTGTTTAATGTTTAAACATACAAAATAATGGACAAATAAAATTAATTATATACTTTAAGCTATCCTAGAATTTATATTTATTTATTTTTGCATTCATTATCCTTTCTGTTAGCGCACCTATGCTTCACCCTGCCCCATTTTATGCATACATATAGAAAATTGCTTCTCTTTTCGGTTCGGCTTTGAAACTTCTTTTTTAATATTCATCACGCAGTGAAAATTTGCGATAAAATGTGACACATGCGCAGGATTTTGCCGCGTTGGCAACTTCCCCGGAACACACCCGCACACACCTACTCACACACACAGTGTATGTATGTCCTGGCAAAGTTATAAATAAAGGATAGACGCACACAGGCGAACGGGCAGGAGCTGAACTCAAAAACAAATGGAGCAAAAAGCAATGCAATTGAAATGCCAATAGACTACGGGCATATGCTGGCCATTGTTTCGGCAGCGGCGTGCTAAAAAATTAAAACATAAAGCCCAATGAAGAATTCGTTTTGCTTTAAATAAATTACTATGCAAAATTAAATGACCCAGAGGCGGGCGAACACACAAAAACACATGCAGCCAGGCTCTTTTTTGTCACTTTCCTTGAGCGTTTGCGGGAAAATGAAATTAAATAGAAATTTTAAATTTTTCGCCATGCGCCCAGCGTCAACGTCGCTGTCGCTGTCGCCGTCAACGTCAACGTTTGCTATATGCCAACGGTAAATATTTGAAAAGGATTTTGTTTGTTTATTGTTTGCACACACACCTCGCACGGTGTTAGTCGGTGTTAGCTTTTTAATTATAAAATATTTAACCAAAAAACTCACACTCAACTGGCCCCGCCGCTGTGTGTGCGTATGCGTGTGTAGTGTGTGGTGTGTTGTGTGTGTTCTTTCCCGTATTTTTTCGCATTCCTCGGTTTTTTTTACGGCTCTCCCATGGTTGGTGTTGTTGTATTAGTTGGTCGCCTGGTTATCGCTCACTAAACACAACAATGGCCAAGGCAATTTAGCTTTTTTAAAAATTCACAAACCAAAATTGATGACATGCGGCATACGAGGTGCAGTGGAAAATAAAACGAACTGCACTCCGCCCCCGTGGCGAAAATAGCTTCATTGTCATTTTTATTAACTGGAAAGCGGTTGGGCTCGCGAATTGTACAAATATTGGCCGGGACAAGGGGCAGGATTTGTGCCAAGGCAAATAAGAGCGAGCGTCGTTGCTCAACGCCATCGTCTGATTACTGCAACAGGACAAATAACTCCGGCGCTGACTAATCGGAGAGAGGTGTCCGTGTCGAAGCCCCCGGTTCGTAATGAGAATTTATATACCCCAATATAGACACGGAGAAATGAGGACGTTACAATTTCAGAAACAACAAACACCAACGGCAACTTCAGTCGAGCTAACAACAACAAACAGCCGAAATTGTGAAAGCAAATAAAGCGAATTGCAGGAGATGAAGACGGAGGCAGCCGGGCCAACAACCTGGCTCTGTGGAAAAATTGCGTTGCGTATACGCAGCGTTGCAATTGGATTTTGATTTTCGAAGCAGCACGCCGACCCAGTCGACAGCGGCACAATATTTGCACTTCAAGTACAATGCAAAACGCCGGAAAGGGTTCGCAAAAAGGGAAAAGTGAGCTGTTGGAGTTGGGTAAAATTTCCACATAGAAGGCACCGCTGATACTCTCCCAGAATGTATTTGTCATGGCAAATAAGTCTCTGAATGATTGGGGTTCGTAAAATGCATAAGCTAGATTTAGTTATTTAATTGCTTGACAAACCACCGGAGCACATCGATTCGTTAAGGTTGGTTAAGGAATATAAAAAGAAATCCACAAAGATGTTCCGGTAATAGGGGTTGGCAATATGAAGATGTTTCTAAAGAAAGAAGGGTGTGGAAAATATCAAGGAATTTATTCTTAAAGGATACTACCGATATATTTAACATATTGTTTTTGTAAAATAAACTAAGAGCAGTCTCATTTTAAAAACGGATTATTTAATATCTTTAAAAGTTGATTTTAACTCTACATTGGCTTATACAGAAACTTAGATTAAGATGATGTAAATATTTTTGATTTTTGAATATGCTTCTGGCTACCTTTTTAATATTTATTGAAGCCTCTAAACTTAAAAAGAAGAGTATTTCTAAGCCTATTTTTCATTTATCCAAGCGAATGCTTTTCATGTTACTGCCGAAACCGCGAAGGCAAACTTAATTTTCGCTTGGAGTTTTCATTTGTGCAAAAGCCGCGATTTTTGATGGAATTTTACATGTGAACGCGTTTTGCTATTTTCCAACTTCTGGCATATACAACATTGGTGGGTATGTTCCCTAGAACAGATTGTTTTTGGCCAGGTCTTAAAGTCATCGTGCAATGCTGAATTTAAGTTTGGATGTTACCACTTTTGGATGGCTGATGTTGCGGCTGGCTTGCTCTATTTACCGACGATTGACAAATGAAAAATGGCGGCTAAAGGCTTTTTATGCCTGTGCAAATTTCACATTTACAGTTATTGCTAATTGGAGGCTCATGCGGCCACATCGGGCCGCCATTCCACCACTTCGCCACTCCGCCACTCTGCCTCTCCGGGCCATGCAAATAATGGCCGTTAATGTTGTTGGCATTGGCCATTTAATGTTTAATATTGGCAACAGTGTGTGTGCCCGGCCGCGTGTGCACAAACACACTTTAAAGTGCATTTCGATAAATGAATTATTATAAAATTTATTTTACAGATTTGCCAGATATTTATGTAATTAATTTTAAAAATTATTACAAATGCAAATATCAAGTCCGCACGGGCACCGAAACGAACCGAAACAGAAGCACTCAATACGTGCGATCAGCCGTAATATGAGGCATTAAGCCGCCTCAATGACTTTTGGCAACAAAATGAATCAACATTTTGGTGAAAGCTAAATAAAAAACACACATCAGGCGTTACCGATTACCTCTTGCGAATCACAAATTGGAGATTAAGGCAGGGAAATATGTTTTAAACAATTAATTGGATTTACTTTCTGTAATGAAGTCTTTAAAAATAAATGTGTTGAATTTGAAGAGACTCTATTATTCATTTGGTAAGGCTTCATTGGAAAATTATTATAAACCTGATGTATGTATATATTTTTATATCTAAAGAGTATTAAAGGCTGTCACAATACCTTAAATCTTGTCAAAACTTAATTTCTTTGGGCTTTAGATAAGATTGTAAAGCTGTTATTGCATTTTCAATTTATTTTCATTTACGTTTTTTTCAAACTATTTAAATTACGTTCATTTTCAAAAATATTTTTAATAAATAAATCCATTCTTTACCTTTTTATTTTAAACAAATTCTTCCCTGTCTTGGTTGTAAAAAAGTTTCAATTTCTAGATGTTTGCGACTCAATCAGGCCGTCTCCTCTTTCCTCTACACTTGGCCCCAATTAGGTGACCAACTTTACGGGGCCGCCCTGCCTCATTAGCCATGCGGAGGAGCACTTGGCCAAGCCCCCGCTGGAGCAGCGCCGTCGCCTCTTTGGCGGCACTTGGACTCAATGGCTGGGAATTAGCATACAGCATCCGCTACTGTATTTTGGGATGAGACGTGAGGTGAGCTCCGGAGTGATCTTGGCCCGCGGCGAACGGAAGCCGGTCGGATTTCATAATAATGGCAGCGGATTGGGGAAATTTTCTTGGCCAGGCTCGGCAGCAGAGTGTGTGTACGGGGTACGAAACGAGATTTGTCATTCGGCCGGATGTGTTTTGTGTGGATCATGACAATGTCGGGGGCAATGTTATGTTTTTGGGCTGACAGGTTGCTACCTAGGCCATTGTTGCCGGCAAATGTGCGGAAGCAGCAGTTTCTTTAGAGTCTTCTTGGGCCCTTGGGCCTTTGGGCCGTCTTGTTGCCTCGATTTGGGCTTGTTCCTGTTGTTCGTTCCGAGGGGTGTGCAAACATTTGACGTGTGTTTTGACGCGAGTCAAAGATATGGCCAAGATCGTTACTAAATTCGATTCTGGGGCCTGAGCAAACACCGAGCTCGAGTACTATTGATAGGCTTGAAATTGGAACGAATGCCAGATCATGTTTGCCTAACGCGACAATGTTATTCTTGTCTTTCTTGTTATTTTTCCTCGTCTCTGGCCTGGCCGTTTTGTATTTTTCCCCATTTATTTGGAATTTTGCTGGATCTGACAATGCAGCAACTGTGCAAATAGCAGGCGACAACGACAGTGACAACGACAGCTTCAACAGCGATAATGAAAGCTGTTTGGAAAGTTAGAAGCATGATGAACCGTCGCCGGCAGACAGGCGACAGCATCCCAGGCCACATCGAGATCGATGTACTCTAATCGGGGGTAATATTAATCAGTATTAATATTAATTATTTAAGAAATTGTATTTTGACAATTTAATTTCTAGAAATAATATTTAAGGGCTTACAGTTTAAAATATAGCATCTAATATTAATTATTTTAAAATACAGCAAAGATAACATTCGATTTTATATGAATTGAGCAGAACTATCACATTTTGTGGAAAATTAAAGCATGTAAACCCCCAAATGTATTCCAAACTATACCCTTTTTATCTCTATGTAGATTTGACCACCTATCCACAGTTATATAGGAATATATCGATTTAATTGACAACTTTCCATCTCTACTGATATTTAAAATCGAGTTTAGGGTAATTAAACTTTACACTTTAGAGCATTGAATCTTCCCCCTAATATTTGATGGAAAATTTGTCCATTTGTTTCTTTATTTCTATTCAATTTCGAGGCGTTATATTTGCCTAGCTGAAACAGAGAGATACTTATTTTTCATTTAGCACTCTTTCAATACAATATTTGAACAAGCCGCACAGTTGTTTCTGCGGCGGACAATAGAATTGAATTTAGCATTATCTTCCGAATATGTCGGCGATAAGGCTCCTAACGATGCGTCGTTTCTTTTAATTATACATGCTGCGAGCTAAGACCTAGGACGGGGCATGCGCTAGGGGTGGAGAGCGACCCCAAATGACCTTCGACTTCACGTAGGCTGCTGCGGCGTGTGAAAGCCGCATTCTTCTCGACCATGGCAGTGTCGACAAATTGCTACATGGCAGGGGAGGAGGGGATGCTCCTCACAGGACAACACACAGATAACGCCCCTATCCGGGGTCCTGCCTGGACACAATCCACTACCGGGTAATTAGAGTTGAATGCGAGAGTCAAAAAGTCGTGTAATGCGATTTGTATGGCCCAGCGGGAGATCCCAGGCAGGCAGGCAGGATGGCAGGATAACAGGCGTTAGCCTGGCTATTGCATCAAGACACATTGCATGGCCCATTAGGGGAAGGATACAAACACACACAATTTGGCAAAAGGTGAAATTTATGAGCTAAAATGGCACAACAATGACAAATTCGTTTTGGTTTTTATTTTCTTTGGCACCTCATTTCCTTCTGTCGGCTGGCTAAATATTTATAAATTGTTGAAGTCGCCTGACAGTTTTTTGTAAGTTCTCTTTTTATTGTAATTGTGACAGATTTCTTTGGCGTGATTTTGGGCAGCAGATGGTCCTGCTCTTCTACCGACTCCTACCCCCACTCCTGCTCCTGTTTCTGTTGCTGTTACTGTTTCTGCCGAATTGCCGCAGGATATTTGCTGCTGCACTTGTCACGGCATCTCTGGCCGCTTGTCGTCTTAGGGCTGCCTCAAATTGTGTTAGGGTTAGGCCTAGCTCCGGATTTCCGCTGCAGGCCAGCGACTCTGACCATCGGATTGCTCCGCCTGCTCCGGCTGTTCGTGCTCTTCGTCCTGGCCACGCTTATTATGGCCGCGGGCACTGGTTCCTTTGCCGGCGCCTCCGCTCCTCTATGTTTGCCCAAATGCTTGACTGCCGCTGCTGCAGTCTGGCACAGAGAAAAAAATTACTAAAGTTCACAACTTACTTTCTTTGTCATTTAAGATTGTAATGTATCATAAAATATACTTTTTTTTGGGAATTTCAAGGCTAACTAACTAGCTGCTTCTAATAAAACATTTATTTATGGTAAATATAAGTTTTTATTAAGAGAAGTTTCTTTAGTAAGTTTCCTATATTTCGTAAGCCTCTCTATTACATAATTTTCTTTAAAACAAATCTAACAAAAATATAGATTTATTAGTTTGTAGTATTTTTGTCCTGTGTGGCAAAGGATCTACTACTTTCCACTGCTAAACATCGGCACAATATCCGTCGTACGTTGTGCAAACAGAGCTTGTTCCACGCTCCTTCTCTGCTCCTGCTCCTGTCGCTGCTGCTGCTTCTGCGTCCTGTCGCTGCCATCTTTGTGCTGATGATGTTTGCTTAGCTGTCTTTGCATCTTTTTGCCGAGCGGCGAAGGACCGAAGAGGACCCTGCCAGCCAGCCAGCCAGGCAGCTCTAAAACGGAAATGATGGCGGCTGCAGGGGCATCGGCGACCGCTGCAGAAAGCTGTATTTGCCCTCGGCTCCTCGCCTGCCCCGCTCTCGCCAGACAATGCAGGACAATGAAATGAATTTTTAAGAACACCCTGCCCTATATGCGTTGCCACTTCAAAGTCATTCGCCAGCCAGGCTGGAGGAGGGGCAGCCGGAGCAGCAGCATCTTCAGTTTCAGTTCCAGTTGCGTTGCAGCGTTGCATTGGCAGTTTCCCGGGACATGCTGATGCCGATGCAGTTTTCCGAGCCAGGGAGGCTACTGCGTCGCAGGCTGCGTTCTGTTTGCACTGCCATGCAGGTGCTCCAGCCTCCGTCCTGCCCCCAGATTCCATGGATGCTGGCTGATGGCTGCTGCGCTGCTATTTGCCAACCGTTTCGTGTGTGCATGTCAAATTCAAACGTTTGCATATTTTGCAAGATTGCCGGGCACAATTAACCGGCATCAGCAGCAGCCGCGTCGCGTTGCGTTGACAAAAAATTATAATTTTCTGTGCTAATGAACGGCGGGACACGGCGCAACTCGGCCGGAAAACGGGGCAAATGTACTTGAAATGGAATGTTAATCAGGCGATAATCTTGTTGGCGCTATGATAATGAAGAGCTGTGTAAATTGCAACCAAAAAAGGGGGCTTAAGCCAAGATAATTTCGATGAATCGGGTCAATTTGGTAGGGTTTTCTTTGAAATTAACTTTGGTAGGAAATGTGAACTTGTTTCCTTCATTAAGTAGAAAATAGAAAATGTATGTTTACTTTTTATATTATTTAAGAACATTAAGACGTTTTTTTTTTCTGGCTGCAAACGTTTCTAGATGTTGGGACTTAAATTATAAGTTTTTATCTGTTATTGAACTTGGCTTATATTAAGCATTATTTACTTATTTTTAGTTACTGTTAAAACTACTAAAACATTAGATTTTCAAAACTTTGTTATCAGTTTCTAGAACCCTTAAAAACTTTAATTAGTCAACCGAATGTTCTCTGACATACTCAATAATTTTCATATGGTCCCGTGTAAATGCCAAATTGATTTATACAATCGCCAGCTATAATGCGTACATGGAACATGTGTACTTTAAATGACATTGGAAAACAAACTAATTCGCTTGACAAACAATAATTTCCACATCAGTGCCAGCACGGCAGCAGCGCCGATAATAGAGCAATAACATCTAATTGAATTCAAATACGGACGAGACAAAGTCGTGCCTATAGAGAGTATACTAATTTCCACAAATATAAATAATGTCACAGGCCGAGACCTGGTGCTTAATTATCGTGAATAGAGGAATACGCTATTTGAGTGCTTTGTCAGCTGCCTGAACTGTTATGAGATGCATCTTGCGGACTGTTTTGCCTTGTCACTTTGAATTGCAATTATTGAGCTGTGAAAGTCCAACAAGGTTAATTCAAAGTTGCATTATCCCATTAATGACTTAATAGTCCCAGACAAAGAAGGAACTTCCGCTCCATAAACTAATTAATAATAATAATAACAAAAGTTGAGTAATATATTTATTTGCAGGCAGTTAAATCACCTTTATATACATTATTATCTTGAAAGCTTTGCCTTGGTTTCTTATCTGCTCTGATTATATCGCATCTTCGATAAAGAGGCGCTCTGACTCAGATATATCCAAGAGATAATGCTTTCAAGACATTATCTGATGGGGCCAAAGAACTCTTTCGCTGCCAGGGCAATTGAAGATTTCTTCAGGGCTTATGGATGCAATTGGGGGCGATAATTTTATTTATTTTCATTCTGCGTATTTTTTTCACCGCTTTTTAAATATTTTTTTCTCCGCTTTATGCCACACTTGCTCGCTAATTAATCCTTACGCCGGCGAAGTCAAACAGGGCGCATGGTGGATGTGGATGCGTGGGACCAGGACGTCCTCCAAGAGAGGGCGGAGTGGAGTGCAGTGGAGTCATGCCAGAGATACGAGCATGAAAAGCTGACGACTCTGTGGCTCGTCTGCCGCCTGCCCTGCCTGGCTTTTCCGAGGGGCGGCCGGTGGGTGGCTCGAGCGACTTGCTATGTACATATTTGTGCAGTTATGTTCACATTTGTACTGATCATAATGTACACACACACATAGCATAGGAGGAGAGCCGAGCGAAAGAGAGCGAGCATCCTGGCACACACACACACTAACTATATGTGTATATAGATTTCAGTCAAACACTCGAGCAAGCACAGACAAATTCTATTTGCAAACATTTCACTTGATTTGCAAGCGAGTAGCACAGACCCAGCCCCCGACCCTGCCCTTCCGCCCAGCCAGACTCCGGCGGCTCCTGTAAGTGTGTGCCTGCATGTGTTTGTGTTTGTGAAAGCGAGTGTGTCAGTGTGTGGGTGGGTGTGTGAGGATGTGAACTCTCCACCCAACGTATTTTTTAGCAGCAGAGCACTGGAAAAAATGCGAGGAAAGCATTTTACACGCTTATCATACATTTTCAATAAATATTTTTCTATCAATTGATAACCAAAGGATCAAATGGTTTTGTACTAGAATTATATAGCAACTTAAAGGTCATCAAAAGAAGAGTTTAATTTTACAGAGACGCAAAAGGATATTACAATTATGGATGGCTTTCTGTTATTTCCTTATTCACCCACTTTCACTTAGATTGGACCCTCTTTTTTCTCCGTGCATCAGCAGCGCCGTTGACATTCGTGCAGGAGACATTCACATCCACTGCCGATTTGCCGACTGCGACTCTGACTGTAGACTGGGTGTCAAGGACGTGGCGTAGAGCCCCCAGCAGGACCAAGGGGAAGCAGGAGCAGGGATCGAGGCCGAGGCAAAGGGACTGGAGCCAAATGCTGAGCGCCAGCCATGATGAGTACGATGAGCGCCAAAGTTGCACTCGACAAATCGAAATTGTGTGCTCTGGAAAAATATTGGCACAAGAAATCATTCCTTCCTGTTGTTGGTGTCGCTGCCTGGTCCCTGGTCCCTGGGTACTGGTTCGAGCTCTGGTTCCTGGTAGGATCCCTACCCTGGCCTCTCTCCTCCGCCACTTGGCTGTTGACATGATTGGGCGGGCTTTCATTTGCCAACTTGTCGCAAAATGTTTTAATATTTTCAAGTTGCATTTAATCCCCGGACGGGCGCTGAGCCACGTGAATCGTGTAAACAAAGGCACGCGCTAAAGTTTTGCCTCAACTGCAAGTTATTATCCTTTAGGCTTTAGAATGGAGGAGATGGAAAGTGGAAAATGGCAAATGGTAAATGGGAGTTTAAAAATGCGAGAGGCACGCGTCCTGCAAATCCTGCCGGGAACATTCCCATTGGACGTGGGTCTGGCCTGCCTTTCCTCCTCGTTCTCTGCCAAATGTCTTCGGTGCTGTTTGCACGCTCATTTGTTTGTGTGTTTGAACTTTCTCCTGTTTCGTTTGCATTTGTAAATATTCCTGGGGAGCTGGAGCTGGAGCTTCAACTGGAGCTCCAAATGTGCACTAGCCAACCTCCTTTTTTGTTGCAATTTTTGCACACTTTGCAGGAGCGAAAGAGAGAGGTCGCTCGGTAGGTCGCCTGTTGTTTGGGGCGTGTCTGGTTAGTGGAATCGAACAAATATGTTTACATTTAGCACATGTGCAATTATTTGATTAAAACTGTTAAAAGCACACAAAATCAGGCAAAAGTTTACCAACACCAGCGACTAAGGGAGCCGTGACGAAAAGGAGAGACAGCAGGGCGCGCAAATGGAGCAATATCCCAGACCAGCCATCTCATGGGATGTGGCAGTGGATGTGGATGTGATGATGATGATGGCCTTCCATCCGAGGCGGAGCTCTGCCTTGTCACAGTTTCCGATGCAAACTGGGCGTGTAAACAGAGACAGAAACAGAGCCCCACACACATGGGACTGACAAGAGAGACAGAGAGAGGAGAGCGCTGCTCGGGCCCTACCTAATGCGAAATGAAAACAAATTAAAATCAAACTTTCGAATTACTTCGAGTCTCGCATTTCAATGTAAATTTAACCAACAACAAGGGGCACCCGCCGGAGGAGCATCGAAGGACGAAGGACGGACCAGTGGACGACGGACGACAAGTTTGGGGTCGAAAGTCGTGGCGGGAACAGCATAAATTACGGAGAATAGGGTAAAACTTATCGGTGGCGGAGTAAAGTGACAGCTTTTCATCTGTAAGAAAGGTGTTATGTGGGCTTAGCAAAACTTGAAAACCTATGGCAAATTGTAAAGGGAAAAAAATATAGAAAATATACAAGGACATTTTATTTTCTACTGCATTATAGAATTATATTTTGGAGCCTTAGATTAATATTGGTATATATTATTTTTACCACAAATTGTGTATTGTATATTGTATAAAATGTTTATTAAATGAATTATTAAATCAAGCGAAAGTTATAGCATATAAATATTCAGACTAAAATTTAAATAAATTAACAGGTAATATTAAAACCCAAAATACTCCTTTCGCTCCCCTAACCACATATTAGACTATTATCTTCAATTTGTCAATTAAACCTTTCCGAAGGTAACCCTTATGATTAACCATATTTTTTTATCCCATGTCAGACAACCCACTATGCAAACTTATACCCCACAACCCTTGGAATAAATCAATATTTTAGCAAAACATTATTTGTGCATGTACTGGGCCAGGAATAAAGAGGTTTTTCAAGCAGCCTCCGCTTGATTAAGTGTCCCGGCAGTTGTTATTGTTGCTGCTGCTACGGCCGCCTTTGTTATTGCTTTATTATTCGGCCTTGTGTTTACACCACCCCTTCAGATCAACCCGACTAAACCGGAGTCCTTTGACGCTCTCGTGTAGCAAAGCAATTTGCTGTAGTGCCGCGTTATTGTGCCCTTGCCCCTCTCCGCTTTTTTGCTGGCCACAGGCGTCACCTCAATGAACTTTAAGTGGCACGGCCAGCCCATCCTGCGATCCTGCTGAAATCACCCACCCACCAGTAGTCCTCTGTTTAATTTTCGCATTTTCCGTTGCGCGTTTTCATCTTTGATTGACATACAAACAATTTAGCTGAATGGCACTTGAAGCAGCAGCAAACCGCAAACAGAGAGAGGCAACAATAAGGCGGGCTGCCACCCTCTGGCAGCCGCAATAATATTTTTGATATTTTGTATTTATGGCGAACTTGGCCGGACTGCGGACTCTGCCGGCTCCGGGGGATTGGAATGTGCTCGGTGACAACTGCAGAAACCAGAGACTGTTTACCCAAGTGCTAAATGGAAACTTCCTCCAGCAAATTAACAGTCAGGGCCGATCGCTTGATGACAAGAACTTGGGGACAAAGAGAATACTAATGATGGAGCAGACTGGAAGATACCCCTTCAAAAACTTAAAGATAAAAAACGAACTTCGAAATTGAGAGAGCATTGATATTAAAGCTTTGTTTGTATAAATTTAAAATAGATTGAATAGAAGAAGAACTTGAAAATTAACTAAAAAACAAAGAAGAGTTGGCCTAACTAAATATCTTTAAGAGTCAAAATTATGCCGTTAAAGAAATCGCAGATTTGATAGCTTTAAGCACTTTAGCTCATCCTGTAGGCAAAAAGAGAGCTTAAGATGAGCACCCTAAGATCCATTGAATATACCCCTAGTTTCTCCTCCTCCTACGGGGTGTAGCGACTCATGATTGGTAACGAGGACCACCAGCGTGGAGACGCTCTCTCCCTGCCTTTTATTTTGTTTTTTGCATCTCGCGGATGCTCGCATCTCGAAATCAATCAACTCAAGTGTCGCCGCATCCAAAAGGCAGAGTTGGTGTGTGGTCCACTATCAAAGGCCGCGTGCCGCCCAGAAATGCATTTGTTGTAAGTGGCCGTGTCTATGGGCCGCCGCCGCCGATGCTATTCCACCTCGCACACAGGTGAAATTTACCACTTCAATGGCTAAAAACAACATTTGAATGCGACACAGTCGGCAACGGCTACAACGGATGTTGGCTGGGCTCTAATGTGTGTAAACAGTGGGACCCGGCGAACGGACTCGAATTACCTGTGGCTGCTGCCTGCTGGTACCTGGATCGGATCGCCGTCGAATCGGCAACGTCATATCGCATATGCATATGCGGACTTGGACTTGGACTGCGACTACGACTTGGGTATGGCCAGAAATCGATGTCGGGGCCTTTGCGCCTTGGAGGTTGCCGCTCTGTCAATATTTTGCTTATATTTGAAAGCCGCCATCGCGTCGATGATGATGATGATTACCTGTACGCTGGCGAAAAACCCAAGCCCCGAGATTGAACCCCGTTCCGAGATCAGACTCTGTGGTAGGTGCACTCAAGTGGCCACACGGAGACACTTTTCCACCTCGAGTGCCGGCGGTTGCAGCTTTGAAGTCCCAAAGTTTTTCGGCCCTCTCAAGTGCCCCTATGTGACAGGGTCAATTCTGATTTCCAATTTTAGTTCCAGCGGTAGCTGTCCGTCTCTTTAGTGGGGACTCCCCACTAATTAGCTGCAAATGTTCTTCAATTAAGAAGAAGCTTTGAAAATTTCCATTTACTTCAAGTGGTAATAAATGATTGAAGATGGGTCTTGGCACTTGAGGGCTGAACTTGAAATCTATGGAGGAGAGGTAAACAAGCGGAAAAGGAACTGCTGATAACTGCTGATTGGGTGTCTGAGAAATATAATTTGCTATTACGATGTGACCTAATTTTTTTTATTTAGAAACCGGATTTCCTTGTTCTTAAATAACTTAAAGCTGATAAAAGGGCACCTTGATTAATGAGCTTGCTTTTGAGACAAAGAAAATGAATAGGTTCATATTAAGATGAGTTACTATATCTTTAACATATAATTTAAATAATAACTAAAATAGTAATTAATTTAAATTTTCAAGTTAAAGTTTATAGTTAAGCTTGTTATGCTTGTTTTCTATTTAAGGATACTCCAATTTTTTCTTAAACATCAATTAATGAAACATTTATAAAGAAATTAAAAATTGCGATATAGTTTAGTTCTGGTTGTATTGGGAAATACGAGAAAAACTTTTTAAAAAGTTATTATCCTTACCACGTTATTGTTCAGCTCTATGAATAAATACTTTAAAAATAAGTCTGATGGTTTCCTATGCGATTCAACCGGCCAAATATATGCAAAATATTTCTCTCTGTACGCTCTAAAAATTAATTCCCCAGAGATTTTAGCGCGTAATGAATTGCAAAATGCTTTATTTTGCCAACCAATTTGGCTCGAATTGTTACCAAATTCGAGGGAATCGTTTGGCAACGCCTGAGTGAGCACTTAGAGCCTCCGAAAATAAGAAGAATCGAAAAAAGCGAAGGCAGCTAAATTATTGAAGGCGATTACATGGCTTCCGTGATTAACACCTGGCGAGAAGTTCGCACATCTTGAGGTGGAATCGGCAGCCAGTTGGAAACTGCGAGGAGCGAACGAGGTGTGCTCGAGTGGGTGTGCCTGTGTGTGTGCGGCATTTGCACTTGTATCGGATTATGAGCAGCAAACATTTTCGGCCATGTTTGTTTACTTTGCTCCGCCTCGTCGGCGTGGCTGTGTGCGTGCGCTCTCTTGTGTGCGAGTATCTGTGCCGCATCCGTGTGCGTGTGTGTCTGTATCTATGCTGGTCGGTGAGTATCTCTGTATCTCGTCGCTCTTGCGCATGTCTTATGCGCAGGCCGAGCGAACAGTTTGTGTTCCCACAGCAGAGGTTCAGCGAATGGTAGGGGGAACCCACAGAGCGACCCTCGCTGCTGCACGCCATTTTCGCTGTGGCAGAAATTAACGAAAATCAATTTCTCAGCAAATAACTGCGGCTTTATGTATGTGTGTGTGTATACACACGGCTGTGGCAGCGAAATTAAGATGCGACCAAGGCAAACACTTCGGTCGGTGCAGCTTTAATGCGAAACGGATTAGCTGAGCGAAGCTGGCCATCTATTTTTGGCCAACAACGGGTAAACATCCAACAAAGAGCCTTCTAGCCATCACCAGAATGGTAAGTAAAAAAGTATTAATTTAATGCGTCAAAAAATATAAAAATATGTTGAAGTGTAAGAAAAATAAAACTAAAAATTCAATCGTAATAAAGCGAAACAAAATATTATTAGAGTAAGAGAAGTTTTAAAAAAATAGATTATATTCTAATTGTAAAAAAACTACATTTCTTTCTTCTTAATGTTTGTTCTAAATAGGCTATGACGAATATTATTTTTTTAACTTTTCCAAATTTAATAGGTAAAAAGCCGAAGCCAGATTTTTTGTACGTATTGACGTGTAAGAAAAACATAACTAAACGAGCTTATAAACTTATTATAGTAATACCTAAATTGTTTTCTTATAATTAGATAAATCCTTTAACCCTTATCTAAATTTTCCACTCAAAGTGTTCATATTGAACTAAATAATAAATAACGTAAAAATATCTGTGGAACCCCTTATTAAATCCCTAAATTAACCCCTAAGACATGCCTCCCCTAAGACTATTTTGATCTCTTCCTAAATCCTTCATATCTTCCAACTTTAAGTTTAGCAGCTGAATGCACCGAAAGTTGCACGCACTTAAATCTCGGAGGCATCCCGGAGATGGGGGCTGTACCCAGGATCCTAATTACATTTTACTAGATAAATTGTAAACTTTTTCTGTGCACGCTGCCCCCTCTTCGTCCTTGCAGCAGCTACGGCAGCAGCAGCAGCTTCTTCCAACAGTTATATTTTGTTTGAGTTCTTTGCGTCGCAGCCGGCGTCTTCAGCGCTGCAAAGTAAACAGACGATGGACGACGACGGCAGGCGAGGATGATATAGAAGGTAGGGCAGGCTGGCGGGACGAGGCGGTCCTGGCGAGGGTACTGGTACCTCCCCTGGTACCATGCCGCCGTGTACGTGCTGGTTGCTTTTGTAAGCGTATTTCCGGCAGCGGATGCACCACCACCACCACCACCGAGTGTTGGCTCCGGCCAAACGACTCCTGCTTCTGCTGCTCCTGCTGCTCTTCCCGGGCTGAAAGTCAGTCAGTGCCGGTTACACATTTTCAAAAGTGCTTGGCGCTGCCAACGTAGCACGCCTGCCATTAGTAGCCTGCGTTGGGGGCCAGTTCCGGCTAGAGCTGTCAATTTGTCCTTTTTTTGGGCAGGATTTGGAAAAGGGAAATCGGTTATAAAAAGTTTCGAGTTTTCGGAGCTTAGAAATATTCAAACAACTATAATTTTGAAACTGCATTTTATTAAAAAGGTAAGCAAATTATTTTTATTAGCTCGTTATTTTCGTTTTATTAATTAATTATTACATTAAAGACAAATTCAGGACCTTTTCACAGGCAGCACTGTTCCAGGGAGTCCTGCGTCATGAGTCCTGCTTCTGGTCCTGTATCTGTAGCCGTGTCCGTATCCTGGCCAGCTCCGCACTTCAAGTCACTAGCTGGTTGGCTGTGTGTGTGTCGACTATGCGTGTGTGTAGTTTTGTGCAAATATTTGCATCTGGAATATTTGCGCGCTCCATCATAATTCAAACACAGATGCGCTGTTTGCAGAAGAGCAATCATTTTGACATGCAACTCGCTTCAAAACCGAATTAAGTGGCATTCAGCGCCAGTCACGAGAGCAGGGCCGGCAGGGCTCCGCTCCTCGAGAGCCTGCACTCATAAAAATTCGACATAAAATCGCCCTAAAAACCCTAAAAAACAGGATCCAAGGCGAGTCGCCCTAGATTTGAGAAAAAATTCTCCAAGGTCAGGAAAGAATCTTTCTCAAGTCCAGAACATTTCTCCTTGAGTTTAGAAAAATGTTTTTTTGAGTGTGGAATCTCGAAAGAGGCCAAACTAGCTGCCAGTTGGAGCTGAAGCCCCATTGGCAGTGATTGACACTCACGCAGGACGCTTAGAGGGGCAATTTAAAGGACGAGCAAAGGACATCAATTTAAATTTAACTGTTTTTTAAAGCTGACGAAAAGGTCCTAAAAGGCTGGAATTTTCAGGTAATGTTTCTTACGTTATTTGGGTTTTGTTTTTTTTGTCAAGTTTTAAATGTCATATCTGGACTTAGACCAAAATAACGAACATAACATTTGAAATGAAAAGAATGTATTTTAACCTGGCTGGCAGCACTGGTTGCTCATAAGAAAAAAATGGGTAGCATTGGTCTGAGCAAAGAGTCTGGCAAGGCTGGTCGCTCCTAGACAAAAGGTCTGGTAGCGCTCGTCAAATATCGCACTTTCGATACTTGAGCAACAAAAAATCACGATGCTAGTGTACCATCTCTAGAATAAATATCGATATATTGTTGTGATTAGTATTACGCGATAAAAGTAACTAAAAGATTCAATGAAAAATATAAAATAAACGATAAAAAATGCTTCGCATCGGTTGCCTGACTCGACTGGCAAATACCCTACACTCCTGCCGAGCTGTCACGCACTGTCAACAAGCGCCGGCGACATGGCGAGACTTCCATGTGAGTAAATTGTTTTCTTTTTTTTCCGGCATGGAAATCTAGAGCTGGCATGGCATTGAAAGTCACTATCGATGACTTTATAAAAGGCGATACATCCCTGTTATCGATGATAGAAATTTTACATGGTGAATATTTTTACATACAATATTTACAGTTGTACAGTAACAGTTTTACATTCTCAGTTTAAATTTTAATTTAAATTTAACGATCGTTTCCACGGCAGCAATATGAAATAGTGGTCCTGATGGAATAAAATTGAAACCGAAACTCTGGAATAATAAAAAACTAGCATGTCTTAAATTATGGCTATGTTTTAATTTTTTCCCTTAAAATGTTCCGATTGTTTCTATGGCAGCTATATGATATAGTCGTCCCATCTAGGCCGTTCTGTATTCAATAGTAGTGAGAGCTTATAGAAAGTATTAGGGACAACGGACGGGAAGACGAAGGGACCGACAGACATGGCTAGATCGACTCGGCTGTTGATACTGACCAAGAATACTAATACTTTATAGGGTAAAGCAAGTCTACAGTTTTAAAATTATATAAATATTACAAATTTATTTTTATTATTTTAAGATTTTATTTATTAGTTTAGAACTCAGCCCATTTAAACAATTATATTTTCTTCAGGGTTCTGTACGTGTACAAGGTAAAAGGAGCTCTAAACAGAGGAAAATTATTGAGTACTCCCCCAAGAAGACGCAGGAAGTGGCCTCGGACATCTGGCGGCACATGAGCGTAGCCCAATTGGCCAAGGCGCTGGAGCGGCCTTTGGGTGAGCAATTATCCTCCAAAACGATCCCTTGTTAAGGTTATTTTCCGGCCACACAGATGACGTCCAGGAGGCCATGTTGTATGTCAAAGGCGCCGACAACATAGAGGCTGCCGCCAAGCTGCCCGACCTCAAGATCATCCAGGAAATAGCAAAGAAGCTGGGGGCCAAGACTCGCGTGGTGGCCACCCCCGAGGCGGCCAACGAGGATGATCAGCGGGAGCGTGACGTGGCTCCCAGACCGCCTGCCCCGCCGGAGTTACTGCAGCCCCGTCCGCCAGTGGTCACTGTGATGGGTCATGTGGATCATGGCAAGACCACTCTTCTGGACTCCCTGCGCGGCGCTGATGTGGCTGGCGGCGAGGCAGGCGGAATAACCCAGCACATAGGCGCCTTTACAGTTACCCTGGAAAACGGCGAGCACGTCACCTTCCTAGACACCCCAGGACACGCCGCCTTTAGCGCGATGAGAGCTCGTGGAGCCGTGGCTACGGATATTATAGTCCTGGTGGTGGCCGCCGAAGATGGCGTCATGGCGCAAACGAGGGAGGTCATCCAGCTGGCCAAGGAGTCTCAGGTGCCCATCATTGTTGCGCTGAACAAGATCGACAAACCTGAGGCGAATATTGTAAGATTCAAATAAGTTGTCAGAGTCAAAAAAATGATAAGCCTTATCTTCTTGCAGGAGAAGAGCAAGCGGGAACTGGCCCAAATGGGACTGGCTCTCGAGGAGCATGGTGGCGATGTCCAGGTCATACCAATCTCGGCCCTCAAGGGCACCAATTTGCAGCTACTCGCCGAGGCGGTCAGCACGCAGGCCACTCTAATGGGGCTCAAGTCCGATCCCACAGGTCTGGTTGAGGGAATCGTGGTGGAGTCCAAGACTGATCCGCGACGCGGAAAGCTCTCCACGGCCATCATCTCACGCGGCACTCTCCGCAAAGGTTCCGTGTTGCTGAGCGGCCTGTCGCATGCCAAGGTGCGCGGTCTCTTCGACCACAATGGCCAGCCGCTGTGCGAGGCTTCACCGGGCACTCCCGTAGAGATCCTCGGCTGGCGCGAATTGCCCCTGGCCGGGGATCTCATACTTGAAGTGGAAACTGAGAAAAAAGCCCATGCCATCCTCAAGTTTCGCGAGCAAGTTTCCCAGCGTGAGAAGGCCGAGTCCAGCAGCGATGATATTCGCAGGAAAGAGGAGGAGCACCAGGCCAAGTACCGGGCGGAGCGTGAGGCTCGCCGTCTGGCAGGACGCTTTCGGGTACGCGGTGGCCAGCGGGTCAAGCAGCTAGATGAGAACGACGGCAAGCCCCGGGTCAGTGTCATTATCAAGGGCGATGTCCATGGCTCAGTGGAGGCCATACTGGATGTCCTTGAGACGTATAGCAGCAACGACAAGTGCCGCTTGGACATCGTGCACTACGGCGTGGGCAACGTGACCGAGGGGGATCTCGAGCTAGCCAAGGCCTTCGATGCCATTATCTATGCCTTTGCGGTGGAGGTCCCGCAGCCTAAGGCCGCCAAAGATGTGAACGTGCGCAGCTACAACATCATCTACCGACTGATCGATGATCTGAAGGAACAATTGAGTAGCAAGTTGCCGCCCGTGGAGGTCGAAGAAGTGCTTGGCGAGGCGAATGTCTTGCAGAATTTCCTAATCAACGAGGGACGAAAGGAGGTGCCCGTGGCAGGCTGCCGCTGCACTAAGGGATTGCTGAAGAAGGCTCAAAAGTTCCGCTTGCTGCGTGATGGAGAAATCGTTTACGATGGTCCCTTGGAGTCCATGCGGCACCTGAAGAATGAGGTCGATACAATAAAAAAGGATGTGGAGTGTGGGCTGCGGTTTAGGGACACCAAGGTGCTGCCCCAGCCCGGGGACATTCTGCAGTGCTACACCACACACATGGAGGCCCAGCAAACGGACTGGGATCCAGGTTTCTAGTTTGAAAAACTGCTTCTCTGCCCCTGTTATCGCCTTTGTATATTGTATCTATAGTTTTATATTAAATACTGACTGTTTATATAAAACAAACCACTATCCGACTTCCTGTTGATCCCACTGCCACCCTTCACCCACATGCTTAGCGCTTAGGATACCGATATAGCAGCGATTCGGGCGGCGGAACTGGCCGCGATAAGGGAGAGCGACAGTGGGAGAAGCGCCCCTGGCTATCCCCATGACGGAAGCTGCGCTCAAAATGGGTCAGCGCTATGCTAATTGGAGGCAGCGGCGGCCGTAGACCAGAGCGACTTCTTGCAGATAGCTGGCTTCCGCTGAGCCGCAGCCAATTAGAGCCTAGTCCTACATTTATGAATGGAATGCCTTTTTATATTTCACGCCCTGTAGTCTACGCATACATAGACATGTGTGCAAATTTTATATAATATCAAGTGCGTCCCATATATCGCTAATCGTTCTAGTGACTTGCCTTGAAATGTGGATAACTTTTCTGTTATATGCTTTTTGCGTAGCTACTCATTAGCTAACTGGAGGCCGACTTTCCCTGGCCAAGTCCCGATAAGTCGGCGGTTGTAAAAATAGAATGTATCGTCAGTCAGACTTATATAACCGATTCCCTGGTTAAGGTCTTGCCGCCTATTCGAATTCAAACCGCCTTTCTTGAGCTTTTAAAATTCTGGATTTAATTATCAGCACAAATTTTCGGCGGAAATACTTGTGGTTGAGATTGGGTTTTAAGATATATAACTATATATAGTTTATATTCAGGCGTGTGGAATGCGGAAATCATCGTTCAGACTTCTGAGCATTTCATGAATGAACTACTCTTTGAATTTCATGAAATCGATGCCGCGGGCCAACTGATATCCAGCAGCAATGACGCTCGGAGCAATGCCAGACTGCAATTATACCACCATGAGATGGTTCGGATCGGATGCCCGAAAATTGTATGTGAAGCGGGGGCTGGAAATCAGAGTAAACACATGTTGTCGGCAATTAACCCGAAGGATCGCCAAGGATCACGGTCGCCATGTGTTGGTAGTGGCGGCTCATTAGTACCGCCGACAGATCTTGACAGGGAGTGAAGAGAAGGCAGGGCAGGGGCCAGTAAATCACTTTGTGTCTTCGCACACGTGCAGGGCATGGAGATCAGTGAGAGTTGGTGGAGAACCAGTTGCAGTCAGCGATCGCTGAGCGACGAAGAGTGCAGAAACCGCATTCGTCTGCAGAGCCCAGAGGAGGCCGGTTGCCAAGGATCTCAGATCTCGGATGTCGTATGTCGCATCGCAGGGCCCATAAACTCGCCAGATTTATAGCATATATAGGAGACATCGCCTAAGCCCCACAGCAACAAGCAAGAGTTGCCACAGCAGCAGAAGTCTCGGCTCGGAACCCCTTCAATTCGGGTGCGATTAGAGGGGCGGAAGCCGTCCTTTGTGGCGCTATCGCCAGCTCCAGAAGCTCCAGCTATCGTCTCTGTTGCTGTCGCTGCTGCTGCCGATCCGTTGCTGCTGTTGCTGCTGCTTCCACTGTTGCTGCTGCTGCCGCTTCTGCTGGCAGTGGAACAGAATTAGAGCGATCGTATACGCTCCGACTCGATCAGTTGCTGGCGTGCGCTCTAACCCTGCGGGTGTGTGTCGATCGAGAAGAAGAACGAGTTCGTCGACGACTTCCTTGCGAGGACCCTAACCAATACGTGACCGATACGCGAACGTCCTGCGGCAATGCGCAGGCGCAAAGTGTCCAGCCCAAGTGACAAGTGTTCCAAATAATTAAAACTCAAGTGGGGATTCTCGAGTGCCTGTGTGTTCGGTACAAATATTTGCCACATTATAGCCGCGATATAACGCCGCCAACGAGACAGAGAGTGTGTGAGAGAGAGAGGCGACACCAAGGAGCCGCAAAATGGATTTATCGAGGCGGTTGTGGTAAGCATCCGACAAACATGTATCCATTCGAACGCGACGGATGTGGGGCTGCAATCCCTGAAATTGATTCCCTTTGTGTAGCCAGCAAATTACTGTGTCAATGGGAATTTTAATTCCGTTTGAACTACATGCGCAAACACTTGACACGGCTCCCGACTGACTGCTTCTGCTCCCCTTCGTTCTCGTCCTCTCAGAGGACGAGGCCCTGTCCACATGTGCGGCTGTGCGGATGTGGGCGGAGGTGCTGCCAATGTCCTAGCTACGTGCTGACTGTGCAACAGGCGCTCCGCTCCTTTCCGCTCCGATGTTGACACTGCGCGACTGCCATTATCCTGGCCAGCATTCTGTTTGCATGCCAAATTACATTGCCAACTTAATTGAAGTTTGTTAATGAAAATTGCAACATTTTTCAAAGCACTTTCAAAGTCCTCTTAATGTGCCAGTGGGTGCGCCCTGATTGGCATCGTCCTGGGAGAATACATATTTCCATTAGCAATTAAGCCCGCAAGTTGTATGAAAAGTGATGGCTATTTCAGAGTCAGATCCTGACAATTTTCATACATCAAATTAATTCAGTCTGGTGAAAATCAACACCGTTAGTTAGCTAATTTTTCCTGGTGATGGCCAGCAGCTAGCTCAATCAACTGCCCCTTTTAACATCTCAATTTCCGGCAGCACGATTACTTCAAACGGTGGCCCAGAAACCGTCCATTACCTCACCTGCAATTCGTCGACAGGTCTCCACCGCCGCCTTTGTTGGCTCTCCAAATGTGTGTGCGATTCCCCAAAAAACGAAAAAGAGAAAAATGGAAACCAAATCAAATTTTCAAATCGAAATGTAAATATTTATCCCATAGAGTTGCGTTCGAATACTGGCCAGCGTAGGTGAAGTGCGTGCGCTTTGAAGTGCCCTCCTCTCCGCCGGAGGAAGTGCTTCTTCGATGAAGACGCGGCCAGAGATACCAGTCAGGGCGGTTCAAAGTTGACGGCGGCAACCGATGTACCCCGGTTGCTCTCACGCACATGCTGGACCTATCTCTTGGGCAGAATCTCCAGCCCATTGACCGCAGCGGCGTTGCGTGCGTTTTATTTTTGGCCAAGCCAAAGCCATAAAGTCGCCGTCTCGTAAAAAGGGGCCAGAAACTTGTTCCCCGGCTGCCCAACTGGCAGTTAGCGCATCCATTCGTCAAGTTTTTTTTAAGTTTTTCGCGAAAATTGTGCGTTAGGCACTCGAAAACGAAAATCTCTCTCCGGTCCACTGTCCCTTGTCAAATATCTTAGCTTGTTCGGCTTTGTTCTGTCTACGAACAATAAAATATGGCCAACACATGACCCGTTAGTGGGATTTTTTGGGGACATGTGCCTGGTATCTGTGCCTAATCAGAATTCGCAGAAAATCATAGTTTTCACGATCTCTGAGATTTTTTAATGGAAAAGTTCTTGAGAATTTCGTAAAAAATTTACTGATAAAGAAACGAATTTAACGATGAAAAATCAACTTGAAGACTAAATCCTCTAGAGCAAGGGTATCAAGCAATCGGCGGACAAATAACTCAGTCCCGCCCAGGTCCAGGCGGGTCAGCACTCAGATACCTGAGATACCTATGGACATCATTATGTCTGTAGTTTAATGGTACAAACTAAACGTTTTAACGCGAGTATCTTGTGGGTAATATCTCGGTTTCTGTGTCTGTGTGTGTGGCCATTAAGTGGCCGCAATGAAGCTTACGTTAAGCCAAACTTTGTGACTCGTGACGTCTTTGAACTTGACTCCAGCTGAGGCTGGACGTCGATCTGGTAGGAATTCGAACAGCGCATCAGAGTTTCTGGGAAATCTAAAGAAATCAAGAAAAATGGGGTCTTGTGTATTCAATAAGATTGCCCAATCTAAATATAAGGCCTTACCTTTGGCCGATCAACTTCTAACCACACTTGTTTGTTATGTTTCAAGTATAATATTCCGCGGAAAACACTAAATTTCGACCAGCAACAACAACCTTAGGCAGGAAAATGTGGATGCAGCAACAACAAAAAAAAAACAATAACACTAACATAGTTGCTGGGCCAAATTGTTTATTGAGTGTGATCGGGGCTAGTATAAACAGTACATTCTTGAAAATTTATGCTTGGGAAATGATACACGCAGAGCGTCTTGCCTTGAAACCAGAACTAGCCACTAGCCACTTCTTTCGGAAAATGGAAAAATCATGCACACGAGTCGGTTATAAACACGGGCATTGCATAATTGATCCTTAGTGGCTATAAATAAGTCGGAAAGCCAAATGTTGATCTAACCAAGTGGGTGCCCAAGGCAGGGAGTGTGTGCAGAATATGCACATTCTGGTACTTGGCCGGGGGAAAATCCCCCGGAAATGTGTCTGGCCGGGGCTGGGGCTGGATTTAGTTTTCTCGAGAATATCGGATGATGCGGAAAATGAGCGGCAAATGATGCCCAGTGTGTGCCGCTTTGGACAAACGCACTCCTTGTTCCCTGGCTGCAGTCCTTCCACGGCTCAATTACCTCCCAAGTTCATGGCGGCAATGTTGCACGCTGCATTGGCCACATGTGCTGCGGATCCGATCGCAGAACGGACCCCCTGTGGCAGCAGGGTTAATATCTGCAATATCTGCCCCTCGCATTCGCGTTCCCATGACTTAATGTCTTATGCTTAATTAACCAAAGCTGCCGACGACGACGACGGGGCGGTGTTTAATTGTGCTATAGCCATAGTCCAGCGCTAAATCATAAATAAATGCGAAAAGGGGCAAATACCCGGGCAGTGCCACAGATATACATAGATACGGATCGATCAGCCGCAGACAGGGTCGACGCACCCTGCCAACGCGGAAGATAAAAAGGATGCCCCGAAATATGCCGCCTCAAAATTGCAGAGGCAGAGAATAAGATACAAAACTCCGAAAAAAGAATAATGCAAACCGGCAACAGCCATGGCACGGCTGCGAGAATATCCAAAAATTCTGCAGATCCAACAAGGAGGAACCAAACGATGCGTCACATGCAGTTAAATGTGCCTAAAAAGTTCTGCCTCAAACCGGGGAGCCACAAGAAGATAGAAGGAGAGATGGGGGGCATAAGCACACAGAAAAACTTGAAGATACTTGTTAAAGATACAATGTGTTGCCGGTTAGTTACCAAGTTACAGAAAAGGGTGTATTAATATCCTTGCCAAAACAACTTTAGCAAGATATTCCTCTAATATCTTTACAATCTTGAGGTATATCTTAAAAAGAAATATGTGAATATTAAAGATACCATACATATTTAAGGTACAATTTATGTTCTATTAGTAACAATCTCCAGGAAAGGGTACATATAATATTATTATCACAGAAACTTCAGTTAAAATTGCCATAATATGTATAGAAGTTTTAGCCAAAGCTGGCACCTGTTCTTATTTAACATGATTAGCTACTATTTTTTCTCTCTGTGAAGCAGCAACAAGTGAAATATTCGTCGCCAGCCAGGCCAAAGCAAACGACCAAAAAATAAAACCCATAAAAATGTTTTGACGGACGACAGGCGACGATCGGTTGCCGGGGTGTTCTTGGGAACGTGATGCGCATCTTGATGACAGCAAATGAACGAAGTGCAGTCCAAATTGAGGGCCCTTGGAGGGTCAGGGACGCAGGACACTCTTAACCCTTGCCGAACTTGACATCGCAGCCTCAGCGTTCAATGTGCAACAGAGCAACAGGCGGCAGTAGGCAGGAATTTCAGAGAAGCCTCTGCCTCTGAAACAATGAACGCACCCGTAATTGCGCTATAAATCAATGTCTGCTCCACATTTTATCCGTCAGGTACTTGCTGACAAGATACAATTTAAGGCAATTGGACGGGTTACCATTCCATTTGGAAGGCTATTATAAATAACTGAAATTTGTGTGCGTCAGACTCGGAGCCTGGTCTTTGTTTGCTTTGGATTCCGACAAGTTGTAGAAATTACGTCAGATATTTCTATTATAATTTGTTTATAAATTATTCGGTTTATTACAAATGTATCCAAGTTCTTCTCCCGAGTCGGCAGCGCAGAAATTATGATCCAACATAACTTAATTTCTATAAAAAGCCGCATTTCCCAGAATAGCATTCATGCAGAGCAAAAAATTCAGCGAGTCTTATTTACTTTTCCGGCGTTTTTTATTCGCATTCGCTTTATTAGGCTGCCGAATAGTTGCCTGCTAATTATGCGCTGAAAGCGAAAATGGCATCCTGTGAGCGATTTTTGTATCTTGCTTTTTTATCACAACTGGGCGCCAAATGTTTGCACAGAGACCTGACTGAAACTCTCCACCTGATCTCAGGCGAGTCCAAAGGTCGAGAGAGTGCAAAAGTTGATGTTCCTGGGCCCGCTCGAGTGCTATTAGCCTTAAGTGAATACAACTCCAAGTCAAGCAGCGTGTTGCAAATCTCGAACCGAATGAGTTGGGCAAATAGAAAATTGCCAATGTTTGGTCGGGTGGGAGGAGGTGGCTCCGTGGGCCGGCAAGCTGTGCGTGTGCGACAGCGACATTATGATGCCTCTAATTAGCTGTGGCAGCTAGACTCCCGATAGTGCTGCCGCTGCACCATGGGCCGTAAAAATTTGTTTACAAGCCGAACATTTAGTGCCGTCGCCTGACGACCAGTGAAATTTATGGGTCAGTAAGTTGGCCAAGTGAAACGCAGTGAAACTATTTCCCTTTCTGGCCGTCTCTGTCTTCGCCTTACTGTGCATTCTGTTTGCTCATTTCGGACGAAGCGCGTGGCAAATATTTCATTAGGCAGCATTTGAGCCAACTTTGTTGTGCCTTTGGCCCCAAAAGCACTGCAACTCTGTAAGCAAAGCCAGAATGTTGCATAATCTCACAGCCCCTCTCCCCCGCCACAGTCTGCATTTGGTAAACACTCGGGGGCAAAGGCACTCTCTCCGTGCGTGTGTTTATTATTTTCACTACTCAATTAAGTTAAATTAATTTGGAAATTGATAATTGCTCGGCCGGGCTGTGCAAGTGTTTGGCTGCCAGTCAAAATGGCAGCAGCAACTTGCAACTGGGAGCGGGTAGGAGGATTGCTGCAGCAGAGGAGATCTGTGGATGTTGCTCCCCCTCTCTGTGTGTGCGTTGCTTTATGCAAATGCAATTAAAATTTCAACAATGCAAACATTTACTTCCGTTGCAACAAATGTCGTTGCCGTCGTTGCTCCTCCGGCATAGAGTCATCATCATCATCAGCAGCCACAGCATCGGCAGGAGCGGCAGCAGCAACAGCAACAGCAACATGGACCCTTACCTGGCCACACCTCAGCCACAATTTGGCGTTTTGCATTAGTCTGTGTTTGTCTTTCGATAATTGTGTGACTATGTAATTGTATTTGAGCAAACGTGAGCTGGTGTGCGTGTGTATAAGGCACTAATCCCTGCGACTAATGAGCTGGATCCGTGCCTAATTGCTGCCTAAAACGCATAACAAATAAAACGAAGCTAATTAGGTCTGTAAGCCTTAAGAAAGGGTTTATTAATTAAGGTTTATTTTTTAATGAATAAAATTGAAGTCTTAGATGATCAAGGAAGAGGAAAATATTAAAGAAATATAATGGGATGTTGAAAATTAAGATATTAAATAAAAAGATCATATTAGTAAGACAAAGCTGAAAAAAGTTTTCAGAAAACACAGTATTCTCAATTCATTGTGAAAAGTTATGCAAATTTCTTTACTAAATTTAAACCTTAAATCAAATTTGATGTGTTATCTTTGCCTGCTCCTTTTACTGCAACACATTTCATATACTGCGTCCAGATGCTCAATCCCATTCTGCAACGCGGCAAGTGGGGTGTATTTATACGCACTTTCAGTTGTAGCAATTAAATCAGTTGCATTTGCAGCAAGAAATTCCTTCTCGTTTTTTTACAATCAACATAAAAAACGAAAGGGGCCAGCAGAAGTCAAATGGTTGCAGCTGCTGCAGAGCTGGGAACCATGGGCAGACCATCCTCATCAAAGGGGCAGTTGTGGCATGCCATGACTTCGATTGGCTTGATGGAACTGCATCTTCGGGAGCTGTGGGCCTTGATCAATTGGCATGGGAAAGGCTCGGGGAATCACTCCTTGCTAGTCACCAGTGGTCAGTGAATAGTTCGTCCACTGAATCGACCTCGAGGATGAGTCATGTAAACAAAAGAAACACACACAAAGTATCAATGGTCAGGTGTGAAATCTGGCCAGAATTTATTTCTGATGAGGCGGTTGTTTGGATTTCGAGCTTATTTTGGGGTTAACTTGGGGATTACAATTTGTTTGGTATAAAATGATCCGTAATTTGTTTTTGGTCTTGAGTTTGACGGCTAAGTGCACGCACTTGTGGAGTAAGTGGCGCAGATACTCGTAGATTCCGCTGGCTGCTCATAAGCAGGCGCGTTAATGTACGACGATCATTGCAACATTCTACACAGAAAGAGATCTGTTTTAATTAATGATTTAAAAAACCCTTGCCTCCGCTAAATTTTATTGTTCACGAATAAATACCTCTGGGGAAATTCAGATTAGAGTTTAATGCATGTATATGATTGTTGTTTTCATAGTCACACTATTTATAATAAATTTAATTCTTGTTCAACCAAAAATAATTTAAGCAATCAATTATATTAGTCTTCAGAAGTACAACATTTTTAATGCCATTTTAAATTAATTAATTAATTTTAATTGCTTTACTTTGGGCTTATGTAATTTCAACGAATCACATTTTAAACGTATTAAGTTCCGAGTGTTTTTTATCAAAGTTTTATCAGTTAGGTGATAATTTTTGTAAAATGAATTTGGAAGACTGTTGCAGGAGAGTGTGACATACTTCATGGTAGCTGGTTATAAAAGCGAAATAATCCTTAAGTCGAATTTCCTTCTTGTTTATTTGAGTGTAGGGACCTATCCCTTAGAATGCACTTGTTGCATGCCAGGCATTTGAGTGCAATTACACGGTCATGAAAATATCTTCGGCATTGATGTGTATCTTCTATTTTCTATCCACTTGGAGCTACTGGAGAGAGTGTATCCCATGACTTGTGTGTATCTGTGGCCCGTATTCGCATCCACGCTGCAGTTGTTCAAGTTGACTGATAATGGCTGCAATTGTGGAGGCTGCTGGGAGCGAAAGGGAGCACTTGCCAGCACTCTCTCCTCTCGTATGCAGCGATTGCCCCTTAAAATATTATCACCGCTTAGAGCGGCCCATTGTAATGCGGCTTGAACAATGAACAATGGGCTGCTTAGGCGGCTCTATTTCTGGCCCCGGCCCGCTAATTGGCTTTGATCTCGTCCCTATTCCAAATCCTGGTCATATATCAGGGCCAGAGAACGGGGTCAGGGATTTGGGACGGAGGACTGGGGGCCGCCGCCTCCAGACTTTGGTACATGGTATTATCGTAAAGTTTCCGCCGAATTTAGCATTTCCTCTGTTTGTTTGACATTTCTGCGGTGGCGTTCGACATGACATGTGTAACTCACTCACTCGATGTTTGTCCGCGTGTCACGTGGCATCCGCCGCATGTGGCAATAACAATGTTTTTCCCCCGGCCCGGAACTACTCTGGTCGTTCGGATTTTGCGTAATCAGCAGCCCCTGCCGCCGCCGTCGCCGCGTATAAAATTGAAATCAAGAACGGAGGACGCTCCTGCCCAAACTTATGCGGTTTCTGCCGCCTCAGCAGTTCCCTTGGAGCTGGCCAATTAATGGAGCTGGTCCTCGAAGCGCCGCTGCTTGTCCTGTTTGCATGACGCAATGGCTGCTAAAGGAGGCAGGCGACTGGGAGACGCCGCCCCGCCTGCTCTCGCGGCGAGCTCAATGGACTGTGAAATGTGTGCCGTTGTCGGTTGTCGGTTTGCCGTTGTCCTTGCCAAAGCAATAGGTGTCCTGGCATTGGTTTCAAAAGGGAAATGCGCTCAAATTGCATTAAAATGCCAACACAGAAGCATAAAAATTATGGCCACACTTGGCGCCCTGTCATAAGCAGCACGCCTGCTGTGGCAAGGCGAACGCAGGCGACGGACTAAGGACCAAGGACCATATCAGGGACACCCGGAGGAGGAGCGCGCCATCAGTCGGAGGCGTCCAAGCGGAACGAAGCGAAGGCAGCTCCCCGCACGCAGCGTCAGAAATTAAATTGGCAAGCCCCCAACAAAGGGTGCAGCGTTGCCTGCAACATTGAGCGCCTTTGACATATTCACGCAACTCTTGTCCTCGGGCAGGTCCTGCTCCCCTCCCTGAGCCGTGCAAGTCGCACAGACTGCGGCGTCGGATTGTCTGCGGCATAATCGTATATTCCCTGGCTCGGTACTTATTATTTTCCCGGGCTTCTTGGGCTCCTTGGGCTCCTCGGTCTCCTTGGTGCCTTCTTTTTGGCAAATCGGCAGGAAGCGCTGCTAAATTATGTCTTGTTTATGTGGCACTGCATATTTATGGTCCGTGCGGCGGCGCATAATAAAAAACTGTTACCGAAGAAGACATTGCAAATGTTACTTGACCAAGTCCCATTCTTTCCGCCATCCCAAGACCCACCGCTGCCGCAAAAACAAGTTCAATGTTTGCTTGCTCTGGCCGGGCGAGCATAAACAAGTTCATCATCTTGCCGCCGCGAAGCCCCACAAAAGTTTATTTGTGCCCCTTCGCTGGACGCGCTGTGGCCTGGTCTTTCGAGAAAGTCTGTCCCTGTGTGTCCCGAGAGCGAGGCGAGACCTCCCCCGCCCATCCACTCGAGGAGAACAGCCTGTTGCTTCTCTAATAAGTTTGTCCAAGCATGCGACGGAGTCAACAAATATGTGCAACAAGTCAACACGTGACTCTGGTTCCATGGTTTTAATGAATGGAATAGAGCTAGGGTATGTCTCTGGTTGGCTTTCATTAATTTAGCTCTCCTTTCCCTTGCAGCTCAACTGCCTTGGTAGCATTCATTGTACTGGCCGGCATCCCCGACTCCCAGAGTAGATTCGTAAGTATGCCCCTGTGATTGAGGGATATATTAGCCCTGATCCTCCAAAACTCCTTCTTTGCAGCCCGGACTCAGACAGAAGCGACAGTATGGCGCAAACATGTATCTGCCTGAGAGCTCCGTGACGCCTGGCGGAGAAGGTGACGATCCCAATGAGTGGTCCGACTGGAGCTCACCGTCAGACTGTTCCCGGACCTGCGGCGGAGGCGTGTCCTACCAAACGCGAGAGTGTCTGCGCAGAGAGTGAGTGTATACAAGATTTGTAAGCTAATTCCAATTAACTAATTTTTTTGTTTCTTATAGCAACTATGGTGAGGCAGTCTGCAGTGGCGGTAATCGTCGCTACTACTCCTGCAACACTCAGGACTGTCCCGAGGAGGATCCCGACTTTCGGGCCCTGCAGTGCTCCCGCTTCGATGACCAGAAGTTCGATGGCATATTCCACGAGTGGGTGCCGTACACGAATGCGCCCAATCCGTGCGAGCTAAACTGCATGCCCAAGGGCGAGCGCTTCTACTACCGGCAGAAGGAGAAGGTGGTGGACGGCACTCGGTGCAATGACAAGGATCTGGACGTGTGCGTCGATGGGCAGTGCATGCCTGTGGGCTGCGACATGATGCTTGGCAGCGATGCCAAGGAGGACAAGTGCCGCAAGTGCGGTGGCGATGGAAGCACCTGCAAGACCATCCGCAATACGATTGCCACCAAGGATCTGGCCGCTGGCTACAATGACCTGCTGCTCCTGCCGCAGGGAGCCACCAATATCCGCGTCGAGGAGACGGTGCCGTCCAGCAACTACCTGGCCTGCCGCAACCACAGTGGACACTACTACCTGAACGGAGACTGGCGCATCGACTTCCCCCGACCTATGTTCTTTGCGGACTCGTGGTGGAACTACCAGCGCAAGCCCATGGGCTTCGCAGCGCCCGACCAGCTGACCTGCAGCGGCCCCATCTCGGAGAGCATCTTCATCGTGATGCTGGTGCAGGAGAAGAACATCAGCCTCGACTACGAGTACAGCATCCCGGAGTCGCTCAGTCACTCGCAACCGGACACGCATACGTGGACGCACCTCGAGTTCGGTCCCTGCTCCGCCTCCTGCGGCGGTGGAAGTCAGACGCGCGGTGTGACCTGCAACAACCGCCTCACCCTGGCTGAAGTTAACCCCGCCCTGTGCGATGCCAAGTCCAGGCCCGCCGAAGAGCAGGCTTGTGGCACGGAGCCCTGTGCCCCCCACTGGGTGGAGGGTGAGTGGGGCAAGTGCTCCAAGGGCTGCGGCTCGGATGGCTTCCAAAATAGGACCATCACCTGCGAAAGAATATCCCCTACTGGGTAAGTTAAGAATTCATATATTTCCAATAGATTTACTTCAAATTCTTTGATTTCAGCGAGCATACCGTTGAAGAGGATGCCGTGTGCCTAAAGCAGGTGGGCAACAAGCCGGCCACCACCCAGGAGTGCAATCGCGACGTCAAGAACTGCCCCAAGTACCACCTTGGCCCCTGGACACCCTGTGACAAGCTCTGCGGCGAGGGCAAGCAGACGCGCAAGGTCACCTGCTACATTAAGGAGAACGGACGCAAGAGGGTCCTGCCAGAAGAGGATTGCGTTGAGGAGAAGCCGGAGGCGGAGAAGACTTGCCTGTTGGCACCTTGCGAGGGTGTTGACTGGATCATCTCCCAATGGAGCGGGGTAGGTATTGCTCCCTCTTATCACTACACTCCTTACTAATTTGCAATATCCTTCAGTGCAATGCTTGTGGCCAGAACACGGAGACCCGTACAGCTATCTGCGGCAACAAGGAGGGCAAGGTGTATCCGGAAAAGTTCTGCGAGCCTGAGGTGCCATCTCTGTCCCGACCCTGCAAGTCGCCCAAATGCCAGGCGCAATGGTTCTCCTCGGAGTGGAGCAAGTGCTCTGCTGCCTGCGGCAAGGGCGTCAAGTCTCGCATCGTTATCTGCGGAGAGTTCGATGGCAAGACGGTGACTCCAGCTAGCGATGACTCCAAGTGCGACACGGCATCGAAACCGGAGGCGGAAGAGGAGTGTGAGGGCGTAGAGAAGGAGTGTCCTGGAGAGTGGTTTACTGGTCCTTGGGGAGAGTGCAGCAAGCCTTGTGGTGGTGGAGAGCGAGTTCGTGAAGTCCTTTGTCTATCAAATGGAACCAAGGCCATAAACTGCGACGAATCAAACGTGGAATCCCTATCCGAGAAATGCAACCCAGAAGCCTGCACTGAAGATGAGATCTTGCCCCTGACAAGCACCGACAAACCCATCGAAGATGATGAAGAGGAGTGCGATGAGGATGGTATCGAAATGGTAACAGACAGCTTGTCAGAGGATGGCCAGAGCTCTGATGGCATTGAGTTGGATGGTGAATCCAAGACGGAATCTACCATTGAGGCGGAGGAACTGATGCTAAGTGACAGCCCCGACTCTACTCCGATCGATGAGACTGGCACAACTGTTGAGGGATCCGGAGATGAAGATTCAACTACTGACAGCGGAATTTCCACAGAGGGTAGCGGTGATGACGAAAGCACGTCGGATGCCTCCTCAGATGCCACTTCAGATGCCTCTACCGATCACTCGGGCTCTACGGACATTGACTCTACCACCGGCTCCGGCGATTCCAGCGATTCGACCTCTGAAGGGCCTGAATCGTCGGTCTCCGGTCTTGATGACTCCACTGAAGTGTCTACCGACTCTTCAGGTATTTCTGGTGGATCCACCGATGACTCAAGCTCTACGGAAGCCTCTGTCTCCGGCTCCACAGATGTTTCAGGCTCGACGGATCCTTCAGGCTCTACGGATGGCTCTACAGATGGAGTTACGGATAGCTCGGTTGCCACAGATGGTTCAACTGAATCCTCAGACAAAACTTCTGATGGCAGTGAATCTTCAACTGTAGGTGGTTCCGAGTCTACAGACAGCACCGAGGGAACTACTGAGAAATCCGACCTATCCAGCTCTACGGAGAGTTCTTCGGACGGCACATCTGTCGCCACATCTGACTCTACAGAGTCCTCGTCCTCTACAGAATCCACTTCAGAGGACACCACCAGTTCGGATGCCTCATCCACAACCGACGCTTTCTCAACCAGCGATGCTTCCTCAAGCTCTGATGCCTCCTCAACCACCGAAGTCACCTCTAGTACCGAAGCGGTTTCCTCTTCGGAAGTCACGGCATTGGCCAGCGATGGATCAACGACAGAGGCCAGTTCCACTGACGGTTCTACTGATAGGACCTCTGATGGTTCCACTGACGGATCCACTGATGGTTCAACTGGTGTATCTGGAGAGGACTCTACCACCGATGGTTCGACCGAGATTACCGTTTCTACTGCCTCTACTGAAGCCTCTGAGACTGTCTCTACTGAAAGCACGGAGACTGGTCCTACCGATGATTCAACCACCGAGGGTAGCACCGTTGGGGATGTGTCCGGATCAACGAGCTCAACAGAAGCCTCTGAGTCCACCGCCTCGGAAGCTTCGTCTTCGACTGAACCTACTGGATCCACAGAGCCAACGGAATCCACAGCCTCTTCAGAGGCTTCCTCCACAGGTGCTACTGAGTCCACTGAAAGCACCGAAAGCGCTGGAACCAGTGTCACTACCGAAAGTGGCCCAACCGAGGAGAGTACCTCTGAAGGATCTACCGACAGCACAACAGAGGGATCTACGGATAGTTCTGTATCTACAGACGGCGAAAGCAGTACGACCGACATCTGGAGCTCCACCGACAAGGATGACGAGTCCAGTACACCTTACACTTTCGAGTCTACTGTTTCCAAGGACAAGCCTCGCAAGTGCAAGCCTAAGAAGAGCAACTGCTCCAAGTCTAAGTACGGTTGCTGTCCTGACGGAAAGTCCACTCCCAAGGGACCCTTTGACGAAGGATGTCCCATTGTCAAGACCTGTGCCGACTCCAAGTTTGGTTGTTGTCTTGACGGAGTGTCGCCGGCCAAGGGCAAGGATCACAAGGGTTGTCCCAAGTCCCAGTGTGCCGAGTCCCTATTCGGTTGCTGCCCCGACAAATTCACTGCCGCCGAAGGAGAAGATAACGAGGGATGTCCCGAGACCACTACTGTACCGCCCACAACCACCACTGAGGAATCGAAGCCGGAGACGACAACTGAAGTTGAGGGATCAGGACAGCCTGATTCAGAGAAGTCCTGCTCCTTTGGCGAGTTTGGTTGCTGTCCCGATGCCAAGACCCCCGCCAAGGGCGCCAACTTCGAAGGTTGTGACGCACCACCATCGTCAGGAGTTTCAGAGCCCAGAGGCTGCGACAAGTCTCCGCACGGCTGTTGTCCGGATGGTCGTACAGCTGCCGCCGGTCCGGATGGCCAGGGCTGCTCAGCCTGCACCCGCGAACGCTTCGGTTGCTGTCCGGATGGAAAGACCCCGGCCCACGGTCCCAGCAACGAAGGCTGCTGCCTGGACTCAAGCTTCGGTTGCTGCCCCGACAACATCTTGGCCGCCCGCGGACCCAACCACGAGGGCTGCGAGTGTCACTACACGCCGTACGGCTGCTGTCCCGACAAGAAGTCGCCAGCCCGTGGCTACAACCAGGAGGGATGCGCCTGTGAGACCACCCAACATGGCTGCTGCCCGGACAAGATCACAGCCGCCAAGGGACCCAAGTTCGAGGGCTGCCCGTGCGAAACCACTCAGTTTGGCTGTTGCCCCGACGGCCTCACCTTTGCCAAGGGTCCGCACCACCATGGCTGCCACTGCACCCAGACGGAATTCAAGTGCTGCCAGGACGAGAAAACCCCGGCCAAGGGACCCAACTTCGAGGGCTGCACCTGCCTGGAGACCAAGTTCGGATGCTGTCCCGACGGCGTCAGCACGGCGACGGACGAGAAATTCGGAGGCTGTGAGAATGTCCAGGAGCCGCCCCAGAAGGCGTGTGGTCTACCCAAGGAGACCGGCACCTGCGGCAACTTCAGCGTCAAGTATTACTTCGATACCAACTACGGAGGCTGCGCTCGGTTCTGGTACGGTGGCTGCGAGGGCAACGCCAACCGGTTCGAGAGCGAGGCCGAGTGCAAGGACACCTGCCAGGAGTACACCGGACAGCACGTGTGCCTGCTGCCCAAGAGCGCCGGCCCCTGCTCCGGTTTTACCAAGAAATGGTACTTCGATGTGGACCGCAACCGCTGCGAGGAGTTCCAGTACGGCGGCTGCTATGGCACCAACAATCGGTTTGACAGCCTGGAGCAGTGCCAGAGTACCTGCGCCATCAGCGAGAGCATTCGTGAGTCCAGGGGATCCTCTGATCCGCAAATATATTCATTTTATCCATTTTTCTTTGGTGTAGCTGCTTGCGAGCAACCAGTGGAGAGCGGACCTTGCAACGGAAACTTTGAGCGCTGGTTCTACGACAATCAGACTGACATCTGCCGCCCCTTCACCTACGGCGGCTGCAAGGGCAACAAGAACAACTATCCGACGGAACACGCCTGCAGCTACAACTGCCGCCAGCCGGGCGTGCTCAAAGGTTTGAGATCTGATTTACTATGTGGCGATGTGTTTTTTGTATTGCGGGGTAGTTGGGAGTGTTACTGGCTATGTGCCATGCTTGGGTTTTTACGTATTCTTAAGCTTTATCCTCCTGATTGCTTATCCTGGTTAATGGTATGTTCTTCCCACACTTTCCTTCTTCCTTGCTTGGTTACTTGGTTTATTGTCTATGCGCATGATTGCTTGTTACTTGCTATGCCGACCTTCTGAATCTCCACCCGAACCTCCCACATCACCCAACTCCACGCCCACGTCCACGTCCACCATGCACCCATCCAACCCAGACCAATGCTCGCTTCCTAAGCAAACCGGTGATTGCAGCGAACGACTCGCCAAGTGGCACTTCTCCGAGAGCGAGAAGCGCTGCCTGCCCTTCTACTACACGGGTTGTGGTGGCAACAAGAACAACTTCCCCACCCTGGAGTCCTGCGAGGACCACTGCCCGCGGCAAGTCGGTAAGCTTTATGTGTTGTGTGTGCCGCCGGCGGTTGCTTTAAATGTGTGGTGCACGTCTCCGTCCTCCCAAACACCTTGCCCTACTGACACTCTCTGCCCATCCCCGATCCCCACCAGCCAAAGACATCTGCGAGATCCCAGCCGAGGTGGGCGAGTGCGCCAACTACGTCGCCAACTGGTACTACGACACCAAGGATGCGACCTGTCGCCAGTTCTACTACGGCGGCTGTGGCGGCAACGAGAACCGCTTCCCCACCGAGGAGTCCTGTTTGGCGCGTTGCGAGCGCAAGCCCGAGCCGAGCACCACCACCCAGGCCCCCAGTGCCCTGGACATCTGTGACGAAGTGGCAGCCGTTGGCGAGTGTGATCGCTACGAGATCAAGTGGAGCTTCGACCGGTCTTCTTCTGCCTGCCGTCAGTTCTATTACGGCGGCTGTGGCGGCAATGGCAATCGTTTCGATTCCGAGGCAGCCTGTCTGCAGCGATGCAACACCCAGGAGCCTCCTACTCCGCCTCCTGGCCCATCTAGACAGCCTCCTCCGCCTTCTGTGGGCCAGTGCGAGCAGCCCGCCTCCCCGGGCGAGTGCGGCGAGTGGGTGCTTAAGTGGAACTATAACGCCACGGCGGGTCGCTGCCAGCAGTTCTACTACGGCGGCTGCGGCGGCAACGACAATCGCTTTGAGTCTGAGCAGGATTGCTCTACCCGCTGCTCTCCCAACATAGATAACCGAATCGGCGAAGAGGATCCAGAACGGGAACCAGAGCCCCGACCCGAGACCGACTACTCCAAGTGCTTCTTGGCCTCCGAGCCAGGCAACTGCTACGAGAACGAGACCCGTTGGTTCTACAACAGCCAGGAGGGACTCTGCGACGAGTTCGTCTACACGGGCTGCGGCGGCAATGCCAACAACTATGGCAGCGAGGAGGAGTGCCAGAACGAGTGCAACGATGCCCAGAACACCTGCTCCCTGCCACCTGTGCGCGGTCGCTGCGGAGATCTGTCGCGCCGCTGGTACTTCGATGAGCGCAGCGGCGGCTGTCACGAGTTCGAATTTACAGGATGTCGCGGCAATCGTAATAACTTTGTGTCGGAGGGCGAGTGCTTGTCCTACTGTCGGGATCAGAGTCCAGTGGAACCTCAGCCACCAGCACCGGTAAGATATGCCAAACCAGCTTGCTTTTACTTTGTATTAATCACAAGACATTGCTGTACCTTTAGACCTACTCGGTGTGTGAACAGGCCCCGGAGGCGGGCGAGTGCGACAACCACACCACCGCCTGGTTCTACGATGGAGAGAAGATGGCCTGTACGGCCTTCACCTACAGCGGATGCGGCGGAAACGGAAACCGCTTCGAGTCGCGCGACCAGTGCGAGCGGCAATGCGGAGAGTTCAAGGGAGTGGGTAAGTCTGGGCAGCCGGGGCGGGTAGTGAGTCTTTCAGGTGAACTAATCTGTTGCGTTAGACGTTTGTCACGAACCGGTGTCCACGGGTCCGTGCACCCAGTGGCAGACGCGCTACTACTTCAACCAGCAGACACAGGCCTGCGAGCCGTTTACCTATGGTGGCTGCGATGGCACCGGCAACCGCTTCGACGACCAGTATGAGTGCCAGACGGTCTGCATAGCGGCCCGCGAGCCGACGACTGGCAATGCCAAAGGTAACATTTTCGGGGGGAGGGCGGTATCATTCGAGGAGTTGCTGACCTAACGTTGCTTCTTCTCCGTTTTGCGTAAGTAGAGATCTGCCTGCTGCCAGTAGCGGTGGGCCGCTGCAACGGACCCTCGACGGATGAGCGCCGTTGGTATTACGACGACGCCCACGGCACCTGTGTGTCCTTCATTTACTCGGGTTGCTCCGGCAACCAGAACAACTTCCGGTCGTTTGAGGCATGCACGAATCAGTGCGGAAGTAAGCCTGTCCTCCACCTCTGCACTTCTTAATCTCGACACTCCTGCACCTCTGCACCAGAGAGCACTCTGCACCCACACCCCCGAATGCACCTCGCACTTAGACCGCTCACCAAAACCCGCTTGTCTTTGTAGAACTTTGAAGTAGCATCCGTAGTTTCAATAGAGCACTTTCACTAGGCTTAAGACTTGCACGGGCTACGGGATTGGGGCTCTTAGCGTTGATGCTGTTCCTACTGAACAGATCCATTCCACCCTTTCTTTCGCAGGACCCGTCGACAACAATAACGCCGACAACGAGGTGCGGCAGGGCCAGTGCGACAGCTACGAGACCGAGTGCCAAGAGCTCCGCTGTCCCTACGGCGTGCGCCACGAGGCTGCCCGATCCCAGCCAGAGTGCACGCAGTGCGTCTGCGAGAATCCTTGCGACAGTCAGAATTGTCCGGAGGGCCAGCAGTGCGCCATTGAGGTGGGTGGCTCTGGTGACCGCCAGTTCGTCCCCGTCTGCCGTGATGTGACCAAGCCTGGCGAGTGTCCCTACCTCTCGGCTAATGCCAGCGGCTGTGCTCGGGAGTGCTACAGCGATGCCGACTGCCGTGGCGACAACAAGTGCTGCAGCGATGGCTGCGGTCAGCTCTGTGTGCGTCCTGGTCGCCCTACGCTGCCGCCCAGCACCCATGCCCCAGTGGTCGTCTATCCTGGTGACAGCAGGGCCGCCCTGGAGCCAAAAGAACCACAGGAATTGGACGTGCAGACCTCCATCGGTGGTATTGCCGTGCTGCGCTGCTTCGCCACTGGCAATCCGGCGCCGAACATCACCTGGTCCCTCAAGAACGTGGTGGTGAGTTGCCATTCTTTGAGCTACTCTAAGCCCTGTTGTGCATGTCCTGATTAATTGATTTGTAGATCGATACGACCCAAGGCCGCTATGTTCTGACTTCGAACGGTGATCTGACCATCGTCCAGGTGCGTCAAACGGATGATGGCACCTACGTCTGTGTGGCCAGCAATGGCCTGGGAGAGCCGGTGCGTCGAGAGGTTGCCCTTCAAGTAACAGGTATGTTTTTAACGAAGTGCCCCAATGGGTGTACCTTTAGAAAACCACTTATGTAAGGCAAATGGTATGATTTTGGCCAATTAGAGATCCCAGATTATTTATGGTTGGTCTTTCCAACTATGCCTTTGTGGTTTCCATTCGGTGTTGGCTATTTGTAACTAACTGCTTCACATTGCATCCTTTGCGCATGCTGCCTGCTTTTTTAATCCCTGCTTGCATCTTGGTGATGGTAGCTCCCGTTGACTTCCCCGCCTACATTTACGGCGACAAGAACGTGACCCAGATCGTCCAGCTGAACCGTCCGGCGGTGATCCGCTGCCCGGCCGGTGGCCATCCGCAGCCGCACGTGAGCTGGTGGCGCAACAACCAGATCTTTGGTTTCAACGCCAACGACCGTGCCGAGATGGCCCGCGACTACTCGCTGGTCTTTAACACGATCCAATTGTCGGATCTGGGTCTGTACACCTGTGAGGTGTACAACAAACGGCGTCCGGTATCGCTGCGCGTCACGCTGAAGGCAGTGGGTCCTGCCCGCGCTGTGAGCCACGAGGATGCTCAGTATCTGCAGTACGTTCTGGACCCGGCCACAGCGCCGGTTACCCAGCGTCCCAGCTATCCCTACCGACCCACTCGACCGGCCTATGTGCCTCCTCCCACCGGTAAGTAGAAAGTGCTGCATGCTTTTCCTAGCCTGGCATGGGTATGTTCTGGTTTGTTGTGAAGTGTGGGTCTTGGGCTAGTGATTATAATATCTTCTGTGTGATTCGTAGTCAATGTCCATGCCGTGGTGGCTCTGGATCCGAAGAACAGCTACACAGCCGGCTCCAGCATAGCTATGAGCTGCTCTGTGGAGGGCTATCCGGCTCCGAATGTGACCTGGGCCAAGGACGGCGTGCCTCTGTACGAGAATGAGCGTGTGCAAATTACAGGTTAGATTGCTGAGTTGAAGATCTGAACTGTTTAATTTATTTGTTGTTAAATTCCAATAACCACAGCCCAGCCCCATCGTCTGGTACTGAGTGATGTGACCGCCGAGGACTCGGGCACCTACATCTGCCGGGCCAGCAACGCGTACACGTACGCCAACAGCCAGGTGAAGGTGAACATTCAATGTAAGTATTGCTTTACGGGATAATTAAAGTAAATTAAAAAAAATATTAATAAAAAATCCCCTCCCTGCAGCTGTCATACCCGTCTCACCCGAGTGCATCGACAATCCGTACTTCGCCAACTGCAAGCTGATCGTCCAGGGCAAGTACTGCGTGAACGCGTACTACCGCAAGTTCTGCTGCCGATCCTGCACCCTGGCAGGCCAGATCCAGTCGCCTCATCCCAATGCCCTGTAATTCCACGCCTTGCAGATTTTGATTTTCACATTGAATTTGAGTTGAGTTGAACGCAAGAATAATTGGATCGACATTCTCGGGCAGCCTGGCAGACCGAGCCGGCTGTCCTTTTAATAGCAGAGAGACCAAAAAGCCATAGCCATAGCCTTACAGATCAAGAACGAACGAACTTGTAGTATTTACCTTCTTCCAGAGCAAAAAGCAAATAGTATTAGTGTTTTTTATGTTTGTGTTCCTATTTATTCTTGATTACGGAGTAACCCTAAATTCAAAGCATCAAGAAAAGCGGCTAAAACGAATTTGCATTCTACCTTTTTTCTAGTTCTACGACATTTCTGTGCAACGATTAAAGCATTTAAGCCTAAAACGAATAATTGTAAATAAATTAAAAGTACATAATAAAGAGTGCATATTGTATAAACAAGCCATTGTTATTCTTCGCACTCACCAAATTCAAAGGCCAAGGCATCTGGCAACACTGTGGGCCAAGGGGTTATTGATTTTTCCGAGCTTTCCCCACCGCAGCTGTTCGCCGGAGCCTGCGCCCTGCGCTCCGGGGTTGATTTGGGAGATTGGAGTTCGGAGTAGCAGAAGAAGACAATAAAAAAATTGTTTGTATTGCCATCGCGTGCAATTGGATTTGGAAAGTAAGTTTAACAGAGTTTCACAGAGTCCAGCCAGAGTTAGCGAAATGGAGGACAGCGGCATCGATAGCGAGGACAGGCAGTCCAACATCTACGAGGACGGGGCCGCAGGCCTGCTGGTAAGTGACAACAACAAACGGCCTCGCTCGAAACAATGCAATTTTCCACGGACAACGTCAATGCAGAAAACGGCCAGCGGAGCCCCCAAGCATATGTCGGATCTCGAGTTTGAGGTGGCTTTCAGGGGCGCCAGCAAGGTGTATGCCCCCACGACCATAGAAATCGATGAGGAAGAAGAAGCGGCCGCCGCCACCGGTCGGGGCCACGAACCACCAAACACCTGCCGCATTCTGCAGCGTAAGCTGGAGCTGAAGGTCGAGCGGGCCCGGCGGAATTACACCCAGTTCCAGGAAGAGCAGGTGACCTACCGAGAGTCCGAGCAGGATCGAGCGTCAAAGTACAATAAAGTCTTCTCCTCGTTCAGGCCACCAAGACGCAGTCGTCCACCCTGATACCGATCAATCGACTTCCCATTCCCGGCGAGCCCGAGCAGAAGCCTCTTGTGGATTACAAGTCTGAGAGCAGCGACGAGGCCGAGGAGATATCCTTCTTCCCAGCCCAGCTGAAGCGGTCCAAGCGGCGCCAGCAGAACCACGAGCTTACCGACACCTTTAGCATACAGGAAATGACCATTGACTCGGACCTGGAGTCGGATGACAGTGCGGGCACCCAGAATCTCGAACTCCTGCTGCCCTCCATGAAGTCCACCATTTTTGACAAGTTCAAGAGCTGCTTCGGCTGCTGGCGGCGCAGGTAATGCCAGGAGAAGCGGAGGCATATCAGGCGGTTCAGGCACAAATCACGTTATTGACAGGCACTAGCAACCTACGTACTTAATAATGATAAACTCCATTGCCACTACAGAGCTGTAAACATAGATATATTTGGCTTTAGTAAATTCCATTCGATAAATATTAATCAATACTGAAGAGCCACTCCGTGTTTTATTTTTTATTTCCCTGCAGGGTACTAGAATTCCGTCTTGAAGCTTGCAACGCGGTGAAGAAGTCATTTCCCACCCTATAATTCATATATATTCATGATCAGCATCAACTGACGAGTTGATCTAGGCATGCCCGACATAAACAAAAAAATTACACTTTTTTTACGTTATAAGGGGTTATCGTTAAAATTCTGAAAATTAAAAATATTATAATAAAAAAAAATGTTTACTAAGAAAAACCAACATAAAATTTCTGAATTAAAATTACTACTTTTTTGGCTTAGCTATGATCGATTATTATAATCAAATTGCAAGCTGCAGCAGGGCGCGCCTGTATTCCTTATGTATGTATGTGTTTTGATTTATTTCTACATAAAAATTATTGGAAATATATAATAATAATATATAATATAATAAAGGTGCATATTTTAGGCTGAAGAGATTGGCGACAATAAATAGAAAAAAGTGTATACTTTTGGAGCTTATCTAATTCCATATATATAATGTGCCTGTCAAACTTTTTAAATTGGATCAGGCACATGGGACCACTGCATTCAAAACTGTTCCCCTGCCGAAAAGTATGCCGTGTCATTTAATTTTCGGCTGTTGCATATTAATTCGGCCTAAAAGATGCATCATATATATAATTATATTATATACTATAATACGGGTGCATCTTTTAGGCTGAAGCGATTTGCGACAATAAAAAGAAAAAAGTGCATACTTTTGGGGCTTATCTAATTCCATATATATACTGTGCTTGTAAAACTGTTTAAATTGGATCAGGCAATTGGGACCACTGCATCCAAAACTGTTCCCCCGCCGAAAAGTATGCCGTGTATTGTCATTCTCTCGCCTTGCATATTAATTCAGCCGAAAAGATGCATCATTATATGCCCATCCAATTGGATTGCGTTTAATTCTAGCATACTTTTATGCAGCAGAAAGCAGATGACATTTTAAAAGTTTGCAGCAAAGTTAATCCTTCTTCTGCCGCTTTCTGTGCTCGAAAATGAGCAGTTGATTAATTTTTACAGAAAATATCAATAATAAGGAATCGATTTGCCTACAAAAAAAATAACCTTATTCGCACAACATTTTCAAGGCAACAACAATTTTTCCAAATACATAAATTGTCCATATATCGGCCAAAAAGAATTGTCCGTTTCTTTATTCCCTATACAAGGCAGCGACTAACATACATATGTGTATAGCTCTTTGCTAAAAAATGTCACCAATGATGCTCATCTAGCTATAATGTTCTGTTCGGATAAAATGGCATCTTACCTGCCATCCGAGATACTTAACTAGCTTTTTGGGAATCCGAAGTTTTTCATAACCGAGCCAAACAAAGATCAAATTTAATTTGGAAAGGTTTTTTGTGCTCGATTTTATTGCGTTAACAAATCGGCACACTAAATTAATAATTTTTTTAAATTACCAAATTTGCCAATTTTTGCAAATTTTAACGATGTAACCCCTTACATTTTTTTTTTTAAATGCTAAATTTTTTGTTCCTTTCAAACTTGGCTAGATCGATTCAGCTATATGATGATCAAGAATATATATGACTTATAGGTTTGGTTTTTTCTTCTTGGTTTTTAAATGCGAACATTTCTGCATTTAAAACTCGATATCTAATTTTTGGCAAATTTTTGACAATTTTAACGATGTAACCCCTTAAATTTTTTTCAAAAATTGGGTCAATTTTTCTTTGGTCCGGACATGGCTAGATCGATTCAGCTATTGATGCTGATCAAGAATATATATGACTTATAGGGTCGGAAATGACTCCTTCACCTTTTTTCAAGCTTCTGACTAAAATTATAATACCCTGCAAGGGTACATATATAAACGTTCAAACGAACATTTCAGTCTGCCGGCTGTCACTTTTGCTAGGCCAATATTTCATTCGATACTTTACATTTCGAAATGCGAAAACTCGAAAATAATGTATGCAAAAGGTCTCAGTTACCAGGCGAATAGAAATGGTAGATAGCAGCTTCTGAAACTCTTATACTTCAGCCAAGTTTCAAACCCCATATTTTTGTGAGTCAATTTTATGGGTAAATCTAAGCTTAAAAATGTCATAACTCCATCAAAAAAGCATTCAATTCGATTCGGACAGCTTTTCTGTGCTAGTGTTTACTAGCTTAATAAATTTGCATACTGAGTTGAAAGTGTTGAGAAATCAAAATTTTTTGACAATTTTAACGATGTAACCCCTTACATTTTTTTCAAAAATTGGGTCAAATTTTTTGGCTGAAAATTGCTAACACCTTCAACGGTTTTATGATCATAACTTGGCTAAAACTCAACCGATTTGAGTCTGGTTTGGTTTTTTCTTCTTGGTTTTTAAATGCAAACATTTCTGCATTTAAAACTCGATATCTAATTTTTGGCCAATTTTTGACAATTTTAACGATGTAACCCCTTACATTTTTTTCAAAAATTGGCTCAAATTTTTTGGCTGAAAATTGCTAACACCTTCAACGGTTTTATGATCATAACTTGGCTAAAACTCAACCGATTTGAGTCTGGTTTGGTTTTTTCTTCTTGGTTTTTAAATGCGAACATTTCTGCATTTAAAACTCGATATCTAATTTTTGGCCAATTTTTGACAATTTTAACGATGTAACCCCTTACATTTTTTTCAAAAATTGGCTCTAATTTTTTGGCTGAAAATTGCTAACACCTTCAACGGTTTTATGATCATAACTTGGCTAAAACTCAACCGATTTGAGTCTGGTTTGGTTTTTTCTTCTTGGTTTTTAAATGCGAACATTTCTGCATTTAAAACTCGATATCTAATTTTTGGCCAATTTTTGACAATTTTAACGATGTAACCCCTTACATTTTTTTCAAAAATTGGGTCAAATTTTTTGGCTGAAAATTGCTAACACCTTCAACGGTTTTATGATCATAACTTGGCTAAAACTCAACCGATTTGAGTCTGGTTTGGTTTTTTCTTCTTGGTTTTTAAATGCGAACATTTCTGCATTTAAAACTCGATATCTAATTTTTTGCCAATTTTTGACAATTTTAACGATGTAACCCCTTACATTTTTTTCAAAAATTGGCTCAAATTTTTTGGCTGAAAATTGCTAACACCTTCAACGGTTTTATGATCATAACTTGGCTAAAACTCAACCGATTTGAGTCTGGTTTGGTTTTTTCTTCTTGGTTTTTAAATGCGAACATTTCTGCATTTAAAACTCGATATCTAATTTTTGGCCAATTTTTGACAATTTTAACGATGTAACCCCTTACATTTTTTTCAAAAATTGGGTCAATTTTTTCTTTGGTCCGGACATGGCTAGATCGATTCAGCTTTTGATGCTGATCAAGAATATATATGACTTATAGGGTCGGAAATGACTCCTTCACCTTTTTTCAAGCTTCTGACTAAAATTATAATACCCTGCAAGGGTACATATATAAACGTCCAAACGAACATTTCAGAGTCTGCCAGCTGTCACTTTTGCTAGGCCAATATTTCATTCGATACTTTACATTTCGAAATGCGAAAACTCGAAAATAATGTATGCAAAAGGTCTCAGTTACCAGGCGAATAGAAATGGTAGATAGCAGCTTCTGAAACTCTTATACTTCAGCCAAGTTTCAAACCCCATATTTTTGTGAGTCAATTTTATGGGTAAATCTAAGCTTAAAAATGTCATAACTCCATCAAAAAAGCATTCAATTCGATTCGGACAGCTTTTCTGTGCTAGTGTTTACTAGCTTAATAAATTTGCATACTGAGTTGAAAGTGTTGAGAAATCAAAATTTTTTGCCAATTTTTGACAATTTTAACGATGTAACCCCTTACATTTTTTTCAAAAATTGGGTCAAATTTTTTGGCTGAAAATTGCTAACACCTTCAACAGTTTTATGATCATAACTTGGCTAAAACTCAACCGATTTGAGTCTGGTTTGGTTTTTTCTTCTTGGTTTTTAAATGCGAACATTTCTGCATTTAAAACTCGATATCTAATTTTTGGCCAATTTTTGACAATTTTAACGATGTAACCCCTTAAATTTTTTTCAAAAATTGGGTCAATTTTTTTGGCTGAAAATTGCTAACACCTTCAACGGTTTTATGATCATAACTTGGCTAAAACTCAACCGATTTGAGTCTGGTTTGGTTTTTTCTTCTTGGTTTTTAAATGCGAACATTTCTGCATTTAAAACTCGATATCTAATTTTTGGCCAATTTTTGACAATTTTAACGATGTAACCCCTTACATTTTTTTCAAAAATTGGCTCTAATTTTTTGGCTGAAAATTGCTAACACCTTCAACGGTTTTATGATCATAACTTGGCTAAAACTCAACCGATTTGAGTCTGGTTTGGTTTTTTCTTCTTGGTTTTTAAATGCGAACATTTCTGCATTTAAAACTCGATATCTAATTTTTGCCAATTTTTGACAATTTTAACGATGTAACCCCTTACATTTTTTTCAAAAATTGGGTCAATTTTTTCTTTGGTCCGGACATGGCTAGATCGATTCAGCTTTTGATGCTGATCAAGAATATATATGACTTATAGGGTCGGAAATGACTCCTTCACCTTTTTTCAAGCTTCTGACTAAAATTATAATACCCTGCAAGGGTACATATATAAACGTCCAAACGAACATTTCAGAGTCTGCCAGCTGTCACTTTTGCTAGGCCAATATTTCATTCGATACTTTACATTTCGAAATGCGAAAACTCGAAAATAATGTATGCAAAAGGTCTCAGTTACCAGGCGAATAGAAATGGTAGATAGCAGCTTCTGAAACTCTTATACTTCAGCCAAGTTTCAAACCCCATATTTTTGTGAGTCAATTTTATGGGTAAATCTAAGCTTAAAAATGTCATAACTCCATCAAAAAAGCATTCAATTGGATTCGGACAGCTTTTCTGTGCTAGTGTTTACTAGCTTAATAAATTTGCATACTGAGTTGAAAGTGTTGAGAAATCAAAATTTTTTGCCAATTTTTGACAATTTTAACGATGTAACCCCTTAAATTTTTTTCAAAAATTGGGTCAATTTTTTTGGCTGAAAATTGCTAACACCTTCAACGGTTTTATGATCATAACTTGGCTAAAACTCAACCGATTTGAGTCTGGTTTGGTTTTTTCTTCTTGGTTTTTAAATGCGAACATTTCTGCATTTAAAACTCGATATCTAATTTTTGGCCAATTTTTGACAATTTTAACGATGTAACCCCTTACATTTTTTTCAAAAATTGGCTCTAATTTTTTGGCTGAAAATTGCTAACACCTTCAACGGTTTTATGATCATAACTTGGCTAAAACTCAACCGATTTGAGTCTGGTTTGGTTTTTTCTTCTTGGTTTTTAAATGCGAACATTTCTGCATTTAAAACTCGATATCTAATTTTTGCCAATTTTTGACAATTTTAACGATGTAACCCCTTACATTTTTTTCAAAAATTGGGTCAAATTTTTTGGCTGAAAATTGCTAACACCTTCAACGGTTTTATGATCATAACTTGGCTAAAACTCAACCGATTTGAGTCTGGTTTGGTTTTTTCTTCTTGGTTTTTAAATGCGAACATTTCTGCATTTAAAACTCGATATCTAATTTTTGGCCAATTTTTGACAATTTTAACGATGTAACCCCTTACATGTTTTTCAAAAATTGGCTCTAATTTTTTGGCTGAAAATTGCTAACACCTTCAACGGTTTTATGATCATAACTTGGCTAAAACTCAACCGATTTGAGTCTGGTTTGGTTTTTTCTTCTTGGTTTTTAAATGCGAACATTTCTGCATTTAAAACTCGATATCTAATTTTTTGCCAATTTTTGACAATTTTAACGATGTAACCCCTTACATTTTTTTCAAAAATTGGGTCAATTTTTTCTTTGGTCCGGACATGGCTAGATCGATTCAGCTTTTGATGCTGATCAAGAATATATATGACTTATAGGGTCGGAAATGACTCCTTCACCTTTTTTCAAGCTTCTGACTAAAATTATAATACCCTGCAAGGGTACATATATAAACGTCCAAACGAACATTTCAGAGTCTGCCAGCTGTCACTTTTGCTAGGCCAATATTTCATTCGATACTTTACATTTCGAAATGCGAAAACTCGAAAATAATGTATGCAAAAGGTCTCAGTTACCAGGCGAATAGAAATGGTAGATAGCAGCTTCTGAAACTCTTATACTTCAGCCAAGTTTCAAACCCCATATTTTTGTGAGTCAATTTTATGGGTAAATCTAAGCTTAAAAATGTCATAACTCCATCAAAAAAGCATTCAATTGGATTCGGACAGCTTTTCTGTGCTAGTGTTTACTAGCTTAATAAATTTGCATACTGAGTTGAAAGTGTTGAGAAATCAAAATTTTTTGCCAATTTTTGACAATTTTAACGGTGTAACCCCTTACATTTTTTTCAAAAATTGGGTCAAATTTTTTGGCTGAAAATTGCTAACACCTTCAACAGTTTTATGATCATAACTTGGCTAAAACTCAACCGATTTGAGTCTGGTTTGGTTTTTTCTTCTTGGTTTTTAAATGCGAACATTTCTGCATTTAAAACTCGATATCTAATTTTTGGCCAATTTTTGACAATTTTAACGATGTAACCCCTTAAATTTTTTTCAAAAATTGGGTCAATTTTTTTGGCTGAAAATTGCTAACACCTTCAACGGTTTTATGATCATAACTTGGCTAAAACTCAACCGATTTGAGTCTGGTTTGGTTTTTTCTTCTTGGTTTTTAAATGCGAACATTTCTGCATTTAAAACTCGATATCTAATTTTTGGCAAATTTTTGACAATTTTAACGATGTAACCCCTTAAATTTTTTTCAAAAATTGGGTCAATTTTTCTTTGGTCCGGACATGGCTAGATCGATTCAGCTATTGATGCTGATCAAGAATATATATGACTTATAGGGTCGGAAATGACTCCTTCACCTTTTTTCAAGCTTCTGACTAAAATTATAATACCCTGCAAGGGTACATATATAAACGTCCAAACGAACATTTCAGAGTCTGCCAGCTGTCACTTTTGCTAGGCCAATATTTCATTCGATACTTTACATTTCGAAATGCGAAAACTCGAAAATAATGCATGCAAAAGGTCTCAGTTACCAGGCGAATAGAAATGGTAGATAGCAGCTTCTGAAACTCTTATACTTCAGCCAAGTTTCAAACCCCATATTTTTGTGAGTCATTTTTATGGGTAAATCTAAGCTTAAAAATGTCATAACTCCATCAAAAAAGCATTCAATTCGATTCGGACAGCTTTTCTGTGCTAGTGTTTACTAGCTTAATAAATTTGCATACTGAGTTGAAAGTGTTGAGAAATCAAAATTTTTTGCCAATTTTTGACAATTTTAACGATGTAACATTTTTTTTCAAAAATTGGGTCAAATTTTTTGGCTGAAAATTGCTAACACCTTCAACGGTTTTATGATCATAACTTGGCTAAAACTCAACCGATTTGAGTCTGGTTTGGTTTTTCTTCTTGGTTTTTAAATGCGAACATTTCTGCATTTAAAACTCGATATCTAATTTTTGACCAATTTTTGACAATTTTAACGATGTAACCCCTTACATTTTTTTCAAAAATTGGGTCAAATTTTTTGGCTGAAAATTGCTAACACCTTCAACGGTTTTATGATCATAACTTGGCTAAAACTCAACCGATTTGAGTCTGGTTTGGTTTTTTCTTCTTGGTTTTTAAATGCGAACATTTCTGCATTTAAAACTCGATATCTAATTTTTGGCAAATTTTTGACAATTTTAACGATGTAACCCCTTAAATTTTTTTCAAAAATTGGGTCAATTTTTCTTTGGTCCGGACATGGCTAGATCGATTCAGCTATTGATGCTGATCAAGAATATATATGACTTATAGGGTCGGAAATGACTCCTTCACCTTTTTTCAAGCTTCTGACTAAAATTATAATACCCTGCAAGGGTACATATATAAACGTTCAAACGAACATTTCAGTCTGCCAGCTGTCACTTTTGCTAGGCCAATATTTCATTCGATACTTTACATTTCGAAATGCGAAAACTCGAAAATAATGCATGCAAAAGGTCTCAGTTACCAGGCGAATAGAAATGGTAGATAGCAGCTTCTGAAACTCTTATACTTCAGCCAAGTTTCAAACCCCATATTTTTGTGAGTCATTTTTATGGGTAAATCTAAGCTTAAAAATGTCATAACTCCATCAAAAAAGCATTCAATTCGATTCGGACAGCTTTTCTGTGCTAGTGTTTACTAGCTTAATAAATTTGCATACTGAGTTGAAAGTGTTGAGAAATCAAAATTTTTTGACAATTTTAACGATGTAACCCCTTACATTTTTTTCAAAAATTGGGTCAAATTTTTTGGCTGAAAATTGCTAACACCTTCAACGGTTTTATGATCATAACTTGGCTAAAACTCAACCGATTTGAGTCTGGTTTGGTTTTTTCTTCTTGGTTTTTAAATGCGAACATTTCTGCATTTAAAACTCGATATCTAATTTTTGGCCAATTTTTGACAATTTTAACGATGTAACCCCTTACATTTTTTTCAAAAATTGGGTCAATTTTTTCTTTGGTCCGGACATGGCTAGATCGATTCAGCTATTGATGCTGATCAAGAATATATATGACTTATAGGGTCGGAAATGACTCCTTCACCTTTTTTCAAGCTTCTGACTAAAATTATAATACCCTGCAAGGGTACATATATAAACGTTCAAACGAACATTTCAGTCTGCCAGCTGTCACTTTTGCTAGGCCAATATTTCATTCGATACTTTACATTTCGAAATGCGAAAACTCGAAAATAATGTATGCAAAAGGTCTCAGTTACCAGGCGAATAGAAATGGTAGATAGCAGCTTCTGAAACTCTTATACTTCAGCCAAGTTTCAAACCCCATATTTTTGTGAGTCAATTTTATGGGTAAATCTAAGCTTAAAAATGTCATAACTCCATCAAAAAAGCATTCAATTCGATTCGGACAGCTTTTCTGTGCTAGTGTTTACTAGCTTAATAAATTTGCATACTGAGTTGAAAGTGTTGAGAAATCAAAATTATTTGCCAATTTTTGACAATTTTAACGATGTAACCCCTTACATTTTTTTCAAAAATTGGGTCAAATTTTTTGGCTGAAAATTGCTAACACCTTCAACAGTTTTATGATCATAACTTGGCTAAAACTCAACCGATTTGAGTCTGGTTTGGTTTTTTCTTCTTGGTTTTTAAATGCGAACATTTCTGCATTTAAAACTCGATATCTAATTTTTGGCCAATTTTTGACAATTTTAACGATTTAACCCCTTACATTTTTTTCAAAAATTGGGTCAAATTTTTTTGGCTGAAAATTGCTAACACCTACAACGGTTTTATGATCATAACTTGGCTAAAACTCAACCGATTTGAGTCTGGTTTGGTTTTTTCTTCTTGGTTTTTAAATGCGAACATTTCTGCATTTAAAACTCGATATCTAATTTTTTGCCAATTTTTGACAATTTTAACGATGTAACCCCTTAAATTTTTTTCAAAAATTGGGTCAATTTTTTCTTTGGTCCGGACATGGCTAGATCGATTCAGCTTTTGATGCTGATCAAGAATATATATGACTTATAGGGTCGGAAATGACTCCTTCACCTTTTTTCAAGCTTCTGACTAAAATTATAATACCCTGCAAGGGTACATATATAAACGTCCAAACGAACATTTCAGAGTCTGCCAGCTGTCACTTTTGCTAGGCCAATATTTCATTCGATACTTTACATTTCGAAATGCGAAAACTCGAAAATAATGTATGCAAAAGGTCTCAGTTACCAGGCGAATAGAAATGGTAGATAGCAGCTTCTGAAACTCTTATACTTCAGCCAAGTTTCAAACCCCATATTTTTGTGAGTCAATTTTATGGGTAAATCTAAGCTTAAAAATGTCATAACTCCATCAAAAAAGCATTCAATTGGATTCGGACAGCTTTTCTGTGCTAGTGTTTACTAGCTTAATAAATTTGCATACTGAGTTGAAAGTGTTGAGAAATCAAAATTTTTTGCCAATTTTTGACAATTTTAACGATGTAACCCCTTACATTTTTTTCAAAAATTGGGTCAAATTTTTTGGCTGAAAATTGCTAACACCTTCAACGGTTTTATGATCATAACTTGGCTAAAACTCAACCGATTTGAGTCTGGTTTGGTTTTTTCTTCTTGGTTTTTAAATGCGAACATTTCTGCATTTAAAACTCGATATCTAATTTTTGGCCAATTTTTGACAATTTTAACGATGTAACCCCTTACATTTTTTTCAAAAATTGGGTCAAATTTGTTGGCTGAAAATTGCTAACACCTTCAACGGTTTTATGATCATAACTTGGCTAAAACTCAACCGATTTGAGTCTGGTTTGGTTTTTTCTTCTTGGTTTTTAAATGCGAACATTTCTGCATTTAAAACTCGATATCTAATTTTTGGCCAATTTTTGACAATTTTAACGATGTAACCCCTTACATTTTTTTCAAAAATTGGGTCAAATTTTTTGGCTGAAAATTGCTAACACCTTCAACGGTTTTATGATCATAACTTGGCTAAAACTCAACCGATTTGAGTCTGGTTTGGTTTTTTCTTCTTGGTTTTTAAATGCGAACATTTCTGCATTTAAAACTCGATATCTAATTTTTTGCCAATTTTTGACAATTTTAACGATGTAACCCCTTACATTTTTTTCAAAAATTGGCTCAAATTTTTTGGCTGAAAATTGCTAACACCTTCAACGGTTTTATGATCATAACTTGGCTAAAACTCAACCGATTTGAGTCTGGTTTGGTTTTTTCTTCTTGGTTTTTAAATGCGAACATTTCTGCATTTAAAACTCGATATCTAATTTTTTGCCAATTTTTGACAATTTTAACGATGTAACCCCTTACATTTTTTTCAAAAATTGGCTCAAATTTTTTGGCTGAAAATTGCTAACACCTTCAACGGTTTTATGATCATAACTTGGCTAAAACTCAACCGATTTGAGTCTGGTTTGGTTTTTTCTTCTTGGTTTTTAAATGCGAACATTTCTGCATTTAAAACTCGATATCTAATTTTTTGCCAATTTTTGACAATTTTAACGATGTAACCCCTTACATTTTTTTCAAAAATTGGGTCAATTTTTTCTTTGGTCCGGACATGGCTAGATCGATTCAGCTTTTGATGCTGATCAAGAATATATATGACTTATAGGGTCGGAAATGACTCCTTCACCTTTTTTCAAGCTTCTGACTAAAATTATAATACCCTGCAAGGGTACATATATAAACGTCCAAACGAACATTTCAGAGTCTGCCAGCTGTCACTTTTGCTAGGCCAATATTTCATTCGATACTTTACATTTCGAAATGCGAAAACTCGAAAATAATGTATGCAAAAGGTCTCAGTTACCAGGCGAATAGAAATGGTAGATAGCAGCTTCTGAAACTCTTATACTTCAGCCAAGTTTCAAACCCCATATTTTTGTGAGTCAATTTTATGGGTAAATCTAAGCTTAAAAATGTCATAACTCCATCAAAAAAGCATTCAATTGGATTCGGACAGCTTTTCTGTGCTAGTGTTTACTAGCTTAATAAATTTGCATACTGAGTTGAAAGTGTTGAGAAATCAAAATTTTTTGCCAATTTTTGACAATTTTAACGATGTAACCCCTTACATTTTTTTCAAAAATTGGGTCAAATTTTTTGGCTGAAAATTGCTAACACCTTCAACGGTTTTATGATCATAACTTGGCTAAAACTCAACCGATTTGAGTCTGGTTTGGTTTTTTCTTCTTGGTTTTTAAATGCGAACATTTCTGCATTTAAAACTCGATATCTAATTTTTGGCCAATTTTTGACAATTTTAACGATGTAACCCCTTACATTTTTTTCAAAAATTGGGTCAAATTTTTTTGGCTGAAAATTGCTAACACCTACAACGGTTTTATGATCATAACTTGGCTAAAACTCAACCGATTTGAGTCTGGTTTGGTTTTTTCTTCTTGGTTTTTAAATGCGAATATTTCTGCATTTAAAACTCGATATCTAATATTTTGCCAATTTTTGACAATTTTAACGATGTAACCCCTTACATTTTTTTCAAAAATTGGGTCAAATTTTTTGGCTGAAAATTGCTAACACCTTCAACGGTTTTATGATCATAACTTGGCTAAAACTCAACCGATTTGAGTGTGGTTTGGTTTTTTCTTCTTGGTTTTTAAATGCGAACATTTCTGCATTTAAAACTCGATATCTAATTTTTTGCCAATTTTTGACAATTTTAACGATGTAACCCCTTACATTTTTTTCAAAAATTGGCTCAAATTTTTTGGCTGAAAATTGCTAACACCTTCAACGGTTTTATGATCATAACTTGGCTAAAACTCAACCGATTTGAGTCTGGTTTGGTTTTTTCTTCTTGGTTTTTAAATGCAAACATTTCTGCATTTAAAACTCGATATCTAATTTTTGGCCAATTTTTGACAATTTTAACGATGTAACCCCTTACATTTTTTTCAAAAATTGGCTCAAATTTTTTGGCTGAAAATTGCTAACACCTTCAACGGTTTTATGATCATAACTTGGCTAAAACTCAACCGATTTGAGTCTGGTTTGGTTTTTTCTTCTTGGTTTTTAAATGCGAACATTTCTGCATTTAAAACTCGATATCTAATTTTTGGCCAATTTTTGACAATTTTAACGATGTAACCCCTTACATTTTTTTCAAAAATTGGCTCAAATTTTTTGGCTGAAAATTGCTAACACCTTCAACGGTTTTATGATCATAACTTGGCTAAAACTCAACCGATTTGAGTCTGGTTTGGTTTTTTCTTCTTGGTTTTTAAATGCGAACATTTCTGCATTTAAAACTCGATATCTAATTTTTGGCAAATTTTTGACAATTTTAACGATGTAACCCCTTAAATTTTTTTCAAAAATTGGGTCAATTTTTCTTTGGTCCGGACATGGCTAGATCGATTCAGCTATTGATGCTGATCAAGAATATATATGACTTATAGGGTCGGAAATGACTCCTTCACCTTTTTTCAAGCTTCTGACTAAAATTATAATACCCTGCAAGGGTACATATATAAACGTCCAAACGAACATTTCAGAGTCTGCCAGCTGTCACTTTTGCTAGGCCAATATTTCATTCGATACTTTACATTTCGAAATGCGAAAACTCGAAAATAATGTATGCAAAAGGTCTCAGTTACCAGGCGAATAGAAATGGTAGATAGCAGCTTCTGAAACTCTTATACTTCAGCCAAGTTTCAAACCCCATATTTTTGTGAGTGAATTTTATGGGTAAATCTAAGCTTAAAAATGTCATAACTCCATCAAAAAAGCATTCAATTCGATTCGGACAGCTTTTCTGTGCTAGTGTTTACTAGCTTAATAAATTTGCATACTGAGTTGAAAGTGTTGAGAAATCAAAATTTTTTGCCAATTTTTGACAATTTTAACGATGTAACCCCTTACATTTTTTTCAAAAATTGGGTCAAATTTTTTGGCTGAAAATTGCTAACACCTTCAACGGTTTTATGATCATAACTTGGCTAAAACTCAACCGATTTGAGTCTGGTTTGGTTTTTTCTTCTTGGTTTTTAAATGCGAACATTTCTGCATTTAAAACTCGATATCTAATTTTTGGCCAATTTTTGACAATTTTAACGATGTAACCCCTTACATTTTTTTCAAAAATTGGGTCAAATTTTTTTGGCTGAAAATTGCTAACACCTACAACGGTTTTATGATCATAACTTGGCTAAAACTCAACCGATTTGAGTCTGGTTTGGTTTTTTCTTCTTGGTTTTTAAATGCGAACATTTCTGCATTTAAAACTCGATATCTAATTTTTGGCCAATTTTTGACAATTTTAACGATGTAACCCCTTACATTTTTTTCAAAAATTGGGTCAAATTTTTTGGCTGAAAATTGCTAACACCTTCAACGGTTTTATGATCATAACTTGGCTAAAACTCAACCGATTTGAGTGTGGTTTGGTTTTTTCTTCTTGGTTTTTAAATGCGAACATTTCTGCATTTAAAACTCGATATCTAATTTTTTGCCAATTTTTGACAATTTTAACGATGTAACCCCTTACATTTTTTTCAAAAATTGGCTCAAATTTTTTGGCTGAAAATTGCTAACACCTTCAACGGTTTTATGATCATAACTTGGCTAAAACTCAACCGATTTGAGTCTGGTTTGGTTTTTTCTTCTTGGTTTTTAAATGCAAACATTTCTGCATTTAAAACTCGATATCTAATTTTTGGCCAATTTTTGACAATTTTAACGATGTAACCCCTTACATTTTTTTCAAAAATTGGCTCAAATTTTTTGGCTGAAAATTGCTAACACCTTCAACGGTTTTATGATCATAACTTGGCTAAAACTCAACCGATTTGAGTCTGGTTTGGTTTTTTCTTCTTGGTTTTTAAATGCGAACATTTCTGCATTTAAAACTCGATATCTAATTTTTGGCCAATTTTTGACAATTTTAACGATGTAACCCCTTACATTTTTTTCAAAAATTGGCTCAAATTTTTTGGCTGAAAATTGCTAACACCTTCAACGGTTTTATGATCATAACTTGGCTAAAACTCAACCGATTTGAGTCTGGTTTGGTTTTTTCTTCTTGGTTTTTAAATGCGAACATTTCTGCATTTAAAACTCGATATCTAATTTTTGGCAAATTTTTGACAATTTTAACGATGTAACCCCTTAAATTTTTTTCAAAAATTGGGTCAATTTTTCTTTGGTCCGGACATGGCTAGATCGATTCAGCTATTGATGCTGATCAAGAATATATATGACTTATAGGGTCGGAAATGACTCCTTCACCTTTTTTCAAGCTTCTGACTAAAATTATAATACCCTGCAAGGGTACATATATAAACGTCCAAACGAACATTTCAGTCTGCCAGCTGTCACTTTTGCTAGGCCAATATTTCATTCGATACTTTACATTTCGAAATGCGAAAACTCGAAAATAATGCATGCAAAAGGTCTCAGTTACCAGGCGAATAGAAATGGTAGATAGCAGCTTCTGAAACTCTTATACTTCAGCCAAGTTTCAAACCCCATATTTTTGTGAGTCAATTTTATGGGTAAATCTAAGCTTAAAAATGTCATAACTCCATCAAAAAAGCATTCAATTCGATTCGGACAGCTTTTCTGTGCTAGTGTTTACTAGCTTAATAAATTTGCATACTGAGTTGAAAGTGTTGAGAAATCAAAATTTTTTGCCAATTTTTGACAATTTTAACGATGTAACCCCTTACATTTTTTTCAAAAATTGGGTCAAATTTTTTGGCTGAAAATTGCTAACACCTTCAACGGTTTTATGATCATAACTTGGCTAAAACTCAACCGATTTGAGTCTGGTTTGGTTTTTTCTTCTTGGTTTTTAAATGCGAACATTTCTGCATTTAAAACTCGATATCTAATTTTTGGCCAATTTTTGACAATTTTAACGATTTAACCCCTTACATTTTTTTCAAAAATTGGGTCAAATTTTTTGGCTGAAAATTGCTAACACCTACAACGGTTTTATGATCATAACTTGGCTAAAACTCAACCGATTTGAGTCTGGTTTGGTTTTTTCTTCTTGGTTTTTAAATGCGAACATTTCTGCATTTAAAACTCGATATCTAATTTTTGCCAATTTTTGACAATTTTAACGATGTAACCCCTTAAATTTTTTTCAAAAATTGGGTCAATTTTTTCTTTGGTCCGGACATGGCTAGATCGATTCAGCTTTTGATGCTGATCAAGAATATATATGACTTATAGGGTAGGAAATGACTCCTTCACCTTTTTTCAAGCTTCTGACTAAAATTATAATACCCTGCAAGGGTACATATATAAACGTCCAAACGAACATTTCAGAGTCTGCCAGCTGTCACTTTTGCTAGGCCAATATTTCATTCGATACTTTACATTTCGAAATGCGAAAACTCGAAAATAATGTATGCAAAAGGTCTCAGTTACCAGGCGAATAGAAATGGTAGATAGCAGCTTCTGAAACTCTTATACTTCAGCCAAGTTTCAAACCCCATATTTTTGTGAGTCAATTTTATGGGTAAATCTAAGCTTAAAAATGTCATAACTCCATCAAAAAAGCATTCAATTGGATTCGGACAGCTTTTCTGTGCTAGTGTTTACTAGCTTAATAAATTTGCATACTGAGTTGAAAGTGTTGAGAAATCAAAATTTTTTGCCAATTTTTGACAATTTTAACGATGTAACCCCTTACATTTTTTTCAAAAATTGGGTCAAATTTTTTGGCTGAAAATTGCTAACACCTTCAACGGTTTTATGATCATAACTTGGCTAAAACTCAACCGATTTGAGTCTGGTTTGGTTTTTTCTTCTTGGTTTTTAAATGCGAACATTTCTGCATTTAAAACTCGATATCTAATTTTTGGCCAATTTTTGACAATTTTAACGATGTAACCCCTTACATTTTTTTCAAAAATTGGGTCAAATTTTTTGGCTGAAAATTGCTAACACCTTCAACGGTTTTATGATCATAACTTGGCTAAAACTCAACCGATTTGAGTCTGGTTTGGTTTTTTCTTCTTGGTTTTTAAATGCGAACATTTCTGCATTTAAAACTCGATATCTAATTTTTGGCCAATTTTTGACAATTTTAACGATGTAACCCCTTACATTTTTTTCAAAAATTGGGTCAAATTTTTTGGCTGAAAATTGCTAACACCTTCAACGGTTTTATGATCATAACTTGGCTAAAACTCAACCGATTTGAGTCTGGTTTGGTTTTTTCTTCTTGGTTTTTAAATGCGAACATTTCTGCATTTAAAACTCGATATCTAATTTTTGCCAATTTTTGACAATTTTAACGATGTAACCCCTTACATTTTTTTCAAAAATTGGCTCAAATTTTTTGGCTGAAAATTGCTAACACCTTCAACGGTTTTATGATCATAACTTGGCTAAAACTCAACCGATTTGAGTCTGGTTTGGTTTTTTCTTCTTGGTTTTTAAATGCGAACATTTCTGCATTTAAAACTCGATATCTAATTTTTGCCAATTTTTGACAATTTTAACGATGTAACCCCTTACATTTTTTTCAAAAATTGGGTCAAATTTTTTGGCTGAAAATTGCTAACACCTTCAACGGTTTTATGATCATAACTTGGCTAAAACTCAACCGATTTGAGTCTGGTTTGGTTTTTTCTTCTTGGTTTTTAAATGCGAACATTTCTGCATTTAAAACTCGATATCTAATTTTTGGCCAATTTTTGACAATTTTAACGATGTAACCCCTTACATTTTTTTCAAAAATTGGGTCAAATTTTTTGGCTGAAAATTGCTAACACCTTCAACGGTTTTATGATCATAACTTGGCTAAAACTCAACCGATTTGAGTCTGGTTTGGTTTTTTCTTCTTGGTTTTTAAATGCGAACATTTCTGCATTTAAAACTCGATATCTAATTTTTTGCCAATTTTTGACAATTTTAACGATGTAACCCCTTACATTTTTTTCAAAAATTGGCTCAAATTTTTTGGCTGAAAATTGCTAACACCTTCAACGGTTTTATGATCATAACTTGGCTAAAACTCAACCGATTTGAGTCTGGTTTGGTTTTTTCTTCTTGGTTTTTAAATGCGAACATTTCTGCATTTAAAACTCGATATCTAATTTTTTGCCAATTTTTGACAATTTTAACGATGTAACCCCTTACATTTTTTTCAAAAATTGGGTCAATTTTTTCTTTGGTCCGGACATGGCTAGATCGATTCAGCTTTTGATGCTGATCAAGAATATATATGACTTATAGGGTCGGAAATGACTCCTTCACCTTTTTTCAAGCTTCTGACTAAAATTATAATACCCTGCAAGGGTACATATATAAACGTCCAAACGAACATTTCAGAGTCTGCCAGCTGTCACTTTTGCTAGGCCAATATTTCATTCGATACTTTACATTTCGAAATGCGAAAACTCGAAAATAATGTATGCAAAAGGTCTCAGTTACCAGGCGAATAGAAATGGTAGATAGCAGCTTCTGAAACTCTTATACTTCAGCCAAGTTTCAAACCCCATATTTTTGTGAGTGAATTTTATGGGTAAATCTAAGCTTAAAAATGTCATAACTCCATCAAAAAAGCATTCAATTGGATTCGGACAGCTTTTCTGTGCTAGTGTTTACTAGCTTAATAAATTTGCATACTGAGTTGAAAGTGTTGAGAAATCAAAATTTTTTGCCAATTTTTGACAATTTTAACGATGTAACCCCTTACATTTTTTTCAAAAATTGGGTCAAATTTTTTGGCTGAAAATTGCTAACACCTTCAACGGTTTTATGATCATAACTTGGCTAAAACTCAACCGATTTGAGTCTGGTTTGGTTTTTTCTTCTTGGTTTTTAAATGCGAACATTTCTGCATTTAAAACTCGATATCTAATTTTTGGCCAATTTTTGACAATTTTAACGATTTAACCCCTTACATTTTTTTCAAAAATTGGGTCAAATTTTTTTGGCTGAAAATTGCTAACACCTACAACGGTTTTATGATCATAACTTGGCTAAAACTCAACCGATTTGAGTCTGGTTTGGTTTTTCTTCTTGGTTTTTAAATGCGAACATTTCTGCATTTAAAACTCGATATCTAATTTTTGCCAATTTTTGACAATTTTAACGATGTAACCCCTTAAATTTTTTTCAAAAATTGGGTCAATTTTTTCTTTGGTCCGGACATGGCTAGATCGATTCAGCTTTTGATGCTGATCAAGAATATATATGACTTATAGGGTCGGAAATGACTCCTTCACCTTTTTTCAAGCTTCTGACTAAAATTATAATACCCTGCAAGGGTACATATATAAACGTTCAAACGAACATTTCAGAGTCTGCCAGCTGTCACTTTTGCTAGGCCAATATTTCATTCGATACTTTACATTTCGAAATGCGAAAACTCGAAAATAATGTATGCAAAAGGTCTCAGTTACCAGGCGAATAGAAATGGTAGATAGCAGCTTCTGAAACTCTTATACTTCAGCCAAGTTTCAAACCCCATATTTTTGTGAGTCAATTTTATGGGTAAATCTAAGCTTAAAAATGTCATAACTCCATCAAAAAAGCATTCAATTGGATTCGGACAGCTTTTCTGTGCTAGTGTTTACTAGCTTAATAAATTTGCGTACTGAGTTGAAAGTGTTGAGAAATCAAAATTTTTTGCCAATTTTTGACAATTTTAACGATGTAACCCCTTACATTTTTTTCAAAAATTGGGTCAAATTTTTTGGCTGAAAATTGCTAACACCTTCAACGGTTTTATGATCATAACTTGGCTAAAACTCAACCGATTTGAGTCTGGTTTGGTTTTTTCTTCTTGGTTTTTAAATGCGAACATTTCTGCATTTAAAACTCGATATCTAATTTTTGGCCAATTTTTGACAATTTTAACGATGTAACCCCTTACATTTTTTTCAAAAATTGGGTCAAATTTTTTTGGCTGAAAATTGCTAACACCTACAACGGTTTTATGATCATAACTTGGCTAAAACTCAACCGATTTGAGTCTGGTTTGGTTTTTTCTTCTTGGTTTTTAAATGCGAATATTTCTGCATTTAAAACTCGATATCTAATATTTTGCCAATTTTTGACAATTTTAACGATGTAACCCCTTACATTTTTTTCAAAAATTGGGTCAAATTTTTTGGCTGAAAATTGCTAACACCTTCAACGGTTTTATGATCATAACTTGGCTAAAACTCAACCGATTTGAGTGTGGTTTGGTTTTTTCTTCTTGGTTTTTAAATGCGAACATTTCTGCATTTAAAACTCGATATCTAATTTTTTGCCAATTTTTGACAATTTTAACGATGTAACCCCTTACATTTTTTTCAAAAATTGGCTCAAATTTTTTGGCTGAAAATTGCTAACACCTTCAACGGTTTTATGATCATAACTTGGCTAAAACTCAACCGATTTGAGTCTGGTTTGGTTTTTTCTTCTTGGTTTTTAAATGCAAACATTTCTGCATTTAAAACTCGATATCTAATTTTTGGCCAATTTTTGACAATTTTAACGATGTAACCCCTTACATTTTTTTCAAAAATTGGCTCAAATTTTTTGGCTGAAAATTGCTAACACCTTCAACGGTTTTATGATCATAACTTGGCTAAAACTCAACCGATTTGAGTCTGGTTTGGTTTTTTCTTCTTGGTTTTTAAATGCGAACATTTCTGCATTTAAAACTCGATATCTAATTTTTGGCCAATTTTTGACAATTTTAACGATGTAACCCCTTACATTTTTTTCAAAAATTGGCTCAAATTTTTTGGCTGAAAATTGCTAACACCTTCAACGGTTTTATGATCATAACTTGGCTAAAACTCAACCGATTTGAGTCTGGTTTGGTTTTTTCTTCTTGGTTTTTAAATGCGAACATTTCTGCATTTAAAACTCGATATCTAATTTTTGGCAAATTTTTGACAATTTTAACGATGTAACCCCTTAAATTTTTTTCAAAAATTGGGTCAATTTTTCTTTGGTCCGGACATGGCTAGATCGATTCAGCTATTGATGCTGATCAAGAATATATATGACTTATAGGGTCGGAAATGACTCCTTCACCTTTTTTCAAGCTTCTGACTAAAATTATAATACCCTGCAAGAGTACATATATAAACGTCCAAACGAACATTTCAGTCTGCCAGCTGTCACTTTTGCTAGGCCAATATTTCATTCGATACTTTACATTTCGAAATGCGAAAACTCGAAAATAATGCATGCAAAAGGTCTCAGTTACCAGGCGAATAGAAATGGTAGATAGCAGCTTCTGAAACTCTTATACTTCAGCCAAGTTTCAAACCCCATATTTTTGTGAGTCAATTTTATGGGTAAATCTAAGCTTAAAAATGTCATAACTCCATCAAAAAAGCATTCAATTCGATTCGGACAGCTTTTCTGTGCTAGTGTTTACTAGCTTAATAAATTTGCATACTGAGTTGAAAGTGTTGAGAAATCAAAATTTTTTGCCAATTTTTGACAATTTTAACGATGTAACCCCTTACATTTTTTTCAAAAATTGGGTCAAATTTTTTGGCTGAAAATTGCTAACACCTTCAACGGTTTTATGATCATAACTTGGCTAAAACTCAACCGATTTGAGTCTGGTTTGGTTTTTTCTTCTTGGTTTTTAAATGCGAACATTTCTGCATTTAAAACTCGATATCTAATTTTTGGCAAATTTTTGACAATTTTAACGATGTAACCCCTTAAATTTTTTTCAAAAATTGGGTCAATTTTTCTTTGGTCCGGACATGGCTAGATCGATTCAGCTATTGATGCTGATCAAGAATATATATGACTTATAGGGTCGGAAATGACTCCTTCACCTTTTTTCAAGCTTCTGACTAAAATTATAATACCCTGCAAGGGTACATATATAAACGTTCAAACGAACATTTCAGTCTGCCAGCTGTCACTTTTGCTAGGCCAATATTTCATTCGATACTTTACATTTCGAAATGCGAAAACTCGAAAATAATGCATGCAAAAGGTCTCAGTTACCAGGCGAATAGAAATGGTAGATAGCAGCTTCTGAAACTCTTATACTTCAGCCAAGTTTCAAACCCCATATTTTTGTGAGTCAATTTTATGGGTAAATCTAAGCTTAAAAATGTCATAACTCCATCAAAAAAGCATTCAATTCGATTCGGACAGCTTTTCTGTGCTAGTGTTTACTAGCTTAATAAATTTGCATACTGAGTTGAAAGTGTTGAGAAATCAAAATTATTTGCCAATTTTTGACAATTTTAACGATGTAACCCCTTACATTTTTTTCAAAAATTGGGTCAAATTTTTTGGCTGAAAATTGCTAACACCTTCAACGGTTTTATGATCATAACTTGGCTAAAACTCAACCGATTTGAGTCTGGTTTGGTTTTTTCTTCTTGGTTTTTAAATGCGAACATTTCTGCATTTAAAACTCGATATCTAATTTTTGGCCAATTTTTGACAATTTTAACGATTTAACCCCTTACATTTTTTTCAAAAATTGGGTCAAATTTTTTTGGCTGAAAATTGCTAACACCTACAACGGTTTTATGATCATAACTTGGCTAAAACTCAACCGATTTGAGTCTGGTTTGGTTTTTTCTTCTTGGTTTTTAAATGCGAACATTTCTGCATTTAAAACTCGATATCTAATTTTTGCCAATTTTTGACAATTTTAACGATGTAACCCCTTAAATTTTTTTCAAAAATTGGGTCAATTTTTTCTTTGGTCCGGACATGGCTAGATCGATTCAGCTTTTGATGCTGATCAAGAATATATATGACTTATAGGGTCGGAAATGACTCCTTCACCTTTTTTCAAGCTTCTGACTAAAATTATAATACCCTGCAAGGGTACATATATAAACGTCCAAACGAACATTTCAGAGTCTGCCAGCTGTCACTTTTGCTAGGCCAATATTTCATTCGATACTTTACATTTCGAAATGCGAAAACTCGAAAATAATGTATGCAAAAGGTCTCAGTTACCAGGCGAATAGAAATGGTAGATAGCAGCTTCTGAAACTCTTATACTTCAGCCAAGTTTCAAACCCCATATTTTTGTGAGTCAATTTTATGGGTAAATCTAAGCTTAAAAATGTCATAACTCCATCAAAAAAGCATTCAATTGGATTCGGACAGCTTTTCTGTGCTAGTGTTTACTAGCTTAATAAATTTGCATACTGAGTTGAAAGTGTTGAGAAATCAAAATTTTTTGCCAATTTTTGACAATTTTAACGATTTAACCCCTTACATTTTTTTCAAAAATTGGGTCAAATTTTTTTGGCTGAAAATTGCTAACACCTACAACGGTTTTATGATCATAACTTGGCTAAAACTCAACCGATTTGAGTCTGGTTTGGTTTTTTCTTCTTGGTTTTTAAATGCGAATATTTCTGCATTTAAAACTCGATATCTAATATTTTGCCAATTTTTGACAATTTTAACGATGTAACCCCTTACATTTTTTTCAAAAATTGGGTCAAATTTTTTGGCTGAAAATTGCTAACACCTTCAACGGTTTTATGATCATAACTTGGCTAAAACTCAACCGATTTGAGTGTGGTTTGGTTTTTTCTTCTTGGTTTTTAAATGCGAACATCTCTGCATTTAAAACTCGATATCTAATTTTTTGCCAATTTTTGACAATTTTAACGATGTAACCCCTTACATTTTTTTCAAAAATTGGCTCAAATTTTTTGGCTGAAAATTGCTAACACCTTCAACGGTTTTATGATCATAACTTGGCTAAAACTCAACCGATTTGAGTCTGGTTTGGTTTTTTTCTTCTTGGTTTTTAAATGCAAACATTTCTGCATTTAAAACTCGATATCTAATTTTTGGCCAATTTTTGACAATTTTAACGATGTAACCCCTTACATTTTTTTCAAAAATTGGCTCAAATTTTTTGGCTGAAAATTGCTAACACCTTCAACGGTTTTATGATCATAACTTGGCTAAAACTATACCGATTTGAGTGTGGTTTGGTTTTTTCTTCTTGGTTTTTAAATGCGAACATTTCTGCATTTAAAACTCGATATCTAATTTTTTGCCAATTTTTGACAATTTTAACGATGTAACCCCTTACATTTTTTTCAAAAATTGGGTCAATTTTTTCTTTGGTCCGGACATGGCTAGATCGATTCAGCTATTGATGCTGATCAAGAATATATATGACTTATAGGGTCGGAAATGACTCCTTCACCTTTTTTCAAGCTTCTGACTAAAATTATAATACCCTGCAAGGGTACATATATAAACGTCCAAACGAACATTTCAGAGTCTGCCAGCTGTCACTTTTGCTAGGCCAATATTTCATTCGATACTTTACATTTCGAAATGCGAAAACTCGAAAATAATGTATGCAAAAGGTCTCAGTTACCAGGCGAATAGAAATGGTAGATAGCAGCTTCTGAAACTCTTATACTTCAGCCAAGTTTCAAACCCCATATTTTTGTGAGTCAATTTTATGGGTAAATCTAAGCTTAAAAATGTCATAACTCCATCAAAAAAGCATTCAATTGGATTCGGACAGCTTTTCTGTGCTAGTGTTTACTAGCTTAATAAATTTGCATACTGAGTTGAAAGTGTTGAGAAATCAAAATTTTTTGCCAATTTTTGACAATTTTAACGATGTAACCCCTTACATTTTTTTCAAAAATTGGCTCAAATTTTTGGGTGAAAATTGCTAACACCTTCAACGGTTTTATGATCATAACTTGGCTAAAACTCAACCGATTTGAGTCTGGTTTGGTTTTTTCTTCTTGGTTTTTAAATGCGAACATTTCTGCATTTAAAACTCGATATCTAATTTTTTGCCAATTTTTGACAATTTTAACGATGTAACCCCTTACATTTTTTTCAAAAATTGGGTCAATTTTTTCTTTGGTCCGGACATGGCTAGATCGATTCAGCTATTGATGCTGATCAAGAATATATATGACTTATAGGGTCGGAAATGACTCCTTCACCTTTTTTCAAGCTTCTGACTAAAATTATAATACCCTGCAAGGGTACATATATAAACGTTCAAACGAACATTTTAGTCTGCCAGCTGTCACTTTTGCTAGGCCAATATTTCATTCGATACTTTACATTTCGAAATGCGAAAACTCGAAAATAATGTATGCAAAAGGTCTCAGTTACCAGGCGAATAGAAATGGTAGATAGCAGCTTCTGAAACTCTTATACTTCAGCCAAGTTTCAAACCCCATATTTTTGTGAGTCAATTTTATGGGTAAATCTAAGCTTAAAAATGTCATAACTCCATCAAAAAAGCATTAAATTCGATTCGGACAGCTTTTCTGTGCTAGTGTTTACTAGCTTAATAAATTTGCATACTGAGTTGAAAGTGTTGAGAAATCAAAATTTTTTGCCAATTTTTGACAATTTTAACGATGTAACCCCTTACATTTTTTTCAAAAATTGGCTCAAATTTTTTGGCTGAAAATTGCTAACACCTTCAACGGTTTTATGATCATAACTTGGCTAAAACTCAACCGATTTGAGTCTGGTTTGGTTTTTTCTTCTTGGTTTTTAAATGCGAACATTTCTGCATTTAAAACTCGATATCTAATTTTTGCCAATTTTTGACAATTTTAACGATGTAACCCCTTACATTTTTTTCAAAAATTGGGTCAATTTTTTCTTTGGTCCGGACATGGCTAGATCGATTCAGCTATTGATGCTGATCAAGAATATATATGACTTATAGGGTCGGAAATGACTCCTTCACCTTTTTTCAAGCTTCTGACTAAAATTATAATACCCTGCAAGGGTACATATATAAACGTCCAAACGAACATTTCAGTCTGCCAGCTGTCACTTTTGCTAGGCCAATATTTCATTCGATACTTTACATTTCGAAATGCGAAAACTCGAAAATAATGTATGCAAAAGGTCTCAGTTACCAGGCGAATAGAAATGGTAGATAGCAGCTTCTGAAACTCTTATACTTCAGCCAAGTTTCAAACCCCATATTTTTGTGAGTCAATTTTATGGGTAAATCTAAGCTTAAAAATGTCATAACTCCATCAAAAAAGCATTAAATTCGATTCGGACAGCTTTTCTGTGCTAGTGTTTACTAGCTTAATAAATTTGCATACTGAGTTGAAAGTGTTGAGAAATCAAAATTTTTTGCCAATTTTTGACAATTTTAACGATGTAACCCCTTACATTTTTTTCAAAAATTGGCTCAAATATTTGGGGTGAAAATTGCTAACACCTTCAACGGTTTTATGATCATAACTTGGCTAAAACTCAACCGATTTGAGTCTGGTTTGGTTTTTTCTTCTTGGTTTTTAAATGCGAACATTTCTGCATTTAAAACTCGATATCTAATTTTTTGCCAATTTTTGACAATTTTAACGATGTAACCCCTTACATTTTTTTCAAAAATTGGCTCAAATTTTTTGGCTGAAAATTGCTAACACCTTCAACGGTTTTATGATCATAACTTGGCTAAAACTCTACCGATTTGAGTCTGGTTTGGTTTTTTCTTCTTGGTTTTTAAATGCGAACATTTCTGCATTTAAAACTCGATATCTAATTTTTTGCCAATTTTTGACAATTTTAACGATGTAACCCCTTACATTTTTTTCAAAAAATGGGTCAATTTTTTCTTTTGCCTTCAACGGTTTTATGATCATAACTTGGCTAAAACTCAACCGATTTCAGTCTGGTTTGCTGTATTCTTCTTGGTTTTTAAATGCGAACATTTCTGCATTTAAAACTCGATATCTAATTTTTGGCCAATTTTTGACAATTTTAACGGTGTAACCCCTTATATTTTTTTCAAAAAATGGGTCATTTTTTTTTTGGCTGAAAATTGCTAACACCCTCAACGGTTTTATGATCATAACTTGGCTAAAACTCAACCGATTTCAGTCTGGTTTGCTGTATTCTTCTTGGTTTTTAAATGCGAACATTTCTGCATTTAAAACTCGATATCTAATTTTTGGCCAATTTTTGACAATTTTAACGATGTAACCCCTTACATTTTTTTCAAAAATTGGCTCAAATTTTTTGGCTGGAAATTGCTAACACCTTCAACAGTTTTATGATCATAACTTGGCTAAAACTCAACCGATTTGAGTCTGGTTTGGTTTTTTCTTCTTGGTTTTTGATTGCGAACATTTCTGCATTTAAAACTCGATATCTAATTTTTTGCCAATTTTTGACAATTTTAACGATGTAACCCCTTACTTTTTTTTCAATAATTGGCTCAAATTTTTTGGCTGGAAATTGCTAACACCTTCAACAGTTTTATGATCATAACTTGGCTAAAACTCAACCGATTTGAGTCTGGTTTGGTTTTTTCTTCTTGGTTTTTGATTGCGAACATTTCTGCGTTTAAAACTCGATATCTAATTTTTGGCCAATTTTTGACAATTTTAACGATGTAACCCCTTACATTTTTTTCAAAAATTGGGTCAATTTTTTCTTTGGTCCGGACATGGCTAGATCGATTCAGCTATTGATGCTGATCAAGAATATATATGACTTATAGGGTCGGAAATGACTCCTTCACCTTTTTTCAAGCTTCTGACTAAAATTATAATACCCTGCAAGGGTACATATATAAACGTTCAAACGAACATTTCAGTCTGCCAGCTGTCACTTTTGCTAGGCCAATATTTCATTCGATACTTTACATTTCGAAATGCGAAAACTCGAAAATAATGTATGCAAAAGGTCTCAGTTACCAGGCGAATAGAAATGGTAGATAGCAGCTTCTGAAACTCTTATACTTCAGCCAAGTTCCAAACCCCATATTTTTTGTGAGTCAATTTTTTGGGTAAATCAAAGCTTAAAAATGTCATAAAATGGCCAATTTTTGAAAATTTTAACGATGTAACCCCTTAAATTTTTTTGAAAAATTGGGTCAATTTTTTCTTTGGTCCGGACATGGCTAGATCGATTCAGCTATTGATGCTGATCAAGAATATACATGGTTTGTAGGTGAATAAAAATCCTGCTAAAGCATACAAATGCTTGAAAAAATTACTAAAATTACTTTCAGATTTAATAAAACCCCATTAAATTGAACTTTATATCTCTGATGGCAAGTAAGATGCCATTTTGTCCCAACTGTGCAATTTACCTCGATGAGCATCACTGGTGGAAAGTGAGATGCCTTTTTTTCTCAACAGTACAATATAGCTAGATGAGCATCACTGGCAAGTGAGATGCAATTTTGTGCCAACATTGGAATGCAGCTAGATTGGCATCATTGGTGGCATTTTTAAGCAAAGAGCTATATACGCATGTTAGTCGCTGCGGGTTACAGAAACGTATGTATGTATGTGCAAAATTGTTGCTTTGAAAATGTACGAATGATATTGATATTGATATATTATGCTGTACAAATGAATCAACTGCTCGATTTCAAGCACAGAAAGCGGCTGCAAACTTGTAAAATGTCGTCAGTGCACAGCGCATCTGCTTCTGCTGCATAAAAGTATGCTAGAATTAAACACAAACCATTTGGATGGGCATATAATGATGCATCTTTTCGGCTGAATTAATATGCAAGACGCGAGAATGACAATACACGGCATACTTTTCGGCGGGGGAACGGTTTTGGACGCAGTGGTCTCAAGTGCCAGATCCAATTTAAACAGTTTGAAAGCACAGTAAAAATATGGAATTGGATAAGCCCAAAAGTATGCACTTTTTCTTTCGCGAATCTGTCGCCAATTGCTTTAGCCTAAAAGATGCTTCAGTAATTTTATAGAAATAAATATTAAACCCATTTCCCATAATTTTATTTCTGTGCGCGCCCTACCACAGAGTAAAAAACAGATTGGCTTCATTATTAATATTACAAAGTTTAAGTTATTCTTATTTATAGGAAAATGTAATAGCTAATGTAATTTTTTAAATCTTCCCCTTTTTTCTAATTCTAAAGACTATCGGCTATCGGCTAGCAGCTTATCCTGAAACCACATGAACTCCAAAGGTTGAAATCTGTTTTAACAGCCGAAAAAACTGTGTACAATTTAATTGTAATTATTTTGTTATGTAAAAATATTTCCATGAAAAATAATGAATTTTAAATAAATAAGTAAGTCTCCTATACAGCTTTAGAGATCCGTGTTGAGCGTTAAGCAGACGCCCTGCAATATCCAGTGACTCAGATCCTCGGTGGTGGCCAGATTTGCTTCGAAAACCAGGCCCACGCCCATGGCGTTCCTGCGCATCGACGTTGTATAAACAGGGGCCAAGAATGTATTCTGAAAATAAGAATTAAAGATGATTCCAGAAGTATTCCCTAAAACCTTTCACTTTAAAGCTTCTCTGCCAACCCAGAAGCTGCCGCCATTTAAACTCGGAAACAATTAGCAAAGCACAGATGCCCCATTAGCTGGCTGGGCGAGGGCGGAAGCTGTTGGTAATTTAGTGCGATGCATTTAAACAAATATCAGCGTGGCCACGCCCCCGCTCGCCGCCGCCGCCCCGGGCATATGTAGATACAAGCGCACATTAGTACTTGTCACTGCCAGGCGGCGGCGACGCGCCAGCCAGCTAGCCAGCAGCTATCCTGGCTAACCGGGTCCAGTGGCCGCTCCGCCTCGTTCCCAATACCAACCTGCAGCTTGAGACGGTGCGCCTCAATGGGCTCCACGGCGAGGATGGCCAGCTCCTCGACCAGGACCTTGGGATGGGAACGCGCCAGCTGATTAGTGGGCAAGTCAAAGCGTGCTCCCTCGATGTACAGACCGTGCACAAAGCAGCCCTGCAAAAAGTTGAGCGATTAAAATGCAAACAGAATTCCTAATTACGAAATTAGTGCCCCGCAGCCCCTGCCCTGAACCAGGATGGAGCTGGATGGAGCTGGACTGGGTCATCGTTTTGCATTTAGAATCCGGGATGCCTTCCGTCTGCTCCCTCTCCCCTCTCCTGCAACCACTCACCGTCACTGGGCGCTCCTCCACATCGTCGGGGTCTGCGAATTTCGTAACGTAGGTGAAGAGCGTGGAGCGATCCAGGGGCCAGGCGTTTCGGCGACAGGCAATCTGCAGAGGTGACCGGATGGAAAGGAATGGCACTGGCCATGACAATGGCTAAGAGGTGCGACAATGCCCAGACTCACCTGCACCAGGGCCGTGAGGTAGCTCTGCGGTATATGCAGACCCGACAGCCACATGACCAGGGGCTCGCCGGAGAGCGTCCAGTATTTGTATTGCACGGCCCGGAGCTTTTTGGGGAAGGAAAGAAAGGAAGGCTCTGATTAGTGGACACGAACTCACCTTGATTGATTCGGGGCTCGGCTGATTAATGCGCCTGCGAGAGACACGAGGACGAGGACAACTCACCCGCAAGTGCTCCAGCCAGCTGGCCAACTGTTTGCATGTCGCCGGCGCCAGTTTGCTCCACGCGCCTGGCAGGAGGCCATTGAACAACGAGTTGGCAATGTTGTCCAGCACATTGTCCATGCCGATTTCGCCGGCAATGGCCTGCGGAGAGCATGGATGCAATTAAATTAAAAGGCCCGATGGAGGGAGGCACATACATGTGTGTGGGCGTGGCCGGGGCCAAGACAAAGCCTGCAGCCGAGTTCATTTGCATTTGTAAATTTATTTTGGCAACAAAATGCAGCCTTAGCTAGGAGCTGGGTGCACTAGGATCTCCCCCAGCGCCCACATTCAAATTTGGACATTGTTTGCTTGGTCGCCAGCCAACTTGGCAAATGCATAAACAAATGGCAAATGCAAAACAAGGCTGAAGGATTTATGTGCGGCCATCATTGACAGTCCCCACGGGAAGATTACCTTGCGGAGCAGTTCCAGCGTCTTCTTGATGCGCACCACCAGCAGATTAAAGCGGTCCAGCTCCTGCAGCAGGACCACGCCGGTGGGCGACAGGCTCATCTGGATCTGTTTGCGAATGCGCCATGTCTCGAAGGCGGGCGGCAGCTTCTTCAGTATCCCCGCGGCCACCGAGTCGATGAAGTCGTCGCGGCTGATCCCGCCCGAGCCCTCACCTGGATGCGGCGAAAACAAGGATTACACCGGTGGAAACTACAGTGGCAGGTGTCAGGACAAAGGCAAGGAAAACGAGCTGCAGTAATATATGCAGGGTCTGCGGTTTTTCCAATTGCCTTTATGCATTTCTCCTTCCTACCATTTACTTCTGGTTGTTTTTTATTAATTTCCCTTTTTATCTGGCTCCCAAATAGGTCTTTTTTGCCTTTGGCTGGTTTATTTTTTGTTAAAGTGTCAATTAGCAAATACTAAAGCTCATGAATATGCAAATTATTAGCATTTTTCTGGGTGCTACTCGGATGCTGGTGGAGCATATTGGTTATTGAAGAAATTTTTGGCTTTTAATATTATTTTCTAGTATAGATTAGTGAAATTGTTCATCTATTACTAAAAAAGTATATTTAAATGTAATATGTGTATTTAAATCTGTTTGTAGCGCTTTCAAAAGTCCCTTTAGCTGAACCCCTTTGGCTGCAACGTGTATATCTTGGTGCGAGTCGCGTTGAATTGAAATAAAATTGTAAAACTCGATTTTTAATCAGTGGAAATATTTGTTCTTATTATTATTTTTATTTACACTTAATGGGCGGCTACCGGGGGGTAAATACGGCAGTGTTTGGGGAATACTTTACCAGGATTGACTTCGGTCGGTGTCCACTTGGTCACTTCATGTGTGTGCGAATATATTTTAAAAATAAAGTATTCCAAATTGTATATACAATTATTTACAAGGCCATACATATAGCGGAATATGCATGATGGTGGGCGGTGCAAGGTGGGTGAGGAGCCACTCTGATGGCAGTTTTAACACGTTCAAGCCCGAAACGCAAAATTATCGACTTTTGTGTGACGTTTTGCACCATTTTTTGGTACTTCTGACGGCGGTGGCTGCGGTGAGGTTTGAACTCGATTCGCTGCGATTTGCGGCAGCCCGATGAAAGTGAATGAATGCAGAAGGGAACAGGAGTGGAGATGGGTTGGGGAGTGGGTCATGGAGGTGTGCTGGCATACACGCTCTGCCCTCCAATCTGAACGCGTGTATGTGTGCGGTTCTATTTTAATTTTTAATGTGTGCATTGCTGTTGTGCGTCGACTATAATGGCGCATGCAATAAAGTTAATTGCAAAACCGCAACTAATTAATTAAATTAAATTAAAAATTCAACATGCCAAAAATACAACGCAGTGGAGAGCGCCGGAATGAAAATCAACAAGATAAAATGTAATAAACGGCTGACAATTGGCACACGTTGCATGCAAATTGAACCATTTACCACCATCAGGCAGGGCTGCTGCGAGTGTGCGTATCTATATTACATTATTATCATTGCTTTTCCGACTCGAATTATCAGTGGATGGCGATAACAACGGGTGTGTGCGAGTGTGTGCTACTATCTCGAGCAGATATGCCCGCAGGAACGCCGGTTAAATATTGAATGCCTCCAACCAGGCCAGAACACTCACCCGTCTGCGGCTGCAGCTCAATCAAACTGTTCCAAATGCTGCGCGCCGCCATTGTGTAATAACCAATTTCCGCGTTCGGATGCAAACCAAACACATCCGGCTTGTTGACCAGCGGCAGTTTGTCGATGTGCGCTGTTGTCAAAGCATTACATATGTAAGTAGCCCAGGGAGATCGTCCAGCCATGGCCCCCGTCACTCACCTATGTAGTCCTCCTTCAGCACCGTCTCCTCGTCCGGCAGGCAGTAGTCCACGTTCTCGTCCTCGTAAAAGTGGAAGGAATTGAATTCGTCGAACAGAAAGTCGCCCATGTACTCATTCATATAGCAGTTGGTGATGCGCCGGTCGAAATCATCGATGACCCGGCCGCCGTACATCACCTCGCCGATGAGGTACTTCAGGCTGTTCCACGGCAGCTTGCCACCAATGCAGCGCGTCAGGTAGGTGCGCAGGATCTCGGTGCAGACCTCGAAGTCGGTGTCGTTGAAGTCGTACGCTATGTTCCAGCCCAGCTTGTCGTACTTGCGGCGCTCCTAAGGGAGGAAGGGGTAGGGGAAACGTTTACACAGATTAATCGAAGTGCCTCCAACTGGACGATCAATATCAATTTGTTGCAACTGCTGCAGCAGGAGCAGTAGCTGCTCTGCTCCTCCATCAATTGTGCAACTGTGCTGTGAAAAGCTTTCAGCAGCTAGAAATTAAGAGATTAATAAATAAACAACGCCACACACTCGACCAGCTGGGCTCCGACTGTAAATTGCGCTATCTATGGCACTTACTTGAACGACGGCGTGGAAGAAGGCCAGCACATAGACCAGCGGGCGGAAGGCGGGATTGGAGCAGCTCTCGAGGCGCTCCTGACGCACTTTGAAGTAGGTGGAGCGCAGATTGAGCTTCAGGCCATTGGGCGGCTCCGTGACCACTGCGAAAGAGAGGCTTGATACTTAGTAAACTTAGAATCCTGTGGAAGTGCAACACAGACTAACCCTTGAGGGACTTCTGCAGGATGCCAATGGGGAATGTGGGCGTAGGATCTGTGGTTATCCACAGTCTGAAGTCCGGATGGGGATTCTCCATTCGATCCAGATACTTCTCCAGTTCGCGCACGAACCTGATGAGCAGGTGCCCGTTCTGCAGCATCAGCCACATGCCCTGCTTAATGGCCATATCCAACAGGCCCAAGGCGGCCTTCTCCTGGCCCTGTCCCAAGGAAATGTGACAGAAGTTGGACATGCCCACGATAGCGTCCGCCAGCTTGATCAGATCGTTGGTGGGATCCGAGCCGGCGCTGAGCACAAAGCAGACCGGAATCGTGCTGGAGGTCTGCTCGTAGATGGCCGTGAAGCTCACCACTGGCGGCATTATATAGAACTCATCCATCGTCTCCACTATGTATTGATTTATGCTGCGGAAGATGCGATCCACGCGGAAGCAGCGCAGGAACATTAATTTCTGTGGGAGGAGAGGTTGGGCTTAGACATTTTAATACCCCGCCACAACGACAATGAACCGGCGACAGCTCGTCATCATCACTCCCACATAGTTGGCCAGAAGCTGCTCTCCATTGTGGCCGTTGATGTTGCTGTTGCTCTTTCTCCTGCGGCTTCCAGCACAACTCAAGTGCAAATTGGGCTCGCTTGGCTTGGCGCTGTGCTGGTTTCAAGTGCGACTGCGGGCGCAAATTGCCGCTCATCTAATGGTTTGGAAAATTGATAAAATATGGTAATGCACACAGGCGCAGGCGAGAGGGATAGAGACACAGACGCCCATATAGAGACAGCAGGCTGGCTGACAAAAACAGGCTGCTAATAACTTGAGAAGAAAATGTGCGCCAAAGTTGCAGGACGTAGCAAAAGTCGAGTAAAACTAAACGCCCAAAGAGCTGTGGTATCCCCAGTGGGTGTGGCTCTGGCCTGGCTTGTACATAATAATCCACTAGAAGTGAGCATAAAGTACGAAATCCAATAACGCTCAATGGCAACGGCAACGGCAACAGCAACAGCAACGGCCTGTGGAGAGGACCTGAAGCTTGAGTTGGAAGAGCTCCTGGCCAGGACCACTCGAAGCTGAAAGCTGAAAGCATGCAAAGCGAGTGGGTGAATACACAGCAGCGGCACTTGCCTGGAATGCATTGCATTTGATGTTGTAGTCGCCCGGACATGCCACCTCCTCGGGATTCTCCAAGTCGAACCACTGAGCGATGGACCCAGTTCATGGGCATTCGGATGACGATGGCGATGGCGATGGCGATAAGTGCGAGGCAAAATGAGCGTCGTCGTAGTCGGCAACGGAACGGAAGTCAGTGAATGCCACATGCCAGTCAGGATCCGAATCAGAACCGGGAGAAGGAGCCGTTACGGTCCCATCGCCCATCCGAGTCCAGGTCGTTGGTGTTGTTGTTTATGGTTGTTGCCATTGTTGTTGTGCATTTTATAGCATCGTCCACAGAGCAGTTCCAGTGGCAGTAGCAGCAATTTGATAACGGCATCCGAGTTGACGTTGACGTTGAAGATGATGTACCGAAGCGAGCAGCGGGAAAATCGGAATGGAAAATACAAGAAAAAAGAAACCAAACAAATAAATATGGAAAACATGAGCATTTAACAGAGCAGGGTTAAACCCCCCTTATGGTTCAGAGATGTGCTTTTTTCGGGGCACTTAAATGTGGGTTTAACTAAAATTTAACAGGAGTAGTATCTGAAATGTACATACTAGTTCCAGCTATACTCTTTGCATTAAAGATGTTAGCTTAAACTGAATATATATATTAAAAATGTTTTCAGCGCAGTTGGAAATATACATTTATCTTCTACAGTATTCATCGAATGGAAAGGTTCGATTAGATATAATGAACCAAATATCGCAGTCAATATTTTATCGAAATTACCGACATTTCCAATTATAAATAATACCTTTAAGCTCATGACGAATAATCCTACCCGTTAGTCATATTAAATCGCAAGATTCAGTTCAGAATAATCCACCCATTCGAACTCACCTCCTTCCACTCCGCAAGGAAACGACCAAAATGATCCGGCAAGGTGCCAAAAGTCTCAGGGAAATCAAAGGCCAGCTTCAGCACATCCTCCCAGCTCTTTTCTGGCAGCCACTTGGAGGGATTGGAGCGTTCGCTTTTCGTCAAGGCAATGCTGCCCTTGATGAAGAAGTCCAGCTCGGACTGCAGCAGGACGCCGTCCCGCTGGGCCAGCTTGGTGGCTATCTGGAAGGAGAAGAGCAGCTTGTGCCGCTCGAAAATGCCCGTGCAACCGTAGCAGTAGACATTCTCCGTCAGCGTCTTGATGATGTTGTTCAGGCGCTTATTCAGACTGGCATCCGGCACGGCCTTGCGCAGCGAGTAGACAAAGACGTCTAGGTAGGCGGCCAGCGCATATTGGTACATGCTATTAACTGTGGCCATGTCCGAGAGGGCGAAGAAAAGCACGGCTCCGCGCTTGGCTGCCGGCCGGTAACCGTTACGCAGTACTTCGATGTCAGCCGCCGTATCGGCGGCCAGCTTGAGCTGCTCCATGACGACGGCCGCCTTGGTCTTGGTGTTTTCCAGCGTCTCGATCAGCTCCGTGTTGTCCAGCATGTTGCCCGTCGAGGTAGCCAGCTCGCGCAGCAGGGAGTCCTCGAGCTGCTGCAGCAGTTGCTTGTTCTCGCTGGTCTGTGCAATGAGGGACTCGCGCTGAGCCTCCAGGTCGGGACGCTCGGTGCCCACCACTACGCTAAGCAGCTGGTCCTCCAGACCAGTCTGGGTCACCGTGTAGTTGATGACCAGCGCCTTGGCGTAGACGGCCGGATCGAACTTGGGGTTGGAGAACTTGGTGGTGAGGTAGACGCGGAAGCCGGAATCCCAGTCCACTTCCTTGTCGCCCAGCATGACGAACTTGCGGCCGCCCTGAATGCGGATGTTCTTTTGCAGGATGTCGTCGATCACCGGGTCTATGTAGTCGTCCACATCCTCGAAGAGGACGGGCGTGCCGTACATGATGGCCATCTCCAGCTGCTTCAGGAAGTCAAAGTCGCTGAAGGAGAGCACCTTGAGGTTGTTTCGCGTCTCCTTCTTGCGGATCCACTGCAGGGCTTGCAGCTGGGGATCTATGCAGAGCGGGAAGCGTGAGGCGCGCATAGTGAGGATGCCGTTCTGGATGGACAGCTCGTCTGGAGGCAGTCCCTCGTTGCTCCACTGCGAGACTTCCACGTCGGTGGTGAGATAGGAGTCGATCTTGAAGGGCAGGCAAATGGGAATGCCCATGGAGACTATGTCCTCAAGCCAGTCATCGAAGACCATCGCTTTGCGAAACTCCCAAGTGAAGGCTCCTGTATAGGCCAGGAATGAGGCACTAATCAGGCACATGCCCACACTGTCCGTCAGCTGCTGCCCGAGACTGGCCATCTCCTTGCTCCAGCGGATCAGCTCGGAGGACAAGCCGCTGATCAGCTTGTCGGAGGCTATCAAGCGCCGCTCTGCCTGCTGCATCATCTCGGTGAGGGCGCGCATTTGTTTCATGGACACAGCATAGTTCTCATTCAACTCGTTCAGTTTCTCCTCCAGCTTCTGGATCTCACTGTTCAGGTGGTTGAGCAGCTTGATCTGCACCTCCTGCTCCTCGACAAGGAAGTCCACACGCTCCTTCTTCGGCTTAACCTCGCGGTACACCTCGAAGAAGCCCAGGACGGCCTTCACAAACTTCAGGAGGCCGGCTCCGGCTATGGAGATCTTGCCCATGTCGTCCAGGTTCTGGGTCTTCATGTGCTGCCGGCACTGAGTGATCTGCTTCTGCGTCAGAGCCTCGCAATCCATCTCCATCAGACTCTTCAGGAAGTTCACGTCACTCATCATGCCCTTGGCCGACTTCCAGTTGATCTCCTTGATGCCCTTTAGAATGGCCACGCATTCGCAGACCACTTGTACGGCGGCCGGAGGAGTGGCAAAAGATCGGATCTCAGTGATCTGCGCCTTTTCAAGCTCGGACAGGGCACGCCTGGCCTCCTCCAGGGCAGGCATAGCGTCGGCCAGAATCTCCTCGGCCTCTTCCTTCTCGATGGCAATCTGCTTGCCCTTGACCTCCACCTCGACGGATTTCTCCGAGGCTTCGGCCTTCTTTGTGTTGGCCTTCACCGTTGAGGACTCGATGGTGACCAGCATTGCCTCGCACTCCTCTGAGGCAACAGCCACGTTCTTCTTTTGCTCCGTGACAATAATCCGCAGCTCGTCGATCTGAACGGAAGCCTCTTCGATCTTTTTGATGCCCTCACCGAGACGGGAACGTTGCTGGGTGATGAATTTAGCCTTTTCCTCTGCAAGGAAGAGTAATTAGGAAATATTTTAATAGAAAACAGTACACATACCCAGCAACCCTCTATAGGTGTTTATGTAATCCAGATAATGCTTTGGCGTCACAAAATTATTACGCCTCAGCTTGGCCAAATAGTCCCTGGAGTACTGCTGTATGGTGGTGTGCACATGAACCACATGCTCAACGATGGCGTCGCGATGTTCAGCCGGAATCAGGGCGTGCTCTGTGAGGAAGAGCTTGGCCACTGCGTACAGGGCTTGCCTGGGCCACGGGAACACCCAGTCGATGTAGGTGCTTCCAATAAGTCCAGGGAAGTTGCGACAGCGGTTGCGCAGAGCATCGCCAGCAGGAGACATACACAGAACCACATGGAGGTTTTCAGCACAGGTGCGCAGGAAGTAGCCCCAAACAGCATCTCTGGAAACGAAAATAATTATCGTGGAACCGTTTTTCCTGAGTAAAGTGTTCTTACTTAGAAGCCGAGACTCCCTCCTCTTCGGCAAATTTACGCACTTGATTAACGATGCCATCCTTGTCCTCATCCGCAAACAAGGCCGGAACTTGGCCAACGGTCAGGATGTTGTTGATCAACTCCAGGAAACCCTCTTCGGCCACCTGGGCTGCGGTGAACAGGAACACCACCTTCTTCCGCTTGACCCCTGCCATAGTGTACAGGACCTTAAGGTCCTCGCGGAAAGCCGCTTCGTTGTAGCCACGTGATATGGTGATCTCGAAGACGTCGCACTCGGCGGCGAAGGCGGCCAGACGGGTCACACACTTCTTGCCACTGCCGCCAACGCCTATGAGCAGCACGTGACCGCGATTCATACGAAGCGTGCGGTGGACGCGTGTTAAATGCTGTAAGCAGTCCTCGAACAGGACCAGGGTCATCTTGACCTTCCGCTCGCAGTACTCCTCTAGGATTTCGGTGAACAGAGAGTACACGGAATCGTAGTCCAGCAGATCCTCATACAAGCGGGGCTCCGATTCGTTAGTAAAGTTGCGAAAATCTCCAAAGAGCAGTGGATCACGGAGGACATAGTCCTTGAGCGAGAGTATCACCGGAGGAGCCTCACCCTCGCCCTCCTCCTCCTCTTCGCCCTCCTCTTCGCCGAAGTCAAGGTCAGTCTTAGAAGGCTCGTAGAGGAGCCGAGCCTGGGCTTCCGCCTCCGCGGCGTCGGCATCAATAAAACCATGTTCCTCTTCGAAAGATGGCGGGAAACAATCACCCACCTCGGCGGCCAGATTACGGCGCACATTTAAGATGTCCTGGTAAGGGATTAAAGTTGATGTTATCCTTGTAAACTGAGCACCCTTACGATACTTACATTGTCTGATATCAGGCGATCGCAGATGATCCTAGTGTACTCGTTACGCCACACCCTGATCAGGTCCCGCAGGCCCTTGAAGGACGTCGGTTCGATAAGCAGCAGGCCGGCAAAGATCCGCGACAGATCCTTCAGATTGAATATGTAGTGGAACTTGGAGGGCGTGGGCGGCAGGTCCACAATCACCATCTGCGGGTCAGGAAGCAATTAGCGTAATCAGACTAGGCCCTACATCCTGCAGGGCCCTTCCATGGGGCCACGCCACACAAATCAATTTTATCTCGACTAGCAATATGCGTTCACCAGGGACACAAGGACCTTCTACACGCCCTCGGGGCGCGTTGCCAAGTTGCTGAATTTACAGCCATTATCGAGTTGCAGCCACCGCTGCTCCTCTGAGTAACGGCAATTCTATTCAAATAATTCATTTCACTCCATTTCGTGGCGCATTAATATCCTTGCCCAGAGTGTGTAAGGAAGACATGCGAACTAGGGAGCTAGGTGGGCAGGGTCTGGGCTCTGAGGGTCTGCAGGTGTGAGTAAATCATTTTTCCCTCCCCAAACATTTTCGGATATAGGACGAAGAGGGGCAAAGGCGGCTGCTTGTGGCAATTGCGGCGACAAATGCATTTTTATCTGCACGCAATGAAATGCGATAATATTTTAGTGTCAACAATTGTTAAAAGGACCATAAACTAATGCCTTCGGCCCGGCCCCAGCCACGCCCACCACTGCTGCTTCGAAAAAGAGCCATCCACAGTTCAATACTTGAACATAATCAAATTTCGCTCCGGCCAAGATATTCTGGCGGAGATAGGCAGCTAGCAGCCAGCTCCCAGCCAGCACCCAGCACCCAGCCAGGCAGACGGAGATATGTACATCCTGGGGCCGAGGCCCAGATACAGATACAGTCAACTAGGCAGCCGTCGAGGCGGGTGACCATTGTGAGTGCCGCCGAGTGGAGAGGCTTTGAGTGGTGTGAGGCTCCGACTACGGCACTGAGTTGCACTCGAAAAAGCAATGGAGCATCCACGATTGAGAACAAGGACGATGGAAAGGACGAGGCGAAGCTCCACGTCGCAGTGCATTACAGACCATTGAATAATTCCCAGTTCCATTGTACACACAGGAGGCAAGCGGCAGAGGGCTCGGGGCACAGGGCACCGGGCAAGGCAAAGCAGATTATGAAAAATTGTCGTTATTTGCATATGTAAATCGAATTTCATAAAATTTGTGAGAGGCCTTAAAGCATTATTCAGTGTGGAATTGATTTCCTCAACTGAATTTACACAGAAAGCAGTCAAGGTGTGCTTTTATATATTCAAATGAACTCAACCGGAGTCAGATAAATACGTCTGTATGGGAGTGTCGCAAGTACTTACCTTGAACAGCTTTAAAGTCATATTGACAATAATATCGGCAATGGGCATATAGCGGTCCTGGAACTTCACGAACTGCAAATGGCCCTTGAAGATGGACGAGTAGATCTGAATCAGGGACTCATCGTTGGGGAAGATGATGTTGTAGGTGGAGAACATGCTAATGAAGCGGGGATCCACTTCGTTGCGGCCGCCGCCCGCCGTTCCCATGGCAGCGTAGAAGGTCAGGTCCTTAAACTTCTTCCAGTTGAGATCCTTGTCGCGGTCGTACATTCCGCCGCGCTCAAAGAACAGCTTCAGCAGGGCAATTGGCTGCTGGGTGCCGTAGCTGTGTAAGGGAACAGAGAGTTCGTCAGCATCTTCCAGCCATTACCATTACACGGAGGACACTCACTCATCCACCTGCGGCATGTTCATGTCATCAATAAAGCAGGCAATTCTCTTGCCCATCGGTGGCCCGTACGTATCCTTGGTGCGTTTCTCCACGGCCGCCTCCAGGGTGCGCTGCACATCCAGCGACGAGGTTCTCGATGAAAAATTAATATTGAGTATGACCTAAAAGGGGCGAGAAAGGAGGAAACGCCATGTTAGTCAACGCGACGTTTGTGCGAGAGATTTTTCAATTACGTTGGTAGTCGGATTGAGATTGCGCAAATATTGCATGATGGTGGCCGTCTTTGATGTTCCAGCCTCGCCCACCAGCAGGACGGGTCGTTTGATCTGCAAACCGAAATAGGGACAAACATTAATAAGGCATCCCGGAAGCGGGAGTAATGACATTCCCGCACAAGCACACACGCTGTGCCCGATACTCACATCGCTCATGAGTGCCAGCGCCCGGTTGATGCGCGTGTTATCCACAGTGGGCACCAGAATCTCGCTGAACTTCACCGACGGGTCGTGCGTGTACGGCTTCACCACCCACTCCCAGGCCTTCCAAACGTTCTCCTTGATGTCCCAGAAGTAATCGTACAGCGACGGCTTGTTCTGCGGAAACTGTCCGCCGCTGGCGGGGTTCTCCGGCGTGTCCTGCACGAGCGGGAAACCGGAAATGCGCTTCATGAACTCATCGAATATGAGCTGGTGCCTCTCCAGCAGACAAGCGCCCATGGAGCCGTAGACGGCCTGCAGGAAGCAGCACTCCAGCGTGTCCGTGTTGTACACCTGTGGCACCGGCTCATCAAAGTTCTTGCCGTCCCCTGGCCCGAAGTTGGGCAGCAAGGCGTCGTACAAGTTGCAGAACTGCGTGACCATGTTGAGATCCGTCTGCATAATGACCAGCTTCAGGGGATTGCCCTGTGTGGTGCCGTCAATACCCTCCAAGATAAAGGCAATCGCCTGGTTGATGATCTTCTCGAAGAAGTCGTTGAGCAGCTCGCGCTGCGGTTCCGGCCGGGTGAGCACCCAGCGCTGCCAGTACGGACTGTAGCGCAGATTCTTGGGATCCACGTACACCATGCCGGCCCGGGAGACCGTCGCCGGCGAGGCGTAGTTCAGGTTGCCCACCTCGAAGAGCAGGGCGCAGTAGTTCTCCAGACGGATGCGCTCGCCGTTTGCCAGTGTCAGCAGCTTGTTGTCATCCATCACGGAGTTCATGTTCTCGATCCACAGGGCATCCACATCGCCATCGAAGCAGGCGTATCGTCGCTCCTGCGGTGGGAATGGAAAGGGAGATGGTGTGGGGTTGCATTAGCCTAAGTGCGTTACACAACGCCTGTCACCGGAGTCATGGGAGTGACTGCTCCCTGCCACCCACGAATGATTACTCTGCAGAGCCGAATAAATGGGTTCGAAAGCGAGGATAGGAGGGCAGCTGTCGGTATAGTAAAAAATGCTAACGGAAATCGCTAAAACGTTTGTTTGAAATGTACCCTAGCTAATTTTATGTTTCAATAGGACTTTACAAAACTATACTAGATATAAGATTTACTATTTACTATTTAGGAAATTATTTATTTAGCAGATTATCAGTCAATTTCCTTTTTTTTTCATTTTGCCAAACAGATTTCAAAATTATTCGATGGTTGATTTTGAATATATTACTAGAGTCAAGGATAGAAATATGAATTAATATTTAAGCTTGCTATATAATTCCATAAAGTCAAACCGATTTATATTTATATTAAGGTTTAGTATTAAAAATGTTTGTCAAACATCATTGTGAATCACGACACTGCGGGTTATGACAAATATCAATGGTATCTAGGATGTTAAATAAAATACAATTAAAAAAAATAAGATAGACCAATTATTTAAAATTCTTAAATCCTATTCCAGCCAGAGTTCACACAACGCATATACCCAGGCACTGGTGGCTATGCAATCCCGGCTTATTACTGTACCAACGCGATTTCCGCATGAATGATGCCGGCGCAGCCACCAAGCACCTGCATTTGAGGAGCCAGCAGCCGAAATGACACTGAGCCGGGTTGCTGGTGGCTGCGGATTCGCTGATGCAGCACTTTAATTCACATGGGACTGGCACGACTCCATTTTTCCTGAATTCCCCCAGTGAGCCCAGGTGTCGCCTGATCCCACCCCAGACCGACTCTCACTTACCTCACGCTCGATCGGCTTATTCATTTCACGGAATATATTTGAAAACAATCCATCAATCCAATCCCTCGTCTCCATGTCCAAATATCCGTATAACTCGATGACAGAACAGGCCTGGCAAGAGGAAAACATAATAATAAGCGAGGCAGGAAAAACCTCTTGCAGCTGCTTCGGCAATAATTAAAGTAAAGCCAATGGTCTTGTTTGGATTGAAGTTTGATTGCTTTGGAATGGCTCGTATCCTGGCATTCCAATATTGCAACTCAACTAATTGCAGGCCAAGCAATTGAACAATTTCACAAGCACTTAACATCTCACATTTGCAAAAACGAATTGCGCAAACACACACAGGGACACAGAGAGAGAAGTGCAATTTGAAGGCAGGACAGAGCAAAGGACCTGCCCCTAAAGCTCATAAAGGACAAGCCAGACAAGAAAGCGAACTGCAAAATAAGAGGAAACTAAAAGCGCTCGCAGGGGGCGGCAATTTGTGCGCCTGTGTGGATTTAGGGGGATGGTTGAGAGGTCCCACTTACCTTGGGGTTAAGCACAATGCACTTGGTGGGCAGGCCCATGTGGATCTGCGCCTTGACCAGGGCATTTATGACGACAGTCTTCCCGCCACCTGTTGGGCCCACCAACATGGTCGAGTGCCGGGTCATCATGGTCTCGTACATTTGCACCACTTTGTCCTCCTGCCGTAGGCGATGGCGAGGGCGAAGGCGTTGCCGTTGTTGGGATTTAGTTGTCATAAATGATGTTGCCCAGCAGGAGCAGGAGCAGCAGCGTAAGCACGGCCAGCAGGGTGACATCGCATATCCAGTAGTTGTCCATTTCCGGCAGGAGCCGAGCGGGCGATGGGCCAACATTTTGTTTGATGAAAGTGGCAAGGATTTTGCCAGGAGTCCGAGAACGGCGTAGATGGAGGAGAGAGAGAGAGTACAAGAAATGGAAAATTGTATTAGTGAAAATTGTCAGAGCTCAGGCTGCGGAGCAGGGCAAAGTTGAAATTGGATGTGGGCCCGGCCAGCCGGGCAAAATGCTTTGTAACATTTCCTTCATTTGCGATTATGCGACATGGCGCAATTTACAAAGTGTCAAAGTGACGACCGGAAGAGTGACATGGCCGACTACGGTTTGTTGCCACTGTCAACACACCCGGCAGTGGCGGGGCAGGACACACAGGACAGAAGGACGCACCTGATCGGGCAGCAGGATATAGCCATCGTTGACCAGGACATGACGCACGGCAGCATTAAAGTCCGGGTAGCCGATACGCGGGCAGTCAATGCCCGGGAACAGGTCCTTGATGAGTCCCAGGAACAGTGGCACATCCTCGAACACGAACTTGGGGAAGTTCATGTCTCGCAGCACCCGCATCAGCACCACGGCCTCTGGTAGATCCTCCGACTGGCGCTTCATCACACCCGCCATTCGCAGCACTGAGTTCAGCGATCGCAGACCCCAATCGTAGTGGCACTGCTTCGACAGCTGAGCCTGGGCCAGGGAGTACAGCACGGTCATCTTCTTGGCCAGCACCTTGGCCGTAAGGAATCCATCGGAGAACAGGGAGATCAAACAGATCAGCTCCAGATCAGGCTTGATGCAAGTCACAGGCCGGAACAGAGCCTTCACCGACTCGGGCAGCTCTGTGCGACCAGCGTAACCAGGATTCATGGTGACGAAGACACCGCACTTGGGATCCAGCTTGATTTCAACGCCCTCGAACTGAAAAGGAGTTAAATTTCCAATTTAATTTTAAAATAATTAACGCAGTGCTTTCAAACCCACCATAAACCTTTCCAATTTCCGTATCAATCCGTTCCTGATGGTCTGCAGCTGCGTGGATATCACACTGAGCACCGAGATATCGATGCGGTTGAACTCGTCAAAGCATCCCCAGGCGCCACATTGGACCAGGCCCGATAGAATGGTGCCCACCGCCCGGTAGTCCATTCCCTCTCCGCAATTGGTGACCACACAGAGGAGGCCCATGGCCTTTGCCAAATCCTTGACGGTTTCGGTTTTGCCTGTGCCAGCAGGTCCTGCCGGTGCTCCCCCCAGATTCATGAGCAGAGCCTGCGTGATGGTCAGGTAGATGCGATCCGTGAGCGGAGTGATGACCAGGCGGCCATTCAGGCCCATGTACTCGTAGCCGAAGTCGAAGCTGCCGGAGCACTGCAGAACGTGCAGGTTGTCATAGAACTTGACCCAGTAGAACCGCAGCTGGCTCTCCCAGCTAAACTCGGCGGCGTCCAGGACATTGTCGCGTACAAAATTGTCAATTATGTCCCTGGCATGGACATCCACGGTGCACTGGGCCTTGAACTTGAGCCGATCATTCCTCGACAGATTGGAGCGCACCTTCAACACCAACTCTTCGATCTGGTAGTTGTTCTTGGCCAGAAAGTCCTTCATGGCTCGCATGTTGCCATGGTTCTGGGCCTGGTCGAAGGCCTCCTCCACCTCGGCGGTCCACCAGACTTGACTTGCCGCCAGGCCCACCATGCCCTGGTAGTTCATTAGCCAGTCGGGCCTGGAGAACAAAACAGAGACGGAGGAAAATCGAAAGTGCTCAATGACTGTCAATTTAATACAATTGGCCATAAATATGCCTGGCCATGCGCTCCACGGCTTAAACAAAATAATAAATCGCGCGAAATGACAAAATTATACAGTCCGAGGGCAGGAGTGGAAACTGGCTCAGGCTCAGTTCGAATGCCGCAATGTAAATCGCCGGCCATAAAAGGAATTGGCTGCCGAAGTGTCACTCCGGCCACGGACGAAGGATGCGATGGAAAGGGGCAGCAGCCGGAGCAGATGCAGGAGGCATAAAATATGTTTTATGCCCAGCTGACGGTGGCACTTACCTTGCAATTTGCAGATCTGTGCCAAAGTCGTAGATGGCCGTCTTGTTTATGAAGCGGTTGGAGCGACGCATTTCGTCCAGCACATCGTTCATCCAGTACTCCACGCGACCCGCCGCCCGGGCTGTTGTTCGCCACCACCGGAAGATGGGAGAAAGGAAAGACAATAACCGCATAAATAAACCCCAGTTGCCAATATCAATAAGTGTATACAACAACAATAAAATGCGGCACGGGCAATAAGAGCAGAAGAAGCAATCATCTCCAGCCATGCTTATGCCCAGTGCCGATGCCAACTGGCTTCAAATTAATTAAAAGAAATTGGCCAGACCCAAGCGGGCCAGCCAGGCCAGTCAGCACCGCTAGTCAGTGCCAGGCAGCAGACAATATTGCCATAAAAAAGTTCAATTTTAAAATTGGCAATCAGTGCGTGGGGCTGAATGCCGAATGCTGGATTGTCCCGGTACCTACCGCTTCGCCGGAACTCCATGACCTCGCCCTCGCTGGAAATCATGGCGGTAACAATCGTCTGGCTGCCCTCCTTGACCAGGCGCAGCGACTTGATGTTGTCGTACATCTGCGGGCGGCAAGTAAAATGAAAATTGCAAAATCAATGAGAATGCGGATGCGGATGCGGGTACAGAGGGGAGAAATATTATTTATAAGCCGAATAAATTCATAAAAATTTACCACCGCTCCAAAAACTGCCACCCGGGGCCTGTGTCCATGCATGTGCTGCAGAAATTGGTGTAATTTCCGCCGTGGACATTGGCCAGAACGAATAAACAGTGACATTAACTTTTATGGCAAGTCGCTCCTCCACACACGCCCCGTCGTACATAAAAATAATGTCACTGGCAGTTTGGCAAATCTGTTGTTGTCACACCAAGCCACCGAAGCCACACCAAAAATCCATACCCAAAACCGAAACCGAAACCGAAACAGTCTCCTTCTGGCCCGTCCGCCCACAAAACTTGAAGCGGTACCCACCTTAATGATGTGGTTCTGCACTGCAGATGGCTCGCTGCTGCCCAGGATGGAGAGCAGCTCATCGGTGGATATGAAATAGAAACGCGGAAAAATGCGGCGTTTCGAGTCCAAATATTCGTTTAACGACTTCTGACATTTTTCCAAGCCAATGCCCAGACCTTGTATTTCCGGTAAGCGCCCGGGTACTGAACAGAATGGCACCACTAACGGATTTTTGGCACAATCGACCATGATCTGCAATGGAAGAGGAAGATGAATCAGGAAGCAGGAAGTGGTGAGTGGTGAGTGGCGAGTGGTGAGCGGCAGCGCCAGTCTAGGCAGTAAATTATTATGAAGAGCAATGAGCGCAACGACCAACCCAAATACAATCAAACATATTAGAGGAAAGCGGGGAAAAGTCGAGTCTAGGTAATAAAGCATTTCCGATACTCTTACAATAAGTAAGAAGACCTTTAAATTCATATTTATGGAAGTTTAAAGAAAATCAAGATCAGAATACATTCAGTGAAGAAAAAATAAATAAGTAAAACATATATCTGCTCAATACTTAATTTGAGTCAGAGAGGTAATTATATAGTTATAGTTAAGTGTTAATTGCCTTCAGAAATTGGCCACAAAATGCTTAAATTTTATTATCAAATAATTTTCAATAATTTCCCGATAATTTCAAAGGATTTTTAATTATTTTCAAATTTATGGAATAATTAGTTAATTAAATAATCACCTCTGTGCAAACTGCAAACTGAAAATGTTGATATACTTGAATATAATCAATAAATCTGTCAAATTCGAAAACAAACTAAACAATCAAGTACAAATTGGGGCTTTAAATGGCACTACAGTTTAAGGATCTTGAAGCCTGTCAAGTCGAGCAGGAGTAGCTCCCTACTTGAGAGTATATGGAACTTAACACGAATGTCGAGAGCAAATCAAAATAATAAATCATTTCACAAATGGCATCAAATATGGCGGCAAATGTTACAAATGAAACGTAAAGCAAACGAACGAAGCCAGTGGCTGGCAAGGTTAAGTGAAGTTAAGCGCCTGGCACACACACAAACCTATCCACACTCGCACCACACACACAAGCAGATTGGTTTGGGAAGCAGGCAGTAGTGGAAGGTGAAAGTGCTTGGCGTTTGTAAACACAGCTTCGGCTTACGCTGCGTATGTGTGATGTGTGCCAGAGCGCGTGTGATTCCAAGCCCAGTGTGCTCGTGTGTGCGGCAACACAATTACGCATACACAAAAGCAGTCGTTTGCATGCGTATTATGTTTACCGTTAAGTAAGGAGTCGCCATATTGTCGGCACACATTAAATCAACTCAAATAAATTGTAGCAGACACTAAGTGTGTATTCTGGCCAAGGCGAGCCTTCCTCTCCTCCGTCGGTGGCCGAATAGCACCAACTACCTAATACCCAATACCCAAGCAACCAGGACGAGCAAATAGAAAGGACTGGCAATTGAAGACCCGCGTTTCTGTATAGTTCTCACCCTGCGATATGCCTTGTCAATGTCATCAAATTTCCGCGCCTCCTCCGGCAGCTGTGTGCGTATGTCGCCGCCTATGAAAATCCCCTCCAGGTACAGCCACTTGCGTTGGACCAGCAGCCACTCGTCAATTATCTCCGATATAAGGGCCAGGGTGCGCTCCCATTTGTTCACCGTCTCCAGGAAGGGACCAATGAACCTGTAAGTAGTTCAGATTCATAATTACAACACCGTCGACACAAAATAAAGTATGAGTTCAGGGGTAGAAATTTAAGGAAATATCTTCACTTACTGACTTGCTCCCATAGACTGCAGATTCATGGCATTATCCTCCAGTATCTGCATGATCTCATCCACCGGCCCCAGCACCCACCCACGGTCTTCAGTGCCCTTGTAATGCTTTAGCGTCTTGAAGGCCATGTTCGCCCAGGTCTCCACCACAGCCTGAACACCTCGCTCGATCTGCAGTTCCTTGATGGCATTGGTCAAGATCTGCTCGGCAATATCCTGGTACTTGTGCAGCTGCATGGCAAACATGTTCTCCAGCGTAAAGCGGGCCGGCGACATGTCGAAGTACTGGCCGGTCTTCTCCATCAACTGCAACCAATGCCGCTCCCTGAGAGCCTCGTTCTTTAGGCTCACCATCAGGGGTACGGTGCCCTTGAACTGCTTCATGTGAATCTCCAGCTGCACGCCAACTGGCAGGGTGCGCACCTGTCGGGAATGGGGGCACGGTTAGTTAGCTGCTCGAAATCAGCTGAAACAATAGTGTGGTCGCCGCCTGCGGTTGCGGCCCCATTTGAATTATGACGAACGTGCGTCCCTGTGGCCGGTGGTTTTGGGTCTCGGTTATGTTTTAGCTTCCCGCGGCCCGCTGCCATCGCTATTGCTGTTGGCGAAAAAGCGCATTCTGTTTGCATGCCGGGCTGTCCGTTTGTTTGCTTATGGAAAATGCATGGCACTCCGGACCCATTCAGGGACATAAATTGAATGGCAACAACAGCAACAGCAATGGCCACGGCAACGGCAACACAGGGCTGTCAACAAGTCGATGGCAGGACTGGAGGAAAGGGGAAGAGTGCAGCTCCCGCTGGCATTTTAATTATTTTCAATATTGAACAAATTGATTTACATTTTAGGGCGCTGATTATGTAGAGCCTTTCAGTAGTTTGCTTTAGGGTCCGTTGTGCTGCCAGCCGAAATTATGCACAGATAAAACTGCATTAAAATATGTGCGTGTGCCGTGTGATTATATTCAAATTTGTTGGCAGCCTCCGCGCTATTTATATTAATCGTGGCGCTTTGAAATATTTGCCATACTAATCTTCCCCTCTGGCAGCTCAACACCTAGCCGGACTCCCGTTCCCAATCCCAATCCCAGTCTCTGGGGAAACACGCCCACTTCATTTGGTATGGGCGAACGGGAAAACTTTTCGACTGCAACAAACTTTTGGCCCGGACAGCGAAATTCCTCAAAAACTTGTTAGTGAAGTAAATAAATCAATTTGTCATAATCAGTTTAGGTGCAAAATTCTGTCGCTGCAAGGCGTGGCCAGAAAATTCACATTTCTTGTTTAAGTAAAGCTCGAGGCATGACCATAGAGCCTAGGTAGAGGAATGCGAAATACCCAGTAGCGGTGAGAATATTATTTGATTTTAACAGTCTACTCAAACTAGTTGGGAAGGAAATACCATCCTAAGACCCGTGAGATTTTTTCTGGAATTTTAAAATACTAAATGTTGTAAAATGGTCCGACATACTACAAGAACATAAAGGCTTCGTGAAACGCCTTTCATAGCGAGTTTACAGTTCAAAAGTATTCTGCTTTTGTTGTTCCGAGGCGTCTGTAATTTTATGAAAATCCGAGCAGGCCAAAAACTTTGTTTAATTGGCAAAGTTTTCTCCCCGGAGACGCTTACCGGCTTGGTCAATTTCCGGAACTCCTTCAGATAGCTCTCAACGCCCTCGGTCAGGACGTTGGGATCCAGGTCGGCCCACAGGGTCTTGCCCCAGCCCTCGCGGGCGAATTTCTGCGCCTTGTACAGTTTGTACAGCTGCCGGGATAGAAAATAAAATAGAAAGCGGAGTGATCATTCTCAAGATATTGATATATATTCATGGCCAGACCTGCTGCAGTCCCTCGTACTCGGTTTGCACGCGCCCAAACTCATGGTAGTCCACCATGGGCATGTCGAAGAGTCGCTCCGCATTGGCCAGCTCCTCGCGACGGGCCTCTCGGTCGGCTATTTTCTGACCATAGGGATCCATTAGCCGCACGCCGCGCTCCAGCTCAGGGCCCACCGATCCGGGTCCGTTATCATCATAATCCTTGATAAAATCGGCCAGCTAAAGGAAGAGCAAAGAATGCGGTTAGTTGAGTAAAGAGTGGGCGCAGGACAGGGCAGGACACTCGGCCACCCCACCACATCCGTCTTGCGTCCTAATTCAAATGATAAACACTTCAAGTTAATTCATTTTACGCTGACGACAGCGCCGTCGTCGTCGTCGCCGCTAACAATTGACAATAATGGTTGAGCGCGCGGAAAAATCCAATTAAAATGCCATTGAAAGGAAATAATAATGGGAGGAACCAAAACAGAATTGCAGAGAAAGAACGCAAAATAGCGGAAATGCAAAGTCGGCAGCCTGCGCCGCCCTTGGTCCCAGTCCCAGCCCCTAATCCCATTACCCGAGGACATCCCCCTTCTCTGACAACTTACATCATCGCAGAATACATCGATTTCGACGGAAGTCATGTCGGCAAATTTCTGCTTAATTGGTTGCAGCTTCTCCGAGCGGTACAGGGCCGATAGGAACAGCCGCTTCCATCGCTTCTCCAGGTGGTGGGCCATCAGCATGTCCTCGTAGGGGAACTGCAATGGGAGTTGGGGAATTGAATTGCGAGTGCAAATAAGTGAAACGCACATAAAAATTAAGCAAAGCCAGTCGGTGCCCTTCAATTACCACTGAGTGCAAATAATAATCATGAAAAGTGCCGAAATTCACTAACGACCAGCGAGGCGTGGTGTTCGGGCAGGTCCGCCCCCTTAATCCGGCGACCGTAACCCGCAACCCGTAACCCACAGCCCTTAACCCTCAGAGTCCACTGAAAAAAACTATAGCATTGCTGAAGCTTTCAGGGCCGACACCGCATAAATTTTAATTTGGCCTTTGCAGCAATTGCAATGCCAATACATACAGGTGAGGATAAAATATTAAGGCCATCGATAAGTTATCAAATATACTTAAAAGAGCAATTTGGTTGAAATTTTAACGAAAATATAAGCTGTGAAATACGTAACGCTTTCAAACATGATCCAAGCTCCCTTGATACTATGAGAGATTGGAGCTCTAAAGACAGATTTAAGATCCCATTATTATAAGTTTTTTAAAGGTCTTTGCGCACATTATTTTTTTCTTATTAAATCCGTAGTATTTGTAGTTTTCTGAAGATGTTTTCAAAATCCTTGTTCAAAAATGAATAAATTGAAACTAGTGTAATGACCATGGCTGTGTCCGCCGAACTGTTTCTGTGCCTGGCTGCTTGCATTCATTCGTTCATTAATTTATATAAAATGCAAGTTAATTCTGTTTTGTCTGGCCAAAGCTAAGCGACGTCGCCGCCGCAACGGAATGCCATCAATAAATGAACGGACCGAAACGGGGCAAACGGAAGGGAGCAGACCCAAAAAGGCCAGCGCACAGATACAGACACGATACGCAGGACGTAGGAGTGGCTGCTCTGTTAGGTTGGGTCCTAATCTGGACTCTGGTCTGGCTGCAATTACGTAACCATTTGTGGGGAGTCCGTCGAAAGCGGAAAGCCATTTCCAAATGGTCCTGCCAGACCGACCGCCAAATATGCATATGTAAACAGAAATAGAAACAGCGGCAGTCGCAGACACAGTCCAGTTCGGGCGGGATTTCGATGGGATTTTTGTAAAACTGCTCATTTGAATACACAAATAAGCGTCATTGGTGGCAGACTTAAGCAACTGTCATTAAACCAAGGGGATGTGGGGCTCTTATGAGGATTGGATTTGAGGGAAATATTCAGCTCCGCGAGAGATTCAATTTTAAATTCCGTCTTACCAAAATTCTATGCTCGCTCAGGATTGTGAATGTCTCCTGCATTTCGTGTATCTTCTGCTCGTTGGTCAGCGTAGACGACTGCACCGTGGCAATGGTCTGCATCACGAGCTTGAAGTCCTCCAGCTCACGTGTGGTCTTGTTGAGATTCAGGCTAAGGGTCTGCCGCAGATTTGCACATATTAGTAGGAGGAAATCTAGCTAGCTCGGTCCCGGACTCACTTTGATTTCGTTACGCATTGCCTTCATGTTGTCGTTGACATGGTGCAGGAGCTCTTCGCCAAGCGTGGTGCACCACTCCGTGGCATGTTGCGTTATGCTATCCAGCAATGGCTGCAAATTTATGCGCACACACTTGATGTCCTGGTACTTGGGCAGGGTGGCCAGCGTTTCCACAATGGACGAGTAAAATGTAAATTTCTCATCGATTTCCATGAGTGTCACCTGTTTCTCCACAAACTTCTGGCATATGAAGGCCTTCTCGTACGCCCACAGATTGAAGTACTTGCGAAATCTACAAGGTAATGTGGAAATCTCAAAGAGCAACCAAATGAGGATATATATACTAACTGGGACACGAAGCCCTTGGCCTCGGCGGCTATTCGCACAGCCAAATCGTGGATATTTATAACCAGCTCCACAATCGACTTTATTTGAATGATGTCCTCGTAGTAGGTGTAGTTGTACTTGAACTGTTTGCCCATTTCAACCGGGGGAACGGCGATGCAAGTGCCGGTCATCCAGCGCGTAAAGATCCTCAGGCTGAATAAGTATGGGTTACATCTGGGTTTGGATTAAATACCCCAACTTACCGCGAGATGTAATCTTTGCAGGCGGTCACAATAGTGTGTTGCAGCTCTTGCACCGATGGCTCCAGCACAATTTCCGACATTAGCAGTTCCGCGTTCACCTCGAACATAGGTTTATCAGAGAGCAAGCGGCCAATATAACATTTTAGATTGGCATAGGTCATTCTACACGAGGAGGTTCCAATTATAAAGTGTTTAATTATATGGAAACCGTTTCCCGATTCTTACTCGACAATGCATTTGAAGGTCTCCTCTTCCCAGTACTCGTAGTAGGTTTTCATACGGTCCGATCGTCCCGAAAATGTTCCCAGCACCAGACTCTCCAGCTTTATCAGCACCGGACCCAGGGAGTCGTATAGCTTCTTCATCTGCGCCGCCTTGCGATTCCGTGAAGCCTCCAGGATCTCAAAATACCCCTGGCAGGGATATATGAGTTGGCCACATGATTGTTCCCCTTTGTCTTGTGCCGGGACCTCTTTTTCCATGGTGAAGACCGTCACATTCTCGCCAGTCGTCGATCTAAATCTTTGCGTAGATTTTCGGTCCTGGACGCTCCCCACTCGGGTGCTGCGCAGATCGGTGGACTGCGCCTCTAGTTCCTCATCCAAATTAAACAGGTTGAAGCTCTTAATCATATCGATTCGCGACCGCAGATCCAGGCGAATAAAATTGATTTGCGACACAATAGAGGTGAGCTTGCGCAGCTGCGAGTTGATTTGATCGCAGAATTTGCCAATGTTGAACGACGTCCAAGTGTAGCGACCCAAGCCCATCTGGATAAAGAGTTCCGTGTCGTAAATGTGGCCACGCAGGAAGATCACCTCGGAAATGGACAAGTTTTGAATGATAGCCTTATACCGATCGATTACTGTGCTCATTCGCTCGTAGTCCTTAAAGAGCAGATCCTTTTTCATGATCGCCGTGCGAAGCACGGCTGGCAGCGTAAAGCCCAGGTGCTCAAACTGCTGGGCCTCGAACAGGGTATCGAACACCTCCGGCTTCATGTTCACCCTGAAGTCCATATCGAACTCGATCAGGGTTTTGTCGCCAACCAGCTCTCGCCAAATGGGCAACATGTACTGGGACTCGGCTCGCTGGAGCACTAGAAGGGGAACGAGGACAGCGACAGTAGGAATCAAGTTTCCGGCTCCCTAAGACTTACCTTCGCAGGTCCTAACGCAGTGCCGCTCAAACGCCGTGACATCCTTGGGTTTCTTATCCTTAATCAACTTGATAAAGTTCAAGCACTCCTGCAGCTGTCTATTGGCCTTCCGCGTATTGCTTACCATCCACATAATTATGGCCACCAGCACGGTAAGTCTGTTGACGCGACACATCAGCCTCTTCTGGGAGGTGTCGCCCACAAGATCGGCATCGTCTTCCGACGAGGTTTGTGTTGTGTCGTCCGAATCATAGTAGCTATAGGTACTCGTGCGTTCGGATTGATTGGATCTCAGGCTTGATTTGGACGACTTTCGAGGCTCACCACCGCTCATCATAATTTCCCGTGGCTTTGCTTTCAAGGTTTGGATGGCTTCGGAAATGAAGTTCACTGTGGATCACAGGAACAAGTGTTACTATCTATCATCAAACTATTCGGACTGACTGAAACCTACTAGTAGCCTCCTTGCATATGCCAATGGTGAGGATGTTGGAGCGGTTCGTGGAATTCACCAAGTAGGTGGCATTCTGTATAAAGTTTTCGAACAGAATCTTCTCGAACTGGAACATAGTGGTCATTAGCTCAAAGTACTGCTTGAATGATGTGCGTTTCAGGAAGCTGTTGGCGATCGCCGGGTCATCCTCCACCCGCTTGAATGCTAGCACGGAGGTCTTCAGCTTCTTGCCAAGCAAGCGTGTCCAGAAAATGGCACTTATCTTCGCCGGCTGGTGCTTGGCCATGGGCGGGCATTTTTTCAGTTTCTGTGGATATCAATTGAATTAAAATTGTACTTTTCATCATAAAAGTAAAGGTACTAGAACCCACCGTGAAAACGCGATCAACGGTGTTAATCTCTGTCACAAAGAAGCGAAGAAGGTTCTCGTGCTTGGTGGACACAAACTCCTGCAAAGCCTTCCTAGTATCGATGTTCATGGCATTGATGACCAGGTCCAGACCCTTCTCCGAGGACAGCAGCGAGTTAATGCTCTGGTCAATCACGTTCTTTGCCTCATTCTCCACGCTCTCAAGCCGCTTGTTGAACTGCTCCAGCGAGTACTCCCAGTTCTCCCAGTTCCCCGGCCTGAACATGTCGTAGTCAACGCTCTTGATCAGATCGTCCAGCATGCGATAGACCTTTCTCATCAGATTGTCCACGATCGAGGGATCCGCAATGCAGGCCTTCAGCCGGTGCCCAAAGAGATTCTCATACTGGACAAAGACCCTTCCCACAGAGGCAATGTCCACGGCCACGCGGTGGATGTGATTAACCTCGTTGAAGAGGGCCACGCGGTCGAACTCCCAGCGGGAGCCAGCCCCCGAGTCCTCGATGTGCTGGCGACTCAGCTTGTAGGCCTGCTTCCAGCAGCGCAGCAGGTTGGCGCAGTTGGTGGCCGTCTCGTGGGTGTAAGTGGCGGAGTATCTGTTTATTATAATAGATAATTAGGTAAATATTAAGCAAAATAACCCTGCTATGCACTTTACTCACTTGAAAATATTCTCAAAGTTGATAATGCCCTTCACCTTCTGGACAAAGACATTGGATATTTGGCAGAGCAGGACCAGCATCTCAGGATCGCGGCAAAAGTGGCTGGACATGGTCCAGATGTGCCGCAGACCCACCATAATATTGGGTATCTGCAGCACCACCATCTTGAAGCTCTCATAGCTGCGCACTTTCTTTAATTCGGGAAGTAAACAACAAAAATTAAAAGTTTTTGAGTAAACTTAAAAAGTGAAAGTATTGCAGCCCTGGTGGTTCCAAAAGCGATTCGTTGTGAATTACTAGTTCTGAATCAGAACTTCCGAATGAAAAAAGAACGTTCAGAGGAATTTAAGAGTTGTCATCTCTTTAAATATAAGGAAAAGTTGATATTTGAACAAACTATTTTATTAAATTATTAAAAAAAATACTACTTAGAATAAATACATATAATATTAATAAATTATTTTGAAAGAGTCAACTTGCATGTTTATAGCTTTTTTAGAGTTGCAGTACTTTTTCGCCAAGTCTTTGCTTCATTTTAGATCTACTTGTCAAATTTAATTGTCATTCACACAATCCAATTAGTTTTAAACCTCTCAAAATTAGGCAGAACAAAGTGTACTTATATGGTATGTTGCTCGAAATAATATTTATTACATTCATAAACCCAAACTCACCTCCAGATAATCCGTAATGGTGCCCAGATAATCGGAGTTCTCCTTGGCCAACTTGAACCTGGCCTCTGTCGTCTCGACAATTTTTTGCCACTCGACCAAAACCGGCGACTTGTCGTCCTCCAAACGCTGCAGCACGGCCACCACAAATTCCGTTTTCAATTGCTCCAGCGTTCCATAGAGCTCCACCTCCATCTTGTGCCAGTAGCGGTACTCGGCCATCGGCGTAAATTCGTCCAGCTTGGCGTCCGTCAGGGCCTTCATTGTCTTCTTGAGGTACTTAATCCAGCCGTCGACCACCTCCTCCAGTTGTTGCTGGCTGTACGTTATCACCAGATCCATCCTCTTCGGGTCCACGGGCACCCGGATGATGGCGTCCTCGAACTCGGTCTCCTCCTGACCCGGCAGTATGTAGGACGAGGGCAGACTGAATGCCCAGACGATGTGGTTGATGGTCCAGGTGATTTCGCTTTGGAAGTCCTCGATCTCCTGGAGTATCCGCCTCTGGATGGGCGTAATGCGCGGTGGTGTGGCCTCCTCGGCGGCGTGCTCGGCCTCCACCTTGGCCTTTGTCTCGCTGAGCATCTTCTCCCACCGCTGGGCGATGGTCAGCTTCTCGGGCTTGACTACCACTGGAAATAAATATAACAAATAGAATAGATCCCTATTCGATTGATTTATGCACTAACCTTCTTCTTCGGAGGACGACAATTGGGGCATCAGCATAGCATCTCCTTGGGAATCCTCTTCTTGCTCCTCGGGCTGTACCTCCGGCTTTTTGGCCTTCGCCTTTTTGGCCGCTGCCTCCATTTCCTTCTTCTTCCTGCCGCAGAACAAAAAAGGAGCAGAAGGAGTGGCAAATAAACAAACAAACACAATTAACGGCGGCCGGCATGCAAAATTAACACAAAGCGTAATGAAAGGCTCCCCCGATAAGCAAAATGAGCAACAAATACGAGGGGCCTCCGGACAACAAAGCGTAACAAAGGCTACTCCGCTGGACACGGGCGTCGACAAGGACCCTACTCCGGGCTCCGGCCCCGGCTTCGGCTCCGGCTCCGGGCTCCGACTGCGTTGGCATTTTTTAATCTGCAGAGGCTCAAAAGGCGAAAAAGCAAGAAAAAATAAAATAAGCCCGAAATGAAAGGGGGGGAAATTTAACAGTGGCGGTCAAGTGGCATTCGCCATTCGCGAGGCGGCAATGAGAGGCCAATGCAAGGATGAATGAGGCGCGCCAGGAAGTGCCATAAATGCTGCCTGCCAAACAAATGGAAAAATGCCCAGAAGACAACACACAGCGACGACAACGGCGATGGTGGCGCCGCGCCTCGCTGCCGTTGATGGTAGCATGAAATCCGATTAAAAATAAAAATTTCTTATCGGATGCGCTGTAATTTATGTGCGAAAAGGGTTCTGCAGGAGCGGCAGGATAAAAAAGGCAACTGTGGCCGATGCCGCTGCGATGGTAACCAGCGATAAACGCAAAACAAAGGCAAACAGAAAATTTGCACCAAAAAAATCGAGGAAAAAATGAAACAGAAAGGGAGCCGGAGCCGGAGCGGAGGCCGGGGAAAAAGAAAGCCCACATTTACAATCGGAGCCAGTCACTCTCCACTCCGGCAGCTCGAAACCAATAAAGCGCGGGAGCAGCAGCAGCCCTCCAACGTATCTACAATCGGAGGAGGGGACCCGGGAGCCAGCGGAGCAGCGAATGCCGCTCGCTCTGCCTTTGTTAAAAGTTAAATACTTTTGTTCTTTAAGCGCTCTCAAACGAAATTCCGATGGTTTGGATAGCTCCAATAGACCCGGTCCCGATTCCTTGGCCTCGCTGGATATATCCTCGCCGGCATCGCCCGCTCCGCCGCCGCTACCTCCAGCTTGTCCCTCATAACTGTCCATTTGCTGGCTGTCCGCTGTGGCCGGTTCGCGAAATTGATATTGAATGGCTTTTGTGTAAACCTGCAATGGAGGTGGAGATGGAAACAAGTGCATATGTACAATGGAACCAAGGATGGAGTGCCTAGGGCTGCGGGGCCTGCGGTCTGTTCAGACTTTCTAATTGATTCGCTGCCCGAAAAAACAGAGTTTTGGCAAAAATTTCCCAATTTATTTTCATGCTAAGCTAATATTATGGCAGCCGACCGCAGAATTCGCAAGGCCGCGTCTCGGGCGGCAGCCTAATGGAAACCGCAGCCCATTTTGGGGGCTATGATGAAGCAATTTGCGTTGGCGGTCAGCGCTCAAGGCTCGGTTCAGTAGGCGTGGAGCCACGCCCCCTAAAAGCACCACTCCCCCAAACACCAGAAAATCCAACCGCCAAAGCTTCAAGAGCCGCTCAGTGAAGCGGAAAAATCTTGCGGCACAGCGGGCATTTTGATAGATGACTGCCTTGTTTCGGGAATTAATTACAATTCGTCACAACATTTTGTTTTTGCGGTGGGAGACTGGACCCCGGGACGAAGGAAGGACATCCGGGAAGGACAAGCGGAGGAATGGACGGAAGAGTGAGAAGGCTTGAAACAATGGAGACGGCCTTAAAGTCGTTGATTGATTGAACAACGGTTTATGGTGTGTGAAATGAGCGAATCGGGTGCAAATTTGAGTGATTTTGGTTTTCGTCGAACTGCTGATGCGTCTTTTAATGTCCGATTACGGCGACTGTCCGGGTCTCCGGACCATGGAGGCTTACCAGGTTTAAGTCGTCGCGCAGCGAGTTGATAAGTGACCCTCGCACAGTGCCAATCAGGAAGTACAGCGGCATTTCCGCAAAGCATTTGGAAACCTCAGTGAACCACGCTGAAAGGCCATTAAGGTTTACAAATTACAAGGATGGCAAAATTGATGGGTTATAAAAGGGGAGTCATAAAAACGTTTGAACCACATTCTTTTTAAAAATATTTATGGCATTCTAAAAATTATTGAAGAATTCAGCAAAAAATATATTTTGATTTATTTAAATCTTAAAGAGTAAATATAGAAAAAAAAGAGAGTCTTGCTATTATTTTACTCATAATCTGTGCATTGAATAACCTTAGAAGTGGCAGGACATTAATACCTCCAAGTTAATGTGTTATATTAGAAAGGGAGCTATCTTTGGACAAAATGGATCGACCTCAATAATCCAATTGCAAATGCAATAATTAAATACAAATGGATATATTTCAATGTTATTATCTTACCTTTGCTTACCTCATTTTATGTTTACCTTATTTTAATTAGTGTTTTAGATTATCAAGTGCTACTCACGAATCTCCCTCCTGTTCTTGCGTGTTATGTAGACGTATTTTATTTTTGGGTCGAGGTCCTCGGATTGCATCTCCCCGAAGTGGCAGTGTAGCTGTGGCGTCTTCACATACGCGGGTACGAGTTTCTGTAAGTTAGGGCGATTTTAGTGATTTTTTTTCATTCGTAATTTAAGATTAATTTGCTTGACTGAGAACCGGCTCAGAGCTGTTTTCAATTAAGGACGTCTGCAATGCTTACCTTTACCTCCACGTAGACCGGCACATAGCTGGGCAGCTTCTTCTTCTTGCGGCTTCCTTTGGGGCGGAAGGGGAGAAAAGGATGCCGGATGCGGTGCATTAGCGGGGTGCAAAATGGGCGTGCCAAAACGGAGCTGGCGAATGCAGCCCCGCGATTACGACTGTGATTGTGATTGAGATTGATGGGACGGAACAAAGTGCAGTGGCGGTGGAATTTGCATTGTGGCAACTAGCTCCGGCTCCTCCATTTGAATGCAATGAATGAGCCGGCGAAACTTTGCTCCTATCTCTGGGACAGGCAATGCGGAATCAAATGAGTTGGCTCTGCTGACGCTCTGTCGCTCTTTCCGCCGAGCAGTTTCAAATTAAAAGTTACAAAAGAAATGAATTTCAGCTCGGGCCAACGAAAATGAGGCCCTTAAATATTTATGATGTGAAGTGGGCAGCGCGAATCAAAGTGTGGACCAAGATTTTCGTTTGATATTAAGTTTGGACGGGCTAAAAATTTATGCATTGCTAAGAATGGAGAAAGGCGAGTGAAATGGAGGAGGAGCAAAACGGGGGAAACTAAAACTTTGAAATTAAAATCTTTTGCTGGACAGGCACAAAGGAAAACTCGCACAGCAATGCATCATATTTACCGTTTTCCGTATCGGAGCTGGCTGTAAAAACGAGTGGAATGTGTGTATATGTGTGTGGGGAACCCCAAAAAGGCAGTACTAAGACCCGGTACAAGTCGGAAATGAGTTAATTAATTCCTATTCTTATGAGTATTTTTTTATGGTATTAAAAATAGATTGAATTAAATTTATAAATTTGTGAATATCATGGCTTTTAGGTAGGATGATGAATGATCGCTCACCTTATAAATCTTATTACACTACCATAAATCATATTTTTAATATTATTGATAAAAAGGAATCAATTAAACTTTTTTAGAAAGTGTACCGGCTGCCACATTTTACTCACGTCGTGATCGAGCTGAGCTCTTGGCGCTGCCGGCCACAGTGGCCTCCTCCTCGCCCTCCATCTCGCCCTCTACTTCGGCATCTGTGGTCTCGCCGCCCGTGTATGTGGCTTCCTCGTTGTGCTCTGGATCGCCACTTGCAGGTGCCGCCGCTTCGTTCTCGTTGCTCGAATCCTGGCCGCCCTTCTTGCGTCCTTTTCCTGCGGCTGCTGCTCCAGCGGCCTTCCCGGTGGACTTGCCGCCTGCCATCCGGCCGCCATCGCCCTTTTTCTTGCCCTTTCCCTTCTTCTCGGGCACTGAGATCTTCGACGGGCGGGGCACCTCTTCCAGCACTGTGATTTCCTCCTCTATAAGCTTGTCGTAGAAGGTGCGCCAAAAGAACATGACCACGTAGGGCAGGTCGATCTGTGACTCGTACCGCCGTTGGAAGAAGGCCTCCACGGCGGGCATGTTCTGTCGGATCAGGCTGTTCACATAGATGGGGTCGAAGACGCCCAGCTGATTGCAAATGAGGTTCTTCAGCCAGACGACGCGGGGCTCGTCGTTGCTCATGGAACCCACCGAGCCGTGTTCGCTCTCGTGTGCCCCGCTTACCGAAAGGGAGTGGGAGCTGGCGTCGAGCTCCTTCTGCGACATTTTCTGGCCGGAAGAAAGCTGGTAGTGGCTTATTTGAATAGGTCCTTGTGTAAGTGGTTTGTGCGTGGTTGGCGGGTTCTGTTTCTGTTCCTGGTTGCGGGTCCTTTGCTTGCTCTCTTTGCTTGTTTGCTGGCCGCCTCCTGCACATCAAACGTTTGCCTCGATTTCGTTGGATTTCTTAGTTCGCAGCCGGAGACCTGATGCCTGGCTGCCAACCTGGCGGATGCGCAACCACCTTTCCGTTTTTGTTGTTCTTTCAATCAATTTCAGCTACCGCCGTGCAGTTGAGTTCGTTTCGCCGCTCGTGTTTACTCCTGGGCGTCTGCAAATCCTTTTGTGTATCCCAGGACAACAGCTGCGGCTGCAACTGCGACGGAGCGGAGGCGCAGGCGGGGGCGGTGGCCGTGCCAACTGGCAGGCAGCCCGTCTAAGAGCAAATATGAATGCCTCGAAATGATGCCTTTGGCTCACGGAACCACACGCTTACAACCACACACACGGATACAGAATTTGTTAACAACGTTTGATGAAAGATATTTTCATTTCCTCGCCTCCGTCTCGAGAATGTGGCCGGGTTACTTTGATTCGAATAAACTTGTGTTGTTTATGTTGCTTGTTTTGATTCCGCATCCCGGTTATTGCTGTTGCCTTGGCTGTTGTTAGGTTGAACCACCCACGGCCACCCCTCGATTTAATGTAATTTTCTACCGCTCCTGCTCCACATCCCCTTGGCTACCTGTCAGCTGCAACATGCAACAGTCGAATGGGAAAATGTTTCGCCCTTCAAACCTCTTACACCATAAGAAAAAAGGGGAGGGAAAAGAAAGAGGTAGAGTTTATTAATTAACCATATAAAAAAATAAAACCCGTATATGAAACAATTTCCCAAAGATTAATGTTCATCAACTTGTCTGGTCCAGGTGTGTGTTTTATATATTCCTTTGAATGCTTAGGCTATTCTTTATCTAACTTCTTCCATTTTCTGGACCACTTAAAGTACATACAGTTTTTTAATTTTTTCTCGGAGTGCACCAAGTTATGAAGCGCACGCCGTTGCGTAAACAAAACACGCAGCTCTGACTTAATGGCTATGCACATTAGCAACGTGCCAGGGACGTTGCCGCTTTGCCGCAGTTGTTAGTTGCCAGGGCGTGTGGGCTAGGCTACCGGGCCAGGTCAAGTAGCCTGAGAACGTGGTCGCTGGCTCAATAACTGTATAAGACCATAAATGGAAATATTTACTCGGCACCGTCAACACGGCAAAGTGAGTGGCTGCAGTAAGTGAGTGCCGGCTGATGGGGGCCGGGTGGCAGGTCGGGCTAAGTTGGCTAAGTGCAAGTGCAAAAGTCAACTTTGCCATTTGAAATTGCCTAACAACCGACTGGCAAGTTCTTTGATGACTTTACTTAAAGTGCATATAGCCGTTTCCACCATCGTGATTTCCCCAACGATGTTCAGAGTTAATCAGTGAGCCACCAAATAAAGGTGATTGGAAAATCAATTCCAGGAGATGCCATTGATTTTTCAGTAATTCAAAGATAAATTTTAAGATAATTTCTAAGATTTTCACATGCTTGGGGGAACTGGTTATCTGGGTAATGTATTTTTTAATAGATTGGCTCAAGTACACTGGGGCAAATTTATACTGTAATAAATGCGATGTACAATCTAGCTTTATCTGTTAATAATATGATATGACATAAGCTTATCTTCAGAATCGGAAAGATATTCCCTTGGAATATATAAATCTTTATATATTCCAGAGAAGGAAATACAGAGTTAGTTTTCGTTTCCCACAGATCTCAGCACTCAAACCGTTCCAATCAATTCAAATTTAAAATATTCTTACTCTGTAGCCAAGGTGCTTGCTAATATTTCCTTAGAACCACGTCTTCCTCCCACCCTATTGCCTTGATCTATCGAAGCCGTCGGAGCGAGGACAAGCCAGCTCAATACTAATTAAAATAAATGAACATTTACCTTCACACACCTGGGTGTGGTGGGTGGTTGAGAGAGTGCGAAAGATTAGGTGACGAGCCAGGGGCAACGGAGACATCATTAAAATGCATGGTTCAAACGGTGCGTATACTTAATATAGATTGGATTGGGAGTGTGTGGACGGAAGGCAGGGAGGAGGGGAAGGAAGACCCTGGATGAGTTGGCTCCTTCGTTCGCTTGCGGTGACTGTAATCTTTATGCGTCATGTTTTTATTTGTATTTATTATTGCGTCTGCGGAGCGAAGAGCACACTTTGTTTGCAGGTGAAATATTCCACGCATCTAGCGAAATGAGAATTTATTGACTTCGTTTGGCCTAGGGATGTTTCCAGGGAAATATTTAAGTCATTCCCCAAATAAACAAAATTTGTGCTTATTAAAATTTTAAACAACCTAATATTATTGAATTTATAACTTCTATAATGATTGTATTTATTGGTGCTTAGGACATATTATATTTAAGGAAGATGTTTGGCTAGCCATCTGGCAAAAAAGTCTGACTGAGGCGACGATTCTAAATATTAAAACGCCATTGTCATCTCTTAAAACTATTTTTGAGACAATGCTCATGTTGATAACAATTAAAATATATATAAAGTCATGATCTCTACCTTTACGTTAACTTAAAGCCATAGGAATTTCCTATCATTATCCTGCGGAAATGCCCTTATGTGCGTGTCTGTGGGTATGTGTGTGTGTCTTTCCTATAAGTGTCTCCGTTTGCGTTCCGACGTTTCCGCTCCCTGTCCTGCCAATGCTGCAGCCCCCCAGCAGCACCCGCGGCACACCATTCACCCACTGCATATTTATCTACGTCACACGGGTTTGATAAACACAGCGTGGCTTCGAGACAACTCGAACGCGCTCTGCCTTTGCCTCGTCTGTTTGCATATGTGCTTAATAACTTTTAAATGATGCCGGGCCAGGCCGGGCCGGGGCCGGGTGTGCCTTCGAGAGAGCGGAGCGGAGCCCAGTTGGAGCCTGTGCCAAGGCGGTCGTGTGCTCGGGGCCAGACTCTGTAATTAGTGCCGAATGTGCAGCAGCAATCTCGCAGCGCGCATTCATCGAAGGCAGGCCTGGGGCTATCTTTTCTACTTTACAAATATGTAATGTATGTGCAGTAGTCGGTGTAGTAAAGAGAATAAGTAATTCTAAGTTTACATTTTAAAGACTACTAAATATAAAGTATTTAAGGGCTAAAGTCGATACCTTTTACTATTTCAACTGCCCTCGAACGCTAGGCAAAAATCATTGTATCTCCCCGTTAATAGTTTCCATGGCTCCAAGAGACCATTGTGCTGTTGCCGGGTTTTGTTTGGCCAGATGAGCATTTGGAAAATGGTTATAAACAGTTTTGGAGAGGGCCAAAATTGATAGGGGAGGTGCGGCAGTCAGTCTCACTTCAATATGCATGCGAGGATGTCTGGGATCCGGCAGCAGACTGGATTCAAAGCCAGCAGGAAATGACCAGGTGCGGTCAGGCTGAATGCAGTGTGCAAAGCCGAAATCTGAGCCGACCCGGTTTGTGTTAATTAATAAACGGAGCCTACTTTAAGACGACGCCTGCCATGTCCGATGCAATGCCCAATGCGAAGCCTAAGCCCATGGAGAAACCACAACGATTGCAATGCAGTTTTGTGTGCCACAGAGCCGAATTCCAGCAACTGGCAGATACTGCATGCATTGCGGATACTTAACGAGGAGGAGGGGCTGACGGCGGAGGAGCGGCGCAGGGGAAAGCGGGCCAATATGGAGCGATGACCTCAAAGCCGTGTAATTGGCCGGCGATGCACCATGGACCATGGACCCGGTGCTATCCCTTTGAGCGTTTGCCAAATTCCGCATTTTTGAAGTAATAAAGCGCCGGTCAATCGGAGCTGGCAAATGGTTTGGTGTGTGTGTGCACCCCACTCTTTGCCGTGTGTTTGTGAGTGTGTATGTTGTGGTAAGGAATTACACGAGTTAACAAGATTTTTGGACGAATGTGAGCATTAGAGAGATGTACTGGAATCAAGTGAAGGGATTGAGGGAGATTGGAAAAAGGAATATGTTGTAGTTGTTGAGATTTTAACATAGTAATATTATTGTTAATAAAAGATGTCATTTTTGTAAAACTATAGTTGCATAGTTTACTTAATCCTTAGAAATTTTTATAAGTCAAAGTTGTGCTTAGTCTTGTAGGAGAATTTTCCGATTTGGGGAGCTACTTCTCATTCTGAAACAACATTTGATATCCCCTTTAGAGCGCTGGCTAATTATCATGGTTAGATTGCAGAGCCATGACCATTTACTCTACCTATTCCCTCACCCAATGGAGTTTTGGCACAGGAAAAATAAAACCAGAGTTTCTCTGTCTTCAACAATATTATTTGAAACCTCTACCTTCCTCCGACCCAACTCATTCGCATAAGCAAAGTCAAGTTTTTAGCCACAGTTGGGAAGTTTTTCCGACTGCCTCAAGTTTTATCATATTTTTGCAGAGTCAAATCTCGGCAGAAGAGTCTCCGCTGCTCTCGTTCTCCGTTCAATTTGCATACAGAGTTTGAGCATTATTTTTATTTACCTGATTCAGCGCTGATTTATGATTTTATCGTGAAAACTACAGAGCTGGGCAAGGCAAGGAAAGCAAAGCTCACGGAAAGTCAATTGAAATGCAAACGTGGCCAGTGGGTTGCCTTCCGGTGGCCGGGTACTGCCGGATTGCTGGATTGGTGGATGACTGGATGGCTGGATGGAGTGGCGTCGCACTCCTCCGTTGTTTGTGTGCGGAGGAGCTGCGTTTGCCATAACTCAAAGCCGGAGCTTTGTTGCCCACCAATTGCCCGGGCGTCACGTGTTTTCATTTGGCGCCTCTCGCCAAGTGCTTGGGGGAATTGTCACGTCACAGGAAGTTGCAGGCGACGTCATTGACTCATAAATAAAGTTAGAGCCACAAGGAGAGCGTTGCTGGCAGGAATTGCCTTCGGTTTAGAGTTGGGGATGGACGCACCAATTGCTTTGATACAATTTCGACCGAGCATCGGCTGGGCTGATGTGCCCAGAATGCAATCGAAGGATACATCAAATACATACTTGCAAAGGATGACCGTCAACGCTCTTGTTTGTTTGGACTAATTAAGACGTGTTGTGTATACTCAAATCACTATAAATTAGATCTTACCATCTTTATAGGTTGCTTAAGCCAAGAAAAGCCGTTTAACATTTAAGTGGACCTGACAGGGATGAGCTTTGCAAAGCAGACAGGTATTTAATAAACTTCTTATGATTTTATATTGTTTAAATTGAGGAATTCAGCAGTTGAAATGTTGATTGTATGTTGATTTTAACTTCATAGATTTAAAGATAGGTTCGGGTTTCGAAGAAATTAATTTAAAACATTTTCTTGAGGAGATTCCAGCCACAAAAGCAGAATATACTTAAAAATAAATCAAAAATGAAAAGGAAAAATAATATTTTCTTTATATTATTATTCCCAAATACTTATGGTATTTTTCCGTCCACTTCGAACCGAATTTAATTTTCCGTGGAAAGTTCAGACGTCCCAAAATGTGTGTGTGAACTACTAGCACAATTCGCGCAGTTAAACGCGTCAATAAGTTATGGCGCTTGTTTGGGCGTGGGTGAATCAGAAGTCAGGTGCGTAAATGCTCCGGGGCGGCCTGTCAGTCAACGCTGCCAGCGGCAGCTTCTCGAGATGTGCAGCTGGAGCCAGAGCAGGGTGTGTCCTGGCCAGGCGGCAGCCGTCATGTGGCTGTTCCATTAAAATATGCAAGCAATATTGCGGCATAAAAACACGAAATTATACAAAAGCCGGGCGAACGAACGCACACACATGCGCTACGGGACGAGGCAATGTCAGGGTGAATTTTTCATAATTTGCAACGTTCGGGGGAGGAGAGGTAGAGAAATATTCTGCAATATTTAACAGGCGCAGCGGAGGACGCGGCTCCTGCTCCTGATGCTCCTGCTGTTCCTGCTGCTGCTGCAGTTGTCAGGCGGGAATGGCTAGGATCGAGTGGTTACCAGAGACAGGCGGACAACGAGCACATTGAAAGCGCATTTATTTGTCACTTGTCAGCCGGCGTAACGTAGCATCCTGGGCCAACTGGCATTTTATAATTCCCGAATGTTTTTCTGGCTCCGCCTTGCCCGGAGTCGTTGAGAAATTTCACTTGATTGTCTGTCGGAGAAATGAGCACAAGAAAAAATTATAACAAACTCAGACACATCAATATTTATTCGATTAATAATCCAGATAGATATTATTACAAATCAGAATTTTAATTTGACTTTATAGTCACAAAAGCCATTTAAAATTAAAATCGCCACATTTGCTTTGTTTTCTTTCAGTGCATCACCACACACTCACACGTACACTCTGTAGGTGCGGTTTGGGGGCTGGACATGGGCTGAACTTTTATTAATTACCTGCATGTGGCGGGTAGCGGTCGAGCGGCGGTCGGCGGGCGGTCTGTCTGCCTGCCAGTCTCTGGCGAATGGCGGATGGCGCACGCGGCGTATGAGTTATATGCTGGGGACACTTGCGCGTCGAAGGCTGTTTTCATTTAATTTCATGTTTCAATTTTCAAGCAATTAACGCATAAAAGGCCGAACGCTCGCTGCCTTGGCCAAATAATTGACCAAGATGGACAACAGTCAGCTGCAATTTCATATGCAAATGGCTGCGGGGAGCGAGATAAACCAAAAAAGAGGGGGAAAAACAGAAATAAAAAATAAAGGAATATGGTTAGCAGTTGGTGGAAGTGCATTTCCCCAGTGGGACAGGATGCCTTTCCGTGGGGCGTCTGTTTTTTTCTAATAAATGAAGTGAAAATGTTTTCAGCAAACAAATTTATGAGGCGTGCAGCATCGAAATTATGATAAAAGATTGAAGTGTGTGCATGTGAGCGTTGCTGTAAAAAGCAAATATGCGCAATTTCGTGTTCTGGCAGACTGGCTGCCTCGGAACCAAAAGTGGCGCGTACTCAAACGTAAAATGTTTGTTTGCGGCTGCTAAAGGGGCAGGCAGGGACTTGGGGGGGGGGGTCATGTAGCCCAGTCGGACTTTGCGTCATGCCCTGAGCGACTCGAGTTGGATATCCATGTTGAACGGTAATGTTTTTTTGTATGATGCCCCAGTTCAGCAAAGTGGCAAGCGGGAGACTCAGGTACCTGAATCCATCGCTGCTGCGGTAAGGATACAAATCACTGCTTTCGCTCAGGGCGATATTTCCCTTTTGGGATTTTATCTTATTACGACGCAATTACTTCACCACCACCAGCTACATATTTGTTTATTAAACTATTTAAAACTTTAACTTTAACTTTTAAAAAAGTTTATCAATCATTGCTCTAATAAAATAATAAAAAAAAGGAAATTGAAAGAAATTAAGATATAAAATAGGTAGTTTCGAGCGGGATTTGAACTCGCGCCCACTTGCTTCGTAGACGGATGTTCTAACCACTGAGCCACGTGTCACGATCGGCTCGCGACAGCACAGTCAAAGATCAACCGAGCAAAATAAAAACATTTGCTAAGGGGTTGCAATCTTCTGTCACTCTCACACGCTTAAGGGTCATATGTGTATATCGCCGACGCAAATCAGTTTGCCTACGTGGCGTATTGCGTAAGCGGCCGGTCCGTTAAACACTTCAGACACAGGTTCGATCCCTACTTGGTCCTTTAGTATTCCAGAAAAAATTGTAAGATTTATAAACAATAACAAATGTAAGTTTAAATATGTAAAGTCAATAACAAAAATGAAAAATCTCGGGGTTCATGTTTTTTTTTTTTTTTTTTTAGCAAAATAATTTTCTGATTTTTTTCCATACCGGTAAGAGTGCACTTCATGGTCAGTCGAGAAGCGACGGTGTCACTCTGAATGGCCCTCTTACCGGTAAGAGTGCGTTTCATGGTAAGTCGAGAAGGGACTGAGGCATCATGAATTACCCCGGCCACGCATTAATAAAAGCGAATGAGCCGTTTCCATACTCGGTAAGGTTCGCCGAGTGAGCGATTCGGCATGAAAAGAGTATAGTTTGGAAGTTCGAAAGTCCCACTGGGAGGGTATTCCCCAACCCATTCCCATTCCCAGAACCCATCGTTCCTCCCCTCCCTTTTCCAGCAATGTGCACACATCAATCACAGTGCCGGAGCCAAAAAAAAAAAAAAAACAAAAAAAAATTAAATAAAAACCAGTGAGAATTTTCGGGAATCTAAAGATGCATGGTGCCTGTATCTGTACATTCATAACTACAGCGGAGTGGAAAAATAAATATGATGCCCCTCCGCAAACACAGTCATATGCACACACTCGCACACACAAAAAGAAAGCCACGCTAATTTCCGTCACGTTGAGCATACAAAGGAGTGGCAAGGCACGTGAGGCATACGGAGAACAGCTGCACGGAGAGAACAATCGCTTACAAATTTTTAGGATACACATTGAGAGTCTAGGAAAATTTTAGAATTGCTTTTCACAGAATTTTCTTAATAATGTTACAAATGGTTTTTGTATATTTAAATAGCGCGAAAACTACTACCACATCGCATAGCGATTAAATCTTATGTTTGCAATGAATTTGTATATTCTTTGCAACAGAATAATCTGATAACTTTATATTTTGTTGTCTATGTAGGTAACACTATGTAGGTAAATACTCTTATTTTCCCCAAGTGCAATCATGTGGCAAAAGTCGACTTGGAAGAGCAGGTTCTTTCCAACGGAGAATCCGACAGAGATGGGTTTGTGAATGGCAACGGCTAAAAATGGAGAGAACTTCAAAGGCAGCGGACATCGACTGCATTGGCAGTGGCGTAACAATCGTGTAGCCTGCTTTTTGGGGCCAGAAACTGCAGCTGCGTGTATCAGGTGGCATCAGCAGCAGTCACCTTGACTGGAAATGCGTCACAAAAGAAAACGCCGTGGAAATGTTACGTTCTTCGAAGCGGACATTCTGCTCCTCCTCTCAGCATAAGCATGGCAATTTCCGGGGTTTTCTCCAAAACTCGAATATAGTTTTCAATTAGCTTACATCTACAAACTACACACTTTCGATATTTGGCCAATTTCGGTTTCTGTTTCTGATGGGAAGAGACCTCAGAGAGATCCAGCGTCCATGCAAATTCTGAGGCACAACTTTTCCACTTTGGCTCTGATGAACGTTTCGAAGCAAGCCGACATGCAGGTAACTACATAAGCAGGTGTGGGATAGAGAAAACCGGTCGTAACTTATTTCGGGCAGCCTTAAAATAACCCAAAACACTCTTTAAGTTGGCCAAACTAAACGCCAGTAAACGAGTTTGCTCAGCACCTCAAGCACACCTATAAAAATTCAACTTTAATTTCCGAAAAACGGGGCGGTGGCATGGAAAACACCTTAAACAAAAAAGGGAAGGAGGGTGGGACGGCACTCTTTGCCAACTGGTGAAGCGTGCAGCGTGTAAACGAGAGCTCTGTGAGGAATCCAGTGACTTTCAACTGTGATTTTCAACTTAATTAATTAAAAGCAAATTAAAAGTTTTAATCTCTGCGCTACAAATTGTTGCTGGAAAAGGGCCTCGCCTCGCCTCGCTTCGGTTCGTCCACTTGCCCTGCCAAAAAAGCGCCTACAACATTATTCCCGTTGAAGAAGGCTCCACTGATGAGCAAAAATAATAAACTGTGGCTGCCTCCGAGTTGCCTCTTGTTGGCTGGGAAATCTGAAAACAATCGGGGAAGGCACCCGACAGCAACAAAGGAATTCTTTCCGAGTGAAAGGGTTGGGTTTCCTAGGGCGTTGAGTGGGTCTGAGGGGTTGGTTTGGTTTCATAAGCCAGTGTAAGCAGATTTTATCTTAATTCAACGCAAAATTAACAAATTTTCCAGCCAAACAACGGCTGACAAAACAAGCAAAGTCAATTTGCCCAAGCGATTGGTAATGCTTGGCTGCAAACTTTGCCCTCTGCCATTAGCCAGAACACCTCCAACCACGTACAGAGCAATAATATGCGTTTATTTGCCAGATTTGCGATTTGGAATACTGAATTTATTGCCTACGAGTCCGGCTTAAAGCTCGGCCGTTTGATCAATGGCCCCGAATCAAAGCCAAATAGAATGCACGTAGCACGTAGCTGCTGCAGCATTATGGCAACGACATCGCCAGTGCCAGCGCCTTTACCTCCTGGCTCTGAATTTCCGACATCCCTGGCTGCTGCTAAACGTCACTTGCTGAATTTATGACGCACTGTCGCCTCCGAGAGCTGCATTCATCACGTTTCCGTCAGCTGCATGTCCAAGGCGTCGGATGGTTGTCATAAAAGATGCTCATCATCAGTTTTTGGGGCGTTCTCCTTCGACTGGCGCTGCCATAAAGCGTTTCTGGCCACTGCCACGCCTGAAATAGGACCGAGCTATGAATATATAGTAATCCCCTTTCGGCGAAAATCTGTTTCTTCCGCTAATTGCGCGGCCATAAATCCATAGGCTGTCTCGATTTTAGGGCGTGGCCGGAAGCGTCTTGTTTTGCATTTGCGAAATGAAAACACAGCGCCGGCCAAGAGAAGCATCAGGCCTGCCAAGTGCACGTCGATTTCAGCAATGGGCCCCGGAAGAGAACACTGCGAAAAATATTGGTATATAAATAGCAAATGGCAAATATTAAACTGTTTTATTTTGTTGTTACATAATTTATTCTTACCTTTCATTGATGATTGTTACGAAACCAAATGAAGATTGTTTGAACGAATAGGTATTCTTTTGCTTTCAAAAATCTTTAAGCTAATTAAATGCAAAGAAACTTATTAATTTAATCATAACTAAACTCAATATATTTTAGGTGTTCTATTCAAATCTATATTTGCAAAGGCTTGTCATCGACAAGAAATGCTCAAATTAAAAAAGAAATTTATGGCTTCCAAAACGCTTTAACCTAATAAAAGGTATCCTAAGCCGTGCATTTATAGTCACCACCAATTTTATATATATTTCCGAATATAAATCTACAAGTATATAAGTTCCGCTTAATCCTTTTTCGACTCCCGTTGAAGTAGGTAAATATTATTTTCCTTTTTTTGCTCTCTGCATTTATTTGCAACATTTTATTGTTGAGTTTTTGGCAGCGCCTGTCCTGGCTCTTGTCTGATGTTGCCGCTGCTATGTTACTGCAGAAGCACTCGTAAATGTCATGCCGTGCATTTGCATTTCAATTTCCATTACAATTCGGGATGCCAGTCGGCCCGGACTACGGACTGCGGACAGCCCTGCCGCCCGCGTCCGCTGCTGTTTGGCCGCGATTAGCGCGCTATAAATCCAAAAATGTTGCTGTATTTTAACAATGTTTTTGGGTTCGCCTGCCAGCCAGCCAGCCTGCCAGCCGCTCTGCCAATGGCCACTGTGTTTGCTGTTGTTAAATGCAGAAAAGACCATAAACCAAATCATTTGGCGCTGCCACGCCCCCCGAAGAGGAGGCTGTGAAACATTGTCCCGGCGTTTCGGACAGAGAGAGTGTGGGAGAGATCAGGCTTCAAAATATGCAACTCATTTCGCTGATGTTTTTGGCCTGGCGCTGGTGTATCCCAGTATCCCATTTGCATTATTTGTAGCCCGATACGCATTTAATTAAAATGGCGCATTTGAATTAGTATTGGTGTGGGCATATAAAACCACCGGGATTAGCATCAGCTATAAAGTCTCGACTTTTTTGAATCAAAAACACAAATCGGCATAAGTTAAGCATATTTGGCAGCTTTTGGTTAGGGATTTACAGGGGCAAATGTAGTAAATCACCACATCTTACAAACTAATATTTAAAAAAATCTATTTTATTTATAAATAAATAATATTTACGAAGACATTCTGCCACAAAAATAAAAAGAAAATAAATATGAGTTGAATTCCCAGGGCTTACGTCATTCTTCGTCGCAATAGTTTCTCCCCAGCCATGTTGCCGAGTGTAATTATAGTTGATTTACTCAGCAGAATAACCCATTTGCTTACTTAGTGGCTGTGTCAGCAGAATTGAAGTGGATTGAAGAGGTCTCGAGGTGCCGTGGGTTCCTTCGGCACGTCCGCGTGTTCGAAGCGTTTTGCCTACTCATTTTGCGTTACGCATACGCCGTGTGTGCGTGGAGCTCTTCGGCAATATGGCTACGTGTAAAACTTTAAACAGCACGATGACTGCACAATTACGACAACTAACCAAGGGGTGTGGCTGGGTGGCAGTTCGAAAAAGGGGCGGTGGCAACTGCGGTTAGGTCTTGGCTGCAGCCAATGGCTTGTAAATAATACGGGCGCTTACCTGCGCTGCTGGGTTCCTGGGTCGATGGGTCGCGGCCTCGTTCCTGCAGGCAGTAGTAGATGGTGGCTTTGCCATTCTGTGGCCTTTGCCCCGTGCTGCCATGTGGCGGTTGCCGCTGTTGCAGCAACTAATTAAGACAAACTAACGGACGCGGCTAGGTGTGGCGCGCGTACGCTCAGGGGGCGTGTGCGCGATGTCCTTGAGAGCCAGCTCGGCTCAAGGGCGAACAAGCATCCAAAGAAACGCAGTACGCATGATAAATAAACTTACGTGTTAGAGTCTAAGATCTCAAGTAAGCTAAATGGTCTCGATAAAGCCTTACTAAATATGCAACTCTCTGGCAGCTTATTTTGATTTAATGTACTTAATGTAATTAATTCCCTAAATAATTCTTTGGAAATATGAGTACCTATGCTTTTTCTCCCACTGCACACCCTACGTGTTTTGATATATATGCTTTTGTTACAATCACAATGTGTTTACAAGGGGGGACGCAGCGGCGAGTGAGTGTGTTGTGCGAGCTGGGCGCCAAGTGCACTTAATTTGTTTGCTTAATTTACAAAACATGAGACGCTGGCGATGCTCTGGTCCTGCTTCTGGTCCCAGGACCCCGGTTCTCTGTTCCCCGTTTCCCCGGACGCAGGTCTCGGGTCTCTCAGGTCTCCCCCCTGTTGTGTGTTCAGCACTCGCCGGCTGTGTCAGCAGCGGTATCAGCAGCAGCTTCGGCTGGTAACTGGTAGCTGGTAGCTGGTGTTGCATGTAAGTGCAGCTGTTGTTGGCAATGTGAGGAGAACAAGGACCAACTTCGACAGTGGCATCCTTGCGTGGCCCGGAGACCGTATGTGTGTCCGTTAATAACGGGATCATTGCCTTAATTATGCACACCTAAAGTGCTTGACAAGTTACGGAAATTGTGACTCTTTAAGTGGAAGGATAATTTTAGGGGGTACAGACTTTAAAAAGATTGTGCCCTGTCTGGCGTTCTAATATTTATTCTGAGTATTGAAGTATTCTATAAAAAAGTAACTACTTTAATTATGGATTAAGTTTCCTATGATATGATGAACACAATCATCCCTTGAAATTCATGCTTAACACTGTTAGAAATGAAAACAACCATTTTGTACATTTTGTATTATTTATTTATTTCATCATATAATTCTTGCCATTATCGCTTTTAATGTTGAGCTAAATTTCACGCCACACCGACCGGCATGCTCTTTTGTTGGGTTTGTGTGGTTTGATTTCGTTAGACCTTTTGGCTTTGCTTAACTCCCATTCAATTATCCATAAATAGGCATATTTAATATATAATTTCTCCTTGTTGTTGACTCGTTATGCTCGGTTCTGTTGTATTTTTTTCTCGTTTTCCTGTATTTAAGTTTGATTTTACATTTTATTATTAGTTTCGTTTTAGTTTAGTTAAGATTAGTTTGCCCATCAGTTTATTTCGACCTGCCACAACTCGCTAAAATAACTTCGTTTCGTTTTGCTTCGAGAGATCGGTTTGTTTTGATTTACAATATGTTGCTTAATCGCGTACATAATATTTTCCAACTTCCCAATTTTCGTCACTTAGCGGAGAAATACATATAGGCAGAGCACGATGTACATCTTGAATTTCTTTTTCTTTAGTTTGCGATGAGCATGAACCTCTAAAAATAGTCCTTTGGCCAAGGAGTTCGGATTTAAACTCTGAGTTCGTTCGGCAGAATATACTCTTAACATCATCCAACTAACTGGTACGCACTAAATTCTCTCTTGTCCTGACATTTATTACTCGATAAATATATATATTTGCGTTATTCGTTTAAATTTAGTCTAGAACAAAGTCCATCTTATGCCTCAACGGAAATGAAAATTCCAACAAACTGATACCGCAAATAAGCCACAATTTAAACGAAAACAAATCCAATTAAAGTGAATTTGGCCGATATTCATTTTTGATTTTTCTTGTCTGCTATATTTTATTATTTTTTTTTTTTTGATTTCATCGATTTTTCATAATGACTTAATTAGTTTGTATTTAACTTGTTCTTCTCAGCTTTAATTAATGTTTGCCTACACGCGGTCTGCTGCTCTTGTGTGGGTCTCGTATTATTAATTTATTATTTTGCGTTTTTATACTTTACAGTAATTATTTACATAACTTATGTGCCTAGGTTGCGGTAGTTGGAGGGTAGGGTGTACTTAGTATTTAACTGTGTCTCTTACGCTTATTAATTGTGGTTTTTCTCTGTTTATGTAATTAGTTTTGCAACGTTTCGTTGCAAGTGCCTGTGTTAATTTATTTAAATTTATGGATTCATTTTTCACTATGCTTCATGTGCTGTCATCTCTTTGTTTTCCTTAAGAGTTCAACCAACCCTGTTACGTATTAAATTTATGCTATGTTTTTACTTTTGCTATTATCATTATCGTTATTATTATTATTTTAACCATCCGCTGATCGTGTCGCGTGTGGAAACGCAGATCCCAGCTTCTCCTTAATGTACGGTTTATTATCGGAATTTTGTAGGCAGCCACCGCAAATGATGAATTAATGCATTAAAAATATTACTTCGGTTTGAACTCTGCTTGTTTTGTTTGGCGAACCAAGCAAATAAAAAGAATATAAAATACCAGGACATGCGCTACTAGGCGTTGACAATGCAGGGTCGCCGTCGGTTTTCCCAATGATTTTTGTGTTCGGGTTTTTTGATTTTTGCATTTTCTTTGTTGTTTTGCTCGCTTCCACATGCTGAAGCATATTGTTTGTTTGTTTTTGTTATTTTTTAATTACAGCTCCCGCTGCTGATTCCTCCTCCTCCTACTCGGCCTCTTCCGCGTTCCGACTTGTCCGTGGCAGTGTGTTGTGTGGGAGCAGCTTAGGTCATCCGCTCCGGTCACAGATGCCCCACCGTCAGCGTGGCCATGGCCAGCAGGAGGGCACCCGCGGCTCCACAGCAGATGCAGCAGCGCTGGGAGGCGCCGGTCAGCGCCGAGTTGTCCGGATCCCCGTTGGCATACCGCTTCGAGCCCTCCAGACCCAAAAGATTCGGCGAGATGGTCGTCGGCGGCGCGTTGCTCAGACCGATCCGCTGCTGGACGCTCTTGTGGAACACATGCAGGATGGACACTTCGCACAGCAGGTTGATGTTCGCCTGGTACTTGGCCTGGAAGAAGCCCTGCAGCACCTGGCTGTGCGGATAGATCTCCAGCGAGGAGTACGTGGTGGAGCCTTCGAAGGCGTCCTGCGTGATGCGCTGCAGCGGCGTCGGGTAGACCTAAGTGGAGGAGGCAAATGGAAGACGAAATCATGTAATTAGTAAAAGGGATATTACTCGAAAATATTAATCTCTATAATTTTAACTTTGTTCTTTATCTTACCATTCGTCCATTGATGTACCAGGTGATGTTTGCCGGCGGATACGAGGGACCCACGGTGCACACGGCCTTAAAGTTGTCGTTCACGCCAATCACCTTCTTGTCCACCTGCATCACTGGCTCGTCTTTTGGCAGCTCAATCACCTGCATGTGTGCCGAGCGAATCTCCGTGTGGAAGAGCGGAGCGTCCTCTGAGACCTCGCACTGATAGCTGCCGCTCAGCTCCCGGGTGACACCTTTCAGCGTCACCGACGTGGCATCCGATTTGCTGAGCTGAAAATGGCAAGTAACGAAGGAGAGTCGGTTGTTAATGCGCCATTGGAAGGATGTGGCCAGGCTATGCACTGGCAAGAAAAATTGATATGAACAAGGAGCCCTCTTTCTTTAATCAATAAACTCTTTAAAAATGTAAAAAAGTATTTCTCAATAAAAGGTTATTGACAAAACATATTTTAATAGGAAACACGAATTTCCCTTATTTCCCTTAGTCCTTCTCTGTATTCTGGCAATGTAATAAGAGCAGGAAAGCTCTCTGTACATCCCCAACATATTTAACTCAGTCTGTCAAAGGTTTCCATTTTTGGATGGGCGGTTTCTATCAGCATCCTCGATTTCGATTCCGAATCCGCGCTTGAAAAGCGCAGGCAGCGTCGCATTTGTTGGTAATCATCGGGGCATGAGTAAGTACCAATGCTGCCATTGGTTGGGGGCATGCCCCATGGCGGGGCTGTGGCCTGGCTTTACCAGCCTGCAGTCACTCTCAGGACCTTTGCCAGGGTATTACAGGAGTCGCATCAAGCCAATTTCACCCCACACACACTCGTTGTCGCAGTTTAGCATATTCTGTTAATTGCCAGCAAGCGCTTACCACTTGGCAAACAGTTGTGCAATATCCTACTCAAAATCCACTTCAGCAGCGAACCATTCGCGATTACCGTGTGTGCCGCTGGGTGTGTGTGTGAGAGAGGTCCTTTTATCGCGGGCCTGGCCTTTTGTATTTAAGTTCAGGCAACACCAATACTCGTTCGCAACCCATTCGAGTTTTGCATATGCCACCAAAGCCAGAGCACCAGAGCACCATAGCCGGCGTGGCATCGCTTTGTTCATTTGCATCTGTACTAATCCTGGCATCCCCACTGCTGTTGCTGTTGTTGTTGCTATTGGCAGAGCCACCCCTACCATCAGTTACCACTTGCTACCAGCCTCCCCTCATCCCCCTCTTGTAGTGGCCCGCGGCAAACAACAGCTTTTTACGATTGTTTCAACACTTTGGCGCATTGCTCGGCTTGGCCTGGCTCGCTTCCCCACTATATTTACTATAGTTTGTTGTTTTCTTTCCAGCCAGTTGTGCCAGTTCATTCGCAGATAACGCCGTCGATAAGAGCACCACCTACGGGCTCCTGGAATCCTCCGAACCTCTAAACCCAGGCCAAGAGAGATCCCAACCCCCTGGCCCATCTTCCTCGCGGTTGCCAATTGGCATATTGGCCATCCATGGCTGGCTCCATGGCTCCGCAGCTCCATTCGATCCCAATGGCCCCTGGCGAGCTGTGGTTTTAGTGGCTTTCGGATTTGTCGACGCTGATCTCGTTACGCAATCGTAAAATGAAAACAAATGCGAAACGTATTGATAAGGTTCTCTATATGCATGAGCAGAGGCTGTGGTTGTGTTTGTGTGCCGGGCCATGAATAATGTGCATCGGGCCAGAGATACATTATGATTTCGTATTGGCTTACGTGAGTTATGCGAGAGAATACCCATGGAGTCACTGCATAAAGCTTGGCCTTGCCATCAAAACAGTTTTCGTATATATATTCAAACCACACCATGTTAGCTATCCTTTAAATGAAAGCAAACCACAAAGGTGTCACCTATTTTAAGCTCATATCTGAATGGGAAATTTTATGAAAATGGCTTTAACTGTGGGAGTTTCAGGTAATTACGGTTATTTTGGGTTTACTAAGACTTATCTGTTATATTTGCATTCATTCATTATTATACCATAAATAAATCCCTGTTAAAATTAACCTAGAATGAGAATAAATTGCAGATATTGCCTATATTATTTATTTAAAATGTTAAAAGCTGCTACTGTTTACTATTTTATTTTCTCTGCCTGCAAACGCAATGGCTTACCGCCTCCAATCCGCCCGAGGGAATGGCGAGCCCTCATCTAATTAAATGACACTAATTATGTAATCAAACATATACGCAAAGTTGTTCCTGGCCGCTTTATTTATTCAGCGACTTCGTGTGGCTGTGGCTGTGTTGTTGACTCTTTTTCTTGTTTGTGGGGGCTGTTGCCGCCGCTGCTGTGACTGTCATATTTATTTAATTGCATGTGACTTTATTTGTTGGCTGGTACTCTGCGGCCGGTTCTGGCGGAAGCGGATGTGGCAGCGCCAGGAAGCGCGCCAAACAAACGCAAATGTCTGCCATTTTGAGGAATGATATGCCCAGTACAGCCGACTTGCGGGGAGTCACCAGCACACACACGTACACTCTGGCACACACATCCTGGTACACCCTCACTCACATCCTTTTAGTTGCTCACTTGAAACTGTAGCCATTTTGAAACTGCTCCTCCGGGCAGTCAGGACAGCAGGCAGGGAAAACTCAACTCAAGTTGCGTTAGTCGCAAAAAGTTTTTTTCTCCCGCCCCTGTTTTTTCGTTTCCGCCTTTATTTATTTTTATTTGTTGGCTTTTAATTTCTATTTATATTTTATATTGCTTTAGCAGCCGCAGCTGCAACTTTCAGGCATGAAAAAATTACGCCACTAAAGCGTAATTTTGCATGCCAAACACACAGACACGTGGAGGAGTTTCCCCACATTTGCCACACTCTCTCGCACATCGTTTCCCTTTTGTTGCCCCCGTCCAACCCATGTGTGAGAGTAAAGTATTGTTTCAATAATTCTGGCTTTATGAAATAATAACTTTACTGCAAAAAGCTCTCGGCCCGGCTGAGCTGAGCTGAGCTGAGCTGCCAGAGTCGCCGAGTTGTAAGAATACAATGAATTTCATTGCAGTGCCCTCAATGCCGGCTGCTCTCCCCATTTTTCCTGCACTGTTCCTGGCTTTCCTCCTGCCTTTTCTCCGTGTCTGTGCCCCTGCCTGCTCCCCTGCTTTTCCTTGCCTTCCCCTGACTCTTCCCTCGATCCTTCCCCCTTCTTCTGCCGCATGCTGCCCACTTTTGTGGCTCTTTCTGCAGTTGTTCCCGGCTCCTCACTGAGTTTCCGCTGTTTGTTGTGCAGCAATTTTAATTTTGCCAACGCTGTCGCATGCGGCACACGTGCACTGAGAGAAAAACTCAGTATAAGCTTGAGAAATTGATTCCGAAATTAGGTAACGCCCGTGAAATAAAAATAATAATAATATTGGTATAAAAACCCAATTTGTACATAAAACGAGCCTCACCTGGCTGAAAATAAATATATCTTTAAGTCTGGGTCCATTCTTTGTGCAACTTTTTTCCCAGTTCACAAGTATCAGTGTGAGCTTGGCTCAGCTGCAGTCTCGTTTGCATGCAACACTTTATGAATTATTGCTGTATTAACTCAAGTCGCGGCCACAGGACCACACACGCACACTCCTATTCCCGGCCACACATACACACACTCACCCCACACACACTCACATGCGCACGTATTATGTCATGCCGAATTTCCGCTGCCGGGAGCATTGTTGTAACTAACGGCGTTCTCCCAACCAATTCCCCATACCAGAATTTCCCACGAATTTCCCACCCATGCCATGCCGGGCCATGCTTCCCCACTCGCAGTTGCCGTTGGCATTTCACAACTTCGACTGCCTAACGCTTGGCAAAAACCGACCACAAATTTAGTGAATGAGATGTTTCCGGTGCGGTTGTTATTCCTCTTCTACTCCTCCACGTTGCTGCTGTTGGTGTTGGTGTTGCAGGTTGCCGTTGCTGCTGCTGGCAGAGCCCTGGCTGTAGTTGTTGTCGCTGCTATGAACAATTTTTGGTGTTTGGAAAATGCATGGCTTTTTATTGTGCTCATTGTTGGCGCAGGCAGACAACAGCACGCCAATGTGAATGGGTCTAGAAACCAGCCCAACCCCCTCTGCACTCACTTACACATCGCACCCAATGCCATTTGGCCAGCTAGTTACACCCTGCCATTCCGATTGCCGCTGTGCACTTCACGAATGCATTTCGCATTTTTATTTATTATGTTTATTTGTTGCCATTTGTCACACAACAATTTCTAGCTGTGGAAATGACTGGGAAAATTTGGCGAAGGCAAAGTGTCTGCATGTGACTGGCTTAAGTAGTTAATGGAAATTGAAGTGAACACTCAAGGGCGGCAGCCTTAACGGGTTTTGGATTAAAGAGCCATGTATGTGGGGGGACATAACTTTCAAAAAGAGATAGTATCCTTTTCCTTTGGTAGCAAAGTATTATCTGTTCTCTCTTTTAAGTAGCATACAAAGGGCTTTAAAAAGGAAGTACCATTTAAATATCAGTTCTAAATCAACAAAATTTATAGTAGTCAAGGCTTTAATTTACTACTAATTTAAGAATTCAATCAGGATTCACTACCTCACATGATTCAGCAAAAAAGGAAACCCTTCCCTTCCTCAAAATGAAATCCCTCCAGTTCCTATCTCTCTAGGCTAGAACATACAATTAGTAAGGACCGAAAGAAGCACAAAAAAGAAGCCCTTTCGGAGTTCATTCAAATCAGCAGTCGTAGAGACCAGATCCTGGACTATGTAACTCTCTGGGCCGACCAACTTTTCGGTCACTTCTGTCGCTGGGCCTCGGCCTCCACGTCCTCCACCCCTCCTCTTGGTTTCCCTTAAATTTCCCAGTAGCAAGTGCATTAATTTTAAGCGCACATTGCTGTGCATAAATGCGAGGCGTGTCGGGTTATTAACAATGTTAAAAGCAAACGCGCCAGCGGCCAGGACACTCTCCGGCAAAAGCCAAAGGACACTGCTGAGTGTGTGCCTGTGTGTGTGTAAGCGAGGACAACTGACGCTGCCATTACCGCAAACTTAATGCGGAATAATTCCTTCCGTGTTGACAGTGTGCAAAAACTTTTCGGAGCGCAAATTTTCGTGAAGCTCTCCGGCATGGAAAGGGGGAAAAGTCCGTCGAAGGACCCAGAAGGATTCAGAAGCCAATGTCAGAGAGAGGGAGAGAGGGAGACACGGACGAGGCCTCTCGGCTGGCTGCTTGCTGGCGATTTTTATTGTTGTGGCGGACAATGAATAAGCCGCAAAACTTTAGAGCACTTGGCATATCCTATTCCTGTCCTGCTCAGCCTCCTTGCTCCATTCGGTGACCTCCGAGGCCCCCGCTCAGCGGGCGGGCCTGGTAATTGTGTTTTTAATTGAAGACTGCCAGCGAAGCGAGCGGAGCTGTCTCTAAATTAAAAATTTAATTACATTTAACATGATGATTTTCCTGTTTATATATCCCCCCTTTTTCGGTATGTATTTGTGAATGTCTTTTAGTACGGTGAATAAGGTGGAATGCACTGGGAAAACATTCGTTAGAAAATGCATGAAAATATAAATTTATTGGTATACCAGGATAAGCTATAGATTCCCGAAAAGACTGCTTAATTTGTGGGAGTGTGCAAGTACAGCACCTTCTAATATCAATTTTCTAAAAATGTAGATTTTGATAATGTTTTTGGGAGATTTAAAAATTCCCAGTGTTTCTGCAAGGTGTAAGGGAGTCCGAGGTGGAGGCGTGGCTGTGTTGCCTTGCCATGCTGAATGACTTTTGAAGTTTTGTCGACGCGACTCGGCGGCGGTGACTTCCTCTGCCCACCGCCTTAATATGCATACATTTACATTCCAATAACGCTCAAGTGGACGCCACGAGTGCACTTTGCTCGGCCACGCCCCCCGGCGCCCACGAGTGCCTCGCATGTCAGCGGCAGCGGCAGCGTCATCAGCGCCAGCCGCCTTTCAAGAGCCCCCGATGCTTTATGCGCCACGCCCACTCCACCTATGACACACCCCCAACCCCCACACACCCACACCCCACACACAGAGACACTTGTCCGGGGGACACACGTGTGGCATATGCATATGCATAATGGCCGACAACTTGGCACGGGCGGAACTTTTCTCATTAAGCGTGTTTAGCTGTTTGAAATGATTTAGCAAAAGTAAAACAAGTCAAGTTATAATGTTTTAATCTCAATTAAGGCACTTGCCACAAATTTCCATCTCTGTCCACCCCGTGCCCGTCCCTCACTCTGGATCTGCCTCTTCATTTGGCCCGGTGGTTGAGTTGCCTTGGCATAACTTAAAAATTCCATTTCCATTTGCGGCCTGGCCTTTGACGTTTGCCTTCGTTAGTGCCGGCAACTATCAATTTAAGTTGGAAAACACAGCTGCTGGCTGATGGCGCCTCATTTCGATTTGTTAGCGCCACGAACAGTGGGTAAAAAGGTGATTTTATAGCTCAGAAAATGTATCACTTTGAAAAATTAATATTTTCTGTAATTTTCCTTGGTTGCTGAAGGCATGTCTTAAGTAACGAAGTTATGAATTTACATTACACACATTAAAGATTTGAAAATAATTCTTGAATACAAACGAAAATAAATGAATGAAATTTAGACTAATTAATCAAAATCAATAAACCCCAACTTTAGGTTTTAATTACAGTTGCCAGACTGCAAATAACTGCTGTTCGCACTCTCAGATTCCACTGTGCCTCGGGGCGTAAAGTACGTATTTTTTACCCCAGGTTTGGCACATTTGCACTTTTCAAAAGCCACCTTTTAACATGGCGCTGTTAGGGAGAGCTAAAACTATGGGCAACCTTCAGACTTAATTGCACAGCGCTCGCTGGCTAAAATCATTTGCATTATGCAATCGACCAAAGGCAGGTCCAGCTCCGGCTTCTGACCACCCCTCGGATTTGCCGACTCCGACTCTCCGATTCAGCTTTTCTTACGCTTTTCACCTTTTGCGGTTCACAGCTGATTGCGTCTCAAGCAGCTCGAGCCCGGGAGTGGAGTGGAAGTGGAAAAATTTGCTCAAATTTATAATGAGTTTCCACTGCTGGCGCTGCACATAAGTAGGCTACAAAAATTTGCACATTAACCTCAATGCCATTGGTTGTGTTTTTTGAATAGTTTCCAATTCGCTGGCGATGTAAGGCCAAATTGGAAAGAGAACAAAAAAAAACGGGGAAATAATTAACACGCATAGCTTGACGCCCACTGCCCACAGCCACGCCCACTGCGCCCACAGCCAAGGACTACTGGCGCTGCAATCGAAATATTTAATTAGTGCAAAAATGCCTTTGAATGCTAATTAGTGGCAAATTAACATTTGAGCAGGGTTCCTTATTTCAGTTGTATTTTATCTTGTTTTATTTCGTTTTATTCGCTTATTCCCCCTCTCTTTTGTTGGGAGTGCAAATTAAAGACACAATCAAAGCAAATTAATCAAGTCCGGCAGTTGCTACTGCCCACGCTGATTGATGTGGCCAGCCAGTCCGCCATTATCGATGGAAGGACCCCGGATAGATAGGGGAAGTGGAGCAGGAGCAGGGCGGCGACAGGAAACGGAAGCCGGGCCAAATTATTTCTATGAAGCTGCCACCCCTCGGTTGCTTTGTTTCGCTTACATAAAACAAACATTACTCCATCATTCGCCCTTGCTTTATGCCATTATTTATGATTATTTAACGTTCCCCTTTTCGGCGCATTTGAAAAATGTGGCCCGAAGTGTTTGTAAATGAGTTTGCAGTTTTATGTGCGGACGAATGAGTTTTCAATTTATATTGCGTCCACACACAAATTTTTCATGGCAAATTCAATTTTATTTATTTATGATTATACGACAATCGATTCGTTATCGCCCTCCGCGAACGCTTCGGTCTAACACTGTTCGGTTTGGAGATTTTATTTGCCGCCAGTAGGACTCTGGATTGGAAGAATATGTTTGGAGTTGTGACTATATTCTGTATACGATTTAGGAAGTGGAACCTAAGAGAATATAATACAAGGTACTAGTATTCTGATAAATATTTCACATATATAACAAAAAATGAATTAAGATCAATTTGTATAGCTTAATAATATTATCTGCTTAGTTTCATTACTCAAGAAAAAGTTTATAATATTTTGATTAAGAAAACGCCGTACCTTATCCCTCTCTTTAATCTTGGAGTCCGAACGTTTTTCCAATGCAACTCAGTGATTTTTAAGTGGGGTCCCGAGAAATTTCGCCACTTTTCAGCAAGGGCTCTCAGCGGATAATTTATCGCTTACTTTGCGGCTGTTGTTTTTATTAATGAGTGCAGTGCGGGAAAGCGAAATGCCGAGCATTTTTCGCCACTAGGTGCCTGCCTCCTTGTTGTTCTGTACTCCGTTCTGTTTGTCTATTTGTTTGTTTTGTTTTGCCAGCAGCCGCGCCATAAACTATTTTGCACTATTCGCAATATTTCAGTCAGCTGCCGCACATGTGTCTGTGTGTGTGTGTGCTGTGGCACTTTCCGAATTGTAGAGCGGAATATTTCATACACAGACGCACACAAACATGCAAAACACAGCCGAATATATTGTAAATAAAAGTGAACAAATATTGCACAGCAATAGAAATAAAATGTGTGACAAGGAGCGGCGGGCAAGTGTCCTGCGGAGCGAAAGAGCCGGCAAGATGCTCCAGCACTGCCCCAGGATACCCGGGCAGGAGTCCGGCCATTGTCCGTATTTAAATATTTGCACAGCATTTGAATGCTTTCCCATTTTGCATTTGTCGAAATGCAAACCCGGCCCGAGCGAAACACATGCACTGCTGCTCCAGTGATTTGTCCATTAAGCTGACAATAGTCGGGGCCAAAAGCAAGATAACTAGAGAGTTCAAGCCTGATGGAAAGACAATAATCTGAACTTTATGTTAAAGGCTAGCTCTTCAGCACCGAAGCTGCTGAAGGACTGAGATAACCAGATCAAGGATATACTTTTGGGTGATCTCTGTTTCTTGGTATTATTTGTAAGGCAATCTATGACTGGGTTAATTTTATATGTCAACTTACTAACGGATAAACCTTTTAGGTTAAAAATATTGATACACCTTATAATATTCCTCTCATTTACTTTTTAATTTCATAAAATTCCTTCAGAATATTCAATATTTTTCACACCAAAGTCAATGAATAGAAGCTGAGTGCTAAAAAATAATTCCTTTAAGTCAGTCTTACAAATATTCCTCACAAATACATGAATGAATGACTTAATTTTTAAATTTAAATAAGAACCAACTACGTCTCAGCGACAACTTTGTAATATTTTCTATACATCCCCGTATCCCTAGAGTACCAAGCTTAAAATGAAGAAAAAGGAGCACTCGCTGCACATTGTGCGATCCCATGCTTAATTTAACTTACATCAACATTAATGCCGGCGACGGAGAAGACAAATGTGGGCTTGGCCTCGCGGGGAACGTAGCGGTAGAATTCCTCCTGGCCAAAGTACCAGCGCACCGCGTAGAGCGCCGCCTGCGGAGGAAGAGGATAACAGGGATGCGTTAATGAAAAGCCCAAGTGGAGCAGACGATGATAGTGGGCGCCGGAGGAAACGGCAGCAGCAGCAGCGACAATAAGCGACGGGAAACACGGCGAAGACGGCAAGACAAAGTGCAAGTAATTATAATAATTAAGCATGCCGCCGACGACAATATCCGTATTGTTGTCGGAGCTATAGCTGCGCCTGCTGCTGCTGCTCCTCGAGGAAGTGTCGCTTACCTGCTCCAAATCATATTGACAAGACAGTGTCGCTGCATTTCCCATGATGACGGCCTCCGGTACAAATATCTTCAGATCCTTCAGGCAATGGGCTGAAAGAGCACGACGCACACACATTAATATTAAAGGATGTCCCAAATGTCGTTTAACCGTAGGACCTCCACTGACGACGAGTCCCACATGCCGAATGCGTCGTGTGGCAACAATACGAATTCGATTATGCCGCCGCCAACCGAAAAAGGAGTGGGAAAGGTAAAAATAAAAGTAAAATGCGAAAAATACGAAAAATGCGAAAAATAAAACGCAATTACCCATTCCAATGAGAAGGAAAAGGGATCCGATACGCGTGAAACTGCAGGGATCCACTTGCATGTTAATTTATGACAAAGACGACAACCGAACGCCCAAATTTGACTTGCAGTTAATGCAATTTATTTATTTTATTCCATTTAATTTCGGTTTCAATTCGCTTATTCATTTTGCCTTCCAATTGTGGAATTCAACGCGAGTTACCAGCTATTATTCACATTAAACAAGGCTCATTGGAATCGATTGGAAATTTGAATAAATGCAGTTTGTTTGATTATGGCATAAGAAAGGAATGTTCAATTCGATTCGGTGAAGTATTCAATTTACAAAACGGTTAGGGTTAATTAAGGAAATTTTTACTATTGAAATTTAAGTTTTTCTAAGAATACAGTGTAGATTGATCACTATAATGCTAAATTTACTTTGAAGGAATTTACCAAATCAAGAGAGACATTCCTTGGGGACTAAATTATTTATTTGTTCAAAAGATTCAAAAATATTACATTTCGGATTTCCAAGCCAATTCTTCTTAATTATACCTAACATGGGTTTCAAATTAATTTAGAAGTGCGACACATTTATCTGCCTAGCACATGCTGATACCTTTTCTACATATTGGTAATTAACTTAAGTACATACATTACGAGCTGTTAAGTAATTCCTGTTTTTCTAGTTCTACAAATGTGTCATTATTAAGAAATCTGTTTATTAATTGCGAAGTTTTCGCTTAATCGTCTGTACATTGCCAATTGTTCGCGTGAGATTGCAGTGCATTTAATTTATTCCCTCGCTTTTATTTGTGTGCTTTTTATTTTTTCAACACAGGATAGGAAAATAAGTAACGGCAGCCACCTAGGGGTATGTACAAATATTCACGTTTAAAATATAAATAAATACTTTAATGATAAAAGCACGCTCGATTTTACAGTGAAAAACAAACATAATTCTTAAATATATAGCACATATATTAGAAAAATGAATACCAAGAATAGCAAAATAATATCCTCTTGAAAATATTTTCACTATGTGTATATCCAGGCGTCTCCTTAATTAATCCCACAATTAATCTAGATTTACATAAGACTCACACAAGTTCGACTCCATATTTAATGCGATCGAACGCACTTATTTTTCTGTCTCATAAAAATCCACATTGAATATGTGCTCTAGAAACTGAAGTGTATGCGTGGCGAGTTCGTTAAATGAACTGCCGTGGAGTGGTCCACATGTCATTCGGAAAGTTTCCATCGATTTGTGGGCTCGAACGGAAACGAGTGAGCTGACTGGCATGTGGTTGGCCAAATTATGGCGACTTTAATTGAACAAACCGATATTAATCAAAGGCAAGCGCTGCTCGCACACTCTCCCGGGGTATTTAATAAATTGACTACTTCACCGCCGTCGGCGGACGAGTTGGTCGAAACGGTTCGGTTTCGGCCTGGTGGGTGGTGGGCATAATATAAACAGTTATTTGGTAGATTAAATAATCAATTTAAACCACGACGGCACACGCAGTTGGCATAATAAATTCAGCTTGTTCGACATGACAGCCTCTGACTGCGAGAATGGGAAGCGGAAGCCCTGCAATATGCCATTTATATATGGCTCTTTGGCACACTTACCACTGAGCAATAACTCCGAGATTATAATCCAGCTCAACGCCAGCATATTGAATGCTGTATGCAAGGCTCCCGGTCCGCAGGACCGGCGTCCTCCTCCTCCTCGTCCCGGTCCGATCCTCTGACTGGCCATGTCCACCAGTCGCAATGTCTGCAAAGAGAGAGAGTTGTTGCACGGTGCATGAGAAAAAGTTTGAAGCAGCGTATAATCATATTTGAGATGATGCTCTCGGGCTTATTGATAACTGGCTGGCTACTTGTCAAAGTTTCAGAGCAGCAAATTGAAATGTTGCTCTTGCCTCTTGCAGCACGGCCCCTCTTAGTCTATTTATCCTCTGCGTGTGTGCTTTGTCTCAGGATCTGTCTATACATCGCATGTTCCCCATGCCCGTTTGACAACTTTGTAAGGCTTTCAATGACACGCGTCCGTAAGTTTCAACAGCTCGACGTGCTTAAAAACTTTGCAGCACTTGCAGCAGTGCAAAAAGACAAAACCTTTAACTAAACAGGACACAACGGGCTAGCTGTACGGCTCCTGCCCCGGCTCTCCTGTGTGCCAAACAGAATTAAGCATACGCAGCGTTCGCCCGGACAGATGCATGAGAACCGTCCGCACCCACTGATTGACAGCCGGGGGCAGTACAGGCGACCACTGTGTCCCTGACATCTGAAATAGATTGGATGCCTGAGTCTCAGAGTGGGAGAGAGCGAGCTAGGGAGTCAGGTTTGCTGACCAAAACATTGAAAACAATTGTCAGTTGCTGGTTGCATTTGTAACTTGGCTGACAGGACAAGACGTCTGCTTCGTGTATCAATTAGACCACAAAATCAGCAAGACCAATTGTTTTGCTTCCATTTCGCCGCAAAAACAGAAGCTAATGGTCAAAAGTTACAAATGGCCCACAAGCAAACACACTGCAGATACAGATGGAGATACAGACACTACAGACAGCGATACAGATACAGCTACAGCAATAGATAGAGATCTAGCTGGGAAGCGGACATTTTGATAATGATATCATCATATCAACGCATTAACTCAAGGCGCCCTAAGCACTTAAGCCTGGCTGGGGCTTATATGTCATTTACTGCACCCAGCTGAACGTTCATCGTCGTCTTAAGGTCGAGTGCGCAGGATGGCTTGGGTGCTTCTAATTTTGAATGGCAATCCCGCCCCCAGAATACCCACACAAAACCAGAGCCGTAAAATGCCATTAGCCTGGACCGGGGTCCTCTGTGCTCTTCCAATCATTTTGTGCTTTTAAGCATGCGACTCAAAGTTATCGCCATCCTCGTCGTTGTCGTCGTTGTCCCTCGGCAGCAAAAACAACAAACGCATTAACCCAGGACGAAGGACGATACCGACAGAGCCAGGGCAAAGCGAACTAAAAGCTGCGAACTGTTGCCTTTGCATTTTGCATGCCCAACGACCTTTCTATTTCAAGCATATCGTTTTGCAAATTGTCCGGCAGATTGAGACACATCCTCATCGATTTGTTTGCTTGCGGGTTTTGGGGCCCCTAGACCGAGACCAAAACCGAGACCGAGGCCGACTCTGTTAAATGCCCTCATGTGAGCATTTAAATTAAATTTAAATATTATTGTAGGCAAGTCGATTATGTTCGGGTCATCATTTTGAACTTTAATGTTTCGGTGTTATTGTTTGAATGGAATATGGCCTGGAAGTCGGAGTCCAGGCACTCCAGGGCACCAAGGAAATTATTTTGCGGTTGCCCGGCAGGGGTTATATCCTGCCACATCCCCCCTTTCGATCCCCTTTGTTTTCGGCCATTGTCTTTGTGCTTTCGCATTTGGAATTCACAAAATATGTGGTCCGTACGAAATTTGATAAAAACAAATTTTCAAATATTTCATTATGATTTTAATTGAATTCCTCTCCTTAGTGATATCATCCCTCCTCCGGCCGCTGTTGGGTGAATTGTGAAATAGATATCCTGCATGATATTCCTGTGCTCACGCTGGGGTTGGGGGTCGTAATAATAAACCGTATAAATTAACAAATTATTTGGACTCGCTCGCTCTTCAAGTGGCAGCAGCCACGAACTTCCTCTCAGTCTGGGAAAATGGTGTAATTAAAAAAGTTACAGCTTCAGCTTAATAAAATGTCCAGTGCATGTATATGTGCCGGATTAACTTTTTTAAAGTGCTATAAAACAGTTGATTATGGCGTCATTAACGCAAATCTAAGCTCTGGGGGAGAGAATAATCAAATTAATTTTTTATGTACAAAGTTTGCAGTTTACCAATAAGAACCCAGCTCATCATAAGCAGCCAGCTTTGAAAGGAGCCCCGGCTTAATGGGAAAATCGGAGCGTCGGAGCGGCGATTGGGATGGGGTATGGTCAGGAGGGGGACTCGGATTCTTGGGGAGGCAACCGTTCGTGACGATGGCAACGCTGGCAAGGACAAAGGACATTGCCGGATATTCAAATGCCAACGAGAAATTCAATTGAAAGTCAAATCAAAACAAAACAAACGAAAATCCGTAATTGACAACATTTCAGCTGATAATGAGCACTTTGCCAGGGGACCCCACCGACCAACAGACAGTCACGAAGTGGGTTATATAGCATAGAGGGGGCGGGGCCAAAATACCCAAAGCGGAATGAGGGGGAGGACACGTCAGCAAACCCATCTGTATAGCCATCATGCTGACTGTGGGAAACCAGTGGCCAGGCCAATTGATATGATTTTCTGGAATGACATGAAATAGTACGTCGAATGGGATAGAGTGGCATATCACTGAGGGCACGTACACTTGTAGAAATAATCAAACCTAACCGGAGTTAACGAGAATACTTTATCATTTATTCTCTATATTTAATGTTGGATTTTTGTTTCATTTAGCAATTAGATACAGAGCTTCCAAGGTTGACTATAAGTTTGCCATATGCATAATGTCCGCGTACTCGATTAAAAACAGAATCGAGAAAACCGTATCCTTAATTTTATAGCAGACGAGAAAGTTTCGTTTCAGCTACACTGTCAAAAAATTTCACATATGTGTTCCTCCAATTTCCAAGAAATATAGTGGAAGAAACGGAATTTTTTAAACATAGTTGTCTACTCGTAGAAGTCAAGTGATCAAAACGGCTGAGCCCTATTAATAGCTCTTTTAAAAAGAAGACCTGGCCAAGTTAAGACTATTTTGTGTCTGAAGAAGTGTTGTTAAAGGAGTCGAGTGGAATCCTGTTGTGGGGTTGACCGGTATCTAATGCGGAAGCCATGACAGACAACAATGCTGACCCAGCAGCACCAGGTAAGCTCTGCTAGATGTCAGCTAGCAACGATGCCTGGGCTCTTCCTGATGCCAATCGCCGACACTTGAGCTGGCCACGTCGACAGTTTCACAAAGCTAGTTGGAGGGAGGGGGAAATTGGCATTGTTGCAGCAACAGTTACTGGCAACTAGGCCTGGCTTTAAGACCGGCCAAGTGCTCTTAAAGGAATCAGTCAACTGTGGCCGGGCAAGGACTCATTCATTTCGGTGATCCACTTTGCTAATCGCCGGCTGTCAGACGGAGAGGAGAGAGCGCACACACACCTAAACAATAATCGCAAATCAAGAGAAATCGCTGCTATCATACGCACACACTTATAACGCATTAAATGCGTCCTTGATTGATGCGACACTTGCTCGGGGCTGCTCATTAGGTTTAGTGCGCTTCTTTCAGACTCCGGCTCAAGCCTCTAATCAATCAATCAGTGTTTATGCCACCTCCCAGCCCGCGCCACGAACCCCCAACCCCTTGGTCCTTGGCGCAGGGACCAAGGACCAAGGACAAACGTAGCGAAGCGAAAATAAAGGAACTGAAAGGAGCAGAGAGTACACATAATGAACAAAGGAACTTGGCGAAACAATTGCTTCGCTTGCGTCGTTTGACGAATGCCCCCGGGCGGATCTGAATCTGAATCCGAATCCAAATACGGAATACTATAATCGGTTCCGTGCCACTGGTTAGCCCCCATCTCCCACCTCCTTGTGGAGCCGCCGCCAGGCATCCGCCCAAGAGCTAGGCACCGAAAATTCCCCCATGTTTGCTTTGTGCGGCGTTGGCGTTTTTACAACTTCCGTTTCGGGGCAGAGCGAGTTCATCACAGGTTCCTGATTGCCAATGAAGGATTAATGCTCCTGCTACTGCCGTTGCTACTGTTCCTGCTCCTGCTGGTCTGAAGCACTCAGGCCACGCTTTGATTGCAGCGGCGTGTGGCTGCAGGCGCACGACCCAACTAGGAGCGGAACCCAACCCAAGACCTGGAGCACGACCAGACAGCGGAAGCTTTGTGTAATGGCACAAAGGATTGCAAATTGCCAAGGCACTTCCTGCAAGGACATTGATTTCTTTTTTATGCCATCGCCGTCGCTGTTCAACTTCTGGCATCCTGGTAACCCACACCAACGACTACCCACTCATGCATCCCGCCCTCGACACAAGCTGCTCGCGCCACGAAGGTGTCACGCCGGCTCCCCTTAATTATGCATGACTCACTAATGAATTTAGCCGTAATTGTTTGAAGGCAGCTCCGATAGCCGCCAAAGACGTATATTCACAGACCGTTTCGGGTCAATATTTAATCAAAACGCCTATTGCGGCTTGTCACTGTGACCTGGACCACCTCAGAGGCTTAATTAGCCGCTACATCTCCCTTTGATAGCGTGTGCGATTATACCTTCAATTTCGATCCGGCCAACTGGAAGATGGCAATCAGAATTTGATTAGATCGCGGAGGGTAAATGTGCACTTAAATATGCCAAGAGGGCAATTGGTGGCATGTATTGCCAGGATAGTGCTAGGATTTCATTCCAAATAGATATTAAGTGGAATAATCTGAATTATCGAAAGATATAAAAGCTTACACACCTTTCTTCACAACTCTGCCAACTCTTTTCCCCTAAAAGCTGTTGCCACTCAATTATCTTTCAGTTATAGAATGTTCAAGCCAGAAAAGTTCAGGTTGTATCCAATTTGTTCCTGCCCATTCTCACACCGAAACTTTATCACTCAGTTATTATTGGAGGCAAAAAAGTAGGGGTTGAGATGAGTTGACAGTGAGGAAGCCAAATAGTTTGCGCACCCACGCAGAGATGGAGCTTGGAGGAAGTGAAATGAGAGGTAACCAAAGCTATTTTAAGTTGGCTGTAGCTGTAGCCCTGTAGCCCTGACAGCGGACCAGGGTAACATGGAAAATGCATTTGAAACTCGAACTGTGAACCTCGAAACCGATAAATCACACAGTGAAAAACCGGCATTAGTACATTCCGAACAAAAGAAACTTAAAGGATTCACGCTGGCTGTCCGGCGGCTGTCAGGAGTTGGCCAGAAGGCGGCGATGGCTAGGGCAATGGCAACGCCGGTGGCTCTGGCTCCCGTGATTCGAGGGACGAAGGACGAAGGACGTGGTCACAGGACGACCAGACGTCGCCGGGCGACTGAAACTGTGTGTTTGCATTTTGGCGCTGGTCGTCGCTATTTATGAAAATAGTTTCTGGAGCGAGTTCCAGCACAGCCCTATCTGGGGTGTGTGTTGTGAAAGTTTCCTAACCACTGGCTGCCAAAAGTTGTGCAAATTGTGGCCGAACAATGGACGGCTTCTCTGTGATTTCTCGGTTTTAATTTCGATGCTTTTTGGATTGTTTAGGGCGAGTGCTGGGCTAATCAAGCCAGTTGCTCCATCATTTCATGCACGAGCGCCAGCACCGGGAGCCGTGTTCGGTCCTCTCCCGGACTTTGCATAATTAAAGGGAGCCTGGGGCCGTTCGGTTTTGGGTTCAACATCAAAGTCACGCATGTCTCGAACTGTTTTCCTTCTTATTCTTTAAGGTGCGCCCGGATTGAGCCGCAAATGATTCTCACTTTGCCTGCCGTAGACATATTAATTTACATGCTGCCCCGGTTAAGCTCGATTTTTGCACCATACGTTTTCGGTATACATTGCCTCCGTGGCCTGTGGCGCCGAAAGTTTGTGCGTGAGTCGGCGTGTGCCTGGTGCTGCTCAATTTAGTTGAACGTAAATAATTAATTACCTGCCGTTGCCTGAGTTATGAAATGCGCAATTAGGCGCATTTAATATTTAATTAAGGGCCAACAGCAACAACGGCGGCAAGCGACAAAAAAGGAATCCGGCAGCAACAAAAAATGCGATCCATAGTCCGGGGACCCGGGACGGGAATCCGTATTCCATATTCCATAGCCCGTAGTCCCGGTGAGCACGCAAACACACGCTGGCGGCGAATCTGGGATGGGCGTGGCTGTTTGTACAGGGAGGAGGATGCGCGGGGAGCGGATGAAGTGGCTGGATTAAGTGGCAGCTTAAGAATAAACAGGAAGAGGCGGTCTGGGAGCAGCGCTGTGTGTTGGGAACTGTGCTCTGGGGGTTGGGCTTACGACAGATCCACCACCAGGGAGCGACGGAAACATTGCTGGCCAGTCGCCGGCCCCCAGTGCGTATACTTGATTTGCGAGGAAGTGTTGGTTAAAGGCAAGCTTAATGTTAAGTAGAAGCTGAAGATTAGGAGCAGCGTCCAAGGCGACGATAGTAAACCAGCGGGAGCTAGCTGGCTGTGTCGTCTTAAAGAGAGCCAGCCAAAGGAAGGACAACGCTGGATGGATATGGGGAAGCAAATAATTCTCTTTAAGGAAGAAGGATGGGAGTGAAATGATTGCGCTTACATTTTAGAGAAAAGCTGAGCAAACTATGGCAGATGAAGCAAAATATTTCGCAAACTATACAGTTAAACAATTACGTTCGTTAATTTAATCCAATGCTGGATGGAAAAATAGTATTTTTAAAATACACATGAGAATGCAAAAAATCAGGTTAATAAGCTTGGGATCCTAATCGGATGGGAATGCTTTAATAGTGAACGAAATTAATATGAAGCTTGAAGTGTTTTAAGATCCCTCACAAGGAACTTCTTGTCACCAAATTGAATATTTTTTCCCATTATAAAAACCAATAATTAAGGATCATAGATTTGTCACCATAATTTGCCTTACTGTGTAGCTAATGATTTTAACCTGCTTTAATGTAGCATCCTTAGAGGCCTCTCTTCTACGTGTATTTTTTCTCATGCTTCTAGCTTGGTCCGGATATCGGGTTAATGACGAGCACTTGCCTATTACTAGGCCCTTTCAGATTACCCCGGCTTCTTGGCCTATGACTTCGGATTGCGAAAACAACGATAAGAACGTGGGGACGATGGGAAGTCGGGTGTGCAGTCTTAACAGCCCGATAATTTGCGTTCGTCTTGAGATTTTTTGGTTGCGCCACTTTGGTAAGCTGTTAAGCCGCCGCGGCGCTACCATGTCGTTTTTATTTTACACTCATTAAAAGATAAACGAGACAAGCTAATGACTTTCGGGCTAAATAGTGAGTGGGCTGCGCCTTGGCAAGGGGTTGTTGCCTGCTGGTGTCGAAAGCAACAACGACATGGCGATGGCAATGAAGTGAAAAGAAAATGGCGGCTGCGTTTCCGCTACAAGCCGTAAAATTAAAGAGCAGAACGGAAGGAGAGCGGAGAGATTGAGAGCGATAGAGAGTGCATGCCGGAGACAGGCGAGAGCTGAGCTGGGCGTGGCAGCCCAGAAAAAGGCGCGCCATATAAGATTCGTTTATGACACCCACGGCCTCGACATGCCACACACACTCCTATACATCTTTCACTATGCACAGAGAAAAATGTCGGAAAATATAAATGCATATAAGTTTCCAATTTTAGTAAGTTTATAATATTTGAAAAATGTTGTAAGTGAAACAAATAAAGCAAATTTGAAATTTATTGGGAGAACCGCCATTCCCCTGCTGAATTATCAAATAGTTAAGGATGTTATTATTTAAGTAAAGTAACTATATTTTTACCATCATCCCTTAAGAAGTAATGATTATTGTTTTATATAAATAAACCATCAAAATATAACATTTTTTCTCGAAATGCCTTTATGTGCGCACGTCGCAAGACAAATGCAAATCCCTGGGTAATTAGGAGTTGTGTTCATGTCGTCGTGGTAATAGTTTTATGTTGCCACATTGTAGGCGACACGATGCGTGGCATCATGACAAGCCGGGGCTGCCTTTGGCTGAGATTGAGACCCGTCCCCGTCGGTCGTGTTGGGGTTAATGCTGGTCCTTGTTGCTGCTGTTGCCAGCGTGACATGCAGAGCTCTCATTTTCATTTTTACCCAGTTTCGCCTATTCCTTTGGCTCTTTCTCTCTCTCTCATCAAGGACCGACTGCATTTAATTTGATTAGCAAGCCGAAAATCTACGCGTTCATTAGCCCGCTTTTAATTTAATTTGAGCTAATTTTTTGCCAAAGCCAAAGTTAACAAAGTTTGTGCGAAAACATTGTTGTTTTTTTTTTTTGCCCGCAGCTTTAACATTCTTCTTCCGGAGGGCAAGCTTAAGCCGAAGTTATGTGTGTGTACTGTGGGCGAAGACTACACGAGGATAAAGGAATATTTATTTTATTACAAATTTATGATTTTGTTTTTTCTCCATCGCCGAAGCTGCTGCTGGTGCTGTCTTACATAATAGAAAACGGAAGCGGAAGCGTGAAATGAGCTTCTGCATAAACATCGCGCGCACACAAATACTCGTTTAAGCAATGGCCATGCAGGTGGAATCGCATCCGCCATTTCGGTGGCATTTTATGACACAAAACTCATAACTTTTTTGTCTGGGCGGGGGAAGTTGGGGTAGTAGTTGCTTATTTTGCTCAAAACTCCACCGCAGCCACATAAATTCTGAGACATGCCACAGCAACAGCCACACGGAAAATAAAGTGTAGCTTCTAGGCGTAGCATCACCATCAGCTTCAGCCACATCCAGCTCCAGTAGCCGCAAGATAAAGTGGCATTTGAAACTTGTGCTCACAATGTTCCTGTTTTGGCTTTGTTTTTGCTGTTCAGAATAACTTTTGCACAAGATCGCGTCACGCTGGAAAAGGGAAACTTTCCGTCCAGTTCTTTGCCGTTTCCGGTTGCTTAAGCGCCAAATGAAAGGGGCTGGGTCCGAAATGCACCTTTTCGGATGTCATTTAGGGGCTGCTTCTCGCCCCTCGGTCCTGAGTTGTTGGTCCATCAGCGCGAATGTCAAACAGCTTTGTCATTGGCGCCACTTGACTTTGTTAAATGTTAACAGTTTTTATCTGCCGGCGGTTAATACGCGGACGGCCTTAGTCATAATTTATAGCATGAAATAATGCGCCATTAAAAGTTTCGGGAAGCCGGAAAGCGACCGAGGAAAGCGAAGGAAAACTGGCGCCAGCCACGGCGGGAGAAGGAGTCGCAGCTGCCGCAAACAACTTTGCATGCACGTGTTGAAAATGCCAGCGATACGAATCTAAGTCAGACCCGGGGCAGGATGGGCGAGGACTAAGCTCAAAATGAAATCAACGCCGGCAGATAAAAATCTTCTGCTATGCAAGCTCGTTAATACATTTTTGATGAGACACAACAAGTGGCAGGCGGATGGACAGCCGGGGCCAAGTTATGAGGAAACTTCGGCTCGCCCCTCACGGACTCCCCACACACACACACTCTGACACAGTTTCTGGGGCTGGCTTTTGAAATGTTTTGCCTGCGCCGCCATAAATCAGAAGCAGAGAGCTGAAACTAAAAGCCTGCCCACAGGCGGACGAACAGGAGTGTAGGAGGAGCGGAGGAGCAGGTGGACTGGAGGACGGCGGGCGGAAAACTACAGTTAAATATGTTGTAACAAATAAAGTACATCAGTTGGGCAATGGCAACGTGCACAGGGGGACTGGGGCTGGGATGCGGTAAGGCTGCTTTCTGCACGGCAGCTCATTCATATTTATGGCATTTTTGCATTCAGCCGACATCATTTCGTAATGTGAAGAGCTGTTACCGACCTCACTCTCTCTGATCCTTCTAGTCCCACCCCTTGCCACAGAACGATTGTATATATATATCCTTAGCACCGTTTCAGAAATCATGGCAATTGGCACGTTGCTCATACGCAGCGTTGGTCCAGGCAACTTGACCGGAGAGCGGACTACACTGGTCGCTTTATGCCTGGGTCATTTATGAAGCTCATAAATTTCACAAAAAAAAAGAGAAAACATTCTCCCTTTTGGCTTCTTGTGCGAAAATTACTTTGCAAAAAAGGAATTGTCTAATAAACTTTGCAATAAATTCGAACATAAATTTTATACACACAGCACGGCAACCGAAGTTCAAGCGTTAAAACTATGCCAACAAAAGCCATTAATTCCAGTCAGCAGAAATGAAGTAAAGTGTCAGTTATGTCGGGAGTTCCGGAGGTTCCGGGGGCTCTCAGTGTTCCGGGCTGAGTCCGGCGGTTCGGTGGAGGGCCGGAGGTAAGCAGGCTGAGCTGAGACAGCGGAAATTAAATGCTGCCACTGGCAGTTACCCCCTAGTTTCCCCTGACCCCGCCTGGTCCGATGGCTGCTACTCATAATTAGATGATTTAAAGTTATCGCAAAAGTTGCAGCTGCCTGGGCTGCAACCTTCCACCCGAACAGGTAGTCTGGAGTGGGGTTAACACCGGAGGAGGGGAACCCCGGAGCTGGGCTCCTTGAACACCAGCGGTTCAATTCACTTTGCCGTTTGCCAAATGTCTCTCTCTCCGGGCTTAATTGCAAAGTTTTTTGCTACCCGACGCTGTCCAAAGTGATTTCGCTGAACTTTGGCACATAAATTATGCGATTTTTAAACAGGCAGCAGGGAGTTTTCAGCGCTCCGCTTGGTTAGTGCGGCCTGCGGGAACTCGAGGAAAACAAATACATATAATTTGGCATTCATGGAATTCACTTTGCAGCGTCAAAGTTCGAATGAGCCGCGGGCGGGCTCAAAGTGGCCCGACTCGGATCCGTAACGGGGAGACCTTTTCCTTTGCCAGGCACTAATGCATAATGAGGACACACGAATCTGATACTGATGATCTCTCTCGCCGAGAGCGGGTGGGAGAGTGTGTGCAAGGACGTGGATGGGGATGTGTCGGTCTATGTTTGCCTGTATGCAGAATGGATTAAAAAACTTTTGATTAACCTTATCAAAAGCAAAAGCTGTGTAAACATCGCACAGGGCAGAGCAATCAGGACGAGGGAGCTGGCAACAGGGCATGGGATCGGGGCGAGGTCGAAAGCCAAGCCAAGCCGGCGAAACGAGGAGCGCAAAAAGACTCGTACAAGTTTTTAAAAGAAAATAAGTAACTTTTTGACAGCCTGCTCGGCACACACCCACACACGCACACTGGAACTCACACACTCACTAAACTGTTGTTGCTGCCTCTCTGTTCTTAGCCCTTTGCACAAAGCAAAGCAAAAGTTTGTTATTTTTTTATATTTTGAGAAAAAGCCAACTCCCTTAGCCTTTTGCCAAAGCGTTGAAGCCGGCACTGGCTATATGCGTGTTTATCTGTGCGAGGGTGTGCGCCAGAATGGCAAATAAATTAAAATAAAGGCCAGAATATGGAGGGCGGCCTAAAAAGTTGCCGCATATTGATGGGCCGGAGAAGATAAACGAGGAAATTCCCTGTCTTACACAGTTTTTGTTTTCTTCTTTGTTTATATTTATTCTTCTTTTTCGACTAGATTGGTTTCCTGAAATTCAGAATTCTTGACAGACTATTCGTGGAGTGATTTAAATGGAAGTTGAATTTTAAACAGAAATTTTTATTTGGTAATTATAATTGCTATGCTTTAACAATGTTTAATTTTTGCAGCATTAAATTTACGATTGTCGAAGATTTAAGTACTTTTCTTAAACCTTTAAATTAAGGGACAGTCTCTGGTTTTCTTTTGATTGAAGATTGAAGTTTAGCTTTAAAAATCAATCATTATTTATTTTACCTCTTGTTAAATGGTGATCAAGTAAAACCTTGTTGTATTTGGTGTGCAGTTTTCCTTAATAGAATTGTATTGCAAATATTTTTATATATTTATCTGTTACTAACAATATTTCTGCATCTCTGTCTTTTTCCCAAAGCTAATGTTACTATATTTCAGGAGAAGAGACAAATCGAATTTCAATTGAGTTTCTTAAAATTCTTTAAACCTCTCTTCTACATCAATAAATTAAAAATGTTTGAGCTGATATCTGTGCAAATAATTTCTTTTTTTTCACAATCCCCCCAGCGCCGAAAAGACCCCAGAATTTGTTTCATTTCACATCTGACTGGGCTCTTGTTTGTCTAACATTTTTTGCTGTTTGGTCTCGGCTTGTTTTTTCCGCTTTCTGTGTGTGTTTGCTCAGCCCCACAGTCGAGTGCAGTAAAGCCGCAATTTTTCAGAATCGCTAAAACACACGGGGCGTATACGTGTGCGTAGCGTACTGAAGCGTTGCTCGAGTGTCGCACCTCTTACGCGTGTGAAGGCAGCCGAGGAGTTTTCAGGGAAAATCTCTCTCTTATCGTCGCACTTCAATCAGCTCAGAGGAAATCAGAGGCTAAGGGTGCTAGCTTGGCTGCCAGCTGGCCTGGAATTAACATGTCACATTTGACGCAACGCTGGTGGTGGCACGGGATGTCTTTATCGCCGCGATACACTTTGTTGTGCCTTCCAAATGAGCATTACTTGATTACCCGCAATTATTGTTACTGTGGCCCAGACACACACAGCCCTGAGTCGCGGAAAAGGGCTACATAATTGCCGCATATGGAAATGGAAAATTCCGCCGCCAGCATACTTGACATTAGTGCGGTAACAGCAACTGCGACGGCGACGGCAACGACGACGGCGACAGCGAAAATTTTAGGTCAAAATGCTAGAAAAACAAAAATACATACAGAAAAATGCAGAAAATCTTTAAATGCGCGAAAGTCGCCTGGATGTGAGTGGGGCAGTGCTCTTGTATATAAATGCTGCCGCAGCTCGGAGCAGTTATGCGCTGCATTTAATTACAGTTGCGAATAGGGGGCGTGGGGCGGCCAAAAAGGGTTTCTCTTTTCGAGAGGCAGTCGCAAAAGTTTTCGCTCGGCCTCCGCAACTTGCAAGTTCGCTTTGTGCCAGCTAAAAAAATAAAGAAAAACCGAAACGCATTTCATTAACACAGCTCAACTTCACGGTAACAATGGCAGCAGTAAAAGCAGCGAAAGCGGTAACAACAAGACACACAAACAGTGGCAAACAGGCGGAGAATTGCATTTTTTGCCAGCATGTCCCCAAACATTTAGCAGGACATCGTACACTGAGAAAAAAGTATGTAAATAAGCTCTAGGTTGCCTATTGAAATAATTCTGCAGCTCTATAACCTCAACTTACATCAGATGAGTTCCTACCTTAAAAAAAAAACTGTTAATTGTCTTCAAATTTTATGTTTTTAAACGTAAAAATAGGAAGTGTGAAAACTGGTATCAAACCGTAACTTAATTTGTGCAAATATTTTGATATTATTACTTAATAATTATGCAAGCTTATCTAAGATTATATTGTTAAGAACCTCAGTTTTGGAAGCGGAGTTTTCAGTTGAGTTTAAGTTTTAAGCAATTTGACTTGGGAATCATAGGAGCAAATATTTTCAAACTATTACCTCTTAACCCAGCTAACTTTTTGCAGATTTAAACCTTAAGAACCTATGATATCCAAGTGTAGAAGCCATGTATGGTGAATGGTAGCAGAAAATTGTGGGTGGAGGCTCTTCAGCCGTGAGCCAAAACTTGCCACTCACACATACGCACACTCACACACACACCAACTCACACACTCACATCCTCACAGACGCAGACACATGCACTCACTCCTCACATGTTCTCCAAATCGCTGACGACCTCAATTTCCAGCGCATAAACACTTTTTATGCGAAATAAAATCGCTTTACTTTGTGCAGCGCATTGACCGAAATTTATACACTGCACACATGCATACATGTGTACATTGAAATGCACAGAATGTATTTTAAATAAATCAAAATACGCAGAAATTCCATTTAAATAAATACGCTGCACAAAGCAAAGACAAAACAATTTATTTCTTAATTGGCCAATGGCGCCGGCAACTAGCCACAAAATTCAAAATAAAACCCCACGGCAGATCAGCTGCGGGGAATGAGGGCCACAAATGGCAGTCAAAACAAGTTGGTCAGTTAATATTTAACAGAAATACATGAAAGTATTGAAATATAACTGAAATCAAATAGAAAATACTCTACAGAAAATAAAAGCAATAAGTGTACAAGGTAAACATTTATGGAAAGGGTCTCAAAATAACGTTAAAGAATTAAGATGCCAATTAAGTTGATTTTTGATGAAATTAAGTAAGGAATTTCCAGAGATACGATGAGCTTTATATAAACCTTGAATCTTACCTAAGTACTAAATATAGGGATGAAATATTAAGTTTCAGAAAATTATGCCTATTGATTATGTCTCCAGTTCGCAGAAACATAATTATGTTTAATTTAATAAAATTATCCCCGCTTTAATATCGATTTCCAGGAGCTGATGATCGAGAAGTACCATTTAATTACTGCTGAGTGAGGGTAAAAATGGTCGTGTCGACATCGATATGGACGGCAGACGGTTGGCGACAGCCGGCTTGTCCGGACATTCCCCATTCCCTTTCGTCCGTCCCGGACATTCGCATACGCAAAACGGCCGGAGAGGAGAGGTCAATACGTTGCCTTAATTGCTTACAAGTTGTTTGCCTCGCTGTTGTTGTCCGTTCGGGGACGAGAGTATGTTTATCGTTTAAAGTCAAGTGAACTGACCTCCTCTCCCTCTGACTGGCCCCAGTCTGTCGGCATTGATTTTTATGGAGCCTGGGATATGGCCGAGATAGAAGCCCAAGCCGACCACTTTATGACTTTTTTAATTACTTATTTTGCTTAAAATTGTCTAGTGTAGGAAAATAAACAAATGGCTGTGTGTGTGTGTGTGTGTGTGTGTGTGTTTCAAACACTTGCAGAAAATATGACTCCGTTTATAGGCAAATAAAATAATGCAAATGGCGATACGAGAGAGCTCCGTGCTGGCCGCCCCAAAGGTCCTTTGTTTGTCTTTTATTAGGACAGTAAAGTCTTCCTTGTTGCTCCTTTTGCTTCTCGTTTTGCTCCTACTGCTGCTACTGCTATATCTCTATAGCTATCGTCCTCGTCATCGTCCCGGCTGCTGGCCACTTGACCAGGCCCAGCACAATGAGGACAATAACGATGTCGCTATCCCGACCTTTTGTCCGCTGTTGTTGGCCTGGGCAAATTTTTATATAGTTTACCATATTGTTGGGCTACTTTTTGTTGCCTCGCCTGCAAATATTTTGAGAGGAATGAGGCCAAAAGGCAAAGTCCTGGCCACAGCATAATTTCGAGTGCAAGGAGCCTCCGCACAAAAAGCATGACAAGCAGCAAGTCCTGCCATCTGCCGCTGTCCTGCCACCGCTGCCGCTGCTGTGACTCGATTCGGGTGGCCCGATGTCTAAATGAGACACATGTATATATGCAATTCGGGGCGTGGCCACACTTTGATTGTCTTCATTTAGTTAGGTTTTATGCTGATTTACTTAGGCCACAGACAGCAGACGTTTACGACCTTTTAACGCCAGTACGATAAAATCTGAACGGCGCTGGCCCTAGAACTCATCCATAAACCCCCGACCCTGGCCATAAACCGGGCCCAGACAGTGGCTGTCCAAGGTCTTGGCAGCGATTTCTTATTGACTCCCTCCCCGCCGAATCGAAGTCCCATCAAGCGCTGCACATTCTCGATGTCTCACATTTTTGGTGATTTAAATTAATTTCAAATATCATTTCTCACTTTGCGGCAACGACCCTGACCTGCGGTTGATGAATATTTAAAGCGCTGCACGTCCCACTGGCACATAGAAAATATATAGACCCTTTCAACTGGTTGCCCTGGCAGCGCATTAAGTACAATTTGCAGTCGCCTGCAGGAGTAGCAGAAGGAGGATACCTAACTCAGGTCTGTGTAGGAGCCAAGTACCAGGCAATGTGGAATTTATTTTGACAATTCCGTTAAGTGCTTGACAAGTAACCAGCCTGTGATCTTGTGTCTTAACTCTGAGGCGCTTGAGACAAACTAAATTAAACTAACACAGAAAAATTGTCCTGGCATGTTAGTTAGCAAGAAATTGGTTCATAAGTGTAATAATATTTTAAAGACCTTGCAAGTCATAAACATCTCTGGAGAATTTAATCATTATTTTCCCAGAATAATTTTAATTTTTACTGAGAACCCTTAAGTGTTTACCAACACTTTCCTTGCTTGGCTTTTATCTCGACAATCAAGTGGCTGCGATCCCTTGCCGCAAGTTTGATGGCTTTATTTGTGTGCTTCCAATCCACTGACCCACCTAACGCGCCTTTAAAGTAATTAAATTTCCGTGGTATTACGCATACGCCACATGTTACAGCCGGGTAACATTGCGGCCTGGCTTGGTTGTTCCTCTTCCTGGCTGTGTGTGTGCGTTTGATTGTGCGGCTTGTATTCAGGCCATGTCGGCGCCTGCTGGGTTGCAAGGGCAGCAGTCTCGGTCTCGGGTCTCGTCTCGGCTCGGTCTCCGTTTCCGTCTCCCCATTGCCAGCACCAGTGCCATCGCCATCATCTCATCTCATCTCATCTGGTCTGGTTCGGTCCCTGGTCTGGTCTCGTATCAACAATGTTGCTAAGCTGCCGGCATCAGCTACTCCCTGCTCGCTGTTGCCAACCGCAGCGGTTTCAGCGTGGAAATAGCAGAAATTTTGATTTTACGACCTTGTTGCCGTCATTAACGTTATTTTATGATGACGCTGATACGACCGCGAAATATTGTGTGCCGGGGCCAGAGTCAGAAGCCGATGCTGTGCCTGAAGGACCTGCAGCAAATGGGAAACGACTCAGCCGGGATGAGGGAGTGGGTCTGTGTGTGTTTGGTACACGGACCAAGTTATTATGTCCTGACGTCTAAGTAAAAAACCAATAAATGTTAATGAAAATACAAGAGACAAAGTTTAGTTTGGGGGGAAATCGGGAATCGTCCGTCCTGCATGAGGCATTGAACATAAGCTGATAATATTATTGCGCTATTAATGGGCTCAGGTTTTATGGCAGTTTTAATCGCTTTTGTTACAGTTGCCAAAGTCGCAACAATAACTTGACAATAGACCACAATAAAAAGTATGTGGCTTGCGTGTGTGTGCCCCGCCCGTCCCTCTTTTGATGCTCCTCTCCCTCCTCACTTAGTGCAACTTTTTGCCGTTGCCGTGGCTTCGGGCGAAAACTAATTGCAAAACAAACGCACAACCAAGTAGCTGCTGATGCCCCGGCAAGGTGTGCACGCTGAAAAGCAATTTAGCAAATTCCTTGGTGTTTGGCAAATGGAAAAGCCAACTTCCATCGGTTCTCTGGCTCCTCTTTCAACTCCTTGTTCTTCCCTCCTGGTACAATCCCCCTCTTTGCAGAATCAATTTTAATGATACCGAACAGAAGCCGGGCAGGAAGCTTAGCGAGTGGCGGCAAGAAAATGCCAAATGACACCTCCATAAAATGGCGATCCCCTAACTCTCCCTCGGATGTCGTCGATAGCAACATATGGAGTCGGCAGCTTGGGGAGATTACTGCCTAGAGATGGCACAAGGTGTTACGGATTCAATAAGGTTTTTAACATAGTCTTAGTTGAATAAATATAAGGTTACAAGAGATCGTTATCTAATTAAGTAACATTTAAATTAATAAAAAAAAACTTTTTATATAGTTCAAAAAGATACCAAGGGGCGGGTAACCCTTTAACATCTAATTACTTTTAAGGAAAATATTATGGGGAAACTGTAGCAGCTGCCAAAGCTCGTGGAGATGTCATGTCATATGTCATGCGACTAAGTGCAGAGTCCTTATTTTTTCTTTTCCTTTTTTTTTTTAAATATTTCCTTTGAGTGCGGCAAGTCCCTCAACTAAGTTGTTATACACTTGCGTGCACCTGTCTCTCCAGCCATTTCCAGGTGCAGGCAGATGGCATTTCTTTGGCTCCTTTGGCCCCGGCGAGCGCTGGCTTGTCGCAATTAACGTTCGCGGAAATTCCTGGCAGCGGGATCAGCGGCCTGGAAGGCTGGGGCCGACGCATTGGGGCGTGAACAGCACGGAAGTCGTTCGGCCCACACGGCGGATACGTGCTTTAAGGTCTGACCTTCTTTGTGCTCGCTTGTGTCGGCCTGTGAGTGTTTGTGTGTGGCATGGATGGTGTGTGTGTGCGTCAACGAGTGTCTGCTGCAAATTGTTGCATGACATTGTTATAAGACACCACCCAGAGCCCAGCACCCAGCTTCGCCCCCGTTTGACGGGGCATTTAGTGCGGGGTCCTTTCTTGGCGGTGACAACTTGCGGCCTACTTGCCATTGGCGTGCCATATGCCAGAGAAACAATTGCTGCCATTACAGTTTGTAATTCGGTAATCAGCCATACGAATCTGCATAATGGCAATCGGAGCCCAGCTCCCCTCAGATCCACGTCCTCGCCAAGTTAGGTAAACATGGCAAGAAAAGTTGCCAACTTTTAATTGAAGTGAAAACGACGATAACGACAGCATTGTTGGGGCTGGAATTGGGGAATCCGAAAGGGAACGAGAATGGGAGTGGAAATGGGTACAGCCATGGCTATGGGATGGCTCTGTGGCTCGGTGGCTTTGTTGCCAGCCCGCTGGGATGCGAATGTGGAGCTCCTGGCTACATATGCTGTATGCTGTGAGCTGTGCTGTGTGCTCTGTGCCGAGTTCTGTGTGCGGCATTGCAAAAACAGTTGCGGAATTGCTTTTTAAACCCACAGAGCGGCGCATAAAAAATCAGCACAGCCGCTCTCCAGGGGCGGGCCCCGAAAGGGGGTGATCCGGAAAGGGAGTTAAGCCTTTAAAACGTGAAACTTTTGAGCCGCTTCAAGTTTTAGCCAAGCGTATTTGCCTTTGTGGCCGCACAGTTCCCAGCTGACAAGCACAGTCCCCCATATATGTGTATGCTATATGCCATTGCCGTAGCTATAGTATTGGGATAGGGAAGGGCTGCACAATGTTAAAGTTTGCATTGCATGCCTGCGAGGGGTGGTTGGGTCAACCTGTTGCCAGGTCAGGACCTTTGGGCATGGGGAAGCTGCTGTAAACATTAGACAGGCGCTATCAATGCGGGCGAACCGACGGGATGACGGGTTAGCGGGCAGCGTATCCAGGCGGCCTTGAAAGCGGCTAGGGGGAGGGGGACGGTGCCGCGGGAGTGGGCGTGGTCGAGGCAGCAGCATTGTTTGCATTGTCACACGCAAATATGTTTGGCAGCTCCAGCTGGGGCCAAGGCACGCGCCAGAGTGCGACATTCGTGACGTCGCATTCAAGACCCGGCCACCCGGAGAGTCCTCGTCCTCGGTTGAGCCACATCCTCCTGCGCTCCAGCGCTAGCCTGGCCGGCTTTGATTTATTGATTTTGGCCACGGCACACAGCATACCAAATGAGACAATATTTACTAGCCTCAATGCTGGCCCACATGTGGCATGCACTTTGGAAAAAGGATTTAAATGGGTATCTTTTATAAAGTAAACAAAATGTTAAAAAAATAAAAGATTTTTGATAAAAAATAGTGTAATCTTTCATTATTATAAATTATTATTATAAATTCACCCATTTTCTTGCACAAATTTCCCGAAAAATGGACCAAAACATATTTTTTTAAGTGTCTCCCACCAGCTGGAGTTCGATAGCAGGCACGCTTGGTATCAGTGTCAGACTTCCATTAGCCAAACTCCACCGCCTGGGCTCCTCTTCCGCCTCATCGTAGATCCACCTTATTTCACCGCCCCTCTGTGTATCCGCCAGCTGTTTAATAAGCCCGCCCGTATTTTAAATATGGAGCAGATGCACACTTTGCTGGAACCGAACTGCCGTTCCGGGGGCAAAATGACGCAAGTTCAATTAAATCAAAGCCTCAGCATATTTCTTACCCGCTAGACAGTTCCGGCGCCAGACGCCGTCTGCTGGCGGCGATGTCTGCAAGTAGAAAATGGGAAGACGAATTAAATTACATTTAAAGCGCAGCCTGCAAAAACCCCAAAGAAAAATGTAGGGAAAATAAATTGGCCAGCAAGCGGAGGAAAAAATGAAAATCATGGAATTGATGCGAGGAAGCCAAGAAGGAACTGCATGGATACACTGGCAAAATCAATACAAAACCGAAGAGAGCAACAAGTAAAGACGGCCTGTCACCTTTTAATATTTTTTATTAAATTATTTGTCCGCTCCGGGTTATAAATCCAAGAGCTCTCGCCGTAATCCCGACTCTCAATTGCTGAAATGCTTATCTGCTTAAGTGGCAAACGAATATGCCATTCATTCGCTCGTATCGTGATTACAGAGGGAGCGCAGAAAAAGAAGTCGACAAAGTGTAAGAAATGGTGCCAGCAATGAAACGGAATAAAATCGGCAGCCAGAAAAAATGGAGGGAATAAGGATGGAATAAAAGGCGGAAAAAGCTCCTGCATGTAGGAAGAAAGACGAAAAAATTTACCCAGGCCATGTGGGAGGCGAATCAAAGGCGCAGAGATAAGTAAAGAGAACAAAATTAAATTGGACATTTATCAAGAGATGCTTATTGATGCCCGAAGTGCCAGCCACCCAGCCAGCCAGCCAGAACAAACACAAACTCACACAAGAACTCAGCCTCCGAGTCAAGTGGGCCGGCCATGTTGCCGACAAATACGCTCAATTATTGTTTTGAGTGAAAAAGTTTTATTGGCCGACATTTTCTGGGGGAAGGTCGGAACTGGAGTCGTGTAATTTAAATGTAGCCCGTGGCGAATACGGAAACAAACGTCCGAGAGACACGCGGGCATAAATTAAAGTCAGCCAGGCCTCCGACTCCGAGTGCCCTTAGGCCGGAGCCGTACAAAGTCCTCCTCAGAGTACGGTCAGCGGGGCGCTCATCCCCCGCCCAGGGATCAGCCACTAATTACGGCTATTAGTGGAGCAACAACGGGAGCGCCAGAAACAATTACGGCCCATTTAATCACCTGCTGAAAATGTAATTATGTTGCATACTTCAGAGGCAGCAGGCGCTGGGCCTCACACGCTCCCCAAAAAACAGATCGAAAGCCTCAAGACGACTCGAGCCGACTGCCAACGCGATTTAGAATTTATTGCATGAAATTAACTTTTGCAAAATAATTCACATAACTTCGGGGCGTGCCGAAGGGCCGTCCGAAGTGGCTTAATAAAATAATTTATGGCCCGGCCGAAGGGCCATTTCACTTGGCCTTGTCCCTGGCCCGCCCTCTGAGACCGAGCCTGCTGCCCAGCCAAGCGGATGGAACAAAGCAAATTAATTACGAGTCAAAGCGAAAACCTTTGACTCAACTTTTGCAACGCACCTTTGCCCACAGACAGGGCAGTGTGTGTGTGTGCGTTGTGGCCAATGCCAATGCCAATGCCAATGCCTTTATCAATATCCTTTTGAGCAGGACCGAAGAACAGCAAACAAAGTCTAATCAAATGCGACAGCACAGGGCGGCTGTGTGTCCGCTGATGCGTGGCTAATATGCCAAAAGGGGCAGCACCACGCCCTCCTCTCCCGAATCCCAGCATCTCCCTTTGACCGTAACGGCCTGTCCTTAGGGCTGATCCGGCTTTTTCACTCCTCCCGTATTCCTGGGGAAAAGTTGAGCCGGGCCACTTTTTGCTCAGTGATGCGTTGAGTGGACTGAATCAACAGCTGCCAAACGTTCGGAACGCAAATTTCTAATGTCTTGGTGCCATTCCCACGCTTTTTATCAACACATTTCACATGTCATTAGCCAGGAGATAACATCGTCCCAGAGGCGTGGTATAATACTACGTATATATGCAGTATATATTCCTGAACAGTCGAATTCTGACTCCCTCCTTTGTCTGACAATTGACAGCTGGCTTGCGTGTTTGTTTGCCTTCCTGAGGCTCTAATGAAAAGCTTTTAAATTAAGAACAACCGCCAGCCAAGCGGTGAGATGCATTTCAGATATTAACAAAGGGCACAGGTGACAGCGACCGGAAAGGAGTCGTGGGTCCTGGGTCGTGAGTTTTTTGCGAGCCACACTTGAGCTGACACTGCAACATGTGCCACACACGCCGCAGACAATTCCGCTAAAAGCTTCACACCCGCGGACAGTTGCGGGTGCCAACTCCGAGTCAAATTAAACGCTCCTCCAGCTGCAGTCCTGTTTCGTCCTGTTCCCGCTGCAGCTGCAGCAGCACACTCGAAAATCGCTCGAGGCGACAGGAGTTTTATCTTTGCCACGCCAGCCGCAGCAATGCGGCTAAGCATCATAACTCACGCCGGGCATCCGTGCTCGTCACTCAAGGAGCGTGAAAAACCTGCCAAGACGCCGAGGAGTCACAGCCGGAGCCCTGCATTATGCGCTTCTCCCTAAGGCACCCTAAGGCAAAGCTAAACACTAGGAAAAAATACAAGGTTTCAAGGAAAACATGGAACGGATATTAGGAATTTTTTATGGATTTTAAATTAATACATGAAAGATGTTTTGAAAGGAAGCTACGAGATCATTGACAAGGTATAATTATAATTGTAAACAAATCAAAATATATGTTAAAAATAATCATGCTCAAGATTTTCATTTTTGTTCGGAGTGTAAAAGCAGCAGCTGGCGTTGAATGCACTTAACATGTTGTACCGCAAAATCGTCAGCCATATGCCGTGCATATTAATTTGATGGCCCTCATATTTATGCCAAAGCAAAGCCAAAGCGTTTGCTGCTGCCGCTGCTGCAGTTGTTGCGACATTTTTTGACAAGTTGCAGTCAGATTCAGAGTCAGAGGCAGAGTCGCAGGAGCAGCCGCAGTCGCCCATTTGCAATGCAAGGAGCAAGAGCAGCTGCTGACACTGTTTTGCATATGGACGGAGGACCATCCCGACCAACTGCAAAAAAATGCTGCGAAGCTGGCAATAGACAAACAGGACCCCGAGAACTAAGGACAACTGTGTGACTCTACAACTACTGCTCCTGTTAGTGGTCCTACTCCTCCTCCCGGTCCCGGCCCTCCTGCTCCTACTCCTCCCCGTTCTTGTTACTCCAAACTGGCCGCGTCGCGATTTTTTCTCTATTTTTCTTGTGGGTGCATTCCACTTTAATTATTTCAGCAATGTTGCTGCTGCCGCCGCTCGTAACGACATGAAATTTACATACGCAATTTCATTGTTGCCGCAGGATCCGGCGGTCCTGCGCTGCCCCGCCCCGGGTCGTTGTCAATCCCACAGCATAACGCATTTTATATTCAAATTTTTTTTTGTCGCTGCAGTCTGGCAGGACCAGGGACCCCGCAAATTCTATTCGTTCTGCCCGCGCAATATATTTTTTTCGCCATGTTGTGGCTTCAGGATTGTTAGTGCTGTGCCCCCGGGCTGCTTATGTGCCCGTAATAATCAGTTGCAGGAGCAGGGAAACTGCAGACTGCAGACTACTGAATTTACTGTCGATTTCACAGGCATTTACCCAGCCTGTTCAACCCGGTCCGATCCCCAGCCAAGTAACGGTTATAACAAGCTTTTATGCGCGGCATAGCACCCGGAATGGTTTACTCAAGAACCCCCAGATTTCGCTTAGCATGTGAGATGAGGAATTTCTCCTGGAAGGAGCAGGAGCGGGCATTACAGCGCAGGAACTAGTTCACTTGTGGCGCTGCCAACTGCACTGTGTTCCGGCAGTGGAGTGCTCTCAGCATCCTTGGCAAGTCCCGGGCCCTTCGTGTACTTTATTATGCATGTTATGCACAAGTTCGTTTCCATTTCCGCGCCATGTCATTGCACGCTTAAGCAGCAAATTGTCTGATGGCATTTGTCCTTTGGCTGCTCCTTGGGTCCTGTCCTTCGATGGGATGTTTGGCCAACTGTCAACAGCTTTTAGGCCTGCTCTTTCCCCCTGTTCTCGGGGATGTTAAATGTAGCGCAATAATGAGCCGAAATATTTGCATTTCTTTGGTTCGGAAGCAAATGCAATAAACTCTCGAAATAAAAGCAAATAAAAAGTAATCAGAATTTCAGATTCGAGCCGTAATAAAGCGAAGAAGGAGGCTCACAGCGGTGTCCTGCTAAAAGGAATTAAAAAGTGTGCTAAATAATTCATTTTTGAATTAAAATATAAATCACTTTCACACCATTTTGTCGGCGGACATCGGCGTAGACCCGCTTTTTACTGCATGGTATGGTTTGGCATGGTCCTTTCCTTTTTTCCAGGACACTTGTTTATTTTATTACTTTTTCGCCGAGCTGAGTCGAGGGACAGGGCCGGAGTAGACGGAACAGGACGCCATGCAAATGAGCGTGCGACCCGGGCATAACGAAAATCTTTTTAATATAAAAGTGAATTACTTTTAGCAGCGATTTCCGAGTGTGTCAAAAGGAGCGGAGGACAACACCCGAGCCATTAAAATTGACGAACTGTAAAGGCAGTCCGGACTCCGGAGCACGAGCAGCGGAAGGAGGAGCTGAGGGCGTCACGCCCATCTAGGACCACGCCTTGGGTTATTAGGCAGCTTATTATCGGGCGCATCAGCATGGCCAGGGCATCATTATCGAGTGCTTTGCGGCTTTTCCTGGTCCTTGCTCCTTGGTCCTTTGGTCGTCCCAGCCCGAAGACCCCCTGCGTCCGGCTGGCGAAAGTAATTTCAGTATCCTACGCATTTTTTAATAGGATTGTGTTGGGGGAATTACCTGAGAGGGGCGGAGATATCTCTGCCCTGACCGCTGGCAGCGGAAGCGAGTGGATGGTGGAACGGAAATGAAAACGGCAATGGCACTTTTAATTTCTCAAAATGGCAACTTACTGACATCCGTTGCGCATTCGATTCATTGATTTAATGCAAAGGAACAGCAATAGCAACGGGAACCGCTCGATTTCCTCCTCTGGCAGCTTAAGACTTATTGAGACTTGTTGCAAGAGTTCATATCGTGCGAAATAATTCAGAAAATGCCAAAGGCTTGGCCGGAGCAGCAGGACTCTGGCTACCTCGCACCATTTACCTGCATCTGGTCACAACTTCTACTTCTCCTGTCCCCTCTCCCTCTCTTTCCCCCTCTCTGTGTGCGTCATTTGTGTTTGTGAAATATGCATTCGATTTTTTACGCTGCACTTTCTCGCTTATCTGCCAGTTGGCAGCCCCATCGCACACGCCAAGCATAAGGGAGCGTTGAGAGCTCACAGAGTGCAAATATCACGTATACGCAATGTTGTGGCTTGTTGGTTTCTTTTCACTGCAAATTAGCTGGCGGAGAGGGTGGCGCAGCTCCTTCTGCCACCAAGTGCGCGATAATTTACTCATTTCATGTGCTATTAGTTGTCAGTAATGGGGTTGCGGTGGGTTGGACAGGACCAGGACCAGGACCAGGACCAGGACCAGGGGATGCTGTTAGCTGTGTATGTGTCGCAGTGAATGCTGTTGTCAGTTGCCTGTTACCAGTTACTACAGACCAGTTGGAAACTTTCTCCAAACTCTGACCAGGACTCGCTCACACTGGCCTGCTTCGTCCTTCAGTTTTATGCTTTATGTTTATATTTGCCCGGCCCTCTTGTGCCATATTTATCATGGCTCACTTTTGTGCCGGCTGCGCCTTGTTTCGTGCGGTTTCGTTTTGCTTCGCTAGTTGAGTTGAGCACACCGAAAGAAATTCTACTTACTTCTTGATTGAAAATAATAATAAGGAGCTGAGATAACTTAAAAAAAAAACGATTTATAGCTTATTTTTTAATAACTTGGCGTACTGTAATAATTTAAATCATAAAAGAACTTAACAAGTAGGAAAATAATGTTATTGGTATATTTTTGCATATTATTTCATTTTCGTGCTGTGCAGGAAAGAGTATAGTCGCGTTTAAGTGAGTTTTCTTGCCCACGTCCACGTCCTGGGTCTCGTCGTCGTCCTCGTCCTCCTCCTCGGCCGCTGAACATTCACGCTATCTAATAGCTGCTCGGCCCGCCAACAAACGAGAGCGAGACAATGGCTCCGGCACTTGCTGCTGCACTTGAGCACAGGAAGAGTCCTGTGGCCTGTGGATGCCTGCAGTTGCTGTAGTTGTAGTTGCCGTTGCTGCGCTGCTGCGCTTTTGGTGCTTCCAGAGAGGAACCCCGGCTGTGACCTAAATTTTTACCAAATTGGATAAATTTTTCGCATTTTCGCTTTGCTATTTTTTGCTCCATTTTTTTCTACAGCCATCGCTGCGACGCCGACGAAGGCGACTCCTCGCTTGGCTTCGCCATCCATTGTTGTTGCAATTTCTCGCCACATTTGATTTATCTCGCCTTATATACAGAGTCGAGCCACATATATGTACATACAATCTTCCCCACCATATCACGTAGTATTCTTTTTTGTGCTCTGTGCTCTATGTTGTTTGTTGCTTCCGCTTTGTTGCTGTATCGCTTTTTGTTCGTCCTCCTTGCTGTCGGTTGAGTCACCGCAGCAGTGTCGGCTGCGGGAGCAGGAGACGGCTGCTCTTCTTGGCCACTTGTATCTCCAGAATTGAATCTCGCCCGGCTCTGCCATCTTTGCAGCCACTAGCTCTGCTAGCTGTGTCGTCTTGCTGGCCGCAGCGCTTTTTATTTGAACTTTCTGGTGGCTGCTGCTGCTGTTGTCCTTTTTTCGGCCCGGCTACGTGTTAGGCATAGTAGTAGTTGGCCTGCCGGCCTGCCGCCCTGTCGCCCGAAGCTTTTAATCATGATTTACGAGTCGGGGAGACAGACGCCCAGGTCCGGACAAGAGGTAAATATAAATGGAATTTTAAAATGTGATCTGATTTAATTATGCACGGCGACTCGAAAGGCAGCCAGCGAGGGTGGAAGGATGCGGTGTATGTGTACAGGGCAAAAACAGCGACAGAAACGACAGTCCTGACGGGCCCCGGTATCAGGATTTGGAATGGGCGGAGCCGCAGAGGCATTTGTTAAACAAAGGACATGACAATGAATCCAGATAAATCACCGGATGCCGGTATCGTAATACCCTAACACAAGTAATTTAAGTGATATTTTATTTAACTTAATCATGATGTATGAATGTGTAATTGTTGAACTTGGATATAAAGTTTAAATAAATAAATACCTGTTCACCGTAGCATACAAAATAGGTTAGTTTTAATATAGCTCAAGCTTGAAGAATCTTGGAAAATGGATGCCTAAACTCCGCTAAAGAGCTGGAAAATTCCGTCACTAAACTATTAAAGCAATCTGTTCTTTAGAAACTGAATCTGCTCGCATGTACACAGAAAGTATGTACACAACATTCCAGAACCCGGTCTCGGCCCCAGGCTCTGCGTCGCCTGGCTCCTTTTTCCTTCCTGGACATTCTCTCGTCATTTTTTTCGTACTTTATTTTAGTTTTCCTCTGGATTTCCCATCTCTTGGACCCTCGCTCCGTTGCACTTTGTTAAATTGCAGCCAATTGACCGTGGCAGACAGTGTTGGGCCATGCCCAGAATTTATGCTCTCTGTTGTTTATTAGCCATTGCGGTCAGTGTTCCCAGCTAGCTAGCCTCATTGTGAAAATCAAATTCCAAGAAGCATGTTAGAGGAGGCAAATTCAGGGTATTGTACGGGGGAATGCCATGCAAATAGCAGAGGAACAATTTCAAATGAGACATATTCAAAAACCACAGAAAAAGCCCCGCAACCCACACACAGCGGGTAGCAAATACAAATAGCAGGCGATAACGCAAACTCACAGATACGAGGGACTACTCCTGCCTAGATACAAACCCATACAGGGGCGGCAGACTTATAGGCAAATATAGGGACATGTATTTACAGTGCTAACATCAAACGCTTTGCCCCCTCTCACGCCATGCCGTCAGCCATCAACAACGTTGTTTTTCTTGCCGTTTGCCATCGTTGACGTCGTCGTCGTCGTCGTCATCGTCGACGTTGTCGTCGTCATGGCACAGTCAATATGTTTTCATTCAATTTGGAAAGCATTTTCATAAAATTTCCCACAAGAAAAACATTGCGCACATATAAATATGTGGCTCGTCGGGGCAACAACTTTGGCATGCCGTGCACAGCTTCGCCCCTGCCACTGGCATTGGCAATAGGAAATTATGCGAAATGTGCTCGATTTGCGTAAACAAACCGGAAATGATGTGCCGCCTGCCGCTGCCCGCTGACCATTTTGCAAAATGAACGGAAGACCAGAACAGAGAACAGAAAAAGGGCAATCGCAGGCACTCAACCCTGGCCGAAAAGCCCTCCAAACTCCGGGTCGCAACCGCAACTGTATTTATATTTATGCATTTATTTATTTGGCAAAAGGATCAGTCGCGTCTCCTTGTCTGCCCCGCCGCCGACATTTCTGGTGCGCCCCATTATGCTAATTGAACAGTAAAAAAATATATAAAGAAGGAAAACCTCGAGCCACTTTATAGGCTCGGCGCGTGCTCTGCGCCCCAAAATGCTCTAGGAATCGTAAAAATTTCCCGCGCAAGAAAAGTATGTAAATACAGTGTTTGCAGGGGCCTGGGATGGAGGCGGGCTGATGGCCAAATATTTTTAATAAAGTCCACGGTCTAAGCAGCTTTGCTGACCGAACGAACGAAGAAGCCGCAATATAATTAGAGCGTGCCACTGTCGGTCTTGTTGTTATTGCAAATTGAATTAGTAACCAAGGCAGAAAGTGGACAGGCAGCAGAAATCCTTTTTGTGTACCATTTTTGCCATCCGCCGGCGTCCGCTACGTGCCGGGCAAATCAAAGGCAAAGGCAAGGCAAAGCCAGCACACAGCCAGGAGTCGACCGTAACCGCAAATGGAAATGCAAATTTCCCGCGGTTACCGCGACTGCGACTGCGACCGCAACCTTTGCCCCCGACACGACAGGGCCCAAGCTCGGGCTACCCAATGCAGCAATTTAATTTCTTAAGCAATTTTCATAATCTGCAGCAAATTGTTTCTGAATGCTGCCAGCCAGCCAGCCAGCCTGTTAGCCATCTAGCTAGCCAGGCTCTCGTTAAATTTTATGCAGTTGGCGGCTGCATTCGCGCCACAATCTGCCATTGAGGGAGAAGATGCACGGAGAGAAAGTTTTTTAAGATATGGTAAAGAAAACGACTAGGTTGCTAAGGAACATATGTACCTTTAGCTGAATATGTCCCATGAGAGGCTGACACCTTACCTTCATTCAAGTAAGAAAAATCCCTTGTTTTCAACCTTTTTAAAAACATATTTAAAATATCATCCACTACAAATAAAAAGCATTTTTCCCGTGTACCGCCTCGCACAATTTCGTAATGCAGTGGCCAAAGTTTTTGCTATTTTATATTAATTTCGCAGGCTCTGCAAGGCGCCCTGACCTCGTCGCGCCCTTGAGCTACGACTACTACCCGCTGATGTCGGCTGTCGGCTGTCGGCTACCCGCCTGCTGCATAATTAAAATGGCAGTTCAATCCTAAGCACAGTCAGCAGTGGCAAAAAGCAGCTGGCCTTGCCTCCAGCCCGTTCACACCAGAACCAGCTCTAGACCGGAATTTACAAAGGCTCAAATTATCCGCTTAACTGTTTGTGGGGATTAAAGCAAAACCTTTTAACCCTTTGCGCTGGTTGGGCTTGCTTTCATGAATATGTAATAGGTTTCTTTCAATAAACAGTAATAATACCCTTTCAATTTTCTGATTTATCACATTAATTATTTGTGTTTTTATGCGAGGGCAATTGAAGGTTCGAAATATGTTGCCATTAATTCTAATTTGCCAGCAAAGACAATTTCATTGGAATTAAGTTAGAGTGCCCTCTAAAAGAAACCCAAATAAATCTAAATGAACTCTTAAGTTAAGGGAAAGGCAAAGAGAACTCCTAAACAACTTACATTTATATTTAAAGAATTTGGTAAAGTTTTAAGCTCCCCAGAAACTAAAGTATATTTCTGTACTTTTCCATAGTTTCCAGTGTGAACAATTCCCAGAAACGACAGTTGGCCGCCCGGCCAACAATTGTCTTTTTGCGCACAGGAGAACCAACTTGGCAGCTTTTTGCTACTTGCGGGCACTTAACAAGTTCCCACGCCGCCATCGCCCCCAAGAGTGGCATACGGAGTGCAGCTAATTGCTCTCTCCCGATGCCGCCCCGAAATTCGCACCCCCCAAAAACCAATTAAGACGACGGGGATAACGCGAGGGGTGGGCGAAATCCAATGGTGCGAGCGCGTGATAAATCAAATTTGGTTGCCTTAACAATATTTGCACATACGACAGTGTGTGCCCGACGCAACACAAATCAAATCAAATTAAAACATAAAGTCGGGCAGGCTCATGTTGGGGAAGGACGTGCGGTGAGGCAGGATCCGTTGCGGGGGCCCAGATTGGGTGTCCTCTTTTATTATTCCATCCGCATGCAGCTGCCATGTTGAGGCAAGCGACGCGTTTATGACGCTGACAGAATTATGAGGCCTACATGCGTTGATTCCAGATTTCCGATGCCGTGCTCCCGTGCTCCCGTGCTGGCGTGCCACGAGGGTCCTTTAAATATTTTTACGCAGATAAACTAAACTGTAAGCCCGCGCGCCAACCGGCAAATGGATTTTCAGCCCGAGAAAAAAAAAGAATCACAAAATCGCAAAACGTGCTTCACATACCCCGGGCTCGACAGGGACAAGCGCAGATCAGTTTGGGCCCATCATAAATACATCAGGGGAGTCGGGACTCGGGAATCGGGAGTCAGGAGAGCCGGGCCTGTCTCTGGCACACTTGAGAATGGGGGTGGTGGAGTCGCAGCTGAAACCGGAGCCTGATGCTGCTGCGTCACCACCTGTCTGTGGCAGCATGTCACGCGACCTGTCGAGCGCGCAAAAGCTGACATTTTTATTAAAATATTACCAGGACCTTAACCGAGGGAGAGCCAAAACGAAAACGAGCAGCAGCAACCCGGGAATTGTTCTCGCTAATTTCGGTTTTGTTTGATTCGTTTGGCAATCTTGTTGCCCGTTTGCGGTAGTCTGCCGTATCCTCCATCCTCATCACCATGATGATCTCTCACTCGCTCTCTGGTGCACAAAAGACGCCGGATAAGTGCTCCTTTGTGCACATTTTGCACCTGCCTTTTGTTTGTCCCATCAATGGACAATCACCGCCCTCTGGGCTCCAGCCGTCACGCCGCCCACCTCCGACTTTCCCACGTCTCCGGCCATGTCAACTACCCTGGCTCCTTCTCGGCCAGACAACAACTGGGTTGAACAACAAAATTTTAATAAGCCTCAGCAGGACTGCCAACAAGTTCCAACTGCGCTGAGTTACACGGTGTCCTTTCTCGCTGTCCTTCCTCGATTGGTCTCCAACAGTTTTCCCCCCCTTTGTATCGTATCCTTGTCCTGCCCCCTTGTTACATCCTGTCAATCGGTCCAAGTTTACGGAACGCTGTTGTCCGACATTGCTGCTGCTGTCCCACATTGCGTATGAGCAATGCGTCAAATTCGAACCTTGTTGTTGCACGTGTGCTAGGGTCTGGGGGTCACTCGTGTTTGACTTTTAATTAGCTGGGAACTTTCCAACTCTCCGAAGCACTCTTGCGGACATAGTCCTCCTCAGGCCATAACTCTGAAAGTGCTTTAAACTAGGCCCAAAGGGAAGGATGGGTGTGTTACCTAACAGCACAGTCACAAAACCCGATTCAGAGGTGGAGTTAGGGGGATTATACAAAGGGTACACTGCAATTAACTACGGAAACAGAACCCCGCCAGCACCTAGTGCACTTAATTTAAGTTCCCACACCTAGCCAAAAGTAGCCCGGATTTAAATCTATTATTATTCCTCTACGAAAATCCCCCCGAAAACCCATTTACGGGCTACGCTCCTAATCCGTTCATGGTCTACGCACACACCCATGTGACATATTTGGTTTGCCAGCTTGATGTATAAATAAAAAATCAAGCGTGACGAGCAAATTCATGCAAAGTAAATTTTCATGTTCCCGCCAGCCGGCAAATAAAAAAGCTCCCAAGCAGAACTGGAGTGGCACTGGCTCTCTGGATCCCTATGCCTAAGCCTAGGCCCATATATACGCGTATATATTGTGTGTGGCAGTAACACCTAGCCATGTGTGAGGGGTTTTTGTTGGGTGCTTTCTGCATAAGTACCACACACCACAGCACACACGCACACCCACCGTTGCGGGATAAATTGATGCTGGTAGGAACCTTAAAATCAATTGAAAGTACTTCTCTCGGGTTAATGCTCTATTTTAAAAAATATAGTTGTATTGAAATTGGAGGACCATTACAATTGACAATTAAAAATTAAGTCTTGAAATATATAATGCTCAAAATATTCTGCAGATAATTTTAGGGTTAATCAAACCTTTTTTGAAAAAAATATCGTTGCCCTATTGCATGGAAAATCCCTTTAAAATATTCTTCTGTTCTGTATAAAGTTTTTTTTATCTTCAAAATATTTTAAAATTTTGCTTATTCTGTTTATTATTATGATACTGAAATAATGACATTTAAACCCTTTAGTGATACTCTCTATGAATATTAAATATATAATTTAATATTCATAATTAAAATTTTAAAATTGTTACCCAAGAGCATATAGAAATTCGACCTTATCGGTTACGTTTCCCTGCCATCTGATTGCCAATGCAAACAATTCCATATGCTGTCCATGTTCCTATTTGCTTTACCGATCCCCATATATATATTCTTTCTTTTTTTCATTTTGCACTCTCAACTCGGAGTGCCGAACCCTGCCCCGATTTCCGCACACACGCGCCCAGCTGACGCAGCGCAAATCAATCAAATCAAAGTGGAGTTGTTTGATTCATTGTCGGGGTTCTCCTGGCGGCGGATGGTTTCCGGTCTTGCGGTGGCGGCAACGACGGCGGCAAGAAAATCAGAAGAAAATGCAATACAATGGAGAACAAATACGGGCACAGACAAAGAGCAAACACGCACACTCGCTCTCATAATACAAAGTGGCATAAACTAACTAAATAACAGTAACAATAACTTAAGTGTATTTGTGTATTAGTGGGGCATCGCTTGCTCTCTGGCTATCTCGACTGCCCCCTGTCTCCGCCCGCGTTTCTTTGCTGGCTTTGCCGCAGCTTTTCCCAGCTTCACCCCGCCCGCCCTTTCAATGGCAGCTCCTTTCTCCTGGTCGAGTCTTAAGGGCGACTGTTGCAAAGTTTTTATTTATACACACGTTCCGTGTGCAGCAACGGCAATGGCAATGGCTACGTTTCGTTTCATTCGTTTGTTTGTTTGTTTATTTGTCATTTGCTTTGTTCCGTGCTCTGGCAATCTATGCCAGAGCGGCCATGCCCCTAAATTGACTGGCCAGGCACAGAACAGGCACAAATACACTGTGAGAAAAAACGATAAAAAGGAGGCTTCGTTTTAATGAGCAAAAAGTATCTGTCCCATATAAACTACTTTTCAGTTTGTCTTTATAAAAAATCGTTTTCCCGTTTATTGAATTGTTTTTATTTTATTAATCATATAGCTATATCTGTACGGACATGTAAAAAAGTAAATAGTTACTCAAAATGTGAACTCAATGTGAAAATGTATGTTGTAGCAATAATTTTGATTAATTTTTAACCACATTCAATAATAAAATAGTACGTCCAAATCCTACTAGAATTAAAAATATCTCCTCTGGTCGCCTGGTCTTTATTTTCCAAAATATATTAATCTCCCCTAATCGACTTTTTTCGACCTGTATTCGTGGTTGGGGTGGGATAAGGTGGAAAAAAAGAAATCTCCTACAATTGTTGAAGCGCACGTACCGCACTAGCACAGTGAGCCTGGTCATGGGGACCACATGTCGTATAAGTAACGTGGGGCATATCTCTCACAGAGGTTCCCCTCCCAAACGGTTTGCGTTTGCAATCAGCCGCAGTGAGTGGCCGCGCGGCCAGGCGACAAGTGCCCACACACACACTGGAGCACACAGAACACACACACCAGGCACACACACTGGGACTGGCAACACCAACATACACGTGGAGTCACACACAAGTTTCGATACTTTTAATTATTGCGTACATGACCGTAACGATGTAGCCGGACTTTAGAGAAGCTGCCCCAGGCAGGAGCACCAGGAGAACCGCAGGAGCAGGAGCCCCATCAGGTAGCAAAGCTTGGACTCGTTTAGTGCACGTATTAATCAGAGAGAGGACTGCGAAGTTTTTCAGTTCCTTCTTCTCACTCCCGATCCTTGTGCTCTGTGTGTGTGTGAGCATGTCTTGTTCTAGTGTCTGACTTTGTACCTTTCTGGCCCGGCAAACTTTGGCTTCATTAAAAATCAGTGAACGTTTCATATTTTGAAGAACGTGACACTACGTGTACGAAATCACAAGGGGCCGAGAGAGATGTTCTTGGGCGTGGCTGAGGGATCATAATGGCAACCGCAAGGCAGCAGATACAAGAATTCCAAGGCTTCGCTCTGCCCTGCTCAGTGACCAAACTGATTGACGCATAAACAGACAATTAAGTGTAAAAGGCAGTTTCAATTGTTTGACAATCCGCGCTAAATGAATTTCCTCGCACGCATTTCAAATCAAATTTACCAGAATTTAATTTTGGGCTCGCTTTCATGGCCGGGCAGATCCTGTGTGCGTGCGGATACCATACGTGGGTGAGTTCCGGGCATGTGGGGCACGTTTCTAGATTTGTTTACTTTGTAGCCAGAGGAACGGCCTGAAGTTGGGGCCACGAACGGGGCGAAGCGGAGCGGAGAATAAATAAATTTCTATAAATTCTTGCACGGCATTTCATTTACCATCGCCGCTCGCTGTCCAAAAATGCCAGCGCAGTCAGTCAGCAGCATTGCCAACGCAGCTCCTTCACAGGCTAGCGGGTTCCAGGATCCAGGATCCAGCTGGATCCAGCAGGAACAGCGCTCCGGCTCCGGCTCCGGCTTATTTACTTATTCATTCGCTGCGCTCTCCCTTTTGTCTCTGTATATATATGCCAGTTCCCGTGTGTGTTTGCTTGCCATTTTCTGTATGAAAGGATTTTGCAGAATTTAACAAACAAACAAACACGGGGGAGACACAAGGAACCGGCCCGAAAAGCACCACGACACGCACTGCGACCCGGCCGGAATGCCAGGCTGCCGGGCGGCGAGGCTGCTCATAAAGTTGACCCGAATTCATGCTAAACTTGCCCTGCCACTCTGGGCAAATAAATAAAGCAACAAGATGTGGATGATTCCCCGAATCGGTTGGAATGGCGACTGGCGAATGCCCTTTATCGCCTGCCCACCGGAAATCTAATTGGAAATCCTGCCGTAATAATTGGATAACCGCAACAAAGAAGCCAGTCTGCCTTTACTCGTAACCTACAAACACGGGGAAAAACAAGGCTTAAAAGCGAAAAAAGAAGGTATTACGAAGATGTTCTTCATTTTCTTAATGTAATATTTTTAGCTCTGTGCATATATCAATCAGAGAGAGTTAGTTTCCAGTCAACCCTGATGGCAAAGTTCCTATGCCCCTGGAACCCTTGCAAAACGCTTCCGTTTTGTGCGAGGGCGCCAAAAGAACTTGGGTAACGGGCATTAGAAACATCAACAAATGATGGTTAGGGGCTGAAACGGTTTCTTTTTTTTTTTTTTTTGGGTACGCCGGCATGCGATTTGGGACATTCAATACGTTTTATCTGTGCAAGCAACACTCGTGCTCAAGAAATTGCAAAACCAAAATAAATAAGATTCGATTTATGTCGTGAAAAAGGGCTGGCTGGGGCGAGGATGAAAACTCTTTAGCAGCTTCCGTGTTTATTTATAGACGCTCAAATAGTGTCGGAAGACCCGAAAACCAAGCACAGGACTTTTATCACACACACACACAAAAGTTTCCATTCGCATTTCAGGCCGCAAAATTTGTATTTGCGCTGCGGATTTGTGTTTTGTGTTCGCCGTGTGGCAGCAAATTTTTAATGAATTTACAGGGACAGGGAACTGAACCGAACTGAAGTGAGCCAAACCAAACCCAACCAAACCGAACAGAGGGAAAGGGCTTGCGACCAACCCGGCAGCATTCCGTTCCGTTTCGGAGCTCATTTGATATTCAAAACACATTCGGCAAATATTGATACCCCCGTAAATTGTTTAAAATGCGCAATATCCAACGTCAATAGAAGACAAATTGTGAACTAAAAGCGTAAAACGCAAATCACGCAGCTTTTAAAACTTGTCCCCGGCGCCACGCGGCGTATACTTGATTATTGGCAATCAGCCATAGTTGGGCCAACTCCTTTGCGCCTTCCGCCTTCCGCCCCGCGAACCGCAACGAGCCCACCAATTGTATAATTAAGGCCTGCCAGCTAATTATAATTGATGCCCAAGCCAATGCCGATTTTTTAGTTTCAACTTTCCGAACACACACACACAGAGTCATACCCACGAAATGCCACAAGAAATGATTAATTATGTTCTAAAAGTTGCACGTTAAAGGGATGAATTTTGCTTTTTGACTTTCCGCTTTTAATAGCTTCAGCTTGAGCCACTAATGGCGCTTCTAAAAACGGCTTCGAGCGGATCGGATATCGTTTTTTAACGCACCCAAATAGTTTGGGAAAATCCCCTCAAAGCAAAAGGGGAAAATGGGGGGAAAAGTTTTTCGATTATCTAAGAGCTGCTGCCAAAGATACGAGCAGCAGCATGTAAGCCAAGCCAATGTGCCCGGGGATAATTTAGTCATTTTTGTTATTGTTTGCCAGTCGGAAAACATAGAGTTTTAATTGAAAATCTTTGACTGCACAATGTACATGCTATGCGAAGCACCAGCAGCACCAAATGCCACAATCGAGGGCAGAAAGCCGAAAGCCGACTTCCACTTGCAACATTCTACATATTCAGCATACAACTTTGATTGATTTATCTGTCAATATGCAGGAGGCAGGCGGCAAGCGGCAGGCAGGAGGCACAAGGCAGCAGAAAGCCAACAATGCTTCGAATGCACAAAACATACCAGAGAGCTAGAGAGTCTGCGAATGGCACAAGAAAGGCAGCACCAATCCATTGCAAAAATTGCAATTGTTAACTCAACTGAATTTACATGTATTCCCTTTCTGTTACTTGGACCCCCCGAAGTCCTGCCTTCGCTCTGCTCCTTATTGCCTCCTGTCGACCCGTCACTGTCACTTGCCCGCCCTAACCTACATTTTGTGTCCAGTCCTGTTTATGCAATACTTTTTCGCTACCTCCTCACATCAAGCAAATATATATATATACATCAGAGCTTTCGGTGTAATGATGACCACAGTTCACTTAAAAGTCATATGCTTGGATTGCGTAGAGAACATGCACTTGCAGCGGCACCGTTGCCAGCACAAAACCATAAACTTGCCACATTTGCATAAAATGCCCTGATGCCTCAAAAGGCATCTGGAGCAGCAGAGCTCAGCAGCCAGTCCGTAAAAGTCTCTTGGCACAAATCGTATTTCACCAATAAATTGAGGAAATGTTTAGCTACGTACGTACGTACTCTCCGGCCTCTGCCCCTATCTTGGTGTACGTTCCGAGTCTCTGGTCCTGGTCCTGGTTCGGTCCCATGTTTGCCGTAGTTCAAAGCAATGACTTAATTTTTGATTTTGCCCAAAAATCGCTTGTTATTTCTGGTCTGCGTTCTGCGTTCGTCCATGCCATTCCCCACACGACGTATGCGCAATGCCTGTTGACTGCCCAGAAAGCATATTTCCGAGCATATCTCACTGGCCCCCTGCCATATCTGCATATTTGCCATGGAAAATACACCAAAAATGGCTGCAAAATGTGTTGAATAATCACTTTTTCGGGAGACTTTCGGCCAGGCTCTGAACTAAATTGAATCTGTTAATCCCACAATCACATCTAACCAAAGCCCCTTTAATGCGATTCTAATTAATTTTAAATAAGATTTCACATTGAGGAAAAGCCCAAAGAAGGCCAGATAATCGTGAACACACTAAGGAAAAATATACTAAGGGGTGGAAGAATTTAATTAAGATATTAAAGGGATCTTTGAAAAGTAAATGAATTATTTTGTGTGGTTATCTTTTGAGAATGGTTTTAAATATTAGTTTGTCATAAAATATAGCACTTAGAAAACAAACATCCTTGGGCTTGCTATAATGGTCTCCTTAGATATTTATATTTTTTGTGAGTGCATACTATTCCCCAAAATAGTTTTAGTGTCAGTTGGAGGTCGTGGCTGAGATGTAACTGCGTGTCTAGCCTTCGATTAATTCATTATGCCCGGCATCCAGGCCAGTCCCCCAGAGTTCCTTAGCTCCCCAACGACAACTGTCAATGTCCTAGTTAAGGGCTTAGATGTGGCATTAGGCGTCGATTTAACACGACTCCGTTCTCCTTCTCCTCGCCTGCTGCCGCTCATCCTGGCCACTAGAGTTTCGGGTGCGCTGAGAGGGCCTAAAAGCGCTTCAGGCCAGGCTCGGGCTCAGGCTAGGGCCAACTTATGAATGCGCGTGCACACACATCCGCGTACCCCCTACACACACAGCCGGGCTGAGCCACTGTCACAGCGCTGATAAAATGCGAAGCGGATTAGGAGGTCCTTCGCAGCGCCGCACCGTGGCACAATCAGTAAATGGCACTTGATTCACTGCGCAAGTGGAATTTTTGATAACTTTGCCAAGAGGAAAAGTTGGTCAAAAGTTGGCTGTCGCTTTAATGCGTATAAATGCTTATCTGGCAGCGAGTATATGACTAGATGACGATGTCTGTGCCTGTGCCTGTGCCTGAGCTCAAAGCCAACTTAAATCCACTGAAAGCATTGGCTTTTCTTCTTCACGTGCTTCTCTCTGCTGCCTTTTCTATTTCTTTTTGTTATTTTTTTGTTCTCCTTGTTTTCCGAAGTTGGCAAAGTTTTCAGCTTGAACATTTGCGCCTCGCAGCGCACACACACTCAAATATCCGCACATAATTCAGCAAAGACGCTGGCAACACGTCACACAAATGTCGCCAAAAGCAAGTCTCAATGCACGCCATCAATCTTGGGGCAGTAGCTCCTCCCAGCTCCGCTCCGGTTCGCTGCCTCTGTGCACAATTGAATTATTACATCGGGTTGAGCAGACGCTCGGCCATTTGGTACTCGATTTGGTCACTTAACCAGCCAACGAGGAGCAGACAGCATATAGCATACAGCGTGGCCGACAACGAGGATGACGTGAGTGGCGGCGACCACCAGAGGGACAGCACATTGCCACTCATTTGCACCCTTGTTTGTTTGCTTGTTTGCTTTCGTCCCCGTGAGCACATCAGTGCTGGTCACTTGCCAGGGTGATGTAAATTGGTCCAAGAAATTATAAAATTATGATAGTATGCTAATGGATAGTATGCTTTTAGAACAATTCATTTAATAAATATTATTAAAGCGGAATTTTATATAATTTTGAAATGTGTTTCACATAGAAAAAGGTTGGTAGATGTAAAAAAAACTATGTTTGTATAAAAGTAATTATGTTATTTCTTGCCAAAACCACTTATTATTATTTACCCAAAAATGTGACCAATAACGCTTTTCCGTCGCTTATCCTTAATTGTTAAGCATTGTATGTCGCTTATAGATGTCAATCAGGCAGGACATATGCCTCTAGGGCTACCTACACATAACCGGGGTTATTAATTCTTCTGTCCATGTACCTTCTCTATAGCCTAAATGTTTGCCTTTGGCTCTGCTGACCCATTCGCATCCTAGTTGACCTTCAGTCTGGGCTTTTATTTGATGATTGCTTGTTGTTGTTACCACTCCTGTCGTTGGCGTTGTCGTTGCTGTTGTCCTTGTGCGTTGCGTGTTCTTCCTCAGCTGTGTGTTCGACTGCGAACAGCAAATTAAAACAATTTTAACAGCTACTTTCGATGTCGTTTGTCGGCGTCTACGTTTGCTCCATAAATAAAACATGTCAACTTGTTATTGCTGCCCTCGACAGACGGTCTTGTGTCCCGGATTCTGGGTCCTGGGCCCTGCAGCCTGTTATTGTTATTGAGGGTCGGGATTGGTATTGGCATTGCCACTGTTATTGAACTATTTACATTTGTTGCTGCAAGGCGGCTAATTTACGACTCTCCCTAGCATACCGCCCCGAGCATCAATGAGCCTTAAAGCAGGCGGCAAATTGTTGTTCATAAATAAATATGCCGAACATAAATCCCTATGCTATAAATAAGCGTGAGCACAGGCGTCAAGCAATTTATAGGCATTGATTTTCCGGCTCTGGCTCCGTCTTGGACTCCCCTCTCAGGACAAAGTAACAAAAGTCCTGGGCAGGGGTCAACCCCAAAAAGTGAAAGTGAAACTTTTGGCCGCAGCACGATGTTTTCGCCACGTTGGCCGACTGACACTTATTAGATAAGTTTTTTGAAGACCGCCCAGGACGGGTCGGTACATCATTTCGCCATTTGCCATTTAGCCAGCGGCTTGGCCTGTCCTGGCAGGCCAAGGCCCGGCCTGACTTCAATTTTAATTGCATGCTTATCTGGGCCAAAAATAAAGCAAATGCCACGGGAGGCTCCACTGGCTACGGCTTCTGGAAATCCCCAGCTAAGCCGGCCCAATAAGACTTTTTATTGTCTTAGCCCGGCATTTAAATTGATCAAAAATGTTGCAGGCCAAAGAAAGCCAGAGCAGAGCAATGGCTAAGCCAGAGACAGTGAACCTGGTCGGGGAGTGAATCTGGTCTGAGGTCCTGACGATTTCATTCAATCTATAAGTAATTTCTTGGCCATTTTTATCACACAGCCAAGAGGAAGCCGGCGTTGCCGGGGCGATGAGCTGAGACCACCCACGTGATTTGAATATTTTTCCAATAAACTTCAACAGCTTTTCAACAGTTTCGAGGCGAGGGTGGGGTTTCGCCTGTCAGGCCTGCCTGGTGCTTCAGATTCAGCTCCCACTCGCCTCCCGTTCTCCTTTCATTTACATATTGGATTTAAATGCCCAGACTTCCTTCCTGCTCCATGTCCATGTCCAGCTGAGTGTTTTCCTGCTCTGCTTTGGACCACGCAAAAGGAGAAGAGCCTAAGCTTAATCGAATTTGCCGCAAATTGGCAATAAATTTTAATTTTGAAAGCGATTCCCCGGCGCTGATTGAAGTTAATCAGAGCGGAGGCCGAGGCCGCAATTTAAGGGCTCACCGCCACACTCCATTTGGGAGTCCACAATGCATTTCAGTTCATGCTCTCCATTGTCCTTGTTCAGGGCATTGCACTTGGTTACCACTTCCACTTCCACCTGAACTTCGTTGCATTCGCAGGCTGCTGCAGCCCGAAATCCCATTCAATTTGCAGGTGAAAGCGCGGACCTTCCAAGCAAAAACTTAGCAGCAAACAAGTTGCAAAGAGCAGAAGGCAAAAACAGGGCTTATTTACCTTGGTCAGGAAGGGTTTTTCCCTTCCAAGCAGCAGCAGTAGCAGCTTTTGAAACTACTTCATCAATTTCATTCAGCACAACGGCGCCGCTTTTTTCCTCAGCTCTCCTCTGTCCTTTATATTGTTTTTTTTTTTTTCGGCCCATAATCAACTTAAAAGGCATTGGCAACAAGAAACAACAACAGCCAGGGCACAGGATACACCGAACAAAATGAAGATCATTTGGTTTTGATATTCTGGGGGCATACAGAAAAGAGATTCAATCTTGCCACAGAAAATCAAATTTGCGGAGTGTGCAGAGTAATTAGAAATCCGTTTTGGTGTCCACAGGAAAGAACCTTATTGACTTTAGGGGGAAATATACTTTTCAATTGTAATTTGACTTAATTTTGCTCTTATATTTTGAATAGAAATATTTTTTTATTTGCTTGATAATTTCAAAAATATGATTAATTTTGTCCTTATTTCAGGCCTACTTCAAGTTACTGTTTTATTTTTTGCCTATGAAATAATATCTTAGAAAAGTTGAGTAATATTTGCATCATAAATAAGATTCTCAAGACCATTCTAATTTTTTTTTAAATTGTACTCATTTCCGATCAAATTTACCATAAAGTTAAATTATTTTCCGGTGTAATCCTAGGACCGAAGTAAAATCATGCCTGTAGTTGTGTATATAGCTGTTGCCGGTTACTAGTTGTTGGTTGTTGGTTGCCACAGACAGCCGGGAGCATTGGCAGAGCCATTACGATGCCAGCGATTACCCCCACTTTTGGGTAGCCAAAGCCGGAGCCGGAGCTGGAGCCGGGGACCGAGCCGATGCTTTGGCCCGGGCCTGTCGCCTGTCTGTCGCAATCCATCGAGTCCTCGCCATTTGCCACGGAAAGGGATTTGACGAGCCATGCAGCACTTGCAGAAGCAGCGTTTTGACACTAATTTCATTTGGTGGCCGGTTTTTTTGTGGCCAGAACAGCGGGAAGACAAAACGCCGGCCGCCGGATGCGCAGACGTTGAAGGTGCAAATGCCAAATAAGTTGTAATTCAGCCAGCACCAGTCCCAGCTTCAGTTCAATTTGCGAGCTGTTTTGGAAAGTTGGCAAAGTGTTTATTTATTTTGCACGCAGCCATTGGAAGCCAACTGAAAACTGTAAATGGTTTTTAGCGCTGCTCGGCGGTTAAGACAACCGAGCAAGCTGCCCCTTGTTTCCTTTCTTTAGCCAAGTTCTCAAGTGCTCCCTGCAGTTTACTCTCTTTCCTCATTTTGGTCTCACCCGAGGGCCTCAGGATGTCAGCACAACGGAAGCAAAAATAATGGAGTAAATTCAAGGATTTCCCATAAAAATTTTATATTTAAAAATATATTTTTGTTCTTCAAATGTTTTATGTTTCATTATTTCTGCTGCATTTTTGTCGTAATATACCTTCATAAAAGTGTAAATTGCGGCAAGAGTTTTAAAAAATAACTGTAATCAAACCTTGCATATGAAAATTTTTCATATATATATATTTGTTGTTTTCCGGTGACATTCTTTTAGGTTTTATTTTTTGCAATTCTTTTTAATTGGAATTTGATACAATGTTTCTAGCAAACATATTAATAAATTCCATTTTATGGAAAATAATAATCGTTTTATTTATTTTATCGTTAGGTTCGGTTTTGTTCATTAAAAATATTGCAATTCAAAATAATATGCGGTAAAGTAAAGCTTATAATGGAAACTATTTTCAAAACATGAAGATATAAATATCAAGTTTCTCTATGACCATGTAGATTAAAGTTTCGCCATACAACTCTATTTTACTTGCCACTTATTTTCATGCTACTATAATGTCAAGCAAAGTTTTAATAAATCCGATTTATGCAACACCATTTATTCTCCCTATTTCGTCGATTTTTCTACCTGGCAGCAGTCTGCCCTCTAAGCCGAAAGCACCGATTCCCCTTTGACTTTCCTCGAGCACGACTACCTTATAGCTATATCCACATTTGTACGTACTTGTGCGATATGCGATGGGTGCTCTCAATCTGACAATCGCATTGGCAATGCGTGTGCGCCACGCTTTAATGCGAAATTCTGATTGCGCTCGAATGGCTTCATTTATTTTCGCCACCAACAAGCAGCGGGCGGAGTGATATATAAAAAAGAAAATACAGAAAAACCAGCTGAAAAAGAGCGAAGAAAAACTGCGAAAAGCGCAGAAGGGAAAAACAAAACCGACAGTTGTACATAATATTTCACTTATGCATGTGCGCGCCCCCTCTGAGCCGGCGAGCAAAGTGAAATGAATGAGTGAGTGGCATGCGTAGCGCTAGAAAATTTGTTATAGCAATTTGAACTGTCAACGGGAAACCGAAAAAGTAAATTAAGAAACATTTGAAATTTAATTCACTTGCCAGGCCGGGTCCTTTAGGGGACTAGTCCTCCCCCACCCGCCAGGGACTAAACACACGTATGCGAAGCGGGCTCCTCCGCCTGCCATGTGTGGGAGTGCGCACATTAGAGCTCGTGAGTGGCAGCATCATAGTCGCAGAGCATACCTGTCTGCCAGGTGACACCTCCGCCACTTGAGCACAGGAGCCCAGTAACACGGCAACGGAGGGAACAACTGGCAGCCCGGCTTCCGCAGTCACACAGTCACTCGGTGAGTGAGCACTCAGCAAAAAAGGATATGGTAAAAATATAAACAAGGTTATGCTAAAAGGTATTGAACAAGAGCTACTTTGCCTTGCAATAAGCGGGGTCTATACTAGGCCTAAGTACACATATTTCTTTCCGTGCATTTATATATCTTCCAATCATTATTTTTAATCAATATTAAAAATTAATAAACTAATAATTACTTTCATAAGGTATAGGAGACCTGAATTTATTTGTGTTTTTTCTCTTGGGAAAAATTCTTAAATTCTTATTTTAAAAACTAGATCTTGTCTAATCTAAATATCAAATAATTTAATTGCTAAATAATTAATCTAACTTTTAAACAAAATGGAGTTAATCAAATAATTCATTTATATTTAAATCCTAAATCCATTCCATCAACTTGCATAAAATCTCCCACTTTGATTTCCTGGTCTTAGCTGCAATATAAACTACATTGCAATTAAAGTTTTAATTAAATGTGTTATTTCCCAATTAAAAGAAGGAATGAAAAGTGGGATTTTCCTCAGATTTTGCCAATTTCTTTGCAGAAAATTCCAAAATTTATTTTAATTGCTGAACTCGAAGTGCTGCCAAGAAGGCAAAAGCAACAAAGGAAGCTGAGTTTCTAAGAAATTTTCCTATCGTGTGACAAAATAATAAACCGAATAAACTCAAATAAGAAAAACTTATAAACCACTTTCTGGATGAAAATATACTCCTGCAGATTTCATCACTCATTTAAATAAGAAAAGAGTTTAAGCTTCCAGGCAAGAGACTTGTGAAAAATAATCCTTAACGACCTTTGTTTTTTTCCGTGCACAGACATTTGTCGACCTGCAAAATTAGGCGATTGTCACGAATTTAAAATAACTTTTAATTCATTCTTGATGAACATATGCAAACGTTGTTGCTGCTGTCGCTGGTGCTGCCGCTGTTACTGCTGCCTGAGTGCCACACGGCGTATGAGTGCGGCTGGGAAATGAGCCCCCGGTGCGTGAGTGTGGCAGTCAGGGGGTGTGTGTGTGCGGTTGCCACGCCTCTTAAGTGCCACATAACTCGAGCTGAGCATAAACAACCGCACTCGCATAAATGTTCGTTAAACCCAACCCGACTCAGACTGGGCCGAAATGTGGTACAGCGGCTCACAGGGTCCCCCGCCTCCCACCTGAGCCGCATAATTATTTAGTTTCCAGTTGGACGGAAACTGTGCTCACCTACAGGTACCACTTCTTGAGCGACTGGAAGGGCCTTCTTCGATTGTCATAAATCAACATGGAGGGTCCCTTGGACCAGGACACAGACTGTCAACCGATTGTTGGCCAGCTCGTTGGCATATGCTCTCGCTCCGATGCCCAAAAGCAGGTGCAAGTTCGAGTCGCGACCCACTTAAGGGGAAAATTCAAATTTCAGTTTCGGCTGGCACAGCCGAAGTTTCCAGTTCCAGTTCACTAGGCAGGAGGGGAAGGGAAAGGTTCGAACGGAGCAACCTGGCAAAATAAAAGTTAGCGTAAATTATGCGCCAACGTGCGCGCGGCCCTAATAAAACTAGAAAGAGCAGCAAAGTAAAAACAAAGCCACTGGGATCCCGATCCCGATTGAAAGCGGTATATATAGATGTATATACACGGTGCATCGAACCCAGGGATGCGATGTACCAGTACCAACCTTGTGGCTGCTCCTCCTTCTCCTTTGGCTGTAGTTGTTGTGGCTTCTGACGCCGCTCTTGCGCCGGGTTATGCTTTCTAATCCACGCACGTTTTGCTTTTAATATTTATTTTGCGCTTTTTCACACTTTGCACACTGAGACACCGCACACTCGCAGCTCGCACTTGCCGAGGACTTCAAAGGATAATCGGGAGGGCAGGCAGTTGCTGAGCGCTCAAGTCCTGGGGCTCTGATTATCGATGCCCCCAACTGCGGATGGGTTTTTGTTATGCACGGCGAGCACCGAGCACAGTTCATCAATGCAAATTGCCACTGAGAACCGCGACCGCGTATCGGTCGTCGGAATCGCCGCAATGGTGTAATAATTCACTGAATCGGTATCTCTAGTTTATAGCTGCTCTTCTTAACCCAACTGTGTCGTAGTCTGGACGCAATGAATGCTGATCAAGTGTTGTTCAACTATTGTTGTTGTTTACTTCTGGGCCATGTTAGGTCCGTCCCAGTGGGCGCGATAATAACACCGTCACACTAACCGACCCGCACGAAAGACGTTTTCCAACTGATTCGTAGCCGATTCGGACTCCAACTCGCAGCGGAACGAGGCGCCTCGTCGAGCCGAAGGCAAGCTCGTCCCCAGCCGAAGCCGGAACGAAAGCGGAACTCGGTTCGGTTGGGATCCACAGGCCTCGGGTCGCTGTGGATGCTGATGTGCCAAGTCCAAAGCGTTCCGTTCCCCGCTGATAAGAGGCTGCTCGGCTGCGTTTTTTGGTCCGCGCGCATTGACAACAATTTATTTTTTGCACGTTGCTCGCATTTAAATGTTTTTGCTTATTGTCTGCGGAGGGATGGTGCTGGCACCACTTTTTTAATCACTTAAAAATGTATGTACTACGGTTTTTTCTTCCGTTTGTTGTGTGTGCGTCTTTTTCGACACGTGCGTGTCAAAACGCCAGCAAAGGGTTAAACGTCAAAGGAGACAGGGGAGGGGGCGGAGTGGAGCGGAGCAATTTGTTGCCAAGTTTATTACAGTGACAAACGGACCGGGAGCCAGGTCCGAACTGCACGCGCTAAAGACGTCACGCAGCGATATGCAATGCCAAAGTTAATGGCTATAATCCCGAACGAGTTGGACAAGTCAGCCGGGCCACCGAGCAGCCGTTTCTTTTTACGAGTGCGTAATAAGGAGGCGTGCGACGTGCTGAAGGGACGTGATCTCACGTCCTATCCTGGCTCCCGCCAAAATCCAGGCGTTTTAAAATTAAGCACGACCCATATCCTAATCCTGGCCAAATTAAAAACACTATCCGAGAGCGAGAGTAGCTCTCTTTAGAGTGAGAGCGAACGTCCCGGATGAAAAACAGGACTAGGTTAGTGGGCCAGCTTCAGGCCGACTTAAGCCAGCAATTAAAGTCGAGCAGAGACGGGGCTTATTGACTGCCAGGACGAGTGCACTTAGCAGCTAGCACCTTGCACCTCACACCTTGCACTTCAAAGGAGTCCTCCCTGCCCCTAGCCGTAGCTAGACTTTGCTAAGTATTTTTCAATTAAAATGTCGGCGAAACTTGCACGCATGATAAGCACAAAGTTTCTCATTGTCAGCGCCTAAAAGCATGCTACACAATGGCAGGCAGCCGAAACTTTGGTCCTGGCGCCTATCAATCTCCCCCGCGACCCCAGTGACTGCGTGCCCCCGCATAACATAATGTCGGTATTTCCAGCTTCCGACCTCAGATTTGCCTTGCCGGCTGTCTTTTTTTCCTTCTGCGGCGGCTTGCGACATATTTAAATCGGAATCGGCGGGGAGGACTTCGCCTTGAGTCGGCTTCCGGCCGCTTAGGCCGTTGAAAAATTAACTTGTCCGGCCACTGGCGCCAGTAAATAAGCAGAGTTCTGTCGCAGCACTCGGGAAAAACTCGGAAAAGCATGACACGAAATGGCCATAAAGCTTGGGAAATTAAAAATCTCTCAAGTTTTTATTTAACAAAAATCTAATAAACAAGAATCGGTGTCATGTTACAAGGTCGCTGAAGCGAACATTCGGAGAAATTCAAGAGTTTATGCCACAACAAATGCTATATTATAATTTATATATAAAGAAACCCTATATTTTAGTATTTGATGGTTTCACTTCCGTTTTAGTTTGTATTTTAAAAACATATAAACTGTTTTCAGTTTGCTTTTTAACTTGCAAATTATATGTAAGCTTTCAAAGTAAAAAATAAAACAAGATTCACTTAAAGTTTTCTTTTTCACAGAAAGAATATATAAAAAGGCACCGAGAGTGTCCTACTTCCTGGAATTAAGCCCTGCTTTTCGTCAAGTGTGGCTTTGGAAAGCTTCTAATCTAAGTGCTGTGGAATCATCAGCGATGTGACAGCGACGTGTGGGAAGGGCTTGGGATTGGGGAATCCGAGGAGAGGCGATATTGGTGTGCCAAGTGCCTCTGCCCACCATTAAACTGGACAAAGCTGTGCCTGTTGCTGTGGAGCTGGAGCCTGGTCCCCGATGGATGTGAATGTGGATGTAGACGCGGATGTGTGGCACTGCTCCTGTCTGCTGACATGAGCTGCAAAGTGCGGCACGTGTTGGCGTAACAATTTGGCAGGACGAAAACACCAACAGCAGCAGAAGTAGCGCCGGAAGGACAATGGCAAACGCTTTTATGTGCCGTAATGAAAAACTGTTATCTGCGTGCGCAATTTGAACGCAATTTGGTAACGCGTTTCGCCACATAAAACTTAAGTGACCCGAAACCGGGCCGACAGGAGGAGGAGTTTCAGTTCAAGTTCCAGTGTCAGTTTCAGTTTCAGTTTCGGTGTCGGGTTCAGGTCTTCTCACACACGCTCCGTGGCAAAACTGTTGACACTCGCAGGAAAATCAAAAGGCTAAGGTCCAGAACACAACGTGAAAAGCGAAATTGTTTGGCGATTATGCTGCATTAAAGCCAAATGTTCCGTATACTTTGTCGCCACCATCACCACCAGCACAGCCAACGTCAACGCACTTTACTTTTATTTACATGTCAGTCAACTGAGGCACACTGAGCGCCCTTGCCTCCTGCCTGCCACCTAAATTCTGCAGCCCTCACCGCCGTGTGGCACACAGATTTGCAGCAGCTGCGGCTTTGGCAAACTATCATTAACATGTGGCATCCGCCCCGCCTCGACCCTTAACCCTTGACTGCCTCCTGATGCCAAAAAAGCAAAAGCAAAAGCAACAAAAATCCTGCGCTTCTGCAGTTTTTACAACTTTGCCTGGATGCTGCTGCTGCTGTAGCTGGTGCTGGTGCTTATTTACTTGTAAAATTTATTAAATATTTTTGTGGCTGTTGCCTTTGCTTTGTTACCCTTTCTTGTCCTCTTTTTTGGCCCTCTCATTTTTTGTGTACCGCAAAATTGCTGACGTTTTTAATCCTTAAGAAGCTTTCGGCTCACATTTTTACAGCACCCAACGTTAGAGCGAGTTTTACCTGTTTTTTTTTTGTATATTTTTCCTTTTTTAATATGCATTTTGCATAATTCTCATATAAACATTACTCATACGCCATGTGCACCGTGCAGAAGCAGCAGCACTGGCAGCCACGCAGCAGCATAATAAGCAAAACAATTTAGCCAGCTTAACACAAATGAAATTTTGAGCCGCGCTCTCTGAAACCAAGGACGTAATTTGATTGGCACAGGTAACCCCATCATCCATCCGTCTTGCCACAGCGCTGCAGTCGCCAGCGGCGCCGCATTTGTTGGCTTAATAAACTTTTATTGAGAAAACGAGGGCGCAAATATCTGTATAACTGGAGAGTGCAGCTGCCAAACAAAACCATGACCGATATTAGGCAACAATAACGAGCTAGCAACGTGAGTTTGTTGCCCGGCAAAATTCCAGACATCAGACAGGGGCGTGGGATGGTGATTCGTGTGAGATAAAATAAGGAATATTATTTATTATAATTAAGAATAATTATCCTTCAAACAGATCAGCTTATCTTAAAGAAATTTATGATTAACCAAATTATTAAATCAACCAAATTCTGAAGAATTGTTTGCTGAATTTTTTTTTTAAACAGTCAAAGAAATTAATAGAAATATCAGATGCAAGATCTTGAATGAAGTCCTAGAATGCAACATAAAACTCCGCCAGGAAATACTAGATAGGATCAGAGATATACCCCTTCTCCAAGCTCCTCTCCAAAAAAAGAAACTCCCCTCTAACGACGCCCCTGTTGCCGATCCGAATATTTGTGTTGGTCCAAGCTAAGCGACGCCTGCTCCTGCTGCTGCTTTCGGCGCCGGCGGCTATCAAATTTTAATTAAAATTCAAAAACCAATAAATGCTCGGCAAGAAACAAAAAGGGGAAAATGCTCGTTCTCTCGGTTCGAATTATTCTGAGAAAATAAACTTGCATGCGGCGGCGGCGTGCACAAAAGGATGCCACTAAAACGATCCATTAAAAATATTTCCCCTGCATATTATTCTATGCACTTTTTCGATTAAAATTATTATTTCCACCGACCTTCCTCCTGTTTGTGTCTGCCTGATGAAATAATATTTGTGCAAGCTAATTGAGAAAACCATAATCAACAGGAGGTTAGGCCAGGTACCGGCTTGAAAATATGTTTAATATCTTCAGCAAAGGGAATTGCTTTCCGGCTGCGTGGAGTTCAGAGTTCCAAAGGTAATCGTATATAACGTCACATTGTCGAATCCTCGCATGCAGCCGTAAACTTTTGGCCAGTTCAAGGAACTATAGTGCTCTTGCCTGGTAATTAAGCACTGAACAGAAACAATGCCAGAGTATTTTCCACTCGCTTTCCCCGTTGTCTATTGTTGTTTCTGTTGCCGCTTGTTTGCCTTATAGTTCAGCTAACAATCCTGTTGCACTAAAAGGAAAATGCATAAAAAACTAGTGGAAATTGCGATTTCTTAAAGTTATAGGGGTAATTAATTCATAGTTTTTCAGAGCTTAAGGAAATTATTTATAAACAAATCACGTATAAAAAAAATATAAGAATAAAAAAATATTAAAAATGGCTGAAACTTTATTGTCAACTTGCGTTCTTATGTCCTAATATTTCTTATGCTTCAAACTATTTTTTATAGTAATACATTTATGGCTTAAAATGTAGAACAACTTATTTTCCGACTGCATAAACTATAGAACTGCACTACCTTCCAGTCAGCTGCCGCTGCTTCTGCTTCTCCTGCTGGCATTGTTTATGTATCTTAAGGATAATGACGCGCTTCATTATGCGCCTGTGTGAGGATGCCACGGATGCTCCTGCCTGCTGGCTGTTCCCTGTTGGCGCTCCTGGCGCTTGCTTTGCTTTATGTTCGCGTGGTATTTATTTTTTATTTTTTAAGTTCGCCTTCGTCTTTTGCGTAAAAACTTTTCGACTCCTAGACGTCGCGACGTTTTCTCCGAGATAATAGAAACCCGATACGCTGTGCGCATCTAAGCTTTATCTATGGCGCTGACTCGTCGTTGTTTTGGCATTGTTCTCGTTCCAGCCCGTCCTTTGTTTTTATTTACCCACACCGGAGCTGGCGGCTTTTACAAGCAGTAAATTTAAGTTGATGCTGCTCCTTCCTCCGGTGGCTCCTACCCCGCTTGCAGTGCGGCGGAAATAAAAATGTTGAATCGTCATAAATGGCTCCATAAACTACGTCAATAATGCCCATGCCCCCAATGCCTGGCCTCGACATCGCAATGTTGCCGGGTAACTTGTAAGGCAGCCGCCAAGAATGAGCATAAAAATGAGAATGAAAATGAAAATAAAAATAGTTGGCCGGCATAAACGCCTCCGTGATTTTTACATAAGAGCCCTGGAGCCGGGAGCCCGGATCCGCCAACGTCCAGGCAAATCCCGACTCTCAGCTCCCAGCTACCAAGTCCGAGGAGTCTTTGTTTTTTATTGTTTGCATTGCGAGGACTCCCGTCATTGCCATGGGCGCGAAATGCTAGCTAGAATTAATTAAAATGAATGAGGGGACATGTCATAAACAAAGCCAGAGTCAACTGTTGACTAAGCGACCCGGTCAGCCCACCAGCAACAGCAGCAGCTTGTTGGCGGAGGCGGGTCCCCAAGATAAAACCACATCAGAGGGAAAAGCGAAAAAATACACGTCCCCCTGCCGCCGCAAACGAATGTTAGGAAGTGTGGGTGAAAAAAATTGTAACGAAAAGAAAACTCCATAAATATTTCAAGTCCTCGCTAGCGAGTGGCGCCATCTATCGATGGAGTCGAGTACCACGTATATGTGCGGGTGCTGTGTAAAACAAGTCATAAATTACGGCCCCGGCACTGTCAAAGTTCAGCTGACTGCGTTTTGGCCAGCCAAAGCCAAGTGCCAAAGAAATGCTGCACAGCCAGCAAATATTGCGCATACGCCGCGTTGCAACAGCATGCCGCTGGCTGGCTGGCTTCCTACTGGCTCGCCGACAAGTGCAATGAACTCAATTTGCAGAGCCAACCAAGAAAAAACACAGAAAATACAAATTATGAGCCCAGTTTGAATTTATGGCCAGCCAGCCGATGTTTAATTAGCTAACAAAATCGCACAGAAATATCTAAAAATAAAAATAGAAGCAAAAAAATAAAATAAAAGGTTGCGGGCCGCACAAATCTTTGATGTGGTTACCACTGCCACCCCCCATGACTATTGACATTTGAAACCGTCAGAGCCCAAAGGCTTAAAGCCGAATGGCTTTGAATGGCGGCCCGGTGTAATTAGCCAGCTTTAAAGGCACCCACGACGACGATACCTTTTCAAACTCCCCTGACGAAACAATTAGTGAGAGGTTACTTTTAGTTTGGGGCTTGACTAGGACTCCAACTTGACACTCGACTCCCGGCACACGCACTCAGCAAGCTAATTATGCTGCAAATACTTAAAAGATGACGCAGCAGAAAGCACTTAACGCCCGAAATGAGTATACGCCACGTGTACATATAGTCGTCGGATGCGTGCCCGGGCGTTTAAGCGTGTTTTTGTGTGCGTATTATTTCATAAAATATTTTCGCTGCTGCTCGGCACAAAAGATCATGCCAAGACATAAATCTCAACGTTTCAGTTGGCCAACCCAAGACGCTAACGACGACGGCAATGAGGAGTTAAGACATCGTCATCATCTGGCAGCAGAGAGCACTGAGGCCGAGAGTGTGTGTGTGCCTGTCGGTATGTTTGTATGTATATCGAGGGAGAAATACAAATACTTTTGGCATATTCTCATTGTCATTATTTTTGTTAGGCTGACACAGCTAATAACGCGGCGTATGATTGTTGCAAACGCATCGTATGAGTAATCATAATGGCGAGGCACACTCAAGCCCCTACTCAGGCACACACTCACAGGCATGTCGAATATTTGTGGCAATGCGTAAATTGCTTTTGCTGTGTGCGTACAAAACTTTAGCTAGCACCGAGCACCGAGCCCCGGAATACGCGTATAATGAAAAATAGCCCAAATTTTGCAGCGCTCAACTGTATGCTACGCTTTTTGTTCCTGCTTTGATTAATACTTCCATATGGCCAACTGGCAACGACGAGCTCGCCGCCGCGTTCGAGCCACATTAATAAAATATAACAATTTATGGCGGCTTATTATAAAGGCAGCCAACAGGCACAGTGCAGGGTGACTTTATATATATCTGGATGAGAGTTTGGCTTCATTTTGATTGAATTATTTTAAAATATCGGAAAAATACAATATACTGATGTTTTAACTTTTGCAATTAAAAATATATATACATATTATTCGAGTTAAATTAGTACATAAACATTTATAACACAAGCTGAAATATATTTTCAAGACCTTAAAGGTCTATAATAGAGTTCTATTTAATATATATATATTAAAATACTTAACACAATTTAAGGTATTTAAGACTTTAAAATTATATTAAAAGCACCAATTTACTAATTTAAATAGATATAGTAAACTAAAATAGTAAAGCTTCATAAGAAATGTATTATAAATATAATTAACTTAAGCTCAAACCTAATTAAAAATAAACTCAATAAATTATTTGTTAAGTTCTTGGAGTTCACTTTGCATATTTCCCTCGCTGTTGAGACAGTCAACAACTCATCTGCAAACCTCTACCCCGTCAAAACCGAAGTTGGCAAACAGAAAATTTATGAAAAATTTACTTAAACACAGTTTTCCGTTACATTGACAAACTTTGAGCCGGCAAAAGTGCTTCAACAATGCCGGGACCGAGACACTCCAGCAGCCACAAGGCACAACAAGGGGCATAACCAAGCTGAGTTGGAGTCAGAGCCCTACCAGGGGCAGCCATAGCCAAAAAAAATGTGTACAACAATTTGTTGGCTGCCTGTGCTAACTGTGCGCGTTTGTTAGACTTCAATGCCGAAAGTGGTTGGGCTGTGCTGTGCTGATTTTATGCCGCATTTAATAATGCCAGCCCACAAAAATCACATCCGCCAATTTACAACGCCAAACCAAATCGATGCCGCATCCTCGAGAACCCCAGGCAGGGCCACATCCTCATCCACATCCAGGTTCAACCTTCGCAACGACATGGTGGAGTGACGTCTACTTATAAGAAATATCAGCCACGAGATGCTCGAACCCGGCCGAGGAGGACAAACTTTGCTAGAAAGTTGTCGTATATTTGTTGCCTTTTTCACAATTCATTAAATTTGATTAGAGAACTTTTGCCATAAAAATTACGAAATTGTGCCGTTGACGCAGCTAGCCTTCGTCTCGGGATCAGGCCCCAGTTCTCTCTTCCACCCAACCCCCTGTGTGTGTGGGTAAGATTTGTGTTTGTTGTGCGTGGATATGATTTCGTGCATGTGCTCCTTGGGTTTTGGCAAAAGTTTCAACTGTCAGGTGGCAAAAGCCAATCGGCCAGCCATCGGAATTTTTCCACAATTTATAGGCCATCACCCGCCCACGGCCCGCCCTATTTAGGGGTCGTATTATTTATTGTCCGACCCTTTTCGGTGCGGAGGGTCAAGATGACAAAGTTTGTTCAACTCTGGCCTGCTGCTGGACGCAGACAAAATTGCTCATAATTAAATGCAAAGGCTCGTTGGCATTAAAAACGCAAAGGCATTGCCATGGCTCGGCTTTTAAGGCTGCTAAATAATTAAAGCAACTTAATGGACTCCGTCTGAGCGGGAGTTTCCTTCCTCACTTCTTCCTGTCGATCGCCAAAAACTTGCTTTTGCTGAGTGCAGCGGCAATTGAATTAAGTTGCCACTCAAAGTGAGAAGCGCACATCAATGTTTGAGACTGGTAATTGGCATTTAAACGAATCCAGCGTGCTGCTCTGCAAGGTTTTGGTTGAAAGGAGCCAAGCCGAGGAATGCAACCCCAATGTCTACTTATTAAGCCCGGGCTTCGCTTGCCAAAAATTTCCAAATTAAACAATGCCAGCGTACACGCATCGCTCTGCATATTTCAGCGGGAATTTAGGTCCGTCCGGGCCACGGGGCTGGGGCAAATGGAATATGCCTTCACGCTTGACCCGACCGAAACATAAACTCCAGGCGAGGCTCCCAATCCTCTCCAGGATGGCCTGGAACCCCATCAGGAGCAGCAGCAGCAGCAGCATCAGCAGATTGAAGATTCCAGCATTCGACATAATGTTGCGGTTAAGCTAAACGACTGCATAGAACAAGCTTTTTATGCCGGTCGAGCGGGCGTTGCTTGCCACTCCCTTGCCACTGACCTCTGCCCCTGCCCCTTAACATTTTCCCCTGGTTTTCCCTTGGTTTTCCCACACACTCACACAGCCAGCTGTGTGTGCATGTGGGTTGTTTCTGCGGCCAGGCACATGCGATTACTGAACTGGCTCGCTCGCCGCCATATACCACAAAAGCCATACATATGCATACCCTAGGAGAGTTCGGGCATCTTTGTGAAAACTAAGCAGGCTGGCTGTTATACGTCAAACTACTCAGTTCTCAGTTATACTTGTCACGATCATCGAAAAAGAGGTTTCGCTTGAATTGAACTCCTAAAAAAATTAAAAAATCAAACAAAAATGTCCAGCAACCATCCATTCTCTATTAAAATTGAAAAACCCGATGACATCTTCATCGACCTAACTGGAGACGATGAAACAGAGGAAAAGCTGTCCTTGCCGGTGACGAAGTGCCGTATCTGCTTCGACGTGGTGCAGGAGCCAGTGGCCACCTTGTGTGGCCACATCTACTGCTTGAACTGTCTGACGCAGGCCTTGGAAGTCAGTCCCAGCTGCCCGGTGTGCCGCCAATCAAGCAGCTTCATTCGACTCTACTACTAGTTTCAAAATGTTTTCTGCGTTACTTTGCATTTTGTTGCTGTTAATTTGTTGTTGTTCAATTAAAATTTTCTTTTGTTAAAGTTGTCAAACTGTTATTTCTTTTAAAATATCTAAAAGGGTATCCATCTGGCGCTGTTACCCAGCTCCACAGTGATTGCCTCCCGTGGCGTATTTAAATGAGGATTCCGTAAAATCCATTTAAAGGTCCAACCACGGACGCTGCTGCTCCTCCTGTCGAAGCACCGCTTGCTCCTGGCCAAACTCCATATGAATAAACTTATTTCCGAATATTTTCTTCAACGCATTGAGTGCTTAACAGGTTCTCGTCTCCTTCGAACGGAAATAACTGCCTGGGCGCCCCATCGATTCCGGTAGGTTCTCCTCATCCGACTCGTTCTGTCACGTCATTGCGGCTTCACCTCCATTCCCGTTCCCATTCCCATCACAGGCATCAGCCGGCAGCTTAGGGCACATTTTTTGCCAATGAAATAAATGCATTAAAATGATGATGTGCGTATTTTTTTCCAATTGCGAGCAAATATCCTGCAGCCGGTGGTTAATGGCTTTAAAATAAACCGTGAAATATTTGATTGTCGGTCGTCGCATATATTAATTAAAAACGCTTTGCATGCCTGTCACAGCTAAAAAGTTTGATGTCTAAAAAAGAGGATATTATGCTACCTTTTCTTTTGTGTGGTGGTTAAATATTTCAATTTAAACAGGGATACCAATTGCAATTCTATTATTTGTTGTTACATTGTTACTCTAAATCAATTTTATTGATTCGTTGCACTTTTTGTTTGATATAAGTGCAATAAGCCTTTGAAAGCTTGTTAGATTTTCGCATAAAAACCAGCTTAAAAATCAAATTTTTTACTCATCGTTGGACTACCCAAACTATTTGCGTGGCTTTCTCTGGCAAACCTCGTTGTCTTGACTCCTGTGATTGATTTGATCTCCGGCCCAATTAAATGAACTCTCGACGCTCTCCCCTCTTATTACCAAATCCAGCCACGCCCCTCTGGCTGGGACAATTGGCATACATATCTCAAGTGGCTCCCTACGATTTTGCCATGTCTTCGGCAGCAAATTAGCTTAGCCGCTGCTAATAGGGAGTGCCATTGGCAATTGAGATTCGCATACGAAAATCGAATGAAATGGTTAATGGGTTTGTCGGATCACAAGGGCACAGACTCAGACACAGACAAGGAATCGCTGATAATTGACACAGAGATTTCTCGGCGGTGGCCGGGATTTGCTTGGCTTGGCATTACCCAAGGGCTCTGGGGCTCTCGTATTATTATTTTATTGTTTCGTCCTGCTTATGAAGTAATAATCCAGCCACGTCAACACAATTCGATTGTCGGCCCACAGCGCCGGAACACAGAGTAGTGCGGACCACGGACTACGGACTGCGGATTGCGGACACCGCCAGTAGTCGCCGGCCGTTCAACGAAATCAGTTAGCAAATCCACTCAAATGTGCGCCGCGCATTTCCATAGACACATTGACAGCTGCCCGCATGACGCCCGCCCGCAGCAGGATAGCTGCTCTTCGGTCTCCGGCTTTTGCTAACTGATATCTGAAACACGGAAAGAAATTGTTATATTATATCGAGTAAAAATTAATAAACATTTCTGTACTAAAGTATACTTCAACTCAGGTCTGAAATCTCCAAAAACTTACTATCCAGTATGCTTAGCAATCATAGCTCACAAGTTTGCAACTCATTCAATTTAATTTTTAGTAGTGTCCTCGAATGACAAACTAACTGCCTCCTGTATGTGCGTGTGGCCACCCCTGCTCGACTCATATGAATAGAGTCAGCAGCGCATCGATTTCACTTCATTTGATGCCGACCAGCTCCAGCTGAGCGCCCAACACCGAGCTCCGCGCCCCGAGCACTGACTAACTGACTGCCAGGATGGCTATCTCCCTGACTGATGGGCAGACAACTCAATATAGCGAGACCACGTCGCGAGTGCCTCTGGCACAATGTTAAGCGACACATGTCCCGGTTGTTGTTTGCCGTCATGGCCAGGACGAGGCTTTGGATTTGCAATCCGCCTAAGACTGAGCCGCCGCAGAAGAACCAGGAATATTTCAATACCGTGCTTCCATTGATTTCTGCTACTATTTCGGCATTTCGCCATTGGCCTTTGCCGCTGGGGACTGAGGGCTGACATTGTCAAGCGGCGAATTCGCCGAGTGCTTAATTATTTTTTGTGGTTTTGTCCTTTTCCGTTCGAAATTGCTTGAGTCAGCCACACGAGTGGAGAAGAAGCGAGCAGAGCTGCTAATGAAACCCACGCGAAATTGGATTTTCATGTACATGGGGACTGAGGAGACTGACTGGCTGACATACTGACAGACAGACAGGGAGTCCGTCTGGCGACCAGCGGGAGCTCTTCCCCGTCTCCCCACTGCTAATGGACGGGGCGTGGCCACACGTGCTTGACTAATTATGCCTAATTGAGCGCATATTTGTAATGCGAGCATATTAATTGGCCTCAACTGCTCGAGTACAAAGAGTATGAATGGTGCTGGAGTGCACTTGAAAGTGGCTCCAAGTAACTCCTACCCCGATTAGGGTGAATGTCCCGGTTCGACACCCACAAATTAAAAGCTGGGAGCACGTAATGCGGCTGCTAACAAGCCGGGAGTTTGGGTGCGAGCCAAAAAGTATTGTGTACCCTACATTACCATGGGGTCTAATTCCGCATTGATGAGACCCAGCGCGTGTCCCGGGAAGGGTGTTCTGGCCATCACTTTGACCTAGCCCAAATTGTAACTTGTTCATTAAGGGCTAATGGAGTGGGTGCTGCTGGAACCGAAGCTGAAACTGAAACTGAAGCTGCAACTGGAACTGGAACTGTAACTGAAGCTGTAGCTGCAACTGCAGCGAGAATAAAATCTTGGGGATTAGATGCAATCAACAATAACAGCTGCTGGAGGCAACTACTGGCCGGGGCAACTTTGCCAGCGCAGTGTCTGTCAATTCTAATTGTCATTACGTATACGTAAAGCGAACGGGGAAGACAAACGAGTTAGCCACTGATACTGGGAAATGGGAATTGAGTGGATGCTGGCCGGCGGATGGCAAATGAGAGCGAGTCGAAAGTTTTTGCGACCGAGCGAAAGAAAAATGAAAGAGCTAACAACTTGGCTGTCGATGAAGACAAATGCAAGACAGAGCGCAGCTGGTAAGGCGAACCAGCCAACAATATAGGGGAAAACACTGGCGTAAAACAAGACTACAAAAAAGGGAGAAAGCCAAAAAAGAACTTGGGGGATTGGTAACTAGCAGTTTTTGGGGGTAAACTTCAAAAAGCGCAAGCCCACATCAAAAAAGTAGAAGGATCCCTGCCTGTCCCCCATGGTTAGCCAAAGCCAAACAAAACACTAATGAAGGTAGTCAGCAGCTATGTCAGCGGCGAGCTGCGTTTGAAAGCCGGCAATGCACGGGGAGAAATGATCACGGAGATGGATAAATTTCATTTAGTCATATTTAAAAGTCTCGTACTGTTTAATTTTGCAGTCTGTGGGATATTATTTCCACTAAAAGTATTTTTTCTGCTAAGAATATTAAAATCTTGACACCTTTTTAGTAGCCTCTATGCCACTTATTCTTGCAATTAGTATAGCTGCTACTCCCTCTTAACTGAACCTACTCCCAATTATTGAAGTAAGCTTTTTTATAAATATGATGCTTTATGCTGTATGTTCTCAGTGTGCCACCAACAAGGCTCATCCTGCAAAAAGGACCCTTTCGGACGCTGCCATTTTAGAGAGACGACTGAAGAAGCGGAAAGCCTGAGCTCGTCGACGACATACGGCATCGATAAATTACAAAGTTAAACTAAAATTAAATTCTACGCCAAACAATGCATCTTGCTGGGGCTGCCCTGCTTGTTGGTGATGGCGATGGCGATGCGATGCTGATACTTCCCCAGCTCCTGCTCCTGCTCCTGCTCCAGCTCCAGAGCTTTCAGTGCCGGCGCTTTCGGCAGGATTTAAGCTGCCTGTCAGCCAAGGCTCCTGTCCGGGCTTATATATAGCATTTCCATGTTGGCGACTAATGCAACTCGGACGAGGACGAGGACAAAGACGCAGTTTCGGAGCCGTAGCCAGAGACGACGCTCGACGGCGCCCAGTGTCTTTGCCCGATGCCATTCATTATGCCGGACATTTTTGCCGCTGCTTAGTCGCCAGTGGAAACCAATCATTGTGATACTTTCATTAAATTGCTGCCGCCGGATCGCAGCATCGCAGCTTCGCTGGAATCTCTCCCAGCACTGGCATCTTCATCGGAAAGGCAGGGCGGGCGAACGCTCAGCCTTATTGATTGGGAATTGAAATTTAATAAACGGCATTTGCAATGCATTCGCTTGGCTTCCATAATTCGCGCACGCGGCGGAATGCAATTTAATTGGACACAATATTGTTTGGCAGCGTTGTTGTTATCTTTGTATTGCATTTGTTACCGATCGCCTGGGGCAACTTGCGCTGCCCCAATATTTCCCGCCTCTCCCTTGATGCCCGCTGAACGGCGGCAGCATGTTATGCATGCTCTGTGGGTGCCGTAAATTTGATATACTTGCCGGCGTTGTCGATAATTTAAACTAGATATGGGCGAGAGCATATGCATACTCGTGACTTTTGGCACGGGGCGGTGGGGGTGCGGGGTCGTGCTTCCTTCTGTGAAGGTGTCCTGGGGCCAAAGCAAGCTTGCAGCTTGCAGCTTTGTTTTTGCGGAGGGGATGGGTGAGTAAATGTTGCGATAGCGATATCTAATGGCACGAGAAACCGCGGGCAGCAAACCGAATGCTTTGACTTTGCAACAACGTTTTAATTGCATTTGGATTTTGGGCTTAATTAAATGCATTCCAGAGGCATTTGTTGTCTGTGTTGCAGGGGAATATTTGCCATAACAACAGGTAAATATGGCATTAAATTGTATCTGCTTATAGAAAACAGTACCTTAACTCACACATTCTTCAGACTAGGTTCATCTTGCAGAGTATGATTACCTGTCCACTGACCTTCCTATCGTCATCCGGCATCATTTAACATTTTCGAGCATTTTCGAGCTGCTACCTGCCGAGCAGCAGAGCCACGCGGAGAGCCCAAAGATGCAAGCTGAAAGGAAGCCAGGAGACACACTCTCAACAAGCCAAGCCCTGCCCGTATCCTTCACGCTGCGGTGCCTTGCATTAGCGCACTGCTGTGACACCCTCCCTTGCTGCTGCTGCTGCTTCCTTGCTACTTGGCCTGCAGCAGCAGCAACTGCAAATTGCAGTTGTATAATACAACGAGTACAACAAAAATAATAAAAAGCTGCGCAAATTTATGTGCTGTAAGTGACACTACAAGGCCGCTGTGGCAGTTGCAGTCGCAGATTCTAGCGCGCCACTCGAAGGCGAGCTGCTCCTCGCTTGACACTCGCCGTCTAACCTTTTGCCAGCCACAGCGTTTTGCGGGGTCCTTGAAGTTCTCTATTTTTTTATACATATATATATAGTTTTTTTCAGCCACCCGCTGCTGCTACTGCTGCTGCTGGTCCTGTGTTTTTCTGGCCCTCTCGACTCGCGGGCCACAATTTGTGTTGACATCATCAGATTAAAAATTTTGGGCACAAGACACAGGCAACAAAATGATTTTTTGGCGGTCGCCACACATAAGAAAAACTCTCAAATATTATAAATATATTTCTTAAATACTAAAACGATAAATCATAGTGTCTGCATTAAAATTTATATCAGCGGGAAATAAGCTTTCACTCTTTGTTATACTGTGAATATTTTAGGAAATGCCTCTTAAAAGTGTCTTAAATATATTACCAACTTACTTTTGTATAGAAACACTGTCTACAACACAATTAATAATTTTAAAAACAATTTTTTCGAGTGCATTGTTGTTGCCTATTCTGGTTACCACGCCCCTGAGTTGCTCTTGGCCTGGCATTTAACTCGTTTCACTTCATAAATTCGCTCTTACGTAATAAGTTCATCCTTGCCGGGCATCCTGTGTGCGCTCTCTCTTTTTTTACCCAGTTTTTGCCCAGCTTTCCCCAGTTTTTCCTCGTTTTCGTCATGTGTGTGCGCTTTGCTTCCGCTGGCGCTGCCGCGAATGCCGCGCACTTTGCATTTCGCGGCTGGTTGACTGACTTGAACTCGGAGGAGGTTCGCGGAGAGCAGGAGGAGGCTGAGCAGGTCGGCTGCGACAGCGGGTTTCAGCATGGGTTGGCTTCCATTCTTTATTTGAGTTATCATGACACATTTCGCTGGATTCAGTCATTTCTTTTGCCAGTGCTAGGCGTCTTTGGCGCACGGCTGTCACAGCGACATGGCGCCCAAGCGATGACTCTTTGTATCTGTGCCTACCTTAACAACTAACCCAAGGACACTGCGGGAAATTGGGAGGTGGAAATTATATATATATATATAAATTAGGTTGTCAATGAAGGGAGATACACATTCTCTGTTAAGTTCTGAAATTGCTAACTAAGTCCCTCTGAACAGTCAGTTTTCAATGCGAGTCGTAGTTTTGGATATCCAATTTGTTTCTCCCTGTGTACCAGCTTCAACCAAACCCATCTCTACGGCAGAACAGCCCGCCCTTTTGAAAGCCCAACTCTGTTTTTGCGCTGCTTGGTTGCCCTGCCATTTTAAAGCAATTTTCAAACAAATTTACTGTCATTAACTTAGACAGTTGATGAAATTTATGTCAGACATATCACATCATGGTGACTCCTCTGCCTCCCACACCCCACTGGCCTTTGTGTGGGTGTGCGTGTGGGTGTGCGGTGTGAGTATAAGTCTGTGCTGCACAGCTCACAACTTGAGTTTGAGTGAATGACTTCAAAAGCAAAAAGACATTAAAATTTTGTTTACACAAACTCAACGAATCCAATTTAATTCAATTCATCTGTGTGCGGCGATGCTCGTGTGTGTAAGTGTGTGGGGGAGTGTATGTGTGCGTGTTTGTGGCATGCAATGTTGAGGACCAAAAACAACAACAAATCGTTTACCACAGTTCAGTGCCTCTTGCCTTATATCATAAAATGCTGTCTCCCCTCGCTCTGGCCCTGTCTCTTGGCCCCATTACGTCGCTTACAGCATGTCCCCATACCCGACGCTCCTCACACAGGACAATCGATCAATTTGACTGCAGTAATTTGTGGGCAAAGGCGCAAAGTGTGCGCCAGCTGTCATGCAACGTACGAGGCACAACGCCAACAACAACAGCCACGGATGGCGACAACTTCCTCAGAACTACAGGCGATAAAGCGGAGTATTGGCATGTTCGCCTGCACTACGTGGCGGTATTTTCCCCATAAAAACGAACTTAACATACCCTGGAAGCATAACAAAAACAGAGCTATAAAATTGATAATTATAAAGACATCACTTTGGTATAAGAATGTAAGCAAGGATAAGTTTAAAATAAGGCATAAAATGTATCTAAGCCCTATGCATCTATGCATCCTTACAGGGTTGGAATTATTGGAATATTTCTTACAAAATATGGAAAAATGACACAAATCTTTCAGAATCAATTTTATGCTATGATAAAAATGAAGGAACTAAAAATCTTAAGACAATTCTTTAAAATATCCTTCATATAAGAAACATTTTGTTACCAATTCAGACTATTATTATTTTTATATTTCCCCATTTAAACTACTAAGAACTCCAGGCAAAAATTCTTAATAAAATAGATAATCATTTCTGAAGAAATACTTATGTATAAACTCCTCCGCTTCCATCGCGTGCTAGTTGAGTATCCACTTTATCAGGACAAATCGTGTGCAAATTTTAATTTAACGAGCGCCGAATCAACTGTGGCATGGTTTGTGTGGTTATCAGGGTATGGGCCCAGTCATAAACATTCCGCCGACGATGATGATGATCTGAGTGTGTTGTCAGGACGATGTTTGTCTTATCTGTTTGCGGGGAACTCTGTGCAAATGAAGTGGCAGTTATTTCTCACGCAACTCGGCCGCAGCGTGTAAATAAAAATGGCCTATAAATGGCTTTAGTTCGACATACGGCACGCGGGTGCTTTTTTTTATGCTCCTGTTCGACTCCCCATGAGTCCCTTCCTGCCACTCCATTCCATCCACTTCCATTCTCATCAGGATCGTTTGTTGATGCTGGATGACAGTGTCAGAAGCAGGAGCGGGTGCCGTAGCTGGAACGTCTGTTGTTAATCCCGCATTGTTTGCTTTATAAATGCGTTAATTTTATGACAAGTTCATTTTATTGGTTTTCGCTGTTTGCTATCGTCATGTTTTCGCATTGGTTTTCCCCATAAAACCGAGGGACAAGTGACGGATAAAAAAACAAGGCAACTCACTCAGTTCGATCGTCTGTTAATTGCTTGTCTTAATTGTCCTGCGAGCTTCAGCTGGAGTTGGAGTTCAATTCGCTTGGCCAGGATGTAGAACTTGGGACAATGGAAACGCCTTCGTTTTAATCCAATTTTCTCTTGCTGGAACCCTCTTTTCTCTTTCGCACTCTGCTGCTTTCATGGTAGTCAATTTTAATTGATAACTAGAGCCAGCATTTAATTAATAATACTTTAATAAAGTGCTGTTTTGTGCAGCTCACTTGCTCTCAGTAATAAGCGGGTTCTTGAGACCAGGGATACATCAATCTGTTGTAAGTGTTCTGAGCTGTCTTCCCTATTAATTTGGGCTTAAACATTATCCTCTGGTGGATTGGCTGCTTTCGTGCATCCCTGGCTCCGGCAATAAACTTTTAATTAACTGGCAGTCGAAGAAGCCGGTGAGCCAAGTTCCCCATTTATTTTTTCTTGACTGCTTCTCTTTACCTTTGCTTCTTTCAATTCAGTTTTAATGCAGTTTTTATGAAAAGAAAAAAGGAGAACTTGCTGACGCTATATCTCAACCTTTCGAACGTGATGTCCGGACGCCGCGTTCATTATTAACCCAGCGTCTTTTAATTGGTTTACGCTCAAGCATTCACTGTCTGCCGTTTGCATCAGCAGAATCTGGGACTTGAGTTGTTATAATCCCAACCAGCAGACTTACAAATGAAGTGGGGCAAACTTGGGACATGTGTTCCGAGTTTATGACAATCGGCAGGGGGACAGCGACACCTGTTCCCCGCCAAGCCCCGAAGTACTCTCGTCCTGCCGTCTGTTGTACGTCTGTTTCTATATGGCTGGTCCGCCCGACTATCAGTCGTTTCGCTGCACAACTGCGCAGTCAATCATGCATGTGATGTAGCCGCCAGGCAGCAGCAGCAGCCCTAGCTCCTCCTGCTGCGACTTTGACTGAGCTGGTGGTGTCTGGAAATAAGCTCGTTAGGTTCCTTGTATTGGCTTTGTTGCTGCCGGAGCGCCCCAAGAAGAGTCGCAGCTGAAACAGCAAAATATGTGCACTCGGAGATGTGTGCTCTGCTCGAGCGACTGCCTGCAGGCTGGCTGGGCAAACTGCATAAATGTCAGCTTGTTTCCACTTATCGCACACTCTCCTTTTTTTTAAAGCCACTGCGGCGGGCACTCAAGCGTATTGTCATAAAGGGGAGGAGTCCTTGCTCGTCCTTGGAAGTCGGGAAGCTGCAACTTTAAAGGCGCCACAGACGCGACCCCGCCTCAGTGTCAACTTAATAAGGTTGAAAATGCCCGGCAGTAAGTCAATATTGCTTTGGCCAGGGCTCTGTCTCGCTTGGACGGCTCCCCTGTTAGCGTTTTAAAAATGACTGCCATGGTTGCCCCGGCTTGAATTATTTTCCATTTGACGGCGTTTATTTGACATGTGAGACTGCGGTGTACAATAAAAAATAAGACAGGTAGGAATTGTAGTTCAGAAGGATCCTGACTGTAAGATACTCCTTCACTATGAGACTTGAGAGGGTTTCCTTATACTCCAGTAGAGTTCCTTCAAAATTCGTTACACAATATAGTTTCTACTATAGTAAAAGTAAAACTTAGAGAAAAGAATTTAAGAGAAACCATTAAAAACCATTCGACTTTGAGAGCTAATGTTGATTCCTTGTACAATACCACCTGTCTACAAGATATACCCCTGATCTCTCCGCTTAATGGGTATAAAAACCAGAATGAGCGAGGAATCCGAGCTGGCTCGCACACCTTGAATACGTGTGAGGTCGTCAGAAGGAAGCGTCGAGTTGCTGCCAGTATGATAGATGCTGCTTCGCCCAGTCCTGGCTGTGCTCTTATTTATTTATTTATCCCGTATGAGAGTGTGTCCCGTGTGCGTCCGTGTGTCCATGTATCCCTCCGTCCGTGTGCGACTGTATCTGTGCATCTGTGTTTTTTCCGGCGACGCACTGACACCGACTCAACTCTCAGCTGTCCGGTCCTGGCTGCAGCAGGACACTGGACTCATGCTCGTGCTCTCATTGCCGGGGCCTGTCATCAATCTTCCTTAATAGATGTTCACACAATTGAATTATTACATGTGTCCAAGTGCCAGGCAATCGACTCGGCTCCGTCTGTCGTGATGAAGCAGACGCCTTTTCCTTTCCTCTCCTGATGTTTGCATACGTGAAGGCATTAATGTCGTTAAAATGGCATAGCTTAAAGTATGAAACAGAAGAGGAAGCTTAAAATTCCTCACTTAACCAGCACCTTAAATATAAATTCCGTGCTGCAGTGAGCCAACAGTGCGTATGGAAATTTTTGCGCTGACATTGCATCAAGATCTCGTCGTGCTTTTAATAAAGTAAACGCGAGGCTGCCGACAACTTTTAAGTGAGCTGCATTAAAAGTTAGCCAACTTGTCAACGGCTTGGCTAGCCTCGCCCTCTGACATTCTTCCTCTTCTTCTCCGTCACTTGCCGCTCAAGTGCAAGCTGATTACTTGGCTCAAAGTTCGCGGACTTGGCCCAAAAGCAACCAAAAACAAGAAACAACGCAGAAATGAAGATGAGCAGGAGACAGGACCACAAATTTAATAAGCCAAGCCTTGTGTGGCGTTTAAAAGATAAACAAATTGTTTTCCCCCTGAGAGAATACCAATTCAGACACGGGTTTTTGTTTGTCAATGTTTTCGCGGTTGATACAATTGCCGGGCGCCGAGGACTTCGTTATCTTATTTATTGTTAAAAGATGGTACTTTATCGCAATTAAGCTCGAAAATGCATTCATTATGCGTGAGAAATAAATGCCGATGAAAAAGAGGGGTGGAGGGCACTCGAACTGAAAACAATGCTCGCTTAATGCCAGTACTTTTTGTGTATTTAATTTTAAATTAAAGCACTCGCTTCCCGATTTAATATCAATAATGCAATAAATTGCGTTGGACCGTAACGTCAGTTTAATTGCACCGAAAGAAATTTTGTTAAACTTAATTTTAAATCGATAGATAAATTTGTTGGATTCTATTACAGAAAAACACATAAATATTTTTTTTGATACGTTTAGTATCTGTTTTTGTAATGTTTGTCTTTATAAATATTCTCCTTATAGTAACAAACATTTTATTGTTATGACACTGTATTCTCCTGGAATTTTTTTCAGTTATGCAAGCAGGATCACTTTCATTTCCTTACTTCGTCCCTTTTTTCTATAAAAACATTCATAACCGTGTCAAATAACAATAAAACAATTAATTTTTTACACAATTTCCCATTCATTGATCCTAGTGTGCTATTTAAAATTGATCAGCTAAGGCTTTCGCCTTAAAATTCATATTTTTTCTAGTGTGCAAACACTTTGAGCCAGCAATTCCTCAGCCATCCCATACATCAATTCGTGGCATATTTGAAATGCAAATGCCTTGGCAGTAAACTCTGCTCCGTGCTACCGTGGATATATATGCGTGTGAACCAATAAATCAAGGTATGAAAACTCTTAAAAGCATTTTCAGGTATTAACCGCAACCATGGCCCAGAGCTCGGCAGCTTGGAATTGGGAGCATTTTGGACTGCGGCTTGGCGCTTTTAAAGTCAAAACCTTGCGACAAATGCGCTTAGTGCTTAGCGGAGCAAAAGAAAGCGCCGCTGGCGGGGATGTGGGATCTGGGACCTGGCAGGGGAAGTGGAGCGGATAGAGCCACGGGTGGGGGCGGCGGTGCACAGGCTGGAGCGGACGTGGACGCGGACGCGGACGCAGCTCTGAACCCGCGGCTCATTATAAATTTGCCAGTTTTGCACGTTTCCGTTGTGCGCGCCAAAAAATGTCACAAAAGTGTCCTCCGCCCCTGCGTTTCTCTCTCTGTCTCCCTCGGTGTGCCAGTCCTGCGTTTGTATCTCTTTTTATGCTCCTTGGGCTAAATGTCAGCTTTTGTCTTGGCGCACACGCCAAAAAGTATGCTGAAACAATGTCAAGCATAATTTGCATACAATTTTTGCCTCTTTTTGCCTTTTTTCTGCCTTTCTGTAGATGTTCCCCATGTTTTGTTGGTGTTGGCGCGGCCTTTACTTTTGCTGGTGGTCATTATGTTTGTCGGTCGTGTCAGGCACGCACAGACACTCACTCACGCCAGCTCACAATGCTCTTTTGACACTAATTTAATTTACGTCACTCGACGGACCGCCACTCGCAATCTGCTTTAAATGCCATGAAATTGAGTTCGGGCGAAATAAAAGTGCGATTCAATTGACGGAGGCTCTAAGCAAATAAGAGATTTATGGATTCACTTAGGGGACAGATAAAATAATAGATATGGATGCATTCATATCCAATATATGAAAACGTATACACAAATTGTAAATAACAGGAAATTAAGGGAGAAAGAAAATGTCTCACTCTGTGGATATTTTGAATACCTCAAAAATAATTCATAAAACAATAAAATTTCTCAAAAAGCATATCATACTTTTCTGCAACAATGCAACAATTATATTTATTATTTATGGTGAATATGTTATACATATCTGTGCTAATTTCCATTCCTAAAACCAGACTCAAAAATATTTAATACTAAATTTATTGCAAGCAAGCTTTCTTATTGAAATCCCACACACTGGGAAACTCCAGAAGGAATATGACAGAAAATCACAGGCATTAATTTCTGTGAAAATTTAATTAAATTAGGGATATTAATTGTAGTTGCCCAGGATCTATGAAGTCAACAAACTGCTTATATATCCAGCCACTCCCAGTGACTCATGAAACACGGAACACATGTCCCGAAAAATCTCAAAGTACTTATATGCAACTTTGCAGGCAATTTGTCACACGAGGTATAACATTTAACAGCTGGCCCATAAATTAAATGCTCTCCTCTCGTCGAACGGTTGGGGCTTGCAACACTTTTGCAAATTAACAGGAACCTCCTGCCTGCAATCAAACCCCGATTCGCCTAATTGTAATTAATTATGCAGTGCATGCGGAACACCTGGTGGGGCCACGCCCATCCGCCTGCCGATACCCATGGCCATGCCCCATGCCCCATTCCGTAGCATTCATTTAAGCGACATGTACAACTTGAAACATATAACGATATGATGGCCACTTCCGCTCATTAAGCAATCGAAAAATTTACACGCGGCCATAATTTATATTCGTGTTATGTAATTGTAGCATAGACGCCGCACCCGTGCCCGCATCTGGGCTGTGGCTTTGCGGATTTCGGGGGCGTGTCCTCATTGCATAATGGGTGGAAAAACTGAGGCTATAATGTTGTTTGCCGTGCCGCCCCTCTCGAAAACTTTGATTGATTGCCCAGGAGACAATTGCCAAACATCCTTTCGCTCATCACCTCCAGCACTTTGATTGTGTGTTTGAGGTGGCCAAAATTCTGGCAGTCTTCTGATTGCATTTGCATAAGCGGCGACCTGATCCGAGTAGCTGGCAAAATATTTCATTTAATTTTCAAGTTTAACCCAAACTCAGCTCAACTTGAGAAATCTTTGGCCAAATTGTTGGCCAACGGCCGCCAGCACCAAAGAACCTGAGAGCGAGAGCAGGAGGAGGAGGTGAAAAAAACAAAAGCAAAACTATTCCAAGCCAAAGCAAAAGCACAAAAGAACTGCAGGCGACGCACAAGCCAAAGTAAACAAGGCTGCAGCTCCTCCGAACCGAAGGATCTCCTAGCAGGAGGACCAGGGGTAAGGTTAGGAGGTGCATCAGGATGAGGCGGAAGAGGAGAAGCAGGAGGAGCAAGAACTGTTTGCATTATTGATGGCCTGGATTATCTTTGAGCAGAGTGGTCCTACGGAGGAGTATTGACGAGAGTACGTTGACAACTATATGGGATGTACCATGCACCTTAAGAAAAAGGACATCATTAGATCAAAAGGGGGTATTATTAATATAAGAAACTTTGAACAGAAATATATTTTAAATATTGTTTAAAAGACATTTTCAAATATGTTGTATAATGTATGCTATGTGCCTTCAGAATGACACTAAAATGTACGCCTACAAACATTATGACACTTCTGAACGTGATATATTAATTTACTCACAAAGTGTCATAACGCCTTATAACGCTTTTAAAATCTTATGAACTAAGGTTACCGATTGGGGTAATATAGTTATAATATGCAATGAATATTTATGATACTGGCCATTCTGAAACTGGACTTTATTAAATTGGGCGATACGTCAAGGACACTACACAATCATCCAAGATTATATAATCTTTTTTGTCGTAGATTATATAATCTTTTGGTGTTTTATGATCCATTGATTATAAATATCCCAAGGCAAACTTCTAAGGTTAGCTCTAATTTTCCCCCAGTGCATGAAAGGACGTTCGAGTGCGACCATCTGACCGTGTGTGAGTGAGCAGTGCAGCTGGCTTCAAGGATATTTGCAATTTAATTAATTTAGAAGTGTTTGTTCTATCAAGTGTTGATTGTGTCACTTGTTTGTGGCAGTTACGAGCGTGCCATTTGAAAAGGGATTGGGTTGGATAGCAAGACAATGCACCAAATCCAGATCGATAAGCCGCACGAATGCCCAGAGCCGTTGCAGGCCGAAGGTTCTGACCAAGTTCCCGGTCATCCCTCTCTTTCGGATGACATGGCCAGGGAATGCTTTTTATCTTAATCTCCTGCAAATAGACATTAAATGCTATTTCTTTAGATTTATTCAAAGGGCAACAACAAGAACTCACTGGCTGTAGGAGTAGCAGGAGCAATAACGACAATAAGAAGAGGCATTGCAGCAGATTGGCACGAGCGGGCAGCCAAGTGGCAATTTGTGGCTTTGCACGGCAAACCGACATCATCAGCGATGGATAGAACAAAAGCCAGACACAGACAGCACCAGCACCGGGCAATCCGGCAATCCGGGCGGAATCCTCCGCACTTGTCCCCGGGGCATTGCATGTTTCAAGCAAATTTATTACAAGCAACAGCCGAAGCTAAAGCTTCTGCAGCTGAAGCAGAACCAGGAGCAGCAGGAGCGAAGGAGGAGCCTCCTCCGTCTCCGGTTCAGTGGCAGTTGTCTGGGCCATCAGCACTTGGCCAGCTACGTGTCGCCCTCTATTGAGTGTGAATCCTTGGGGGAGGTCGCAGACCCCTCTGTGGCAGTCCCCCAGCCCTGCTCCTGCTCCTGCTAGTATGTGGTTGTGCCATGGGTGGCTGATGACCTTAGGCCAACAACTATCGACAAGCGTCTTGGACTGTTGACTGTGTCTTCTCTCCGACTCTTTCGCCACTTATAAATTCTGGCAGATACATGGCCCGAACACTTGTTACATCAATTAGAAGGCCACAGAGTGGCAAAATGTGTGGGCCATGGCCGGAATGTGAAAAGAGATTGTCACGGCTGCTGCCCCATTAAGGTGTCCGACGAACTTGCAATGCCAAAGCGCGCCCTCCGGGGCGTGACAATTGCGGAGGGGACGTTCCTAATGATTAGTTGTGGGTGCAAGCAAGGATAATGGTAACATACGGAAAGGTGTTTGCAAGATGTGCAATTTGTCTGTCGATTAACATAAAGTTATATCACCATTATCATGTCTTGTTGTTAAAAAGTAGAACAGCTTAATTGTACACAACTTAAAATAAGATTTACTTTAAGGGTATCGAAAGTTGAAGAAACCTAAAACTTACTTAAGAAATTGTAGTTATATGTAATTTTTACGTCACTAATGTTATTTTAATCTAACACAATTCCATTTATGCATATTTACCCCCTTTCAGCCAAGGCAATATTCCGGAAAAGCCTGAAAATTGAGTTAATTAACCCAAGAGCGCTGGCCTATATAAACTCCTCCTGCTTTGCCTGTGTGAATTGCTTTAAACTGTGCATTTAACTGCGCTAAAATAATACCGCCACTCACGCAAACACACACACACACGAAAACCGAACGCACACACTGACACACAGCCACGTCCTGGCCAAGGCTTAATTGAATCATACTCGACTTGAAGCACAAAACCAAATGGCATTTGTGTCTGCATTTAGAGGGGCGGAATGCGGGCTTAAGCGAAGTAAAATCTGTTCATAATTGAAATTATTTTGGGAAATTATTCGGCTTTTCAAGTGTGCTGTGCGAGTGTGTGTAACCAAGGGCCTTTTCGGTGGCCCGCCCGGTTTCCCATTTAAATTGGAGCAGTTAGCCATTCATTAAATATTAAAAACTATATGTATGCGATACAGGTAAGTAGCTAAGCAAATTGCTTGTGAATAACGGGGTGAACGCTTTCGTACATTTAAATTATAATTTATAATACTTTATTTTGTTCGACAAATTGGTAAATTAACAGGGAAAACATAATTGAATGGAAGTGTGTGGCCGTAAAAAATGCAGAAAATAAACATCGAAATCAATTAAATGGCTGGCAAATAAATAATGTGAATTAAGCCCAATGCACGGAAATTATTTAAGTTTGTATGGGAGAAAAAAACACACGCAGCTAATACGCTTAAATTATGAAATAAGCAAACGTTTTTAATTAAAATATTGCTGCCATGGCTGGGCATGTCAATAAATATATATTCATGCCGTGCCTTGTGCCCCGCATATTGATTTGTGGCATGCCCCGCTGGTGGCCAGAAAGCTACAGGCCGAAATCAATGCAATCCAACTGCAAATTAACTAATTTCCAATTTATGTGTACCCAACATTTTACGGCAATTGCGGTAATTATGCCGAGAAATTAGCAAAAGCAACAACGGTGGCACACACGAAGCTGCAGGCAGGCAGGCAGGCTTCCCATGGCGTCCCATGACTTCCCATGATTTCTTCCCCTGCCTTCAACCAGTTTTAAAACAATTTGGCAAGTCGAGCATGACGCTTAAAGCCAAATTGTTCGCCATCAACTCCGGGCAAAGCCATTAAAATTTCGACTAATTAAATAAGCAACAAACTTCAAGTCCTCTCCGGCAATCAATCAAGGCTTTTGTCTGTCGTGAAGCTCATTTGCCGCTTTGATCGGCCCCAACAACCCGCTTTTGTATGTAAAGGATTTGGGGTTTTCCACAGTGAATTCCCCCAGTCAGAGCAAATATTTATGCTCATTAAGCTTTAAGGTTGGAAATTTAATATTATTCTGCAGCAGCGCACAAAGCGCTTCAATTAATGCAGCATTCGCCTAATTTGTTTATTGTTTTACCCCGATGAGCGCCCCATCTTGGCCACCTGGGGTGTCCTCTGTGTTATACATCCTTCCTCTGGCAGTCACAGGTCAGCACCGCTAATCCCTCCAATTAGCGATCGAACGTCACTCGGATCAGCTTGGCGTGCAGCTGAAATTGAATTCAATTCGCGCTGTCACTGCGACTCGTTTGTAGTTAAGCCAAACTGAAAATTGAGTGGCCTGACCCGCAATGAACCGACGACCGCGCTGTGCTCATTGTTTGGCGTCCAGTTTGTTGGGGCAAATAGGGGGTGCCAGCTTGCAACTTGCAGCAAATGAATATTTAAATCCAATGTATGCAAATGCGATGCGCTGCTCGGCTTTAAACGAAAGCGAAATATCTGAAGCCAGAAATGGGAGCTGTGAGCAAGGAAAAACATACCTCTATACATGCACAGGGGAAATGTGATAAGCCGGTATTAAAAAAATATTCATTTAAAAAAGTACAATCCTTTATTATATCTCTGGGATATTTAATGGAAAGTCCTGCTCCTGTAGGTAGACATTTTCTTTCTCTGCATATAAAATAAAACGCTCTGCATGTCGTCGCGTGGCAAAAGTTTTTAAAGCAACAAATAAACAAATTACGAGCAGCAGCACAAGTGTAATAAATAAACGCAACTGACAAAAACTGCACAAATGGCTGTCATTAGAGGTAAGATGGTGGTGGGGGCGTGGCGAACGCCCTAATAGCAACCAGGTGCGCCATAATTGCCCAACGTTTTGCCAGGATGTGCGCGCAACAAAAACACTCTCGCACACACACATAAGGCTGGTCCTTGTTGGAGCAGCGAAATATCAGCGAAAAGCGAGCTTAGCAGCTTAAAATAATTTATGATCCTTAAAGTAAGTAAACGGCTAAATGCCGGCATATGGCAGGTCGGCAATCGAAGGGCCCCGGCACGCACGGAAGTCAAGTATGTAATGTTAATGTCTGGTCAGCTGGAAAAACAAAGTAAATTAATTGTAGGTTCAAAGAACAGAGGCCAGGCCAGGCCAGACCAGGCCAGCGAGCCAAGCTAAGCCCACTGTCCGCAAGTCCTCTGTCCTCAGTCCTCAGTCCTCAGTCCTCAGCCCTCAGTCCTTGGTCCTTGCTGCCTGCTCTTTCCTCCCTCCATCCTTCCGTCATTGCTGATTATCGAGTGCGGCGCGGTCACCGAAGACTTCCTGCTACGTCCTTGGTATTGGTTTTTCAGAAAAGTGCAGCCAAGCGAAACCAATTTCCTACACACACACATTTTAGATGTCCTCTACCACCTCGCGACTGTGTGTGCCAGTGTATTTGTTTATGTGTGTGCGTCTAAGCGGTCTTCCTGTTGCAGCCAGGACGCCGGTGCCGGGCGGAGACACCGGGGGAGGAGGAAAGGTTGACAAAGCGCGTGTTGATGCGCGTGTCAAACTTGCACTGCCTGGCGGAAGTGTTGGCAACTCTGGCAGGCTAACGAGGGGGAGAGGAGGAGGAAGTGGTGCTGGTGGTGGGCAGGGAATTGACCAGGGCACCAGGCATAACAAGAGGGGAGAAAACAGTCGGTCACGACCAAGGGATATCCATTGGTTAACCTAGAAGGTATATAACTAAAAAATAAAACCCAAAAGTTTTCTTAATAGTTAAACAATCTGTAATTATTGGTTTGTTATTATTATAATATAGCAGTAAATACATATGTAGTTTAAGGCCAGACATCCCCTACGTACTCCGATTTCAGGGTACAACAAAGGCTTACTCTACTGGACACGTAATATATCAATGCACCTCGCCTGTGACCGCTTGAAATATGGCTGGGTCTCCGGCTCGTTGGTTGTTTACTTATGCAAAGTACAAACAGGAGAAAACTTTCCTTGAAAACTTGGGCACACATTAGGCAGAAACACTTATTTGCTGAGGCAGCTTACACTGCAGGAGAACTTCGGGGAAAGTGAGCTGAATATGAGCTTACTTCAACCCATAAGATTCCCTTTCCCCTCCTACACAATGGATATTTAGTTTGCAGGATTGCCGTATGCCCCAGCAATTCTTGAAATTCCTATCGGGCTTTAAGTTCGATTCAATTTTTTCCTGTTTGCCCACGCCCTGCGGCCAGGTCACAGGCCCCCAAACGTATGTGGGTCCTCGCCTGGAGACCCCAAAATATATATATACAAAAAATATAAAAAAAGAGAGGAAAATAAAATCATTTGTTGACAATTTGTTTAGCTGCTGTTGCCACTACAAATTCTCCGGTTTTTCCCTCATCTTGCTGCTAGCGGCTGCCTTGCAAGTTGTTGGGCCAAATTATTTGGTATGCAAAACACTTTCGGCAAATATTGATTTTGGAAATTTGTTTTAAAAACAAAACGACAAGAGGAAAGGAACAGGTCCCGTGAATGGGAATGGCATGGCAATGGGACTCTCCGAAAACGAAGTCTCGGAGTGGGAACGGAGGCGAACGCGACATTGTTGCAGGCGACGTAGCATTAGGCGACACTAAAAGTCGTGGCATAGTTTCTGGCTACTCGCTCCGCGGTCCTGGCTCTTTGCTCCCCGCTCCTTTGTCCTTGCTCCCCACAGCAAAAGTCACACACACTGACGTCATAAAGAGCCCGCCTGCATTTGTATGCATGAACATCGACTGCAATGTCTTCGCCGGCACGTGATGTGTGGCACATGCCGCTGCCATCGCCATTGCCAGATCCTCGCCACTTCCGCTGCTGTAACCAGCGAAGGCAGCCTTTAAATTAGCTTTAAAATGCCCAAACCACTCCGCCTCGTATTTCTGTGCGGGCTCTCTGGCTCGCTTTTCACTGGCTGCAGCTTGCATTTTTGGGGCCACATTTAATTAGCTCTCGGCTAGCTATATGGCAACATGGCTGTGCGTTGGAGAGTCGCCGCAAGTGCAACAACCCGAAAATTTGCATAAATAAAAGCAGCGGAGCACTGCGAGAAGTATTTGTGATGCTAAGGAAAAGTTGTTGGTGATATTACAGCATTTAAGTTCAAATAAAATATATGACACAAGTGATATTATAAAAACTCCAACTTTACATCCCGGAAATAACTTAAATACATCAAAGCCTTTTGAATAAATATAAAGTTGTCATTTCGTTCCGCTATTGTTATTGGATTATTACTTAATATAAATATAAACCCTCAATAAAAACATTTCAAACTCTCTTTAAGTACTTTCAATGACCTCTTTCTCTTAGTGCATTGCAGCAGCCGGAGCCAGCGACTTTATGAATGTCCTGAATGCCGCGAATGTCTGTTTGAATGGAGCCCACAGTCAAAGCAGACGGCAGACTGCGTCCTGGAGGCAGGACCTACCACCGCCGACTTCGTGTAAATGCAAAGTTTTTCGATTTAAGTTCATAATTAAAATTGAATTCGCGCTGGCTTTTGCACTGCGTTTTGCACACATGCATGTATGCATCGCGCTAAAGTTTAATTAAGTTTAAATTTTGCATGTACCCGCGCACTCGTATTAATTTGCCGGCGAAGGTCACGAATTTCGCTTTCACCCGAAAAAGAAGGAAAGCAGCGAGGCGATAGCTAAGCCGAGAAAGCCAAGCACATGTGGCCAGGATCGTGAGAATTGTGCGCAGCCGGGAAAGAGGATGCTAGACGGTGCGTGCCACTGCTGTAATTTGGCCAATACCAATCCAATCCGAAAAACACTAAACCCACCTGACAGGCTGCAGACTTGCGACTTCCGACATTTATTGAATAACTTGGACGCGCTTTCAATATTTAACTGGCGGTCCTACGGACGCTAATGCGACCTCCAAGCTAACGACCTCCAACTGTCAACAATTTTCCGGGGCGCGCATTTCAAAAATTCCTGGAGAGCACTCCAGCAGCCGAAAACTTTTCCGGGAGTTGCGACTTGTGCCGAGGCGGAGGCGGAAATATGTAGCCAAGCCAGGCCGAACTTGACGACAGCACCGCTGACATTGTGCAGGAGTTAAACATGTTGGCGGCTTGCAGATTATGGCAGGAAAATCCAAAGGCGGCTGGCTGGCCAGAGCCTTTCTCTAAAATTTCCTTCCCTCTGCCAATTAGGCAAAGTTTTCCGGTCACAAAAAAAAAAGAAATTGAGGCAGAGGCAGAGCCTGAAATTTACATTTTTTGGCCGGCAGTGATGCGAAAGGTACTACTTGTCACTTAAGATGCTATATAATATGGTGTCAACAGAGAGTATGGTATATATGACCATAAGTTCAGTTGCCTAATTGGAAATATATTATCTTTAAAATTATTTCCGAACTAATCCATGCAATTTCCTCCGCTTCAAACTTTCCCATCTCCGATTCCCACTAAGTCAGTCAGCGTTTAGAACTTTACTTTCAACTAATTATATAGTTCATTATGCGACGAACAGAAAACCATTTTCCAGAGCAAATAAAACTGTCTTTAATCGAAAAACGAAGTAAACTCTGTCCCTGATTAAATCCTCTAGTTGATTTAAAGTGCATTTTGGGCAAACCAAAATATGTACAAACGAATTCTCGACACAAGTTCACCTATTGCATTTCGGCAAAATTTAATAACATTGTTCTGCGGCTTCTTATAACTCAAAGCGAAAACCACAAATCTGTGAAATGTTCTTCTAATTGGCATTTAACTACGTATCCTTTTCCGCACATGTGTGCTGCCGTCGAGATTTGAATAATGATTAATGTCAGCCGCAGGCGACGAGAGAGTGAGTTGAAAATGAGTGAATGAAAAGTCATGTGAGGCAGCAAAGATCCAGGGGGGCTTTAGAGAAGTGCATTCCGGCATTCCATCATCAATTTGCCAGGCTTTTGTGCATTTTTCAGCAGACAACAGCCAAAGGCAGCGAGCGCAGTATAAAATGTTATTGTGCATTAAAGTCAAATCAAAGTGTGTCACATCGGATGGCGGAGGAGCACCTCCTCCAAGCTGGGATCTCGGATGCTCTTCGAGGTTTTCAGTTCTTGTTGCTCGGTTCCAGGGTTTCCTTGTTCGGGATAATGCACAGGGAAAAAATAACTGAAGTTTGTGCTTATTTTTTGTTTCAAAAACTGGATATAGAACCCAAAAATGTCCTTAAAAGACAGTATACTTTTCCGTTCAGTGTGACTTCCCTGTTCTCGGATCTCTGTTTGTTTAGGCTAAGAGGCAGTCGGCAAAACAAAGTGAAATGTTTTATTTATGGGCGTGCGCCCGCCCGAGTCGAGCTGTGTGTTGTTGTCGGTGGGCGTGGCGAGTGTCATATGCGTTGTAGCAACACGACAAACAATGCAGAGAGAGGAGGCCAGGACGCTGCCTGCCAGATCCTCCTCCTTAGTTGCCGTCTCCGTTTCTGTCTGTCAGCTGCCTTGCAAATGAACAACTTTAACAAATGCAGGGCGCCTTTGCCCGAGATTGTCACAACTTGAAAGATTTTCGCACAAGTCAAACAGACTGACAAAGTCGACAATGATGGGGATGGGAATGGGGCTGGGGATGGGGATGGGGTTTAGGGATTCCGACCAGACAAGCCCGCCATGCCCAGACTGGGTATCAAACACACACTTTCATACTCATACTGTGCTGGGACGAAAGCGAGTCAACTTTCTAATGTTATTTAAAGCACTTTAAGTGCCATATTTCCTGCTGCCGCTTCTTCTCCTGCCGCTGCTTCTTCTGCTGCTTCTCCTTTATTTATTATGTGGCGCTGCTGTGCTTACTTTTGGCACTCCGGCAGGAAGAATCAAGTAGTTTTTTATGTTTTCCGGCTGAACTGCAATGCCAACAGCCAGCGGGCCAAGCATGCACTGCGAGAGGAAATTATTACTAGTGTAAGGTCATCTTAGGTTTAATGAAACCAAACGAGTTAATTAATTATATATTTCTTTACTTTCTTATACCTGTTAAAATACAAATTTATTTTTTTATTAAATATTTTAATATAACTTTTTCAAATTTTATTTAGTAATCTAACTGTGTTAAAAATGTGAAAACATAATCAATAAACCCTGAATAAATAAAAAATAAATAGCACCAACGGAAGCAATTTTATATAATAATTAAATTTAACAAATGTTATTGTTAAGCGTCAGACTCAATTATTTTTTAAGTTTATAATGATCTCCTCACAAATTTAAATCTTAAGGAATCATTGAATAACGAAAAGTTGTTCGTAAAACTTCAAAAACTCTTGACTCTGATGGATTGCGCAACAGATTTTCAAGCCCAGCTGATTTATTCAGAATCTGTTACCCCGAAACATATTAGTTTGAACTTTGGTGTTATTTTTCCACAGTGTGAGCCATGCTGCTGCAACTCTTCGAAACTCCCAGCTGCCATTCTTGGAGTCCGAGACCTGGCTCTGGCTCTGGCTGCTGCTGGCTTTATTCAAAAGTTTAGTCAGCCATTGAGAACGTCGAGTGCGACGTCGTCAGTCAGGACTCGCGTGGCTCTAGTCTGGCGGATATATCTCGCCAATGTTTGTTTTATGTCGCAAACTTTGCCAGCAGCAGGCCAGCTGCAGCTCCGCCAGGAACTCCACCAACGGCAGCTCCTCTCCAGGACCGCAATTTAATAGATTTTCTATGTAAGCCTCTGCGGTCCCCAGATTTGACACCGGCGGCCACACAGCTACAGCGGCTCACAGACGCTGAGCAGGAGACTGAGCGTCCTGCGAGTCCTTTGTGCGCCGTCTACCTGCCTACAGATATTTTGCACATCACAAGGACACAACACAACTTGACGTCGTGTGAACCTCAACAACTTAAAATGTAAATAACTTTTCAAGTGGTTTCACAAAGTTTTTGGCCTGAACTTTCCGCCCACCCACACCATACTGCTGTGTGTGTGTGCTGGTGTTCTGTGCCAGTGTCTGTGTGGAGTGCCCCGGCACTCAAGTGTTTCGTTTCAATTTTCGCACGAGTTTCGCAATCCTCTCTCGCTGGCCCACGCTCTAAACCAAAAAACAAATAACCGACCGGCCAATGTGCCTGCAAATTAATTTTGTTTTGATAGACTTTCGAGCAGCCGGCCATAAAACAGAGGCAAAAACGGCAAAAGAACAAGCAGCCGGGCCACGCGGCGTATGCGTAATGTGAGAGAGCAGCATTTTACCATTTAGAGCAAAAATGCGGCAAATCAATTAAAATCCGAGAGAAACACACACACACGCATTCTAAAATGGGAAAAGAATAAAAATCGAGGGGGGTGGAGAGGAAAAAAGCTGAATGGCAAAGTGAAAACCAACAGCAACAATTTTTGTTTGTTAAAAATGCAATTTATATGCGCAATGCAACGCTTCGCGGCAAACGCGGCAAGAGCAACAAACAACAAACAACACACGAGAGCAATAGCCATGGCAAACACGGACACAGCCCTCTCCCCTCTCCCACTGACAATGGTCAGACAAAAACGAAGTTTGATGCATTTTCACGCACAGCTTCACGGCAATCAACGCTTCATTTTAACTAAATGATTTTCGGGGGGAGAGAACAACAGGAAAAAATGCGGCAGAACAATTAAATGGGGTTCTGATAACGTTATATCTGGTCAAGGGCCATCGAAACACCGAAATTGGTATTTCAGCCAAATTTCTGGTCCTTTCCCTAGCTAAAATAACGAAAACACACCCCCTCAATTGACAACTAGCACTTGAAGTCCTTCACAAGGCCACAATAAATGTGAAACTCACACAGAAAAATCCCATAAGGTTCTTACTTGTGGAAGCTTCACAAATGCAGTGCAAGAAACGGAAGCTGTAGTTTTATTTTCATCAAAATAATAAAGTATTCTTGGTATAAATGAAGCCACACTTTCGAGGGAACAACTAACCAAAGCCCAACTATGGCCAAATCTTTCCAGGAAAAGCCTCTATCCCTTTTGATGATAATTCATGTGAAGCCGAAGAATCAGCAGCAGCAGCTTTCTTCGAAATATCTGAGCATGGCTGGAATCCACTTAAATAAATTGATGCTTTACTACTCGACAAAGTTTCTGCGCCCCATGTCCTCATTCATTACACTTATAGTATGCCACAGCCACAGCCCGAGGCACCCTCTCTCAGGATACTGGGGGGAAGGATGTCGAGGGCGCCACTTGCGTAAATTGGCAGCATTGTAGTTGAGGGATTAGTGAGGCATTAAACGCCGTTTTTGCACATTACACGCGTGTAAAGCGCAGTCCATGCGACGCCCACTCCAGCTCCTGCTCCTGCTCCTGCTCTTACTCCTCCTGCTCCTGCTCCTCCTGCTCCTTGCTGCTCCACATGCTGTGTTTCGCTTTAAAGAAATACAAGACGACTCTACTGGGCGGACTCAGCCCTTGGCGAAAGTTGGTTGTCTTGCCGGTTGGCACTTGCCAGTTGCCAGTTGCCGGTTGCCACTTGGCCCGCGTTTAACACTAAAAGGATTAAGCGGCTTAAGTCTGATGCGAGAATTTGTTGCGTGCCACTCGCCACCCAAGTGGGCGCCAGACACAAGAAACTGCCTCTTCCGGCGGCTGTCCTCGCCCACTCGTAAATTGCCAAATGTAGCGCATTTCGTTGCACGTAAAGCAGATTTATCCCCGGCTCTCTGCAAATCGTCATCTGCGCCGGAAAGGAATGCCTTAAAAAAGGGCTCAAGTCGATTTTAATCATTTTAATGGCCAGTCAAGTGGCAGACAAACGTGCTGACCTTGCCAACTAGCACTCACAGCCCATTCCAGCACCACGAAATATGCGAATACAAAGGAGAAAAGTTGGGAGTCCCAGCAGGTGAAGTTTAGATGCTCTTGCTTAAAAGAGAACGAAAGATCTACCTGCCGATAGATACTTTTACCAGTTTGACTTAATTAAACCCAACTAATCTAACAATCGTTTAATATTTACAAACTCTTGTAGTTCCCCTTCTAAACATTTACCTGGTTCAAAACTTATCCTTGACTTATACCTCTCTTCTGCAGAAACATTTTTATCGCACTTTAAGTTGAAGAGTGCAAGCAGCGCAATTATTCATAAAGCTTTTACTCCAAGGCAATGCAAATGCATTAACAAAATCATAATATCCTTTCATTTAATTTCTGCTGCTGCTGGAAAAAAGGAGAGCGCGCGCGGTCACAAAGTGAACGCCATGACAATGGCAAACAAGTAAGCGGGCTGAAGGGAAATAATGAAAGAAATAACCCAGGAAAGGGAGGATGGGATCCGGCAGTTGAGCTGGCCGGGGGGGCAACTGGAAACCCCGGCTAACTGGCGCCCCCCTCTCCACTTGCATCAAACATGGCGAGAGAAAAAATAAGGAAAAGTAAGTGGAACAGGGGTTCCCTCGCCATCCTGGCCACAGCCTTTTGTCAAGTGGAAGTGGAAGTGGTTGGTGGCACGGCACTGGCTGGCAAATGAAAATAAATCTTTAAGTGTGCCGCGCGAGAGCGGCTCCGACAATGGCCATCAACTTTGCGCGCCGTGCACCATTTAGCGGCTTAGCCGCAAATCAACAAACATATTCGCAGCTCAGCGCCGCGGGCGCCACGCAAAAGCTAAACAATATTTTAGGAAAATTACACGGATTTAAGGTGCGTGCGGCTGGTGACAAATATAATGCGAGCGGAGAATTTATAACGCTTTATCAACGGGACTCGTCTCAACCGCGGGTCCGCGTCCATGTCGGCAGCCGCCGCATCGTCAGCAGTTTTGCATGTGTATTCCGGCTGTTGGGGGAGGGTAAAACTTCCTGGGAGCGGAATGAGCCCGGTCATGTAAACATGTGTAAATTCACAAAATGAACAATCATATGCCAGTGTAATACATCACGCAGCCCCCGAAAAATGATTACAGCGCGACGCGGCTCATTTTTCCATGACTTTGCGCAGGTAGGCACAGTTTTGGGCGAAATAATAGATTAAAAATATATATTATGATAATAATAATAAAGAAACAATTAAAATTAAGCCTGCAATTGAAAATTCCTGGTAAAGAAACTGTTTTAGACCGTCAATTTTTGAGAGCATTAAACAAATAGTAATTTATGAACCATCAGAACACAGAAAAAGTGAATATAGTTAAATAAAAATAAATGTATTATCGTCTAAGAGCCCCAAAAACAAAGAAAGAACCACAAATTTGCGACGTAATTTTCCAGATTCTGTTTTTCCGCTCTCAGGTGTAAGTACCCACCACTCAGTACCCGCAACCTGACTGACAGACTGGATGTCTGGCTGTCTGACTGAGTGGCAGGCGGGCTGATTGCCCCCTGTTGGCTGTGTACGCTTGCAGCCGCTAGACATTGAGAATTCCGAATTGGGGCGAGGGAGGTGCAACATTTTAAACATGCCATTAATATGAAATACACCAGCCAAAAATGAGGGCGCTAAATAATGCAGTAAGTACAAACAACTTACAGAACCTCGAACGGGGGCAGGGAGTGTCTGCGATCAATTACTTTGACTGCACTCGGTTGCACAGCGAACTGCCGACGCATTTGAGTTATTAATACAAAATTTAACTTTGAATTTGCATCTTTATTGGTTCATGTTGATTGCATAATTTATGTGATCTAGTTTTTATGCGAGCACGCTTTGATTTTAATTAAAATATTATAATCTACATAATGTGGTTTCGTTCAACAATATCGCCATAATGATTCGTTTTTTCTAGCAAAGGCATTTGAGCTCTGTTCAGCTCTCTGGGCTTACGAATGTTTGCACATAATTCGAATGGACAAAAGTTTAAAATGTACATGGACGGGAGTTTACATAAAAATTATTTTCAAATGCCAGCCAAACCGCACACAGTCAGACGCACGCATAAATAATTCATAACGATTTTATTTGCATGCGAAATGAGTTAGAAAAAAGTAGCAAAACCGAACGAAGCCAAACGAGGGAGCTGCTACACTAGAAAAAAAGGGGAATAAAGTGAAAAATCCCAAAACAAACTGAATTAAGTTGGTGCAGTTTTTGCAGCGCACTTTTTTAGGATTTACTGTGGCCAGCACGGCCACACACGCCGCACATTCGGTTTTATTGTTAGACCACGGCCAGGAGGAGTCCGGCGTGCCGATCCCGGCGATGTTCATGCTGCTGCTACTACTCCTGCTCCTGCGGTTGCCGTGGACCTGCACCTTGGCCACAGCGAGTGCCGAACCGCAGACAAACGCGCGTAGGTGTAAGTGTTGCTCCTGCCCACTCGTTATCCTGCTGTTCTGCCGTCCTGGCTACTGATGCTAATGACGAGGCGGCCGACCCACCGCCCCCTACCTGTGGCAGCCGCAAACACCCCAGGGCCAGGAGCAGGCAGCGCCGAGTCGGGAGTTGGCCGGCTCCTGTTGACTCAGCAGCTTTTTTCCACGCCGACTTAGTTAGCCAGACTGCAACACAAAAAATAATTTCATTCACTCGGACTTAGAAAAAGTAAATAATTAAAAAAAACAGCAGGATTGAAAGGGACGTTATCTTTAGTTAAACTTTCAAAATAATTTATATTACGTGACCATCTTTTAAATATTTCAAAAAATATAACTTTAACTTTTCTTTTGTCTTGTGTATTACATCCCACTTGCCTTGTGTCCGTGTGTCTTTATTATGGGCCTGGGAGACACGCTTCCTGGTGCCTGGTCCTGGGCGCCCTGTTCCTGTTCGTGTCCTGTGGCCATTTGCGGCTCATAAGGCATAAACTTTCAAGTGGCCAGCAGTGCGCGCCGGCCAGCCTCCTGCTGACATGCTGAAGGACAACTTTTAATTGAGATAAAATGGAAGCAGGCAATGGAGAAGCCTGCTCCTAGTTCGCAGACACTCGCCGGACTCCGCTGGAAATCAGCATCAGAGTAACTTCTAATTTAGTGGCCGGCCCAACATGTAAATCAGCGCACTTTTCTAGCACTTTCAACGCTTCGTTCTCGCTTTTTCACTCCACACTCCACGCTCTGCACAGCTCACCTGGTTACCCCGTCTCACCTGCAGGAGTACCGGGTACCGACCACCTGGCTTGTTTGCATGGCAAACTTTGTGTTGTTGCGCTGTTGCCCCTTCTGCCGAATGTTGTAGTTGTAATTTGTGTTTGTGGCCATAAAGTTAGCCCTGTGCCCAGGCCGCAACACAACAAAAACATTCAATTTTCGCTCATTTTTTGCCATTTGTGTTTATGTTTTTCAACTCAACTCAACTTAACTCTCGTTGCGGAACGTTCAAAATATTTACAATTTTGTTGGTGACTGAATGACGGCAGTTCAGTTGTTTGTCACGCATTTGTTGTCACATTAAGAAACTTTTGCCACTGGAGGCAGAGCCACCGCTTCCTTCCGATTTAATGACACTGAGTGCCCAGGTAGCCGAGCATCTCATTAGTAATGTCTGAGTGTCTCACACCCAAATCAGGGAAACCCAAGATGGAGCCCTGGGTTTAAGATACAACCAGAGCAGGCAGGACAGGTCGAAGGAGCAGCAGCAGCGGCAGCAATGGCAACCGCAATCTATTCCAAGCTGTCCATGTGTGGGTAAAACGCTGGAAGCTGAGTCTGTCACCACACACCTACTATAAAGGCACCTAAAGAAATAAGGTTAAGGCTTTAAATATAAGTTTTAATAAGAATTTTATGAAAAGATATATGGATATTTGGACCTGAATGACAATTACTATGGATTGATTTTATATTTAAAGTTCAATTAAATTTGGGAGCTCTGAAACACAGAGAGACTTTTACGATATCAAAATTTATTTGAGCTATCTGCAGGCCTTAAAATGTATTTCAAGGGTCAAAGAGAGAGTGCTCTAAGTTGTAGCTTTTTAAAATTATGTTAGGTATACTTGTCTTATCTTCGATGAACACTCATTTCTTCGAGTGCACCCACACAATCACACGCAGAAACTAAGACGCCACCTGACCTCGAACTGAGCCGGACGGTGTAATCCAACAATCCCGTTCTAATTAACCAAATGAATTCACACTTATGGTAAGCAGCGTTGGCACTGGACACACGGCAACTGGCCACCGGAGAGAGAAACCAGAGCCCGGTAGCAATTATGCGTCTTCCCAGATCCATTTAATGATGTGCAGTTCGGCAGTCAACCGACTGCACTTTAAGGGCCCGAGGCCTACTTGGCCGAGTCCGTTTGGAATTTAATATCCTGGCGAAAGTTTCGTTGCCTGCTTCTCGGGGCTCGTCGAAAGGTCGAACGGTGGCCAAAAGTTGCAGCACACCACAAATTTATTACACAAATTTTAAGTACATGCAAGTGCAAGTGGCGGTCGGACGGGGGACCGGGACGGAGGGCAAACAGTCATTTATTATCGTATTAAAATTTCAGCATCCGCCACCCAAGGCCACCCATCGTATTGGCGCAGGCGTCGCGGAAATAACAAATTTCTTGCTCGGAAATTAATATTTCCATTTTATAGAAAAACTTTAGAGCTCCAGCGGCGAGTATGTGTGTGTTTATTTTCCCCACAGCTTTTCTGGGTGTATGTGTTTGGGTGTGCATGTCCGAGGGTCATTTTCCAAAGCCGAGTCCGGATAGTCCAAGCATCCGGCTCTGCACATAATTTTTATGAAATCATAATCTTGAGAAAATAATGAGAATTCTTGGAAAAGCGTGCCAAGAACTTGCATAAATTTTGCTTGCCAGCTACAAAACACAGAAGAGATGCTAGCAAAAAGTAAGAAAAAATTAAATAATATAAAATGAAGCAGCAGCGCGGCTGTGGAAATAGGAAATGCTGCTTTTCCTGCCGCATTGTTTGTCGTGGCTCTAATTGAGGCCTCAGTGCCGAGAGTGGCTCCGAAAAAAAGACACAATAAAGGCCCGTCTGACTCGCGGAGTGTATCTTTCATTTCCATTCCAGTTCCAGTTTAAGCCCGAAATCAAAGCCTCTGCACCTGGCCAGACCAAATATTAACTTCCGCTGATGCTCGTCCTTATTTCGAGGCCTATAACCTGGCCCGAACTGCCCAGCAAACGAGGCAAACAATTCCCATGAAAGAGGAAAAACCAATGGCATCGGAAACTGGCCAGCCAAATTGAAAGCGCCGAGCTGGCTGAGCCGGTTTGAACCATCTCTCGCCTCGATTCAATTCGATTCGATTCGATTCAAGCCCCGTGGCGTTTTAAATGTGCCAAAGAGTGACCAAAGAGCCGGGGGCTTGAAGGATCGAAGGGACGCTGGTGCCATAGATTGCACAGAAATTGCTTCCTTGGCACGTGTTTCATTTAACAGTAAAAATGGACTCTCATGTGAGTGAGGCATTGTGTGCCATTTGACAGAAGGTAAACGAACCAGAGAGAAGACTAGGAAGTACCCTGTAGGAACTAACTACAGCCTTGGCTCTGATATGGTGGTTTTTGGTAGGAGAACTGAGCTGAATCGGAGTAATGCTTGGCTTGGCCCTATACCAATCCCAAGCTCCCTTGAACTCTAAGATTAGTGGGCGCGAGAGAATTCATTTATTACCGAAAGGCAAACTCGGCTCAATAGGGAGAACAACTATGACTACAACTACTGCGGGCATGCGTGAATTTTAAGCCGCTGCTTCGTAATATAGACGCTTTTATGGCCCGCACACACGCACCCCCACACACACACTATCCCCATACTCACGCACTGCCGAAAAGGACGAAGGCGAAGTGAAGCAGAAGGCAATTATTTTTATTTACTGCCCAGACGCGCACTATGGCGCCAGCGTTTATTGTTGTTGTTGTCGTCGCCAGCGACGCCGCCGCCGCCACCACATAAGCCGCATCATTGTCAGCTCGAACCGCCCTCGTCTTTGTCCCGATCCGAGGAATCCCCCATCCAGGCCCACACCCACAGCCTTGTCCTCGCAGAAGCGGCCATACATCCAAGCCCCTGCCCATGGCCATGGCATAAGCAAATTACGGCCGAGAGTTAATTTTTCACTTGCTTAACGAGCGGAAGTTACCATTTTGCACTGATTTGAAAATATGTCGCTGTTTGTGGCATTGGCGTCGCCGATGGCAACCCCTCCGTACACACACTCGCTCCGCCCACCCGATATGGGCGCCTTTAAACATTCGGTAATACGCGCATTCATATGCGTATTTATCTGTGTATGTGCTGTATGCTTATTTCGGCCGAGATTGTTTGTCTGCGGCAAATGAATGAATTGCTCTTTGCTTCTATGGCAAATATGCCAATTTGGCAACCGTGCCATATCCTCCTCCCATGCCCATGGCCAACGCTCTCATGCGGCCAATCCATCCCCTCGAATTCGAGTCATTGACATGTGCCGCTCAGTCGGTGAGTGTATGTGTCGGTATGCGTTTAAATACCCAATATTTTTAGGGTTTAAGGGTATGTCTTTGTTAGGGAAATTTATGGAGCAAAAATTGGATATACTATATGAGATTTATAGCCTGGCTGGCGAAGAGAAGATCGTACTTTGTGCAGCACAAAAGTTTGAGTCGATATTCCCTAACTTACCTTTCGCGTTATAGTATTTTATTGTTTACCCATATCTATATCATTATATTGAAAACAATCTTCAGAGTACCAGCTTAAATTTACTTGGTATTTCCTGGTCGGATCCCTCCACACACCACTTATTCTCGTTTTGTTTATGCCTCTGTCAGAGTGTGTTTCGACCATGTTCACTGTTCTGTGCTTATGCGCGCCAGGCTCATCAAAATAATCAACCAAAGTTGTTATTTCGCTTGCTTCTTTTTTTTTTTTGTTTTCTTGTTTAAAAATAAAAACAATTTTCATCTACCATTTTTATGTGGATATAAAAATGAAGTGTCAGCCTAAAAAAGCATGCAGCGTATTTTTTGTGGACGCAGCAATCGCGGGGCATATTGTGTTTCTCCAGCCAGGGGATTATTGTAATTCAAACAGAAAAACTTATTCAAAAAATACACAGCCTGGATTAATAATTATGTCACTAACTTTTTTTGGAACCGTCGATTATTTTTTTCATTAATGGTGGCCCATGAAAGATAAATCAAAGTATTGAGTGTTACTCTTCAATGCTTAAGTGAAATATTTATCATCAATGCATGATTTTGTTAAAACATTTTGGTAAATGCTGACATATGTTGCTAAATGTCTTTGACATTTAGGGTAACTTGTAGTCGTTTGTCCTGCCATATATTATTCCAGCCTGCTCCTTTTAGTTTGTGCTATGTAATCGTGCTCGTGATGTAAGCACCAACAATGTGCATGGCCAATTAAACTTTATTTATGTTTTACATTTTGAAATTCAGGAAATACTAAATAAGGACATATATATATCTTTCTCTATGTGTGTCCCCACTAAATGTCCTGCCAGACTTCCTTACAATCCTCGGTCGGGCAAGGGACAAAGGCCATCATTTACGGCTATTGTTCCATATTTAGGTCTTATTGTTTCGACCTTTTAATTAAGTTATAGATTTTTCTTGTAGCTCCTGGGCCAGGCATTATATTAATCCAGAAACATTTGCCGATACGCCCGATGTGCAGATAAATTCATTTTGCGGTTTTAAAACTTAAATGCAACAATCAATTGTTGCATCCACAGGCGAGGACTTGAACAGGAACATGGACATGGCCACAGACAGGGACAGGGACAGGGACAGGGACACCGACAAGGACATGGACCTAGAGTTGGTCAGTTAATTTACGCACACACACATACACAGCAGGCGACGGAGCGTTTGCATATCAATGTGTGTGGGTGTTACACACAAAACAAAACGCACACGCACACGAAATATCCCTGGGCCCAGGGGTATATCTTTGGGATACGGATACCGGAGTCCTCGAAGCCTGGGCTAAAGCAGCCCCAACTCGATTCGCCTCGGCTCGGCGCTGAACTCGGACCAAGGCTGATTTATGTGCTCTACGTGTGCAGCTGTGATCGAATTTCCAATCATGTTTACACACATACACCGAAACAAATGCGAAGGGACGGCCGGGGAGGGAAGGGAGTCCTTGTAGCGACGATAGACACGCCGCCATCGGTGATGTTATCCCTTACAGTTGCTGTGATAATAGCAACGACAACAATACAAATGAACACGAAATGCATTGAGCAGGTGAGCCCATGACTTCATTTTCCCAGTTACACATCCGTGTGCCCGGAATTCGGACTGGCTCCCAGCTCCCAGCTCCCAGCTCCCAGTTCCCAGCTTCCAGCTCCAGCTCCAGCTCATTTAGCATACATATGTTTGCCGTTCCTACTATTTATGTTTTCTTTGGCAAATTGTGCGTGCCGTGCTCTGTTCAGGGGGCTTGTTTCCCCTTCCTGAGTGGCAACACAGGAGCAAAACTTTTTACGGCCAAACTCATTTGCAGCTTTAACTTTGTTTGCTTTTTGTTGTGTTTCTTGTTTTCTATTTTTTGTGTGCTGTTGGCTTAGTCATTTTGGGTAGGCCAACAAAGCAACAAATTGAAAATTAACCAAGTTCTCACGAGGCAACCGATTTGCCTACGCCCCAACTGTGTTTTTGCTATTGAAAAAGGCTCACAAAGAGAAAAACTTGAATTAAAAGTTTTATAAATTGATTAGAAATATATAGTTTGGGGATTTTAAAATTGTTTAATGGTTCCTTAAAGTTATTTAGTTTTTTTTCTCGTTATATTTTTCAATAAATAACTATAATTCTCCTTAAAGTCAAACCTCTTTGATAATTAAAAATTTCGTCAATTTTTCTCTGCAGTGTTTCGGAGTTTTCCTCCTTTCCAACTCCTTATTTAAATAATATTTTGCTATGTTCATTTATCGACATATTTGAAATGATTTTTGTCACGTAATAATATTGTAACTATGTTCAGCTAATTTATCGAACCAGAGTAAGATTTTCCTTTACACTTCAAATGATTTTTTTAAGTGGACGCGTCCCCTTGTTTTATTGCCAGCTCTTACTCTGGGATTCTTGGCAATAAGAGAGGGGGCTATGGCGAGTTGGCTAAGAGCTCTGGGGACTCTCGGCGGACCTTTTAATGTCACTTGCAATTTTCAGCTCAGCTTTTTGTTGGCATGTGCCCTTTATCCGGCAGTTCCGTTGGCAGCAATGGATTGCAACTGCCTCAGGACTTGCCCCGACTGTTCGGTCCTCTGATTCCTCCGAGTGGGTGAGAAGGACTAAAGCAATTAAATGGAGTTGATCCGCTTCCAGGCTCCCCATCTATGACTAGAAATTCCAGGGAAATTCGTAAGAGCATGCCGAGTTCGTTGGGCAGATGGCAAGCAGTTTTCCCCCTGTTCATTTCGCAACATTTGCCTGTGTTGTTCCACCTTTTTGTGTTGTTTCAGCTTCTTGCTGAAAAATGTTAAATGTTTTCACGGCAGTTAATTTCTGGCAGCCCCAAACGAAGCGTTAAATGTCCCCTGCGAATACATCCTGCCACGGCCGGCCGCTCCGGCTTAACACAGGTGTGAAAGTGTTGAGAGCCCGAGAAAATTATGTTAATTATAAAGCGCATGCGGCTTTGGGTTCGGGGAAATTGAAAGTTATTTTTGTGTGTGTGGCATTTCAATTAGCATGCCGCATAAATTTTTATTTAGCAAATCACTGGCAAGCCAACTTCAAAGACACGGCCCCCCAGGGTCCTCGGCTCGGTGTGGATGGCGGATGGAGTCCCCCGTGGCAATGTGTTTTCCATTTTCTCCCATTTTGCGTTGTCTACATTTCTATTCTATTTCTATTTCAACCTTTTTTGTAATTTTTTTGCTGCCTCGCTCCCGGAAAATCCTTTGACGCCAGCAAGGCAACCAAAAAAAAAGGAGCGGAAATATATATAGGGAGGGGCAAAGAAGATAGAGGGACTCGACTCGTGCCTGTTTTTCTCTATACAAAATGAAATTAGTGTCAAAATGTTTTTGCACTGGTTGTGACTGAGTTTTCATGCTGTTTTACACCGGCGCCGGCGACAGCGTCGGCATCAGCATCGGTGCCACGCCCCAAAGCGTTTAGCGCGCCTTCGGAGACGGGCAAGGCGAATGAGCGATAAAGTGGGCAGGGCAGCTCAGAGAAAGAAAGAATAAAGGGGAATAAATGGGGAAGTAAATGGACTAGGAGATACCTGGTAATTAATATTAACTCAAGAGGAACAAAGAAAAATCAATTTATAATTGGTATGAATCAAAAAAATATTGATACTGCATCGTTATTTAAAGCGAAGGTCGATTAATCGCTATGATATATTTTTCCTTATAATTATCTCAGATCTGCTCTAAACATTTATATACAACCTCTTTTCGACACACCTCTAGCATTACATTATACTTACAAATTAGGAACACACATGTAGGAACTCTTAATTCCCAAATTAAAAATAGAATTTTCTACTACTCTTCTAATACTCATCCATCCATTCAATATACCCCAAACCGTCCACAGATACCGGGCTTAAAAAGAATTGAAACGACGACGAAGAAAGGGAAAACCAAACAAAGCACCAGCGAAAAAACACCAACAAGGAGAACGGGCTATTTCATTCAATGTTATTTTCAGCTTTAAGCTAAAATAAAAGCTGACACCGTGGGACAAAGGATGCAAAGGACACCGAAGGGGAGTCGGCTGGTGGAATGAAATTTTTTGTGACACGCTTCAAATGCTTGTCACCCATCGTCTATCCTAAAGGCAAAGACTCTCCTTTTCTCTCGCTCTGCATTATTTTCACCTGGCCCCAGCTCTAAGGACTTCCTGTCTGAAGATGGGGGGGACTCATGTATTATTGTGTCGTTAGTCGGGTGTAAACAAGTGAAAGGAGTTCTTAGACCGGGCCTGTTGCTGGCCAGCAGCCAGCAGCAGTGTTAATGCCCCAATTATTAACTGCCCGGCTCAATTAAAAGTTACGCAATAGAATGCCCGACCCACTTATTTGTACTGGGTCTCGGCTCGAATCTGGGCGAAACTTCATTTGCATTATGCAAATTCCTGGCCAGAGTGGAGTGCAGTTTATGGCAACAGTTTGATGTTGCATAAATAAACATAACATGGCAACCGCACCATAAATATGCTTTGTGCCCGCCGCACTCGCTCCTATCCTCCTGCGGCTGTCTGGCAAATGCGTACTAAGCCAAAAACTGCATAATCAAGTCACCGCACAGGGCTTAAAGTTATTGGCCAGGCTGCGGCGGCTGCTCAGTATAATTCCGAAATATGAAATGACAATTTAAGATTTTCTTTTGATGGCTCAGCTAAGTTCAGGCTTAAGGGGCGTACGTGCTTTGAAAAATATAGGGTATGATTTTGGAGAAGAGCTAGGGCAGTGTTTAATATTTAAATTAATGAATGCGGAAGAGAAATAAAGATGAGAATTTCAAAGCTAATATAATATTTGTTTGGCTATATATATTAATTAAATGAAAAAGGGTCAGAAACTTTTAAAGTAATAATTTCAATGTAATAATATGGGTTTATTCCGTAATAAATTAGACAATTAATAATTAACAATTCTGTACAAAATAAATGGGACCTGTTAAAATCACCCTTAAATTGCAATGGAAACCTTCCATTTCAACGTCCCCTTGAAGAGTATTTCCCTGATCATTATTGATTTCGGCAAACCTCTCTTCGAACTCGATTTTTTAGCACATTCACGTCGGCAGCTCAATTCGCTTTTCGTTTCTCTGCTTTTCATCTTTTTTGTTTTATTTTTTGTTTTGTCTTCCGCGCTACAAGTAAATAAATATATGCAAATCACGTTGGAATTCTATTTTTCTTTTTGCGCTTCAGTTTATCGAGTTGTTCCTGCTCGGATGGATGCTGCTGCCCATCGATTTTATGTGCCATGTCGTACTCAAAGCGATTTTGGGTGATTCGTTTTTGTTTGTCGGCTTAAAATGCTTGGAATTTGCCAGCGAGGCATCGTCACCTGCTGGGCGGCGACGGCGGTAGTCTCGGAAAGTGGCATGCAACCCACCAGTTGCACAAACAGTTGAAGGCGGGGAAAACGCCGCGGAAAATGTTACTTGAAGAAGCGAATTCCTCAAAGCAACATCGATTGGTACACAGAGAAAATGGGAATTTTATTTATAATAAAAAGTAATAATTAATGCACTAATTGAATTTACTATTCACTGATCATATCATAATATATCAACACCAAAAATTTTAAATCTCTTAAGAAATCATCAGGTTAAACCCCTTCAAGGTAATAACAATATTACTTGGGTTATCGTCTTGCATTTTTTCTCCTCTGTAGAGAACCAAAGGCACCCGATGCACTCAGAGTGTACATCTTTATGTGTCTGTTGTATTTGATGGGTGATTTTTATTCGGGCGCTTTCTTCATTTGTTACGTAATATCAATAACTCACGCGCAGCTGACACATGTAATAATTCAATCGTGCGGACAACCATTAAACAAGATTGATGATCTCTTTAAAGCAGCGCAATGGTAGGACCCAAGGACCCGGACGGAGACCTCTCGACGCCGATTCAAGTCCTGGGTCTTTAAACTTTATTTATGAAAAATGAGCCGAAAGCTTCTTTCGGGGAACAATTAAAAGGCGACTCGAGCGAATGAATCCCTCGGATAGATAATCCCTCGCTATCCGCCATGCCCTCGTATTCATTCTCTGCACACTTCAATGCGATAAGAATTCCGGGTATGATTGATGAACTGCTTGGATATTCTGGCTGGCATGTCATTCATTCATTGCCGAGATATGCCGTACCCAATGTCGATGCCCCCATCCTGAGATGCTCCTTACATTTTACGACAACCGCAGATTAGTTGAGATTGCCTCCGACAGACAAAGACAGCCAACAAATTCCGCAGCTGTTAAAAAGCTGACATCGTCACCTTTGGCTCTCCCGGCATTGTGCCGCATAAATATTTACGTCTCGGGGGGAGGTCCTGGTATCCCGGCATTCCACGGCAGAAGGCAACAGGCGTCACAGCCGAACGAACGAACGTCAAAGTGGCAACTGTTTGAGCTGCTAAATTGAAATATCCTCGGTCCCGGCATTGTTGTGGCACCGCCCCCATCGCCGTTGTCTCCTGCCCAGGGATTCATAATGAAAGGTGTAACAAAGCCGTGGCAAAGTAGCTAATAAAAGTCGTAGTCGTCCCGAAACCTGAAGGCCCACCCCGGCCCTGGCCCCCATCCCGCACTTCCATCCCGACTCAGTGGAGACAAGGGAACAATTGTTGACTGGGCGGACGGACGAGTCTGCTCGGCAGTCGCCTTGTTTATTGTCATCATAATTATAAAAGGGTTTTTATGGCCAGCCAGCAAAAAGGGATAAATGGCTGGCAGGTGAACGGAGCTGCAGGACGGAGCGCACAAGCTGGAGCGCTTTTTACGGACGTCCATGACCTTGGGTCGGCAAAGGATTAAAAAGGTATTATCTTAATATGTTGACAAGATTGTGTTAAAAAAGTATATATAAAATTTAACAAAGGCGAAGAATCAACTGCACGTGTGTATCTGTGCTTGTGTTGGCCGAAGACAAACATAAACAAAGCGAATGTATATTGTTGTGGAAACAAGACATTTAGCTGATTGCCACTCGATTAGGTGAGCAATGCTTGGAAAAACAATTAAATTAAGCTCGAGAGAGTCCTGTGAAGCGAATTCATATTTAAATGCTTAAATTATGGTCCGTCGTCCGGCCCGAGGCACTCAGAGCTGTGGAAAGTTGGTTGGAAAATTTAAATTAAATCAAATAGCCGCGAAAAATGAGATGTGAGAGAAGAAAAAACAATTTAACTGGGTGCTCTTGACCAAATAACGAAACATTCTGCTATTTAATAGGTTGACAAACATTAAAACTTCAAATAAACACGGCTCGTTAAATGATTTTTCAGCCTAATAGAGCCATAAACTGCACCGATAACGGCTTATCAGTTAGGCAAAGTATGCACGGAGCTTTCCATTTTCCATTTTCCATGCGAATCCACATACAGTCGTTGCTGTTTGCCATTGTGGCTGACATCTCATGGCAAGCCGTAAAGCCAGCGATGCACATGATTGACAACGCACTGAGCCAGTTACCGAGTCAGTCAGTCAGACAAAGACATTTAAAATATTTGAGTCATTCAAGCAAGTTCGAGACATCCCGCACACACAAGGAGACACATCCTGTCTGGCAGGACGAAAGAATGGCTGAGGAGTCGCAGCGGCAGCGGCAGCAACGGAAATAGATGCGTGGGCAGGGACATATAGAGGGCAATATATATCGTACACAACTGCAAAAAGGCAAAATGAAGCCATCAATGCAATGTCAGAGACACACTTACATATGGCACTGGGATCCACAGATAGAGATACACAGATGCAGATACAGTTTAGCTGGCGCCGCTGAATTTCGGTGACCATGTCCTGGCAGCTAAAGATTTTCCATTAAAACTACTTGGGCAATCAGCATATGTGAGTGAACAGCTCTCCCAGCCTGGTTGCAACACTTGCAAGTGTAATTATGAACTTTAATCGAAAAACTTTGCACAACCCATTGCTCATTCACAGACAAACATATCCACAAACAGAGCCCCAGACAGCTGTCTATCAAGGGCAGACAGATGCGAATCCGCCGGATGCAAATGTAAGTCGTTAGCAGCTAGTGAAACCCAATTGGAAAAGGAAAAGTAATGTGAAAGTGAAGTTAATGTCATTTAGAAGAAGTGTTTCCTATCTATGTCATTCATTTATATTTTCTGGAAGAGTTTACGAGCGACTAAGAAGACATAATCTTGAGTTTCATTAACTTAATCTTCACCAGCTGGAGTAGAGGTAAGAACAAATTTCAATTTGTATATAAAAGTTTGTATTAAGATCCCACATTTAATTAATATATTTGTTCTACGCTTCAATTATGAATTACCTTTAAATGAAGCCATTGGTTATGGTCAGAAACAATTCCATCAGCACTCCATCTGAGCTAGGAAATACCTCACAACAGCTTACTTCTGTCCAGGTGAAAAACAGGAATTTACATTTTAAGTAAATAAATTCCTCATTGAAATGCCCATAACTCTTGCTCAACTGTAAATGAGTAAGGAAAATATACATTCAAGGGGAGATAAACTCAGTTAAATGACAGCGTTCAAGGGTTATAAGAAGAAACCCCCTTCCAGCCAAAATGGAATGTGACTCACTAGCAATTTGGTCGTTTGACCGTGTTAGCAAACACAGAGCATTATTGCCGCCTCTAGCCTGAATGCTGCTGCTGCTCCTCTGTGGGCCTGGCCAATATGCTTTCTCTTGGCCCCAGTTCGTGCTCGCAAATAAATAGAAAGAACAGGGCGCGGAAAAAATTTCAATTCGCAGCTCGCCGACAGATACATGCAATGAAACGCGATTGCCTGCGCCGCTCTCGCCTCTGAGTTTCCATGGAATTGCATTGAAAATCGCGGGCGCGTAACAAATAAAATTCCGCAATTTCGCTGCCATTGATGCCTAACGCCACTGCAACTGGCCAATATAGAAACAACACAGACAATATAGAAAGGATGTGGTGGGACCGAGTCCGCTCACCTTTACTCCTGCCTGCCCCCCCGGGCTATATCCTGGCAGGTGAACTTTAGCCTCCGGCGGAAACTTGACGAGGCCATCAAAAGTTTTGGACACCGACTGCGGCTTATGGAGGCGTTGTCTTCCCGAAGCATTTATCTGCATTTTATTTCGTTAATAAATTGAAACTTGCTGGAAACTTTCAACTGTGGCAAGGCCGTTTTGGTGCCAAGAGTTAAGAGCCAAGTGGGGGTTTGCCAATGCGTCAGCTCTTTTTTGGCATACGAGCAAGTATATATGCGGGCAATTTTTGAAGACTTGCTGGCTTTAATAGGCCTCTTCACTCTATTACGGAGTCATATGAATGGCGCAAGTGCCTGAGGCAACGACTGGCCGCTGCTCTGCATTTAATGCTTCCGATCCAGCGACCACATTGAAAACACACACAGTGGGAGATAAAGGACCCGACCTCCTGTGGTTTATCTGCCAGTATCAAGAGCAGGAGGAGGTGGGCGTGCTTGTGGAACGTGCTACCTTGGCTTAATTACATTCTGTCGAGCAATTAAATCCTCAATAATTGTTTTGTTGCCCGCTTTAATCGCAGTTATTCAAACGGCCACAGCTTCGGTCCGGACTCCCCGTCTTGGCCTTCATCGTTTGCGCTTTTCAGCTGGCCAGAGGTGCGACGCAGTGGCTCTCCAGTACTCTCCGGTCGCCGTGTCTGTCCCTCTGTGTCTGCTTTATTTATGGTAGCGTAATAATGATCAAACATTTGTCTTCTGCCTGCTCATCCTCGCTGTCTCTGTTTTGCTTGTTGTTTCTGTTCTGTGTACGCTTTTTTGAGCTCAACCCGCTGAGGGCATCCACGGCGGATGAGCAATACCTTAAAGTTTGATTAAAACTTAATTGCACTGCCCTCGAGCAGGAGTCCTTAATTTAAACGGGGTTTGTGTAAGGTAATAAGCTTGTGGACTGAAGTCACTCGCCGGGCTTGATAAAGGATAACCCAACCCGCAAGGTGCTCGACATGTGTCCGTGTTCACATGGTGTCGAGGATATGTCTCTGTCTGGCTATGTTTTCCTGCTTTCCCTGTTTTCCTGCTTTCATGCTTTCCTGCTTCCATGCTGCATTGTGAAATCAATAAACCAAAGTCAGAGCCAAGCGATGATGACGATGATGCTGCAGCTCCGGCATTCTGATGAGCTTGCCACTGCAGCAGCAGGGACATCGACACCGCACTTTGGCCCATGATGCATGCGGTTTGTGGCAGAAAAACAATAGAATTATCTCCAGAGTGGCTAGGGATGCCAGGGGTGTCGAGCAGGAGCAGCTTGTTTGCCAGGCAGGCAGGCAGTCAGTCAATCAATAATTTTTAATGATCCCCAGTTACGCAGTGCGTCAGAGGAAATTCCCGGGCATTTAAGAAGCGGTGGTGGCAGGGTTCCTTCTCTGGGAGTGAAAGCTATTCGGGCAATTGTCGTCTTGGAGAACTTCAGTTTCGGGAACATTTCCCTTTGATTTGATGGCCCCAGTGCAGCAGCTGCAGCTGCTACTAATTTGCCTTCCCGTTGCAATGTAAGTCACTTCATCTACAGCATGTATCTGAAAAGTTTTGCAATAGCATTTAGGAAAAAATACAACGCACAAGTTTGCGACAGCCAGCCAGGCAGCTTAAGATCTTCCAGCAACGAGGGCGGCGTCTGTCTGTCTCGCCAACCGCATGCTACAACAATTTCCCCCCGAACAGCCATCTCACGCCCCGGCTTGCCCCATCGTAAGAAATTTGCAAACATTCAAGGCAATTAAAACTGTCAGAGGGAAGTGGAAAAGGGGCAGCCAACGGGGCTGGAACGGGGCGTGGCAGTGTCCTCTGCGGACCGCTGATAACTTTTGTCTTGTGCGCACGACCATGGCACATGGCCAGCAATGGGCCACGGGCCAGCACTCTGACCACTAAAGCTGTCCGCGGTGCCCACTGTACTATGGGTAGGATTAGGTTTTTGAAAGTCTTAGGAGAGGAATATTATTTTAAACTTGGGAATGAATGGTTTCGATTTAACCTAACAATTTTAACAAGAATTTAGTTTACTCCATTATATTAAAATTAATAATACCAATCTTTATCTCTCATTTACTGCATGAGTTTTTAAGAGTTACTCCTTTTAAAATATGTTACACTTCTGAGGTACAGATTTACCTTTAAACCCCATCAGTTTTAAGCAGGAATAGGGATAGTAGAAAACATCCATATATCGATAATGTAACGATAACGGCGTTAGCCCATACATAAATGTATAAAACAATTTGTGTGCGTGCTATATGTATGTGATATACTTAATATTATATCTTATTATTAAAATTAGTACATTCAAATATATTTTTGAAACAGAGAAATTTAAATAAGAAATCCTGAATGAAAATTGATTTTATTCCCAGAGTTTCCTATGCGTCTGCTAGTTTGTCCAATTGTCCGTGTGTCTGTCTGTCCAGGAGTCCACTGTCCGCGTGTCCCCGAGTCCCTGTGTCCCTGTGTCCGCGTGTCCGCCCGCCACCACTGTCCGCCACTCAACAGTCAACAGAGTCAGCTGGCTCAGGCTGCCACATCGGCTATGTGGGCACGCAAAAGTTTTCGGCCCACATTAGTTGGGATTTGTGTTTGAGCTGGAATATTGTGCCCTATGGTCGGATCGGCGCTTGGCCCTTCGCTGCTCATCTGCTATTTTTCGTCCTTCCTCGTTCTTATTTTTTTGTTATCTTCCTCCTTTTTTTGGCCACACAAACAAAAGCAAAAGCAGCGGCGGGGATGACAACTAGTGGAGGCAAACAACAAGGATGGCACAAATTAAGTGCACACTTCCTTTGCATATTTAAATGCCCCTATATACTTCCGCTTCGAGTGTGGAGCACCGAGTGGCCGAGTGTGTGCGTGTGGCTCTGTGTGTGGACAAACATTTTTTTGCGAGCATGCAAACATGTTGAACATGGCCACACCAACTGGCAGTAGCTCCGGCTGTCCATTGTTGTTTGATTTCTAATGGCAGTTTTCGGGCCTTACTGAATTGAATATAATTTAAGCACGTGTGCTGCTGGGCCAGGATTAAATCGGTTGCTAACTAACCGGACTAGAGAGAGAGAGAGATCCTGCAGCCTGCAGCTGGCACGCCCAGGCTCCGGGGATTTCATAAATATTTATTAAGCCCAGGCTGACCAAAGTGTCTGCTGTGAAAGCCAGGGGCTATTTATTTATAAGTAATATCAGGGCGTTGTTTCCCCAGCCGTGTGTGAATGCCTAATGTGGCCAAAGGAAAGCCGAGATTGAGAGAGATTGAAAAGCTATTGCGTTAGGTGAGCGAAATTCGATTAAAGTCGGGCTAAAGCAGATGCAAGTGCTGGAGGAGCTAGGACCTCTGAGGCTCGGGCTCTTCAGACAACAGAGTTCCAGGAATAAAGGGGCCATAAACCGCTGACACTGCTATGAGCTGAGGCCCTCAGACGACTGAATGGCAAGGCTGCACTGAAAGGAACTAAGCAAAGAGCTAAGAGTAAAATCTAGAATCGATCTAAAAATCGAAAGCCAACACCTCTTATGACGTTACGCATGTTAAGCCTTTACGGTCTTTGCTTGAACGACGTAGACAATGTCAAGATTCCAACTGAACATATGCAATCAAAGTTTCTGCCAGTGCAATGTGCGAGGCTGAATGCAACCCCGCTAAAACTGAAATCCTGGGAATCCTTGGCACAGGAGGCTTCGTGTGTGTGGTTACTCAATAGCTGGAAAATTGAAATTGAAAATCTATTGGGTATTATCCGGCCGCCGGAATGTCAAGTTCAGACAAAGCCTCGCAGCATAACTGGCAACGCAGCAGGAGTCGCGGAGCAATTTTAATTACAAACGGATTAATCGGTTAATCCCAGTCGGGAAGCTAACCATCTATAACCATCTTTTTGAAGGGCAAAACAATCAGGGCCATGCAAATATGTTTCTAAGAACAAACTAATTGGGGGAAGCAAGCCACAGCACACACACAGCTCGCTGGCTGCACTGTAATTAGTCTCAATGAGCCGCACTTGACCATAAAATTAACATAATAATTGGGCAGCCAGCAGGCTGAATCCCGATCCCTGAGTAGCAAGTACCAACTACAGAGTCCCGAGTCCTGAGTCCTCAGTCCTGTTCACTTGTACTCACGCTGGGAAAGCCGACAGGCAACGCGTGACTTGGCAGCATTTTGGGCAGAGACCAGGGCTGATGTTTTCAACTGCTTTTAATTACAACGTTGACATGTCTAAGCTGCTTTCGATACAAGCGAGGCGGGCCTAATAGGATTAAGGCAGTGACGTCGGGGCCGGGCTGTCAAGAGGCAGCAAGACAGAAATCAAGCATACGCCGCGTTGTGCCACGATTTGCAGAGGGATGAGTTGTGCCACGATTTACGCGAGATGAGTTGAAAGACGCTGTCGACGCCGAGTGAGACTAAGACTGAGAGGTGTCGTGGCGGCTGGTATTTAAAATAAAATCAAATAAAACCGGGCGAAGCGGGAAATAAAATCTAAACGCCCACGAAGGAACCGCATTGGCGGGGCATGGCCTGCATACTTATGCAGGCGACTGTATTTAATGGCCACTATGCGCTGCGTGCTGAGAAAAAGGCGTAAATTTTGCTAATGGCCTGAAAATTGGGCAATTTTATAGCCTCATGAATAAAAGATTTTCATTTTGCTTCAATTACAGTCAAAGCCAGAGAGCGGGCCAGGCCCCAGTGGCAATGCCAGTGCCAGTGCCAGTGCCAGTCAAGGATGAAGTCAAGATAGCAACCACACACTCGCACTCGCAGTCACACTCGCACACACAAGAGCCCTCATGCCCACAGCCAGGCATACACACATATGCGACAAGTTGGCGGCCACAATCTTGGATTTATACGGCTTCGAGTGGCTTCAGTGGCTGCTAGCTGGGCTCAGTGGAGTGGCGGCGGTGCTCACCCAGTGCCTTTGCCTATTTAAAAATTAAAATTGTGTAAATATTTAATGCCAGGCAGCGCGAGTTATTAGCTAGCTTGATAGCTATCCAGAGCAGGTGCCAGGCCACTCACTAGCCCACCAACCACGTCCTTGCCGAAGGATCCTGCTAATCGATTGCCAGCCGCTATGATTACAAAAGTTTCCACTTGGCCGCATATTTTCCTGATTAATTCTACGCCGCACCCTGAATATTTCATGCCACAAAAAGAGAGGGAGCGCTAAAAAAAATAAAAATAATAAAGTGGTTAAGCAAAGGGCATAGCAAATAAAACGAAGCTTACTTTATACAATTGCCAAACCGCAAACAAAGTGAATTTCATTTTGTTTGCGGCCACAGAGACGTGTCAGTTTGGACACATGAATGATGAATTATATTCGGTGGTCAATTTCGAATACATATACAGCGGAGCGAGTGGAGCCCATAAAATTTGCATGCCCCAATAATCCGCGGGGCTCAAGCCCGGGCGCAGAGTCCTCGCTCCGGGGTAGAGTTTTCCCTACTGATCAGGACTCCCAATTCACACTGATCGTAGGAAATAGCACAGTGATTCCGATTTAAGCTTCCAACATCAATTTAATTTCAATGCCAAATTGTTGTTGCCATTCCCCCTCCCCCAGCATTGTTGACTGGTTGACTTTGCCATTGCCTGGTGGCTGAGAGGGGCAGGGAGCTGGGGGGTTTGGTGAGCCAGTGCTTAATTGAAAAACGTAATTAACTTGAATTTTCTGCTTTTGGCGTTTATTGCCGCTCATTTGCAACGGGCCATCCGAACGGTTAGGGTCGCCGTCGCCATCACCGTCGCCCTTGCAACTGCAAACTGCAAGCTGCAAACTGCATCCTGCGTATTTATTCGCACTGCAATGAGTGCCTGTGGATGGTCAGCTCCATGGTGGGATTGGGAATTGAGTTTGAGCTCCAGTTGTGGGTTTTTGGGCTGGAAACGGAGGGGAGTTTCGCTGTTGATTAGAGCTGGAACTCTAGAGTTGGTAAAGCTATCGCGGTAAAGCTATCGTATTAGGTATACGTCCTTAAAATTTGTATATCCATACAAAACTGTGAATAAAAAAATGTAAGAACCCTTTTTTAGGACCCGATACTATCGGCGCTAGGCCAGCTCTAGCATAGATATTGATGAAAGGACAACTCCATGCCCCGCTCCCGTTAATGTTGACCGCAATACGTGGCTGCCAACGGAATCAGTAGAACGGCAATTGCCTGTGAAATATGCAGGCAATCCAGCCGAGGACTGACAAGTCACTCACTTACCTTTTAAATCCCCACCAACCAGCCAGGCTTTAATACCCCAAGCCTGCTCACCGTTCATATTTCATAGGAATTTTATTTTCAAGCCTGGCTAATAAGCCGTACAAAAGCCGGAGAAGCCACAGATTCGTTGGTGGCTTTATGCTTCGGCCACAGGGAGTCCCCTGAAGTCCCTTTCGAGCTTTGGCTGCACCTAATTATGTGACCGAAAGGGGCCGAGTCGGAGCCGAGTCGGGCCAGGCAGGTGGGCAGAGTGAAGTGAAGCAGGTGAAAGCAAATGTTACCTGAACACGAGTAATTAGTAATTTAAAATGCCGCACGTGCATTGAATAGCTCTTGTAGAGCATCCTCGGCCCCGTCTCCGTCTGGGCCACGTTGATTGAACGCTTAAGCTCGCTTGGGTAGGGCAAACACGTTTAATTTAATTGTTGATATGGCGACGCTACAAATGAATCGGCCCAAAGCCACAGACTGCGTCTCAGCCTCAGCTTCAGGCTTGGCCTCGGTCTGAGCCAAGTGTCCCTGTTCCTCCGTTTGTCAGCTAAGAAAATCCAAGTTGGCATTGGCCTGCTGTGCGCTGGCAGGGCCACATGCTGCGTCAAAATAAGTAAACATGACGGCACCAGACAACAGAAAGCAGGCGGCCAAAGTTGCTGACTTTACAGCCCGGGGAGCTGTGACTCTAGATGGAGCAGTGGCAGGAGCTGGATGTGGATGTGGATGTGGCTGCTGCAGGGGTACAAAATAATCAAGAGCAAGTAATCTGGGATAATTAACTAAATAAGCAAGCGTCGCCAAATTTGTTGCTTATAAAACCGACAGTGGCGGCTGCCTGTGGCGAGGGTCCTGCTCCCCTTTTTTCCTGGTTGGCTTTTCAGCCATCCTTTATGCTCTTTTTTTTGGTTGTGGGGATAATAAATGTATAATTGATTATCCGTTTAATCGCTTTAATTTGCCCAGTTTTCTAATGCCCGACCATTACTCATACGCCAGGTGGGTCGGCCTGAGCCGCAAATGATTTCAATTAGCCGCACTAAATAAACTATTAAGCGTTCTATTAGGCCCGGCCTAAATTTGGTTAAATATTTTTATGGCACATAAAATTAAAATTTAATTAACTAGCACACTTTGTGAGTGGCAGAGAATCGTTTTTCACAAAGCTGTAATTAAATTGCAGGCGCAAAAAAGAGCGTCCGGAAAACAGGAAATTATTTAAATATTCATTGTGGCATCAAGGCACGGTACATACAAACATATCCATATGTACGTACACCGGACATGCAGCAAAATCAACTGATGAATGAGCTAGCAATAATGAAGTGCAAACAGGCGACACGTGCAGACAATTGATGCGCTGCTGTCCGGTCATTGTTCGCCTTAACTTGGGATTCCCTGTCCATGTCCTTGTGCTCGTACTGCTCACCATTGATCGAAAATATTCCATCTAATAAGAAAGCAATTATTTTTCCCTAATTTATTTTCAGCGATTCTCCCAGCCCCTGGGCCTGGTCCTGGGCCGGGGGTTCGGGCGAATCAGCTTAAAATGTTGCCCAAAGATTTTCATGAGAACAACAACGCAAAAAATGCGCGGCAAAAATAAACAAGCGAAAAGTTGATAAAGCAAAGTGGCCAAAGCGAAACGGGGTTTATAATCGGGTTTAGACCATGCAGACAAGAAATTCAAGCCGCTACCCCTGGAACTTTCATGGAATTTTACACTCAAGATAGAACAACGTTTCAGAGTTATTACGAAAACGATAAGTAAGTGCAACTCTTAAATTATAGTCTATATATCTTCAGAGAGGAAATATATGTCTCTTAATTATGAAAGACTTATGGGACTTAAATTGCAATTAACAAACAACTTAAACTGCCTGAAATACCTGTGGAAAATATGGAGAAATTATTTATATTTATGGCTAATGACTTTAAAGCTCCCTATTTAATTATTTGTTTGTTAATATAGGTTAAGGTAAGGCATTAATTTAATACATAAATAGCTTAATTTCTTGGAAACCCTTAGAAGTTACAGATTTAAGCCGCTTTCGCTGCATTAAGGTATTAATAATCCCTAAAGAGTTATTAATACCAGCATTTAGCGCGAAGAATTCCAGTTATTTTATTTATTTACTTTACTTACAAATACTTTGCAAAACATTTTTCTCCTGGTAGCTCCCCAAAGTCCGCCAGGCCAAGGATACGCACTTGGCCTGTTGTTATTTTTATGCTACTTTTCATTTACAGTTTTTCTCCTGCCCAGCCTCCTCCGCCTCCTCCTCCCCGAGGACTTTCGGCGAAGCGAAGGACCCTGGCCGGCAGGCAATTTTCTGCTTAATAAAAATTAAAAAGGGTTATGCGCGAGAGGCAAAAAGTTTTTCATTAAGCTGCCAACGACGATGATGAGGATGATGGCAGAGGCGAAGGCGGCAACAGACAACAGGGGGACGAGAGAGGGCGGGAACGGGATGCCGCAAATTTGATAATGAAGATAAATGTTTATCGCCTTTCAGGGGCGTGGCCGGTTGCCAAAAAGTTCGTAAACGCAAATTTTCACGCTGATTATGCCAATAAAATCAATGATAAGCCCACTCGGCAGGGCGTTATTTGGACCACCCACGCGACCATCGCCAACTGCCAAAACTTTTCCCAAGCAACAACAAACGAATGGCCAAAATGCAATGAATTAAATTGATAGGGTCAACTGAATTTCTGCACCCCATGAATCCCGCAAAACACGAATAAATGCAAGTAAATATGCCCGCAATGACACAGTGTTGTCCGCGGGACAGGAGGATGGAGGTGTCAGTCGCCGGCCGCAAGTAAATTGGTTTGCCGTGTCATTAGTGAAAAATGTATCCACATTTTGGCACTAATTAAATTTCATTTGAGTTTTCCACTCGACTGTGGCCAGCGTGCCACACAGCAGCAGCAGGCTCCCCCATTTTGTCAAATTTAATTGTTTTTACGTTCGCGGAATAAATTTGAAATTAATTTACAATTGGGTAAGTGAATCGTGAACAAAAAAATATTACCAAAACAGGGAGTGAACTCGAATTGTAATATATCGATAATATATCAGTTAAGGTGATTGAGTTTAGTTAAAGAATGTAAAAAAATACAAAGTGTTAGGTTATTTTCCTTGCAGTTATTATTATTTTCAAGGGCCTCTTACGCTCCTTTTTGATATCTTGAATCTTGATTGATCTTATTTCCGATAACTGAGTTGATAAAGCAGTGGACTGTATGAATAGGACGCTACTCATATCAATATTTGAGAGCTAAAGCCTTTAGTTCGTAGCTGCATAAAATAAATACAATTCAGGAATCTAAAAATCCTTGTATACTTGTTTGGTATTTCAAAAATAGTTTCGAGTGCACTGAGATGTGTGTAATTTACTCGCACACATTCCGCCTGCTGTCCGAGCTGGAGATTAGTTTGTGTCAGTGGGTCAATGCACTGGGAATGTGGAGTGTTCAGGTGCCGGGCAGCTGAAAGGGAAGCCAAGAAAGTAGCAACAATCCGAAAGGCGAAAGGAAATTACAAAACACATGGCGCCTGGAGCTAGTTACACACGGCAGACAATGCAGCCAAAGAGGTAGATGGGTGGAACGATGGAAAGATGGAAAGTTAGAAAAAAGCAAATGAAGAGAGTCCCGGCTTTGGAGGATGGAGCAGCAGCTGCTTTCCGTACGTGAGGATGGCTCCAGATGCCCCTGCATAGATGGATGGCTGGATGGATGGCTCCACTGCTGGGCTGGCAGGTCACAAAAACGCCAGGACACGGAAGCACATTGTCAATGGGTGAGAGCATTTGATGCTTTTACTAAGTTTGATTCAGTGTCGTCGTCGTCTCAACAGCTCAAGGCTGTTTGAGCCCAGTCCATAGACGAGCCACAGATAAAGGAGCCCCCACTCAACGCGGAAGCTTGACCCAAACTTCGAAATGATTTGAATACCGCACTGACACCCCAAAACATTCGCATCAACATTCCCATCCTGGGACAACGGGAGAAACAACGTTGCAAATGACTCCCATAACTGTTGCGGATTTAATTTGTTGAATTCTGCTTAATTCGCTGCATTTATTGCTCGTCACATGTGCAAAACTTTTTATTTATACAACAGGCGAACATTTTTTCATAGCCGCCTTTCACACAAACTTCCAAACAGCAGAGCGTGCTGGGCGCCCGCCTGCCTGCAGCTCCAGTTCCCCGTTCCCCTTGTAAAGTTATGGCAAAAGCACTTAAGCGATTTCATGCAAATTTTTTGTATATATTTTTTGTGCTGTGCTTTCGCTCAGGTAAGCATTATGGCTATATGTCTACGGCTGTGACTCTGACTACAACTACCGAGGAGGGCAGCCAGCGGGAAAAAAATATAAATACTTATAGGGGGGAACGCAGCGGCAACAACAATAACGACCTGAAAGTTGAAAACTTCTCAAAATTTTTGTTGTTGAGGCCGTACCGTGTGCGTGCCGGGGCATATTGGGCCTAAAACTCCAGGGAGTTGAGTTTCTTTGAGAGTCTAAAACTCTCCTTGGGGGCTGTTTTGGGGAATTTCTTTTTATATTACAATTGACTTGTTGGGAGATCGCTGACTCGAAGTTTGACATGATATATTAATATGTGCTTAATAATAGGTGCTTAAATAATTAAATTATTTATATATGAGAAGGCCAAACATTTGAGAATAAAATACTGTAAGTATAAAAGCTTGTACATACATTACGAAATCGTAAATTTCAGCTACTTATTTCAGCTTTAATATTTGCAAAAGAAACAACTTGTTAACACTAAGTTAAGGGATATCAGGTAATCGGTTCTCAGAAACTTCAGTTCCCTTTTGGGTGAAGCTTGTTTATGATTTTCTTTTTGTGACTGTACAAGGACAGTTTATATCAACTAAATGTACTCTAGTTTTATAACTACATAGTTTTAATGTTCACAATTCAAATCAAACAAGAAAGTCGGTAACAATTTCAACTACAATTACTTGATACTTCATGTGACTAGCTCCGCAAATTAAGACAATGAAGATTTGAGCATATACATTATATATAGTTTAATTTTGACACACTTGTTGGTTTGTGTTGTCGTCAAGGATAATGCTTTCCCCTTTGATGGCCCATATAAAAATGTCATCGCCTAAGTGGCACGATGAATGAGAATAATAATAAAGCTGCCGGGCGGCGGGAAATATTACTTGCAGCATCGACTTTGGCCACGGCACATAAATTAGAAGTGCGTGAAATCTTGGCATATAAATTTAATGTGCCGCCAGCGGGGCAATGGCAACAAATCAAAAACACTTTTAAATGGGCACGTCGCTGTCGTAAAAACATCAGCGAATCGTAATTTGCTTGCCTTATTTATTGAATGTTTAGTCGATGTGTTGGCCAAGAACAATAACAAAAGAGGAGCCTCTATATTCCCTGTGCTTAAGCATAAATCAAGCACGTGTACGGCTAAGGGCGGTATTTTGGGATCCGAAAGGATCGGATCGCCGCCTGACAGCACTTTGTCGGCGGGAGTCCTGTGGGCGGACAGGAGCCGCCTGCAATCCTGCCCCAAAAGCCGACAGCCAGCTGAGCTTTTGGCTTAAGGTGAGTGCAGCTCCTGCAGCAGCATTTGAATGCCACTCACCTGTTCCGTTCTGCCCGCTGATGTTGCCGCCATTCCTTTTACCTTTCGCATTGTCTGCTCGCTCGCTCGCTTTGTTTTAGGTCGTTGGTTTCCTCGGTTTAGCTCTAATTGAAAATATTTTGTTTGCACTTCATTAAACCTAAACTGAGCAGCAACTGAGAGATATGCAATGACTGTCAGTTCCATTTGGCTCCGAGGAGAGAGGTTTAATAAATATGTATGCCGGAGAGGAGGGTTTTTGGACAAAGAGACATGGCTGTTTCCAATGTTATTATTGTTTTCTACGCCCCATCTCCCGCATTTTTCCCCTTGTTGTTTTTCCTGTTTTTAATCCAAAATGCAATCATTGAAATGCATTTTATTTAAGCTGCACTCGCTTATTGCATTTTTGCATACAAATTTGGAAAGCTTTTGTGTGGGGGAACCCCCAGCGACTTATTTTTATATGCTTACAACTCCAGAACCGAATCCTGGCCAACCTGACCTCTCTCTCACTCTCTTCCTCTGTCTGTGTGTGTGTTCCTCGCAAATTCAATGACAGTTTGTGCCTTTTGCAACTTTCAGTTGATTTTTTATTGTCAATCGAACAATAACGAAATCATCGGCCAAGTTACGCCAAACGCCACAGCAGACTCCGATTCCGATTCCGATTCCGACTCTGATTCCGAGTCTGAGTCTGATTCTCCGGCTGAATGTGACAGTGGCTCGGCACGGCGAAAACTTTAAGGTAGGCAGCCCGGAATTCTGACGGCAGTGGAGCGTGCCACACCCCATCGGTGGAGATTTATATGCCCAGGCGATGTGACTCAATCAATGGCATTTGTGTTGTGCCACGACAGCCAGTGAAGGGGGAGCCACGGAGGCGAGTCCTCTCCCCTCTGGAACAGCGGGCGCAGCAGGACATCAGACAGTCGGAGAGACATGCACAGCATTTTGTGTAAAGAAATCAAAAATTTATACAAACTTTGCACAATGAATGAGCAGCAACAAAGCAGGAACAGGAACAGAAGCAGGAGCAGAGTACCAGCCGAAGGACGAGTGTGTCCTGCCTCGACCAGGAGCAGCAATTGCCGAAAATTGTTGCAGCTCTTCTCGCTCGCTCCTTGACAAAGAAAAATACAAGAAAAAATGCGAACATACATGCACTTGAAGAAAATATAATGAATATATATTAAGGAGGGAACTAAAGGTCTTTTAGCAGTCTCAATAAATTTTAATAAGAGACAAAAGCTGGTCAAACCTAACATAAAAATATTTTAATTACTAAAGGCCTCAAGAAAGATGATAATAATCTGCTTCAAAGAAGAAAGAAGAAAACTTTAAAAGAAAGTACATTTTATGGTAATTTCGTTTATATAAGTAAAATAATATTATAAAGATAAAATAAAGCCCATTTCAAGCAATTAAAAAACTTTTCCCAGTGTAATCACTCGCAGAGCAGCTGACTTGCAAGTTGCAGCAACAAAAATGCGACAAGGACAGCTCGAGACCGGACAACAGCTCCAGGATGTGTGTAGGTAGGAAGGTGGCTTGGTTGCCTGCTGCCAGTCCGGTGAGACGGGGGCCACAGCAGACGAATTAATTAAAAATTCCGAAAATATCCGGTTAGCTCTTTATAACAATTTCGTGCACAATGCCGAACTCAGGCTGTATGTGCGCGTGTGTGCATCCTGCCAAGGAACTTTAACGCTGCAGAAATTTTAAACCTGAATACTGGCAGTCCTCCTGGAGGCGCCTCAAGATGACTTCATCTAGCTGGCGGACAGGCATTGAAACTATGCTCGTCTCGGCCGTTTACCAGGCAATCTACATAAATGAATTCATTTTCCATCCATATATCCACATACATATGCATATATGCACAATAGAATGCCGAGTTTTCGGGTCGTATACGCAATATTTGATATTTATTCTCTAATTGAGGGTACGACCCGGACCTGAACTTGCCTTAAAGTCCTGTTTGTTCACAGAAATAATTGCTGCTGCCGAATAGGGCGTATAAACGGAAGTATTTCTACATCAAATACAAGAGAAAAATCATCGAAGAGGGGAAAATGGAAGGGAGCCTGAAAGGAGCCAAGAAACGTCCGGTGATTTGGTAATAAAAAATGACCGGAATGCTCGTTAAAACTAAAAACAATTGACCACATAAATTAGCGGCATTAAAATACCAAAGGGCACGAGGCTAGAAATGGCCGAAAAACGGCCGGAAGGAAGTGCGAGCGATTGATTCAATTAATTGCCAAATTAAAAAGGGAAAAATCTCATCCGCTCGAAAAGGGAGAAAGGAAAAGCCAAAGGACACGAAATGTGAATGCAGGGGGCGGGAATGTTATGACAATGTAAGGAAACCAAATAATAAATGACGAGGGGGCGCTCCCAGTAACCGATCCTGGGCTGGCAGACAAAGTGACAGGCGCCGGGGGCCTCACTGGCACAATTGAATTTATTATGGCATTTCAACTCGAAGAGCGTCAATTGAATGAAAGTGGACCGAGCCCACCCACCGGCCCTCAGACACCGACCAGGCCACACGCTCCCAGATCGAAAGGGAGAAGGAAAGAAAGCCGGGCAAAGCCCTGTTGCAATAGCATCATTATTGGACTAAACCGAAACTATTTGCCTCAATGGGCCACAAAGCGCCGCACGACACGCCAAAGGACACAGCCGGAGAGTCAAACGGAGAAAGAGAGCAAAACAGAGACAGCAATGGGCACGGGAGCCAGGGCGAACCCACATCTCGACTGCTGACTGTGATAGTCCAATGCCCTCGGGGTGTATTTTTCGCCACTCTCGCTACGGTCAAAAGTGTTGACTGTCTTTGATTTTGTTTGCCTGCTTGCTTGGGCCGAAGGTCGCCCAGGGACAAGGGCTGAAGCACCAGCAATTACACACAACAGTCTTGTCAATCGTGGCCGATAGTTCAGGGCACAGCTCGTAATCAGCAAATGAATCATGAAGCTGTATGGCAATTTATCCATAATGTTATATTCCTTTATTATGTTTGTAGAGGATATATTGGATCGTAATTGGTATTAATAATGCAAAACAAACTCTTTTCCGGCAGTGTCCGAGAGAATTCTGCCTTCGACTTCACTGAATATTTAATTTTCTTTAGGAGAAATGAACAAAGGTAAAAATGACTAAGTTTTTATAATTTATATTTCATCTAGCCTTAATTAGAATTATGATTCTCAACTATCTATTAGTAACTATAGAACTCTATACAGTATATTAATATGTATTGTTCTACCTTTGCTTCATTTTACCATTGCTTCACTGCCTGTAATGGGATAATGAACTTAATTTTAGTTTGTAAACCCGTTTTCTGCCCGTGCACATCAAAGCCTGTTAGCGAACGCATTGTGGCTGCAAACAAATTACAAAACCGGCTAAACTTAAGCCGCCGTGTTGCGTGCAGTTTATGACTAAAGCGCCGCCTGCGGATGCTCCGGAATTCCGGCCACTGCAATTGGCTTTTTCCCAACCGCACTCACGTGCAGTCCACACACACATGGCTTGCACACACATGACACGGACATGGGCATGGGAAATCCCGTCGTCGTCTATCGGCAAAACAAAGTTAAATCGTTCAAAATCCTTTGACCATGTCACACTTTTATACATAATCGTTGGCCCGGCACGTGCAGACAACCGCAATGTTGTGCGAGGTCGAAAAAAAGGGAAAAAATTTAAAACACAATACAACAAAGCAGAAATTACAGCAACATCAGCAAATATTACGTATACGTGCGTCCAGTGTCCCCGGACGAAGGCCAATAATGCAAAAGGCATTAACAAGCACCAGCACTGGTTTTCCGGAGCAGTTATTGCCATTAACATGGCTTAATTAGCCAACTGGCTGTAACAACACTGGCTTAAAGCATAATTGTAAATATTTCCGGGCTTAAACGAACCAGAGCCTCTCCATGAATAATGAACGAGGCTGGGCAGGGATGGACTAGGCGAGCGATCTGAGGAGCGTCACGTAGGAGATGGCACGGCGAACAATCTGGAAAAACGAGGGGAAAAAAATTAGATAAATATAATAAAAACTAGCTTAAAAAATATAATAATGAACCAATTATCCCATTAAAAATGCCCTTCCTACCATTACAAGTGTCTCTCGATTCGCCTCAAAGAAGTATCCATTGAACAGACAGCCTCTTCTGGCCCTCATCATGACTACCCTGAAAGGCCTCACCAGCCTAGGATTTTTCTTTAGGAGATGCAACCAATTGCTCTCGTATATGGCTTGCCCAAATCCCTGGCACTCCTCGTTGACGCTTGATCCGCACAAGCAGTAGATGGACACCTGGCCCAGAATGGCAGTCGTGAAGGCGGCATAAAACAACAGGCCTGGCTCCATCAGATGGGCGGAGATCTGGTAGCACAGCACACACAGGTGCAAGGAGGCAGCCACAAGCTGGGCGAAGATGAGCGGCCGGTAGTATCCATTCAACGAGTTACCCAGGTCCAGGCACTCCTCGAATAACTGGAAGATGTGCACCAGATTCTCGCTTGTCTCGTCCTCGGTCTCACCCTCGAAGTGCAGCATTTTGTGTCGGGAAATCTCGAAGAGAGCACAGAGGTTGTGAGTCAGCGAGCAGAAGAGTGTGTCCACACATACGGTGGGCAGAGCCACGCCCAAAGCAGCACTGACATTCCACAAATAGGCGAAGAGGTAACTAACAGGGCGAGTGTTGTCCCAAGGATATCTGAGATGATATGGGATTAGAAGTCTTTAATTAATATAACTTATAAGTTCTATTACAAGCTGGGAAAGGGTAATTCCGTTTCGATTTTTCCTGATCGAAGGTAACCACTGAGCATGGACAGAGGAGATGTCAGGCAGGCGGAGAGGCCTGCCACCATGAAGCATCGGCTGTACAAGGTGCTGACGAACTGATCTCGCCGATTCTGCCTGGTCACAATGAGCACACAGGGAGTCCAATGGAGTTCTGAGGAATGCTTGAAGTAATAAAAAATAATTAACTACAAATACAACTCACCCTTGGTTAACATGCTGTAAAACCTCTGTATAAGAGCCCTGAAATCTTCATAGTGCCAGAGAAAAAACCCGATCTTGCAGAGCGCCAGCAAATCCACTAAAACCGAGCACAGCGAGTCTGTGAGTCCCCCCACATTCTGGATATTGCGTAGGCCAAAGGCGATGGTCAGAGGCATGAAGCTGGTCACCGAGAGAATGCAGCAAAGGGCTCTCCGTGGATATCGACACCCCGGATTTCGATCCAACAGCAGTTCAAGTCCCAGCAGGCGAAAGAAAAAGGACTGCAGTCGCAGGAACTTATCCGTCAGCATGTTGAGCCAGGTAAGTAGTTCAAAACCAAATGAATCCTTTTATAGAAAACCCCTGAGCTCGCTACTAAGTTTAGCCCATTAAGGACTAAGTAAAATCAATAACCGTTTAGGCGAGGCGTCAGTGCAACCTTCAGTGGCATTTATAATTTAAATTTAGGTATTCAGGCCCTTAACCTTGCTCCCTTTAAGAGGAGCCTACAAAGAGCTTGTCCTTTGCTCTGAGGAATTTTTGAAGGCATCAGCATGCAGCCTCCAACTGAGGGCAGGCCCTGTGATGTTTGCACTATAAATTATACTTAATTAAAAACAATTAAAAGCAAATTCCAATTGCAGCCGTCAAGCCCGGCCTGTGGTGTGGCAAACAAATCTGTGAGCCACTGCAAATATTTGGCAGCAATGCTAAGCAAAAACTCAAACTAAATCCTAGCTGCATTTCAAATGTGAAAACTTTTGTTTGCCTCTCCGCTCAGGCCAGCTCTTCCCCCTCAGTTCAAAATGTATTCTATGCTCGCATTCGACTAACATTTCAGGGTTTTAATTACTGCTAAGTCCGAGACTTCTCCACCGGCTATCGGAGCAATTGTTGTCGTGGTCAGAGATCACAGCAACTGGCAAAGTTCTGGCCATCCTTTGGTCAGATAATTCAGCCTGGAAATAAATTAATGCAATTACATGCTCGGCCATGGAGGGCGGCTGGAGGCGAAGTCATAAACTGCACACAAATTAAGTTTAGTTTGCACCGACAGCATTATTAATTTGATGTGTGAATGCCAAAGTGAGGAAATCACCGGTTGACCTCCTGTTCTATTTACTCAATTATTAACCATCTTAGTTTTGAGGGCGACCGGTAATTAATTAAAAATTTCCACTCTCGGGACTGGGACAGAGGAAGCCTGCCTCGCCGGGCCATTCTCCCGGGAAAGTCCTATAACTGAAGCCTAGGCACATAAAACAAACATTGACACACTGACCAAGCCCACGAAATGGAGTTTATATATTTTCGGTAAAGCAAAACTTGCTCGAAACTCAGCTGGCAGCTGACAGAGGGGGAAGCCTTGGGGGTGGCCGAAAACTGCTCAAGAACTTTTTCTTATTCCTGGCATTGTTATTACCACGTTGATGCTTCTGCTGCTGCCGGTGCCGTTGCCATGGCAGGACCCTCAACGAAATTCGAATTTCCCTTTAAAGGAGGCGTGAAATATTCGACTTGAGAACTCGCCAGAATTATAATACTTGAGCCAAAGTCACTTGATAACTATTGTTCAGGGTTTAACACTTGTCAGTTCATTTGTTTTAAGTGGGACCGACTGTTAAATGTTTGATTTCCGTTTGGGTTTTGGTTTCCTGAGTTTCCTTTTCTTATTTATAATAATCGGCAAGAAAAGTTAAGAGCATTTCAGACTTTCCCTTCGACTATACATCCCTCATGCCTCCTAGGAAGTGCACAAACATCATTATGGTATCATTATTCAAGGCTAAAGTCCTTATATGAACTGATTTTTTAAAGCTTGTATGTATGTACATTTAAATATATAACTTTTTTGGCTCTTACATTTTGTACTATTCGATTTCTGTCATAGATCTTAAGCTCTCCCACGACAAAAGAGTATCGCCGGCTTCGGGCTAGATCCCCGACTTGAATTACTTTCCCGGGCCAGCCCATTTAGTTGTTGCACTGCCCGGACAGCAGTTGAATCCAAAATGAAATACTTGATTTCAGCCTCCGTGGGATTTTGCCTGCAACTCCGAGGAGGAGCGAAAACTTTGCCGCTCTCGCAGGAAGTCAACTCGGCATCCAGCGGCAACTGCGACTGCGACTAAGGCGGGAGGAGGCTGGGCTGGGCGCGGAGCAGTTTGCTTAAAATGTTTAGTGGAAAGTGTTTTAAAATACATTAAAAAGTTCACGGCTGCCCTGGCACGCATTGAATTTATGCGAATTTGGTGAACTCCTTGAGTGGAAACTTTTTGCATTTGCTCGCCCGCGCCCAATCAACTTAAATATTTGTTTGGCTAAGGCACTTACCTGGGCCTCCACCTCGGCCACCTGCCTTTGTTGGCCATCCCTCGAATCGTACTTAGACAGTTGTAATTAATGCCCCGCATCGCGATGGGTAACCGTATCCGTAACTGCCAGCCTTGAGCGTGTTTTCATATTTGCTCCTGTCATCATTTAATGAGAGATATTTTATTTCCTCGGCTCATATTTATGGGCTGGCTGGGGGCTGGGGGAGACCCGGCTCAAATTTAGATACTTACGTGGGCTGCCGATTTTTACTACCTGTGATTGCCTGTCCTTGCTGCTGGGGCGGTGGGGTGTGTTTCTGTTTATGCCACGATTTGATACGCTCAGAGAAAACTGTCGAATTTGCAAATGACGAAGCCCTATTTGGATCCCGAGGCGCTTTTGTCTAGGCCCAGGACAGGAAAATATATTTTTTGCAAGACAAACAAACCCAAAGTAATTTGTTTTCCATTTTCGTGGGAAAACATACCACCCTAAAGTGGCTTATTTTTTGTTATATACATGTATTTTTTTTGTTTACCATTTGGCGCTGGGCTAATTTGCGAAAGCCGTTGCAACTGTTGAAATAAGGAAATTACATTAACGCCAGTCATTTAACCGATTGCCATGTTTCATTAACAACAAACGCTTGTAAATAAATGAGCAACAAAGGGAATAACTATGGCCACAACTATGCGATAAGTCAATTAAAACTGTGGCGAAAAAGTAAAACAATTTATTTGATGCCTAAATACCCTTCAAAATAAAAATAGAAATTGTGAACCACAGTGACAGGAGAATGAATAATAAAGTTTATATTAGAAAATAAAATTTTCTGGCTATTTGGCTTTAAGGGATTAAAAATAAAGTGTGAAACTTGATAAAATGTATATAATACATGTTGTAGTTGTTCTACATTAAATAAATTATATTTTGTCCCAACACAATATAATATAATTCGAATCTGTTTAATAATTTAATATTGTGTTTTTCTTTAAATTAAGAATAATAATATTTTAGGAAAACAATTGAAGATATTATTAAGTCTTCTGAAATCTGAACATTTCTCTCTTTCATCTCAAACTTTTTTAAATGCATATTTGAAAAGAATTTTTAAAGAATTTGCTTAGAATTTAATTAATAAACATTTCTTAGCTCATTAATATATGTTTTCCAAAATTTTAATTTAAAAAGTAAATAAATGTGAAATCCTAGAGAATTCCAAAGTGTATTGATTTTATAATTTATCAAAAACAAACCAGCCATATTTTATGTATCTGATGAAAGAGTAAAGCCGCACATAAAAAGATATACAGCGCATTTAAATTAATAATCAATTTAAAACACAATCGCTTACTGGTTCAAATGAGAAAAGGAATTTCATATTGAATTAATGCTACTAATGAATATAGTTCGTGCTGTTCACGATGACGTTCAGCCCAGCACAAAAAAAAATAAATAAAAGAGTTTAATTTAATTTGTGTCAATTCAGAGCGATAAGCAAAGAGAAAACGCTGCCCGGGACACGGCAAATTGTATTAATCAGACAAATAAGTGTTCGCTTTATTTTATGAATAATTAAAAATACAAAAATGCTTGGCCAGCTGGAGCTGCCTTCGCCGAATGCCAATGAACTACTGCCGGCGGCAAATTGACTTTCCGGGACCGCACTTGAGGCCCAAATTGCATAATCAAATACACTTCCATTCAATTATATTTGTGTCACTCCAGTGTTGGCTTCGTTTGGGAATAATTCGGCCAAGTCTCAGTCAAAGCCGGGCTTAATTGAATTTAATTATATGAATATCCATATCGAATATTCGGCTCAAACTCGATTTAAAATCTAAATAATTCTCTAACCCATTCACTTTCCCTAAAACCAAGCTGGTGTTGCCGACTCTTTGGGCCAAAAGGGGTTACCCAGATTAAAAAAAAAAGGTTTAAACATCAGAAATATTTTTAAAAGTATTCTAAATATGCTATATTTTTCGCAAAAAGTATATTATTAGCACTGTCAGTAACTCACCATTCAAGAGAGACGATGATTCAACAGAGGAAAATCCTGTCCCACTTCCATCATTCCCAGAGCTCTTCGGCAAAGCCTAAGAGAAAGACAAGCTCTTAGGTTCTTATCAGCTCTCTCTCTCACGAGTCCTGCCAGAGCCACGAGGAAACTTGGCCAGCAATTAGACATCTGTCAGCGTGTTGACCCAGGAAACACTCGAAGAATCCCCGGCTGGAGCAGCAGAAGGAGCAGCAGCTGAGGCACTCCATCATCCCAGAGCACACCAGCACACCAGGCCAGCTATTCCGCTCATTCATCCTCCGGGGCCGTGGAACTTCACACGAATTTGATGACCATAATGACAACAATTAAATATAAATCACCGAGCAACAACATGCCAAGGATTTACCTTAGCCACGCACACATACAATTAGCTTTTATGGCCGCGGGGCCAAGGAAAATGGCGGCCATGGCCAGGGCCCGGCGCGCCCGGGACGCACTTGGCCAATGGTAATTTGAAAATATGGTAATTATGAAGCGGCTTTGTATAAGGCAAACACAAAAAACACAGCAAAAAATAGGGGAGGGAGGAGTGGGAGCGAATGAAAACAGCGCCAGGACCTCTGACACCGCCGTGTCTGTTCTAATTAGGCGCACATAAATTGCACCACAAACAGCACCGCCAACAGCAACAACAGGACTCGGCCACCATGAACAACAAATCCTAAATAACAATTAAAACAATTTCGCAAGATTAAAAACACCTTCCAGCCAATGCTTTAATATTTTAATTAAAAATTCCACAGCCCCCGCTTTCCTCTTCCTCCACTGCGAGGTGTTGCCACATTCTCCAGGCCCCATCTCCAGTCTTTAGCCCCCTTGAAGCCCCTTGAGCGAATGAGTGGTCGAGTGCTCCCTGAATGGTCTCTGGAGGCCTATGACTTTGAATTATTGCACGGCGAGTCATAAATTAAGTGCGTGGCCCTCCTGACCCCGCCTGGTGCTCCTGCTGAGGGGGAACTGGGCGTTGGCGGCTGACTGGTGGCATCGGTGGCGGAACTGCTACATTGGGCATCGAATAGGATCGCGGCATAACCTTGCCGTTGGCCACCGGCTCCACGGGAGCGGTGTACACGGCCATGGTGTTGCGGTAAAGCGGGTTATTGGCATCCGCAAACTCGGCTCCGTTCTCCACCTGAGCCAGCGAGGCCAAGGACTCCGTGTCCCGGCCTTTTAATCCGGGCTCAAAGTTGTGAGTTTCGGGAGTCGTCGATAATCTAAGATAAGGAAAGTATAAACAGAGATAGATATTCGTTTAATATAGCTAAGCAAAATAATCTTTATAAGCCTTGTTATAAAGTTAATCTCAGATCTGATAAGATTTTTAAAATTCTAATGTATAAAGAAAGAATACATGAAGTTTAAAAGATTTCTCAGTATTACACCAAATCATATTAATTAAAGTTATTGAGAATTACTTTATCTTATTTTAAAAATTTCAAAACAATTATTTAATACCTTATTCCTATTCAATTTATTTTTACTTTTACTGTTTTAATACGCAACACATGTCCGACTTTATTCCAGTTTTGGTTTTGCTTTCATCTCTCTTTATGTGGGCTGCCCAAGCAGCATTGAATTTATTACAAAAATTTAATAACAAATTGTGGACAGCGATACATACCTCCAAATAATCCCCTTTGGTGACCTTTACCTCCTTGTCAGGTCCATTTCGCCTCTCGAGGCGGTTCAACCAGGAGCGATTGCCGCCCTCCGGACTCGGGGGAGTGGTACGGGACCTCCTCATCCACCACCTAATCAAGAGACCAATCGTCGTAGAAGATTGGATGATGGAGCTCTTGTGATCCTTGAACTTATCCTTCGGCACTGTCCAGTTGCTGCTTCTCGTTGGATTCCAGGGCGCCGTTGAGGAAGGCAATCGTCTCCCTGTGCAGGAGGGGATTGACCACAGCCCTGGACACATTATTCAGTATGTCCTCCTCCAAGGTTTGCAATTTTCTAAAGTTACCCATCATTTTGCATTCAAATGCCGCAGGACCTTGGCCTTTAATTTGGTAAGCTCGGGCAGTTTCCTCTCCACATAAGTCGTCTAGTATTTGGCTTTCGTAGGAGAAACGCAAGTTATCCGGATCCCAACGCAACTCCAGACGCTCCAGGTTGCCACAATTGGAGGCAATGGTGTCCATCAGCTGATCCACATCCACAGTTTCTCTGCGGTGCCCATGACTATGATCCTTAAGGGGTTGGTTTAGGAAATTCATTTAAATAAGTAATATTATTCCATACTTGCAGTTGCCCAGTATGAAAATTTCAAGTAAGGGTTACACCAATGCAAAAAAATAACCTAAGCGGGTGAAGCCTTTTTTAAAACACCTTTAGACCTTCATAAATAAGCGCGCGAAGTATATCGAGGGGAGTTGAATGCGTTAAATGCCGGGCGGCTCAAGGGGGGAGTTGGGACTCCTCAAGCCGCTGTTGTGGCCGCGCAATCAAATTCAGACATTTGGAGACACTCTCAACGCCCCACACCCCGCCCCCCTGCGCTGCTTAAGTGTCGTAAAGTCCTGCCCAGGAAGCGAGCGGAGTTTGAGGAGAAGGAGCGAGGGATCGAGGGGCGGGCAGAGCAAGGACAACGGCGAACGGGGCTTTTATGATTTATGCAACTATCGCCTGCAGCGTGCCCAAGAAGGACCCGTGGTGGGGGCGACCAGGAGAGCCATTGCCGAAATCCTTGAGAGAGCCGCCCAAGGCGCGTAAATTCCTTCTTTTTTTTTTGACATACATACGTACGTCTCTCACTTGGACGTGGCGGGAAGGCGGAACAGGAGGCGCTTCAAATTGTGCAATTTTTATGGCGCGGCATTCATGAATAAAAGATTTTCCGATTCACCCCAGAAGAGGCTACCGCCTCCCCGCCGTTGGCCTTGCCGAGTGCAAATAATAAGCAGAAAGTGCACGGCCCCGCCCACGGCCACGCCCACGCCCACGCCTGGCACCTTGCCGCCTGCCACGCCCACACAATTGTCAAGGAGGCGCCGTGAGCTTGCTCCTCCAAAGGCGGCCTGCAAAATTAGCTAAGCAAACGCTCGACTGCAGTTTACTTGCCATTTAAGCGCCGCACTCGACAGCTGTGTTTGTCAGTGGCCCTGCAAGTTGCAACCAGCAACAACAACAACAACCCGCCCAGCAGTTACAACAGCAGGAAAAACGGCTGCAGGAACAACCACAAGCGGGCGGAAAGTTGCACTTACGGTTTTACTATATTTATCCCTTTGCAGGGTATTATAAAGTTAGTCAAAAGTTTGCAAAAACAACGAATGAGTACTTTTCGATCTTATAGAGTATGTTCTTGATCATCGTCAACAGCCAAGTCGATCTAGCCACGTCCGTCCGCCCGACTATCCGTGTGTCTCTTAGTTTTGAGGCTTTTAATGCTAATAATCGGAAAATTTGTTGTAGCTTAACATATTTTCATTTACTGCAAGCTTTTTAATTTATTTCAAAATTTCGGTTTAAATTTTATGAAAATTGGCTGACTATATTATTCTACACATAGTTGTAGAGGAAAATCCAGAACCTAGAATGTGAAACTGTAACTCTAAAACTGCAACTCTTAAACTGTAACTCTAAAACTATATCATTAAAAGTGTAAATATTACATGTATAAGTAAATGTAAAAAGAGTTGGGTAAGAAACCGCTAGAGAGAAACCGCTAAGCCCGAAAAGTCTGGCAACGCTGTAATATTTAGTGTAACCATATACGCTGTTGGACAAAATCCGTACGTCTTGTGACACACTTTCAATTAATAATAATTCCTACCGACGGGCAGACTGCCCAAACATTTGAATTTTACCGCTCACAAATGCTGCCATTTTTTCAGGGCACAAAAAAGCTAACCTAACCTAAAAAAAAAGTTGGAAATAGGCAGAAAATTTGTATGAGAGCTACAATTAAAACGATATATTTTTATACCCTTGCAGGGTATTATAATTTCAGTCAGAAGTTTGCAACGCAGTGAAGGAGACATTTCCGAATATATAAGGTATATATATTCTTGATCAGCATCAACAGCGAAGTCGATCTAGCCATGTCAGTCTGTCCGTCTGTCCGATTATACGTAAACTAGTCCCTCAGTCTTAAAGCTATCTGAATGAAACTTTGCGGATAGACTTCTATATGCTCTCTCCACTATATAAGTCGGAACGGAACGGATCGGACGATTATATCATATAGCTGTCATAGGAACAATCGGTAAATATTTAGAAAAAAAATTTTAACTTGTCCAATTTTCAACATATTTTCATATAATTTGAGAAATGGCCATTTTATATTATTCTAGAATTTCGGTTTTAATTTGATCAAAATCGGACTATTATATCATATAGCTGCCATAGGAATGTTGGGGAAATATTACGTATACGCAATGTTAAACCAAATTTTTATATGTATAAAGGTTGTATACAATTCCTTTTAGTTTTACTTTCCATTTAATACAATTTTATTAACTCATAATGATCCAATTTTAGGCTGCAAGGGTATACAAACTTCGGCGTGCCGAAGTTAGCTCTCTATCTTGTTTTATATGTATATATGTATATATGACAATTTATTCATCAACTATATTTGAAAGTGCTCTCATCCGGCAACAAGCTGTACTTGTCATCACCGATGTCCTCTTTGGTAGCTCCCCTTCAGTACCGAAATTTCTTTCTGGGTTAATATGTATAGATCCATAAAGCTTGAAGCGAAAATATGTTTTATTATGCCCGTGCATTTTGGTCTACGCAGCTTAATGGCACTCCCATATTAAAAATTATTTCCGCACAACAATCCCATGTGATCAATTGGTAAATAGAGGAATGGGTGGCAATATATAAACACAATGCAGCCTCTTTTTGGCAGGTTTTTACAATGACAGGTTTTACAAAAGTAATTTTGTTCGTCTGGGAAATAGCTTAAAACTCGATTCATATTAAAAATCGATAACAGAAGAAATTTTATTTAATATTTATGTGTGGTATAGAAAAGGTTAAAGCTGTGAGTGGTATTGGAAAAGCTAACATAAAGTCTTTTTTGATTTGAAAAGCTTTAATTAATCCCGCATTCTGCTATTGAAAATAGCCAGATATAGCGGGAAAAACAGCTAGAATGGCAACACTGAGCGGCGCTCACCCTCGCGGCCGCACAGTGCTGGTTTCTCGACCAGCGTTGCCAGACCGTGCGCGCGCGATAGTCTCTCGAGCATGTTAGTGTGACCAGACGAGGCGGGGGAGAAAATCTCCCCGCTTTCTGACAAGCTCCCAATTTTACAAGAATTCTAGCCGACGGGCACACTCGCCAAAAAAAAATAAAAACGAACGGTGTTGTTGTCGCGCGGGCGGATAAAATTTCTGAAACAAGCTTGTGGCCGCTCGTGATTTATTCTGTTTTTCTTGCAAATATTAATACAACTCGCCTGCTTTTGCCGATTAGTTTCGCGTAAATTAACAACGGCTGCGTGGGCGTGTGTGCGTGTCGTGCGTGTGATATATCTGTGGCTCCTTTTGCCTGCTACAGTAAATACTCGGTTACGCGCCCTGCAATTTGTAAGTGGCTAAGGTGTGCGAAAAACGCGATAAAACGCTATTATGTGCGAAAATGGGCAGAAAGGCAACTCAGCAAACTAGAAAAAACGCCAAATCCCTTTCTCACTCTGCCTTTCGCCCGACTAGCGAGTTCTCTCTCCCTTTCTTCGGCCACTGCCATTGTTGTTGTAGATTTTGCCGCCTATGACCAGCGTTTTGTTGTTGCGCAGCATGCAGCGCAGCGTGCGTGTGTACGCTTGTAAATTCCAAAACATACGCCGCCTGCACAGTGGCTATAAAATGGGAAATATCACCCAAAAGTATTCCCAATTCCACGGCTTGGGTGTGTCGCGTTAATAATAATTTTCCGCTTTTGTGCCGCTTAAGTTTCTTTCACCAATTCCTCCATTCTACCCCCCTTCGCGTTAACGTTTTCGAGTCTTGAGTGTGTGTGCGTGTGTGGAAGAGGAAAGGAAGCAACAAATGCTCCGTTGCCTTGCCAACTAACTACGTGATGAAATGCGTTTTATGGCATTCCAGCCAATTGACAATTAGAATTGATTATTATTCATTATTTTGCTTATTAACAGCACACGCACACAGGCACATTTCCCTTTATAAAGAGAGAGAGAGAGCAAACGAGCAAAGCGAGGGCTTCAACTCTCTCTCTCTCGCGCGCGCTCAAACAAACTCCAGTGAGCCGCAACAACAAAGCAATTGGCAAGGCCAGGCAGAGGCCTACGTTTTGCGTAACGTAAGGCCGCCACGTAATGCGTAAATACTGTAAATTAATCAAGAAAAAATCACAAAATAAAATTGCAGCCCCCCTCAAAAATTGCGCGGTGAAAATGTGGGCGAAACGTGTGCGATAAGCAAGGCCCCTGAAAAGTGTCTGGCCATGTCCTTCTGTGTCCGTGATTTGAGCCAAGTTTAAAGACAACAACTGCGACAAATACGAAATAAAGGCGGCAACAGCAACAGCAGCCACTGCGACCCCCTTTTCGACCCCCTCGAACCATAAAAACAAGCAAGACGACGTCGAAGAAGAAGCAACAGCAGCCGCAGCGGCCGAAGACGAGCAGCATGTTCAAGTGCATTCCCATCTTCAAGGGCTGCAACCGGCAGGTGGAGTTCGTGGACAAGCGCCACTGCTCCCTACCGCAGGTGCCCGAGGAGATCCTGCGCTACTCGCGCACGCTGGAGGAGCTCTTCCTGGACGCCAACCACATTCGCGACTTGCCCAAGGTGAGTGATTGCTGGGGAACTCCGGGGAATATTGATTTTCCGTTAGGCAAGGTACCTAGTCAATGGCCAAAACTATAGGCTTTATCAAAACAGTTAGTTTCTCTAGATAGCAGAAATATGTTATGTTCACAAATCTTTACTCAAAGAAGAGTAAGTCTCGGTTACAAGGCACTTGCTCCAACAGCGAGTATTTCGTCCTGGAAAAGTTCGAGTTTGAGAACTTCGACTGTATGCCACGGCCCGGGAAAACCAACCTGAGCTCACTGAACCCCCACGTCGGGACGGCCTGGGCTGGGTGCTGGTGCTAACCTGCAAATGTCATAGTTCAAAGTGTGTGGGAAATTGAATAAATTCGTCAAGTCAGGCTCAGTGTGGATGAGAATTTAGTGGGTAGATGGTAAATGAAAATTAAATATTAATAGATGCAGTGTTTATGTTGTGAAAATAAAGATTCCAGGGTTGTTGCAAAATCAAATCAAGGGAAAAAGTCTCAAGCTCAAGCCAATATGCAAATTAAAGCCGAAACAAAGATTACTCTGTTTGAGTTCCTCTCAATCTAGATCTGTTTCCAAGAAATATAAAGAGTTCATACGAAAAATATAAAAAATAAATAAATAAGTAAATAAATGCCAATAGACTGCTGGGCATTCCGATATGGATTGTTTGATCTTCTCAAACCCCTTGGTTATCTGCGAGAACTCCGAACAGAACGGCCTTGTCTGGCGGTGATAGCTGTATGTTTGCAAACTTGTCCCACCGCCGCGGCGGTGTCGGTCCTAAGCTCAAGGGGTTGATGGCTGGGCACGTAATTTGCATCCCCGGGTGCGTTGACCCCGCCCAGGGCCAGTTCTCAACCTCAGCCTCATCCTTCCCTGAATGGCCATGCTCAGGGCCATTCTCCTTTGGTCAGCCAGCTAGCCAGCCAGCTATCTGCTGGAGCATCGCCATTTACCAAGACAACAATTACGACAAAAGAGGTTCCCCCGGCCGAGCGGAAGTCTTTAATTAATGCGGGGAAATGGGGGGAAAAGCCGCATCGCAGTGGGCTGCGCTGGGCCGAGTTAACGCTGGCCGGGGTTCTTTGACAGTGCAGCCACAATGGAGAGAGTACATGCATAATTGAATCTGCAATTACGCAACGCGGGTCGGCGGGACAGGCTGGCAGGAAGGCAGATCAAAGACTCCGGCATGTGCAGCATTCTAATTAGTGGCCAAGTGCCCCGATAATAGCCGCAAATTGGGTGTGGCTTTCATTGCCCATGGCTCGCTCTCGCGCCTCTCCGGTTTATTTCGATTGGGATGTGAATAATTCTGGTTATTTATTTATTTGGCTGTGTCAGCCTGAGGTCTTCCTCAACGCCGGCAGCTGGTAAATAAACAACAAGCAAACAAGCATAAACAGTGGCTCGTTGACATAGCAACAAGTGGTGGTGGGTGGCAGCGCATATATCTTGTTGCAGAATTGCAATTCATTTGCGGTCAGCCAGCAGCTCCTTGCCTTTCCGTCTCTCATGCACTCGGTCAGTTTTCATTAGGCCTCCATCGGGTCTTTCTACAGCTTCCCTGCCGCTTCCTTCGCGCTCAACCGCACTCACTAATGAACTTCTAATGCAAATGCAGAGCCAGCATTTATTGGAGCAACGTTCAACGGCCACATGTTGCTTTCCCTCAGCAAACAGCAGGAGTAGAGCAGCCACAATGGACGACAAGACTCCCATATAATGATGATGTTCTGAGTTCGGTTGAATGCTAAACGAATGACAGCGGCGGCGGATGTGATTGTTGCTTCAGTTTAGCTTCTGCTGATGGAATGGCGAGCAGTTCTCAACCCTTTTTGTAGATTGTTGAGAGCGGTACACAATTTCCGCGTTGTCATAGCATCGACGAGTTGTGGGGAGTACACGCGAAAAAATTGCATAGAACGATTAAAGATTTCTTGATTCGGCTTTTTTGTCAACTTTTAAATTTCTACATTTATTCCAATGAAACCTTTAAACTGGATAAATTTAATCTAAATATGAGCTGATTTTGTATACTACCTAAAGATTACCCTAATTCCAGCTTATATTCGTGGAAAATTAACATTTTCTCTGACTGAAACGACCTCAATAGACTCGTTACTAACTCAACGACAATCTGTTTGAATCTTCTGGCATTCGTTTGCCTTCATCAGGCGGAGTTGGCAATTGAATGGGAAAATTCTGCTTTAAATTCTGCATTTTCCGCACTTATTTAAAGTTTAAATAGTATGCTTCTCTGCACGACAAGTAATTTCCATTATGCAACAACTCCCCGATTAGGGCTCTGCAGCGTTGAGTTATTGGAACCTACCTCAAGGAGACACAATGGACTCAATGCGACCAGAAAATTGGCTTCTCCGCTGGCACACCGCCCACCCACCATTCACAGACCCAACTGGCCCCATTCATTTTGGGCCAATTAGTCACGCTCTGAGATAAGATACCGAGTAATCACCTTATCGCCTGGCATTGCCCCAATGGGCCTGAGGTTCAACCTGCTTACCCTGCCGGGCCAGCCAACCTTCCTGTCTTTGCCGACTTGCTGTTCGCTTTTCAGGCCCCCGCCGAAACCTGAACCAGAGCAGGTGCCTCTCGGCGTTTGGGGGAGGCACCTGGAACGGGGGCGCTTGTGAAAAACTTAACCGGCAGTCTGGCTATTGAACACACACAAAGACCGAGGCAACAACAACAAGAGCGGAGCGACGGCAATGACATCATTTGGTAGTAATCGCGTACCTGACACAGCGAACTCGACAACAGCTACGAAAACAGCCAGCAAGAATCTAAAATGGCGTCGCACCGCTTTTAGTGAGTTTGGCTAAGTGAGCGCAATAGTCGCCGCACAACTTGGCTCAACACTTGGCTACTCCGAAAAGACACCCAACCCTCTCTGATTTGGAAACTTTTTGGTCATCAATATAGCTTGGGCAACTTAAAAAAAAAACTTAATCAAATATACCACCAGAACTCAGTAATCGTAAATCATAATACTTTTAAATAATGCAGAGTACTTGAAGGTATTGAAACTGGAATATCATTATCAATTGTCAAATATTGTAGTTGGGCTCAAACACATGTTGATTGTTGCTTTGTGAGAGAACAAAAAGGGAATCTTCATAAAAAAAGTCAATTTATTATTCCAAACATCCATATTTTCCTAGCATTATTTCCCCTTTTCGCGGGCTGTATGACTTACGTATATTATAAAACCCCAGTTATCTTCAGTCGAACTGTACTTCACTTGTGGAATTTTTCATTCGATTTGTTTTGAGTTTTTCATTTCGTTTTCGTTACACTAAGCCACGCTCGTCTCTCGCATTCCCCATCGCTTATTTTGTTGTATTCTATCCACTAGCTGGGAGCTTGTGGAAACCGGTTTGCCTATAAATAAATAAATGTTTTCCACTTAATTGTTTCTGAAGGCTTTTGTATCAAACATTACCTGGCCGGGAACGGGAGCTGGAGCTGCTCTCAGTTTGTTTGCAGCTGTTTAAAAAGTTATTTGCCCAAAGTGCATTTCTCCCAGTTAGTTCGCCGAGATTCGCTGTGGATGCTGAAGCTGTAGATGTATGGCGCCTGATATGGCAACGGCGTTGCAATTTCTGTATTTGCATCTGAAAGATACTACATTTTCCGAAGCAGCTGTTTGGGAAACGAGGAACGAACGGTTTTAAGTGCTTTTCCGCTGACTACCAGTTGGCTTTTTTATCCGGTGGCTGGCTGCATCGTCTGCAGGCTGCCATAAAGAAAGTTGTTGGCATGACAAATGCATAAAGGCACACACAGGTACAGATACTCAGATAGTTGGCCTGCGATGGTAAATGGAAAAATGAAGATGTACAGATTGGACTAGGCGCACAGATTTAGCGAGGCAGTGAATGCGATTCCTTCCTCCGACTGATGCCACTGGAGAAGCTCGTGTCTTGTTTGTTCGACGATTACACATATTTGTATATTTTTCGACTCCTCTGTTGCAAGCTTCACTCGAAGAAAAGTTGTGAGAATGTTTGACTTAATCCGAGTTAGAATAGTGTGAATAGAACGTGGAGTGCGATAACCCTCGGAGTTGGAGAGGGGACTTTCAGTTTCCTCGGCAAGGTAGAGCTCTTGTTTCCTGAAAAATCCCCTTCAAAATACATGGGCTCTTTCCCATTTCTTTGAGTGCATCTGTGTATCTGTATCTTCAGTGCGGCGTGAAATACTAAACGTAGTCGGAGTCTTCAGTTCCAGCTCTGCACATAATTGCTGCTGTCTGTCTGTCTGCTTGTCGGTTGGTTTGTAGCCCGGTTCGCTGTTCTAGCTCAGCTGGTTTACGTGGCCGTGGCTGTAGATGCGTTCGCAGAGATACTCGCAGCCGAAATGTATCTAGAACCCGTTTCGGTCCGAGTGCGGTGCTTGCTGGGCGCCTAGTCTTTTGCAACATGCACACACCACTCGCGAGTGCGGTTATGTCTGTACATGCGTGTGCTGCCCGCTGTGTGAGTGAGCCAGATACATCGGCGGGGCTCTCGGCTGTGCGGACTCGGACTCGGATTCGGATTCCACAACAGATTACACTTGCAGATACACTGGGGCACACATTAAAGCATTGCTGGCGGGCAGCGAAGCGCACCCGGGTCATGGTTCAGTTCGCACTCCCCACGAGCTGCATTATATTCTGGCCATCAGGAATTGGCCGACCCATCAGGCAGGCTCCATTAGTATGGCTTTTAGGCGGCACAAATTGGTTTTCCGACCGACCAGGCCTGGGCCTGGCTGGACCTGGCCCCTTAACAAAGGCAAATTGAATTGTTTTTGTTAGAGCTTCGCTTTCAGGCAGATAAAGTAACTATGCTTAAAATCGAATTATGCACATGCAGCTCATACGGTGTTGTGTCGCTCGTCGCTCGGTGATGCAACCGATGCGAACGAACAGCCGTTGTTGGCCGGGCTAAAAGCCGGCTACTGCCACTTGCTGGGCGCCTGCTTCGACTAGATACAATAGTAAAAGTGTGCTGGCTGAGTGAGTGAGTCTATCCCGGAGCGTGTGTGTATGTGCACTCAAGTGGCAGACAAACTGGTAGTACTCGGTGCTCCGTACGCTGCACTCATGGCTATAAGCCGGCCGGTCTGCCGGCCGGTAATTTATGGCCATGCAAGGAGAGTGACGGGCGAAGACATGTACACGTACGTGCACACTCACACAGCCCCGCTGCGGAGCTGCAGCGTGGGTTGTTTGGGCCGAGAGGGGGCGACGGGCCGGTCGGTGGTTGGGTGTCTTTTGTGCCAGCACTTGGCGAAAAGTTTGCAATTCGCATTCATTTTTATTGTCGTCATGCCTTGTCCTCGTTTTGTCTCTCCGCTTTTGTTGCACTCTCGGCCAGTCCACCTCCGCCCGCTGCCACCTCTGGCCCAGTGTTGTTGCCACCCTCTTTGGGCCATTTTCATATGCAAGCTTCGTTTGTTTTTTGTTTATTTTTTTCGGTCGGCGTGCTGTCTTCCTGAATTTTTTGCGCCTGCCTTTGTCGCTGACAGTTGCAACTTTTTGACGCATGATTTGTTGAAAGGCTTTTCGCTTTTTCTGTCTGCATAAATAGGAAAAAGAACATGGTCATTGTAGGTGGCCAAAAGCAACGAAAGCAATGCAGCTGACACTAATGGAGTCTAAGCCGCTTTGTCTTTAAAGAGTCCCTTGTTCATTAGGCAAACCATTGGGTTTTCTGGCATTGACTTTCCGAGAAATTCGCACTGTGGAAAATGTATTTAGGGTTTTTCAAACGTACCTTGAAATTATGTTTTACAAAAAGTTTTCCACTATTTTTTTTGTTTTCAGAATGTTTTTTTCTTTCTCTGAGAAGTGTGTCATCAAATAGAAAAATGTATGGCTTTGTATATTTTTCCATAAAATTGTATACTTAATACAGTATTTTTATATATATTTATTACCGTATTCAAGTTAATTTTTCAAGAAATTTAAAATTTTAAACTTCTGTAAATCATTTTCATGTGGCATCTTATGTCCCCGAATCCACAGGGATTTATGGGCTTGCCCTTCCTTAAATTCCTTTCGATTTGTAAGTCCAAATATGCCCAAAGCTGTTGGCAGGCAGGCCTTGTCCGAGGTGCGGAATTCGCTTGTTCAGAGTGCCCCAAAAAACTGGGTCAACAACTCCCAGCACTTGGCCGGCACTTCTATTGTCATGTGGGACAAACAAAGAGCACAACAAAAAATAGAAAGAATTTAATAAACTTTACGGCCACAACTACGAATTATTTTCATTATTCTGGCGGCGGCGACGGCCACTGCCGCTGCTCTTTTTCTTTTTGTTGGGCTTGGGTCGCCCCAAGAAAGAACCAACAACAATGGCCGATAATAATCGCGCTGGCAGAACCGAAAGCAGCGTCGTCGACTGGGGCTGTTAACCTTGAGGTCTATGACTCAGCGAGTCGGTAACTTTCTTTCCAAGATGAGTACTCCACATTGCAGGAAGGTCAGATGGAGTACGGGTGCGGGAACGGGTACGGGTTGGGATGCGGGCATAGGTGTAGTACTCCTAGGCACCCTTCACTTTGGAAAGTCCGTGGAGCGCCAACATAATTTATTTCGAAATTCGAATCGAAGTCGTGATTTTCATAAATGAATTGTTGGCGACATGTCTCCTCTGTCTGGGGCGAAAGGAAAGCTGGACCGAAAAGGAGGAGGCAACCCTGGGTGATTCTAATGGTAAACTGACTGGTGGTGGACGGGTCACGGCTCTAACAAATGACAACCTCTGGGAGATTTATTACCACGAACGAACGAACAGAGCTGGGTTCGCAGACCTAACTGAGATGCAATGCCTTTTGTCTCGAAAGGCTCCCGAGAGTCGTGCTGAGGTCTAAATCTTGTTTCTTCTCTCTTCCGTGCTTGCAGAATTTCTTCAGATTGCATCGCCTGAGAAAGCTGGGTCTGAGTGACAATGAAATTGGCCGCCTGCCGCCGGATATACAAAACTTTGAAAACCTCGTCGAGCTCGATGTTTCACGCAATGGTAAGTTCAACTCCAAATGCAAATCCGATTACCCGTAGGAAAATATACCCCAAAAAACATGCAACAAGTGCCTAACTCTAAATGGCATTGATGGACCGTGGATGTTGCTGTTTCGAATTTCCATTTTGGCTTTAGTCGGACAGCACGTGTCCGTTGATTACCGTGATTGAATGACAGAGTGATTGAGGGAGGCGGCTGCACCATTGTGGTCTCGATATCCAGCCCCATTTGGTGCCACACGCAATGCAGCCGATGTGGCAACAATTGCATATAATAATTGTGATTCGACGGGGTATCGGTGGCCGTGTGTAGCTGCGGTTGGGTTTGATGGGCCTGCGACTGAATCAGCATATCGGATGACGCCCCAAGCTTTCTCCCTTGGTGTGGGTTGATCAACCTAATTACGGAAAATGTCGAGCTGTCGTCTGTATTGGTTATTGAGTTGTTACTAATTGTTGTATTGTTTGCAGAGTGCAGTTTATGTATTGTGATTGAAATTGATGATAATTATCAGTATCATGGCTATGAAAATGTATGCTTGATTAAGTGAGGGTTTAAGACGGAGCTCACAAGAGCTGTTTTATCCAAAGTCCCCATATTATCGGTTGTTCGGGGACTATTAAAGACGGAATCGGTCAGCTCGTTCTCACCTTATGTGTGAGAGAAGTTTTACATCCCTCGAGACCGCTTGGTATTTGTCCTTATCTCCCTTATGAAAGCGAACGAGAGAGTTTCCTTTCAGCTGAATTTTCCGAACACAATTAAACACAGGAGAAGAACAAAAACCTCTCTACACCAAGAACTTTTAAGCCTATTTTTGAGTTACCTTGGGAGCCTAATGATTGCACCGGTTGAGCAGCGTATAAGAGCTCTGAATGAAACTATTTCTTACTATTCCAGTTGAATATATAAAGTAAAAAAAATGAATTCCAACTTAAAAAGTTTAAAATGATTGAAAAATCTTAGACAAAACACTAAACCCCTATTAATTTTAGCTTTCATTGTGTATTTTTTCCATTAAAGTCTCCTTCCTGTTCTTTTATCGTTTAAATTGCTCTGTATTACAGACCTTCAACGACTCTAAACTCAATTTAAGTGCAAACAATTGCATTGTCTTATCTCCACGGCGCATGCAACATCCGTATTACTGCTCGTTTCATGTTGCCCTACACTACAAGTGTTTCCTCAAACAAAGAAGATGCAGCCGAGTTTTTAATAACATTTTCCCGGCCAAACTTCTGTCATATATTCGATGCAACCCCCGTATATGTATGTATTTTCCGCTCAAGCAAGCATAAATCCGTAAACAGTAAACAGTAATTGGAGTCAAGTGCATCTGGTCGACGCGGTATCGTAATAAATGAAAACGAAAAATGTACTGAAAATAACTTAAATAAGTAAATCAGCTGCAGAGGGGCCAAGCCGGCACCCTGCCTTTTTTAAGACCCCCTCCGCTCACAATAACCATGGCAACAAACTGAATACAACTCGCCGAATTCATTCACAGCCCCCAATGGAATATTATCGACAATGACGTCGCCGAGGCGCTTCCCATTTCCGTTCAAAGGTTTCAATTTCACTTGCTGGCAAAGCGAAATTCAGCAACTTTGCAGCTATTGCATTACCACACGGAAAATAAAATTTGATACTTTTCAGACTAAAAATTAATGTACCTAATAATCAGAAAACATGGGGATTTTGTATCTGTCTGAAATAAATAAATCAAAACATTGTTTTGGGGTATTGGCAAGTTTCTAATTTAATCCCATCAATTAGTTAGCATTCATATCTTTATTCAAGAGATTTCGAAGTCTCTTCGCTGTTAATACTAGAAATCGTTCTCTGGCAGTAAGAAAATATGTTTTTTCCTGTGCACTCATTACCCAATTTGGCGCTGATTTTAATGTGACTGGCGGGTCGTGTTTGGTTTACTACTTCAGCTTGTGGTACTTGCCGATTATGCAGTTTACGGCTGCCTGTTTGCTGTTTATACACATGACCCACAAATGACCAGAGACTCACAGCTTATGCTTGTATGTGGCCAAGTGAATGGACCTGAAGTGGTTCGCTCAAGCGGTTCGCTGCTGAAATCTGAGCTGGATTTTCCTGGCTCTGGGTGAAAGGCCGCCCACGTTAGTCGCAGCTTAGATTATCCGCCTGGCAGGAATCGGTGATTAATGGTCGTTAAAGAGCGATAAGTCGATCAGTGAAATATTAAAAGATCTCTCTGTTAAAGCGCAGGCTTTCTATTTGAGCGCGCGGCCCTCCTTGGGGAAGGAAAGCCTTTCACATTCGATTGCAGCAACGCCTGGTGCATATTTTACTGGTCCACCGGGCACAGGTGTGTTAGTGTGTGCACTGGCGCACCTCTTAAGGTTATTTCCCAAGCACATTTTCTTATTGCCAACCGCGAGAAAATTTCAATTCTCAGCTGGTGGGTGTTGCATATTTTTCATTTTTCATTCTCCATTTTCCTTTTTCCATTTGTGTTTTTCCGTCTTCTATTTTCCGCTCAAATTAGCCGGCTCGATTTGTATTCGGCTTGTTTGGCTTGCCAGCTGCAGTTGCCACAACAATGGCCATCAGCCATGCCAGCCACAAGTTGAGCAAGTGCAGCGATAACAACCAAAAAGGAAGCTAACTTCGACATACCGAAGTGCCTATACCCTTGAACAAATCAGCATTTAGCAATAGTACTTTCTAGGATACCCTGCAGAAAAGATATGGGAAGTGTAAGAAGGGATTGTGCCTCTAACATCCTAAGTTCTGCATATTTGGCAATATATTCATTCCCCGAGAGACGTCAAAACTAAAGGTAATAATACCATTCTTGTTGGAAAGGGTATTGCAAGTGCCGAAGGTGCAACTGCCACAACACTCGCCCGACTGCACTTGACAATAGAATTTTTGTACGCGACGTGCATTGTCGCCTGTGCCTGTGTTTGTATGCACGCGGCGGCTATAATAACAATTCTAATAAAAACATGAATTCCCCTCGCACTGTTGTGTGTGTGGCTAGTGGGTGTACTTGTGTTTGCCTCTGTGGGTGCGTTAATGTGGACACAGCTGCTCTCAAAATAATAGAAACTTCATTTCAGCTTTTAAAGGAATAAAAGGAAATAGTTTTGGAGGCGAAAGTTTGTTTGAATAAAAAGGCTGCTTAAAAATAGGAAGAGGGATAAAATACACATGTAGGGGATAGCAAATTCTAAAGATTGTGTCTTATTTTAATGCATCTTCCCTTAAAAGTAAATGTAACTAGTCTAATTCCTGAATTCAATTAAAATTCTTCAGTGGAAACTGTATACCGTGATTCATAGGATACTGAATTTCGAAGATCAACCTTATCCCCTTTAAGTTATTTGATGTACAAATTCAAACCCTAATTACAGTAAATTTAGACAATTAACCTCTGAATTATACATCACGCATTAAATTTTTCAGTACTGTCTCATAAAGCAATCTCAAAATGTTCGTAGAGCAAATAAAGATTCAGTTAATCTTTCGATTCAGACAGCTTTCAGTACTATAAGCTCAACCCACATCGTGTGCCTCTGTACAGGTGTCGTTGTTAGTTGTCGCCAGTTTTGCACGTAAATCATTATGACAAGTTGACCCGCTTGCAAAACGCAAGCCCAAAGGGCTCTGCCGGCTTCTCTGCTGGCTCTTTACACTACATTTTACTTTGGGTTTTGTTGCTGTCTTTTTTAGCTTACTGCTAATTGTTTGTTTATTTGCTTATTGCGTTTTCTATTTCCATAGGTGCCATCTATTTTCGCTTCCACTGCAGTTTTCGCCGTTTATAGAGAGCCGCTTCGTGCCGTGTTTTGTTTACTAAATAACAAAACAAAAACAACTAAAAATATGTACTTTCAATGCCCCTGACGGCGTGGTTGTTGCAGTTGCCAAGCCGGGTTTTTTTGTACGAGTGCGTTGTGTTTTTTGTTGGCAGCGAGCGACAAACAATAGAATTGTGAGAATTTAGCTGGTCGAGTCTAATTTTTGGAATGCCAATCCGATTGGATGCGGTGTGACATGGCTGTGAATAGTTACTGAAATAGAAAGATAAAACTTATAGAAGTACACTACCCAAAATTGTATTGTAGAAATTACAAAATTAAAAATAAAAAATATTTTTAAAGGATATTTGTATCCAAAAATTATATTTAAGAAGCTGCCTTTACCTTATTTCCTTAATTTATCGCTAAGTACATACAATTTTTATAAATGTATCTTATCGATTTATCCAACCAGAACTTGTATCTAATATTTGTTACTCAATAACTAATAAAAATGCGGTTTCTATGTAGTTATTAGAGTGGAAGTGAAGATATGGTGTTCGTTCTTCTTCTTCGGGAGACGTGTTCCGCCTAAAGCTGATTGAAACTCTTGCTGGACAAATGCCTGAAAGTCAAGCAGCAATCAACTCAAAACAAACTCAATTAAATGCTATTTGAAAGTCATGCCCTTAGGCCCTGTACGACACTTGTTTACCCCTTCTCCCCACCAGATGTGTGTCATCTTTCTCCCCGGTAATGTTTTTGCTTTCGTTGTGTTGCAATTGGGGCGTCAACTGGGTCAAAGTTAAAGTACGCGGCCGCGTTGCCCTGCAAAAAAACGAATCGCGGCGCCTCCGGTCGAGTGGCGTGCTCATTTCGTTGTTCTTGGCGCTGGTGGGACTGCCAGAGGTTCCAAGTCCCCAGGTCCCAAGTGCAGTCTATTCCACCGACACAAGCAAGGGCATAAGTACGGGAAAGTATAAGCCGACGACGCCGACAGGGCATCAAAAGAACTTATCACACTTGCAAAAAACTAATTAAATACTGAGATGCTTTAGTTTCTAAGAAGGAAGATTAAAATTGTTTCTTAAAAGGGAATATTCTTGAAGGAAATTAGCTCTAAACAATAATAATGAGTGTTGTTAGAAAATTATGGGCATTCCTAAAATAATGTCCAAGGAGTCCTATTTCAAATTGTGTCGAAAGACACACATTTCTCATGTTTTTTTTTTAAACTTAATCAAATCTAGAACCAAGTTCTTAATTTTTTTATGTGCAGAGCAAAAGACTTAGTGAAAGAGAGACGAGAAGGAGGAAGATGAATCGGGGGCAGCGAGAACAAAGACAAAAATCAAAGAATCCAAGCTTTGTCGTGGTCTCGGAACAGGCCATTAGCGTCCATGACTTTGTAGGAAGTTCCCCGAACAAACAGCAATTGACCAAAGCCAAAGCCAAAAGCCAAAGCATCGCGAGAGGCACTGCCACCAAGTGATGAGAACATTTCAATGTACTCTCTGAACAAACAAACAAAGCGAGAAGACTGGCAGACAGACAGACGCACGGAAAGAATTGTATAATTAATAGCATTAAACAAAAACTAAATCAAAATGTCAGGGGTGGAAAAATCAGCGCATATTGAAAAATCATTTCTTCTCACATTAGGTAATTTTATTCAATCTATATATTCCCGATGCTCTGCCCTCTGCTCGATCCCGCCCTGATTTATTTCGATCTTGTCGGTCGTTCTCTCTGGAGCCCCCAATTGACGTCACTCGGACGGGGGTGAGCAATTAAAAACTACTCGGCCAGCAGGCAGCAATCCAACGAGCTTGTACAAACAACAAATCAAAAGTGAATCCTCTCGACTTGGCAACAGGCAGTTGGCAGTTGGCTGAAAAGAACTGATGCTCAGCGGATAGAACAACAAACATAATGTGGCAAACAAATCTTGAACTTGCTAGGAATACACAATAATGTATTCATGTTTTCGCCTTGGAAATTTGAAGAAACATTGCCAAGCAGTGGAAAATAGTCTGCACAACCAAAGTGATATGATGTGCTTCCGGTTTAAGTTCCTGCAGCCAAGGGACGCAGATGTCCAAGGGCCATGCCCGGATTTTGATTTAATGGGAACCTCTGGAAAATTGATGGCCAAATAATTGGGTTTGGTTGGAAAACTTTTTCCCAGGCTTAGAATGTCAATTGCAGCTGTGGTGTACTCAGTTACCCAGTTCCAGTGATTGCTCTTCGGTCGTCGCATCTGTGCTCGTCTCTTGTGGGGCTTACACTAAACCTGTTGCTTGTTGGCCTAACGACGAGCACATGATAGACATTAAATCTGGCAAAACCCCTACAATTCAAGGGCCTTGTTTGCCTGCTAATTGAATATCTTAAATGCCTTAGTCAAGCAGACCCATATATGCGCCTCGTTAACTCGGTTTTAGTGCACTTTACAGGCAGTCACCTGTTGCGCTCTAAAATCGCTGTCATCATCATCATTACAGTCGCATCTCGCTCGCTACAATTAAGAGTCATTTACTTATCACAATCTGGGCACAGCCCTCCACCGGCACAATCTCTCTCCTGCCGTTCTCATCTGGGCTCAGGCCCGGCTCAGTGCAATTCAGGCGGCGTCAGCAGCAGCGGCAGATGTGGCAATCATCCCCGGGGGGCACCTGGGAGTGATGTTATCTGGAGATTACAGAATTTAGCTACTCATTAGATATGGATTTTTCAATAATTAAAAAATAAGAAAGATAGAACTCACCTGTGTTACATTTGGGTGGTATATTAAGCCTTGGTCTTCTTGACCTTATTCATGATATTGAACGTTTTTCTTATTAATCTGTCAATGTATCTTTAAAGTTTTAGAATTATTTAAACAACTTAAAAATTCAACCATTTTAATTTTTTAATAAAAAAAATATCTATTCTTTTAATTTTTACATCTTTAAGGTTTAAATATCCAAAAAATGTGGCTAAGAATCATAAAGCTACTTTGCCAGCACTTGTTTGCAGGAGTGGCAGCTGCTTTTAGCCTTGTCTCTGCCACTAAAGGCGGCGCTCAGGTTGAACGAGTGAGAACGTTGGTGGCGGAAAGCCATTTTCCCTGTTGACGCTTAGGGATTTTCTGCCAACAATGGCAGCCATAAAATTGCAGGGGAGATGGCTGGCGGTGACAGCAACTGTGGCTACCGCCACTCCCCATGCTCCTCCTCCTGCAGGGCCATCGTATCAGAATCCTTTTCATCATTTTGGATGCAGGCGGCAATAAGCGAAATGGCAACGTGCCATGGCAACTCATAACGGATGCCGAGTGCAGGGGATTAAAACGTAACCGAGCCATTGAATCGCACGATTCTCTTCCGATCCAAGGCAAATTGAAAGGCTCTTTTCCTTCCATATTCATTTCTCTGCTGCTCCACTCTCGAGCTAGTGAAATATGCATCCTCGACATCATCTTCATTAAGTGCAGCCTGCATGGAGGAAGATGTATGGCGGTGACCTCGATTGCAGGTCTCCATTCACCCCTTTTATACGTATCTGGCTAGGCCCATCTGCTCTGCTTCTTCGCTCCGTCTGGGTCGCCTTGATTTACTGACAAATCATTTCACATTTCACACAAGCGTCAGAGCAGCAGCGTGCTCTTAAAATTTTTCTTCGTTCAATGACATTGAAAAGAATTTTCATATGTGAGATTTTCATCCTCCCTTGGCCCCCCGCGGGACACGCCCCTTGGCGGTGTCGTTGTCGTCGGCTGACGTTTCGCTTGGCTTGCTGTATTTTTGATGCCTTGGGTCTTGGCTTTTTTGGCACAGTTCTTCATCATTGATCTTGTCTGGTGGCTGTGATATAAAAGCGCTATAAAATGCAAAAGAACCGCTGCCGCATTGTTCCCGATTCATACATCTTTCGGTTATTTTTGGAGCCCATATTTCACCTCATAACGACAAAATATGATAAACAAATTGAATACATTTATATTTTTGGGGGCATTTTTTTATTCGCCGCGCCTATGTTGCATAATTGCACAAATTGATTACAATTCCGCTCGGAGGCCCATTTGGACGCTTTCCCAACTGTGTTCTGGGCACGCCCGGCATTTCCTTTAATTTCCCGTCTCCAAATGAGTTTCCCAATGGCCCATCTGCCCCAATTTTCCCCAAGGGTGTGCGTGTGTGTGTGTTAGAGGTCAACGAATTGTTTGTCACCGGCGTTCGTCTAATGACCGCCAACTGTGCCGCACAGCTGAGCATCTTGTGGTGTGCCGAGCGTGTGTGTGGGCCTGCCATATGTTTCCAATTGCCGCTGTGTGAGTGGGGAAACTGGGGGAGCCACACAGGGGAGGTGGAAAAGCGCCTTGCTGCGTCCATTTGTCTGCAACTGGCGGGATCCAATTTTGAGTGTTTTGCTTGACGGATTGACGGATGTATGTGGCTGCTATTGGTGCTTCTGTGGCGGGAAAAGCTTTTAGGCTTCTAAAGTTCAAAGGGCACTAGCAAAGGATCATCGTAATGCAACTTTGGTTTCACCAAATTCAATTTTCTGCAGCTTTACCGAAACTAAAGTGCGGCTTCAACTTTAAGCCACAAATGCAGAATGTTTATGAGAGTCTTGCTATTAATCCTGATTAACTTTTATTATAGGTTTTAATTTACTATCCTGTCTTAGTTTTTAATTCAGTTGTACAACAGTTGTTTCAAGTTATAGAAGCTCAACTGTAGTTTCTATAATTGACCTGCCCATTCAAGGCCATGAACATGGCACACAATGCCAGGCAGACACAGAGACACAAAATAAATGTAGCTTGATATGTATTTTTATATAATTTTTTTAATTAAAGGCTGCTGCAGCTCTTCGTGTCCGTACGAATGCGGCTGTGGCAATGCAGTTGCAAATAAATGGCTTATCGGCGACCTGCCACAAATGGTGACATTCCCAGCACAGCAGCAGCAACAGCAGAAAACGGGGGTCTATGACTGGCCACATCCGCTGATTGCCCCGAGGCCACAGCCGCATCCATTGTGTGCCCCACAACTCGAGCATGTCCTGCCTCCGGTTTGCCCGATACCCCAAATATCCCACTTGTTTCCGTGCCACTCAACAAGCCACCTACCTACCCTCTACCCTCTTCCTCTACTTTCATACCCCTTGCTCGTAGAATAAGGGGGTATATTGGATTTAAGTGAATATTAAACTCAAAGGTCTCCAAACCTAGTAAATAGTTGGGGAAGGGAACTTAGGCTTATCTCGAAATTGCCAGGGTTAGTAGTTAATTGTAATTATCTTTTGGAATACCCCTTTCGGTAGTTTTAAAGAGCAAAGCTGAAACAAAACTCCCACGTTCACTACTGTGTTCATGTTACTGTTTTGCAGGTAGTTACAGAGAAAGGGTATAGAAAAAGTAGTGTCACGAGAGCTAAATTTGCTCTTGCATTATATGTAAGAGAAAATAGGAGACGTTTCATTGATTCCGTTTCCAATCGAGTCCTGCAGTTGCGAAGTTTAAGTGAAATAACAAATATTCATTTATTTTTAACATTAATGCCACATTAACTGGGTATCTGATAGTCGTGTCACTGGACCCCCATTCTCATTGTTGTGGCTGTCGTAGCGAGTTCGCGTTGCGGGTCCCACGTGTCGTATTAGTTGGATTGAATGCACACACACGGGACAAGTCACCCCACGTTGACCTGTCCGATGACGATGTTTCTTTTTGCCGGCGGGTGAACGAGTCGGGGGGTGTGTGTTTTTTTTGCCCCCATGTAACTGGGTCAATTTAAACAGTGTTGTAAAGGATTGAGGCTCCTCCCCCAGCTACGGCCACCTGTCATATTGCTTTTGCTGGCAGTTTCGTGGTTTTCATGCGAGGCTCCCATGGAAAAGCTTTGTGGGCGTGGTGGTAAACACACACAGCCTGGTTTTCCCGAGTCCTTTGCGTGCGCATTTCCGCTTTGGCAGCTCGAAATTTATTCGATCAACAAGTTTCGTTTGTCATTTTACGCTTCGTCTCGCTCTATCTGCGAGAAAAAAAAAACAAAATAATAACAAAAGCCACGGCCAAATGGAGCTGATGGCAGAGCAATGTACAGCACAAAAAGGCCAACTGCGAGTTAATAGGTGTTCCCCACTTGTGTCCCATCGATAATTCAGGATATCTGGCGCTTTAAACCCGATTCTGATAGACAATGACAAGGCCATATGCGGAAATCTCTCTCGCTCAGTGAGTGTGGGTCTCACGGAATATTTATAGCGGATTTATTAATACATTAACGCGGCGGCCCACTGGAGCAACTCATGCGTGAGCAAGTCAATCAGCCGAGCAGATAGAATTGTGTAACCCGATAACCAACGAGCCTGGCTCACTGAAAATCCCCTATGAACAGCATTTCGCAGCAATAATGAGTAAACAATGTGTTCCCTCTTTCTCCCGCAGACATACCCGACATTCCCGACGACATCAAGCATCTGCAGAGCTTGCAGGTGGCTGACTTCAGCTCGAACCCGATACCCAAGCTGCCCTCGGGCTTCTCCCAGCTGAAGAACCTGACCGTCCTGGGCCTCAACGACATGTCGCTCACCACACTGCCGGCGGACTTTGGCAGCCTCACGCAGCTCGAGTCTTTGGAGCTGCGCGAGAATCTGCTCAAGCATCTACCGGAGACGATAAGCCAGCTGACGAAGCTGAAGCGCTTGGACTTGGGCGACAATGAGATCGAGGACCTGCCTCCTTACCTGGGCTACCTGCCGGGCTTGCACGAGCTCTGGCTGGATCACAACCAGTTGCAGCGTCTGCCGCCGGAGCTGGGGCTGTTGACCAAACTGACCTACCTCGATGTGTCCGAGAATCGGCTGGAGGAGCTGCCCAGCGAGATTAGCGGGTTGGTTAGCCTCACGGATCTGGATCTGGCGCAGAATCTGCTGGAGAGTCTGCCCGATGGCATTGCCAAGCTGAGCCGGCTGACCATCCTGAAGCTGGACCAGAATCGTTTGCAACGGTTGAACGATACGCTCGGAAAGTGAGTTTCTTATCTTATCTTCGTTAATGTACCATATTTGCAAAAAGCCAAAAAACGTGATAAGAAAATTCTATTCATATTATTAAAATTCCTTCTTTGTAGCTGCGAGAACATGCAGGAGCTGATACTCACAGAGAACTTCCTGTCCGAGCTGCCAGCCTCCATTGGGCAGATGTCTAAGCTGAGCAATCTGAACGTGGATCGCAATGCCCTGGAGTACCTGCCCCTGGAGATTGGTCAGTGCGCCAATCTGGGCGTGCTCAGTCTGCGAGACAACAAGCTGAAGAAGCTGCCCCCAGAGCTGGGCAACTGCACCGTTCTCCACGTGCTCGACGTGAGCGGGAATCAGCTGCTGTATCTGCCCTACTCTCTGGTGAATCTGCAGCTGAAGGCCGTGTGGTTGTCGGAGAATCAGTCGCAGCCGCTGCTTACCTTCCAGCCCGATGTGGATGTGGAGACGGGGGAGCAGGTGCTGTCCTGTTACCTGCTGCCCCAGCAGGAATACCAGCCCATTACCCCAGGTGAGTGTGGATGAGTCAGCGGAGTCAGTCAGGGGTTTAGCCCAGTGGTTAAAGGTTGCTCCACAGTTGGCGCTGATTGCTCGCTGGGGCGAGCCGAATTTGGCCAGTTATGCGGCCTTATCTGCACCTGACATAGATTCCACCAGCCCTCCTCCTCCTCCTTGTCCTATCGTTGTGCAATATCTTCAATCTATGCTCGCATTTCCGCGATAAGATAAGCCGCCTGAGTGAGCCAAGTGAGCAAACATCGCCAACAAGCGAGCAGCTATCAGAGTTTTGTTTTCACTATCTTTGGGTGGAAAAAGTATACAGAAAACTGGCAAGATTTTCCAATTATATTCAATGTTTTCTCCTCCAAGCAAGTTTCCACCTATTAAATGTGACTAAAGCTATATTTTGCTTCGGCAAGGGCACCGTTTCCAATACTGATTTCATACTGATTTCCATTATTTTCTTTGCATTCTGCCACGTCACGCGCTCCTTCGACCATTGCACCCGCCCTTGTCACCCTCTTTTATATGTTCATTCCCATCAAAGACTATCCACCCATGACGCTTTATAGATCGAGTGAAAAATTCGATTCGACGGAATTCTTCAGTTATCAGCAGAAAGGTTTGCGTTGAGTATTACCTTCTTTGTCAGTATAAATAACAAAACACACGCCATCCCGCCTTGTACAGCTAAAACAGTTCATATAGTAGAGTTGCTCGAGTTGGTTTCAAGAGCCACTAGTTCTCGCCTGGACTAAGCACTCCCAGATCCCAAAATCATTCAAATTGAATTTGTTTGAGTTTGACTCTACTGTATTGGCTTGCCGCCGCCTCATAGCATGACCGCCTCAACATTTGCATGTCCGCTTTGTTATGAAGACTATATATTATTAAATACAATGCTTAGAAAAATAAATACAGTATTACATTTTGATAAATAAATATAAACTTAATATACTCCATTAACAAAACAAAAAGAAAACAAAAAGAAAACGTTGACATTTAACCACAAATAGACTCCATTCTACGCTCTCCGTTCTGGAGTTTTTAAAAGATGCTATCATATAGCTTTTTGGTTTGAAAACGCATCTCTTGGCCTGGCCCAAAGCCAGTCAGTTAGACAGCAGCATTGACAATGCCTGTTTTGCTTTTAGTTTGGGTGTTCGAAACGAAAACACTAACCGGTTTACCACAACACCAGCCCGCCAATGACGTCATGACAACAAGTTGTTTTATCTGGGTGTCTTAGGTCTCCGGGCGTTGGCTGGCTGAGAAACATGAATACACTATAACATATACCATACATATTCGTGCAAATGTATTGCGATGGCTGATAAATTGTGGATATGTGTTCGATTTGGCTTGTTTGATTTGATTATGTTATTATTTTGTGTTTATATTCCATTCCCATGCGTGTTTCCCATCGCAGATCAGTGCCGTTTTATGCGTGTTCCCCACCCCACCCACAGAATGGAATAGGGAGCCACTTGGGGAACGGAATGGAATGGCCAGTGATTGGTATCGGGAATCTCATGCCCCCGGATTGAGCGCTTCTAGCTGCCTGTCAGTGGCAACATGCCAGATCAAAGCGGCCCCCAGACGCACAAACGATTTGTTTGTTGCTGGCAGGAAAATGCCAAGATCCATTTCCATTCATCTTCCATGCTGTATTAAGCCTGCCGCGCACATATTACTCCCATTAGGGGCACTTGAGTGATGTCAACGCTTGTGACGTCATAATGGGGAAGGGGCGTGACAGCAGCAGTTTGAAAGTGGGGCAAGATCGCCAAGCGTTGTAATTAGGTGTATGACGATGCTTTGGGTTAATAATATTAATCGCCTGGCTCGCTTCGATGTTGTGTGTACGTGTGTGTGTACCAAAACTAACGGTTGATTAATGGCCTGTCCCAGGGGGCTACAGTGGAGCCTGGTTCACAAACGATTCGAAGAATTCAGTTGGAGTTAGTTTAGTTGAAGTCCTTGTTAGTTCGAGTCACTGGTCATCGAGAGTAAGAGGCTTTTCTGGGTAAGACTTTTCTCCAGATGTTGTTATAACGATTTTAACTTAGTTTTCTTCTTAAAATAAATCGTTCGGCTTTGTTGCCTTATACTAGATTCATGATTAATCAGCTTAACGTCATGCAAATTATAGAGAAATGTTTATGAAGCATTCAAATGGAAAATAAATGAATGGCTAATCCAAAAAAGTAGTCATAAAGAGCTAGATAGAAAGATTTAGTTTACATTTGGATCAATATTAAAAAGCTATTAAATAGCATGTTTCTAAATACATCGGCTATATCCTATAGTTTAGGCTTGATACTTACTTTTTATGTTTATGTTTGTTTTTAGTTTGCTCCTCTCAAAAAATCCCTATTTTATTGTTCTAGTTATAGATGGTAAGGTTTTCATAATGTCCACATAGTTTTTAGATTAAGCAATATGCAAATAAGTTGGTAGTTTCTTTTTTTCGACTCTCAAGTCCTTTTCCTTGGTCTCCACTGTGTGACATTCGCTGATTGAGTGAGTGCCCGCCGCCTGATACAACCTGTATTTGTCGTTGCTGAAGATGATGATGTTGCTGCCATTGTGGCTGCTGCTCTATTCGTAGTTCTGTATATCGAAATGAATGTATAAGTAGATATATATTGTAACTGTTATTTGGCTTCCAAACTCGTTTTGGCCTCTTGGATTTGCCTATAAATAGATTATATCATCAGTCCATTTGGAGAACCAACTGCGACGTGTTTGAGTTATCATTTCGCAACCGATCAATGGTCAATGACGGATTAAGTGTACACAAAGCACACATAGCTCAGCCAATTTATACGAATGTGTGAATAGTTTCAAGATCAAATAGCTACGGGGCCCGGGCCTGCTCATTGTTTCGTCTCCATAATATTTTAGAGCCATGTAAGCAGCGTTCAAATTATCCAATTAAAGCCAAAGTCACGGGGCAGAGAGCGCCAAGAAAACAAGAGGAAATAAATTTGACAGCACCCCACGACTTGGCTGCGTTGTTATTATTATTTTTACAAGTCGTCCGGCCGCCAGTTTATTCCATTTGCATAAATCTTCATCTCGGCTGACCCCGGGCGAATGCCTAGAGTTTCCTAGATCTCGGAGACGCCCCGCTGGCCCTGGGGGGCTTAAATCGGTAACGATTGTAAGTTACGACTGTTCTGCGCCGGACATTCGGTAATTGTGGATGCAGCTACTTGGGGCACTTCCTCCCGGCGATTTGCATTTGTTTATTGCTGTAACTGCCACCCATCAGCACCTCCTGCAATTGCTGCGTAGATAGATTGATTGGCCAGGGGATGGGCAGGGGATCCAAATCCAAATCTGTGCCCACTGATTGCCCCCACATGCTGCAACTTTTATGTTGTTTACACGCGCGGTGCGAAATATTTACGGGCCTCGCACACACTTCTCATAAGCGGCTGATGGATTAGCAAGTGGACCACACCGCCAGGCCCAGCAGACCTGGCCAGAATGTTTACGGGACGGCGCCCAAAAATAGTGGTTCGCTTTCGGGGCTTTTAATAGGCGGTTTATTTATTGATTTTTGCAAAAACCGAAGCGAAACCGTAGACCATTAGGCATTTTGAATATAAATCTGTGTTTGTATATAATAAATAGCCTTGTTTACATACATATATCTCATATATTGTAGTAGTAAGTGTTTGTGCTGAGCATGAGCATGCAGTTCCTGACAACTGAGACCATTTCAAAGCTATCTACCATATCCTCTCTCCTTTCGATATCTTTGCTAATGGAATCCCGTTTGACTTTAACCCGAAAATAGCCCGCGATCTGGAGTCTGATTCGGAGCCGTTTGAGGAGCGCGAGCCTTCTCGCACCGTGGTCAAGTTCTCGGAGGATGCCAGCCAGGAGAAGGACACGCCATTCGTGCGCCAGAATACGCCGCATCCCAAGGATCTCAAGGCCAAGGCCCAGAAGCTGAAGGTGGAGCGCAGCCGGCACGAGGAGCACGCCAACCTGGTGGCTTTGCCGGAGGAGGTGAGTGGAGGCGATCCCAATGCCATGCTTCTTCTGTGTTTCCATCGCTAGGTGAAGGTGGTGGTGAATGTGGAGTGGAAGCCACTCCTATGAAAATATATATATATATATACGCTTGCCTTGATATGTCTTTTGTGCTTTTTTGGCTCAATACTAATCCTAGAGTTAAGCAATCTTGACGTCTTGGCGGCATGAGAGTTTTATCAAGTAGAGCAGCTCTAACTGGGAAAGGGTTCTATATTATTAATGAACAGGAAACGCATTGATTTTGGTAGTTTAAGGGGCTGAATATTTAGGATTTTCGGAAATATTAAAAATACTCTATATTTTAAGCTAGCTTTTTTACTTCATTTTTTTTTATTTAATTTAATTAAATTAAAAAAATATATGTATTTGAAATGATATGGACATGACATCTTGCATGATTTTACTTACATTTCTGGTAAAAGAGACAAGCAATTAAGTCAAAGATACAAATTTGTATCTTTTGTAAAATGTAATAAATCTGTGAAATACTTTAAAATTTCCCTATTTCTCCCTAGAACGGAACCAGAATAGCCGAGGCACCAACCGAAACACGAACTCTGGTGAACAATCACCAACAGCAGGCTCAGCCAGTACAGCAACCAGTTGTTGGTGTAAACTCTAAGCAGCCAGCGGTGTTGGGTGTTGTTACACCAACGACAACGACAGCAGCTCCAGCAACCATACAGGGTGCTTCGGAGGCGGCATCCAACAACGTAAAGGCGGCCACAGCAGCGGTTGTTGCTGAACTAACAGCCGCTGTGGCGACTACTTCCGCCGCCGAAGAGACTCAGGATGATGACGAGCAGGAAGATGAGTTTGTAAGTTACCAAATTACGGATTATTAAAGCTTATTATTCAATTAATATCCTTACATTTGACAGGAATCCGATCGCCGCGTGGGCTTTCAGGTAGAGGGCGAGGACGATGACTTCTACAAGCGGCCACCCAAATTGCACAGAAGGTAAGCCCAATTAATCAACTATTTAGGTCCTAGCAGAGGCTAATGCTCGATCCTAATCGCCATCAGGGACACTCCGCATCATCTGAAGAACAAGCGTGTGCAGCATTTAACCGACAAACAGGCCAGCGAGATTCTGGCCAACGCTCTGGCCTCCCAGGAGCGCAACGATGCCACGCCGCAGCACTCGCTTTCCGGCAAAGTGCAGTCGCCCATCGAGGAGGAGGAGCAGCTGGAACTGGAGCGAGAGCAGGACCAACAGAAGCAGCATCCCTTTGACGCATCGCTCTCGCCCATTCCAGCCGGCAAAGCGGAAGCCGGCACTGAGCAAGGTAAATACACGCAAAATTGTTTCAATTAACTAAATTTATATTTGCTGCATCTCTGTGACCTCTGTCGTGGCAATAGCCAGAGTGGGTGCAGCATCATGGCCGCCCGCCTGCATTGATGGGAAATCGATAGTAATTTTCACTCATTTGGCTGGGCTGACCTGTAAGGGCAGACACTGAAGTGGAAATTTAATTGGCTTCTTCGCCCGTCCGCCTAGCCCATTGGCTGCAAAGTGAAACCACAAAGAGCCCTGGCCGAGACCACCCATGACCCCTTTTAATTGTTGCTGCTCTCCGCACGCCATCTATGCATAAATACATACATTCGAGTGTTTTTTGGGTCTAGGCAGCACTGAGCTGCTCACTTCCGATATAATTATATCAACAAATAACAAAAAAGGTTGAGAAAAAACCAAATAGAGATTAACAGACAAAGGTAGAGAAGAGATAGGAGATAGTGTTGTTTGAAAAATAGATAAATCGACAGCAAAAAGTACGAAATTTTCATAGCTGATTTACACCGCAGTTTTATTAATACTTTATATGTAACAAAAGATTTCATTTAAGATTTAAGGGCTTGACTCTTAAGATCTATGTATATATGAAAAATCTAATTATCCACACGTGAGGGTTAGAACAATTATGCAAACATAGAAAACACTAATAACGAGACTTAAAAATCGACATAAAAGTGGGCAGCACTGCTCTGTGATTACGCCAGCGGAATACAGGTGTAGAAACCGCGCTGAGCTTGTGAAACACACACGCAACAGGCGTACAAACTTGGCCTATAAATAGGTAATGCACGTATAGTGGTGTCCGCTTATCAGCCAGCGATATCTGCCCGCTGGGCTTGCAAAAGCTGATAAAAACGAGCGAGCAGAGACCACCGATAGTGGTGGTGGTGAAGATTCAGTGCCAACCTCACTCAAAAGAGGGGCAAGCAAGCGAAGAGCGCAGAACGAGAGACGTGCAAATGAAACTGAAATGAGGTGGAGCCTCATTAGAGCTACCTGGCAGCGGAAGCGGGAGAGTGAGAGTGCCCGAGAGCGGGAGCGAGTGCAATTGCCAGACTTGGCGGCCGGGTCTCGCCGCCTGGCCCACTCGGCGCCTGCTTTAGTCATTCTTCAGTTACGCTTGCGTTTTGTCAACGTCGCGAGAGACGCGCAACAGCATTCGTCACCGTACTACTTGCTTATTTATTATCGCCCACCTTTTCCTTTATTGGCATTCAAAACAGAGAGCGAACTCCCAATATCGTTTCGGCAGAGGCTGTGGAAAAAACATCTCATCGTTAATACTTTTTCTCGGAGTAGAGTGTGAAATGTTTTTTCATTTGCTTGTTTGTTTTATTCTTCTGCCTACGTGTTATTGTTGTCTGTTATCGATTTTAGTCCCTGTTGTCTGTCATAATGCCTTAACGGGTGTGGAGGCAGGTGGCAGCGGGTCAGTCGTCTGGAAAGTTTCTCACATTGCGCATACGCAGCGTATGGCCCTGGAGCCCATAATTGAGCTTCAGCTGCAGTTCTCTATTCTGTCAAAGCCTCAGGCGACTCAAGGTTGAGCCTGGGCCCAGAGGAAGGCGCGCGAGAGGCAGGCGGAGATGGAGGCCCCTAGGCTTCCCTATTTGCATTTCGGCTGCATGTGCATATACCCCCGAAAATGAGCTACTTGAAAGTAAATTTAGTCTTGTTTATATAGCCAAGCATTGCCGGGTTCTGTTGGATATTTGCAGATGGCAAACAGGAAAAGTGCTTCGCTTCGGCTTGCCTCGGTACGGTTGTGTGCATATCCGGTTACCCGGCACTTCCTTGGCCTTTGCTTGGATTTTTCTGGGTCTGGTTAGATATTGCCAACGCTTCGGCAATACAATCAACATTTGCGCAATTCCTTTGACATTCCTCGCACTTTTTGTAGCATTCCTTGCTGCATCTGATGCATATTTCCTTCAGAGCTCGCTCTTAAAGTAGTCGGAACTGAAAAGATTCCGATACCGACTCCGAGTCGACCAATGAATGTTGGCCAATAAATAAACCGTTGATAAGCTCAAGGCAGTGGCATTCATTATTTATGTATTGTATCGTTGATTGCATGGGATTCTTATTGAATTTTCGCCCGTCCGTATGTTGCGTGTGTGTTTGATTCCCACGAATGTGTGAGTGGTGTGCGTTGTGTGTGCTGTATGATTGTTGTTTGCCGGCTTGTTTGCTCGATGCGCCCTTTCATCACTCACTGCTGTTGTTGCTGCAACGGAGTTTGCATTATTATTTGCTGTTCTCTTGCAGCTCGCAGCCCTTGTGCAAACAGCAATTTAAACTATTTGCAGTCGGCAGTCGGCATTCTTTCTATCATCAAACAAACACGATTTTGGCTGGCCAAATGTTTAAGTTTTCGCTCTGGAATAACCCTGAACCATGGCCCGCCCTTGTGCTTTTCACAGTTGCATGCTAAGTTTATCGCCTAAAACCGCGTCACTCTCCGGCCTCCCCCTCGCTCACTCGTGACAGTTTTCCCCCATAACCCATGGTCTCTCGTACCCATCCCCATCTTCGCGAGAAAACAAACAAAAATGCAATAAACGCCAGCTGCAGCTGCACCGAGGAGAGCGGGCGAGCGAGCGAGGCTTGGGTCAAAGAATTTCACTGCGTATTTTCCAATATTTCCGTTGTCGCCGCCACTGCCACTGCCGACGCCATGTTGATAGCATGGAAATGTGGAAAATTCGAGTAATTGTCGAGGAAAACGGTGGCAGCAGCAAACACTCTGATGCGGGGGAATGCGACCTGAATTGTTGCCACCGACTTGCTGGCTGGCTTTTAATGCAATCAAAATGAACATGGCGCGCGGTTTTCATTACCAAAACGTTGTTGTTCCACTACCATGATATCACCGTTCGTTTTGGTATAAACTGATTAATCACCTATGCGGGGTCCCACTTGGTTTTCACTGATATGCGCAATGTAGGAAATAACGCATACGACAGGTGGCCCAAGGTCATTACCTACCACTTGACTTCGCTGCTGGACTGGACTGAACTGGTCCCTCTCCCGTGTAATGTTTCCAAAATTCGTAAAATTTCGTAATGATTCACAGTTTTCCCTCCTCCCTACTGTCTTATCGCCAGTTTGTTTTACTACGTTCGCTGCGTTATTTTTCCCCTCCTTGTTTTGGGCCTTATCACATTCGGCTTAGGCATTCCAAAAGTTCGATTAGATAGCAGTGTTGTGTTGTGAACGTCACCCCTTTCCTGCCAGAATCTCCGAGAGAAGCTACCCCCACCACTGTCACTTCCCATGGCAGAGAGCTTAGTGCGCCGTTGTTGTTTGGAACATTTCATGGGTTTTTATGCTTTCGCATAAAAAACTTTGTTCATTAATTTTTGTCGCCACATTTAAGCGGCCATCGTTGCTCGGTCGGTTTTGTTGATTTCCAAAGCTTAACACTTGCAATTTGTCAGCAGCGGCAGGCAGCAGCATCGCTACCCGCCGTTTAACCTGGGGAGCAATTAATCACGGAGCCTGCCAGTTTTTCCATAACTGTCGCATATTTTAAACTCTACCAAAACAAAAAAGGGTGTGCAGCTCACGTGACATTGCAGGAAGGGGCTTTCGTTGGATTTAAGCTTTAATACTTGATCTCTGGCCATTGATAATGTCGGGGTAATTAAAATCGATTGAACACTGTTCGTTATTCGTTGGGAAACCGAAGAAATTCGCATGCATGGGAAAGAGTGCTGGCCCCAAAGTTTTTCACTTGTCATAACGAATGTCCCTAAAAGCTGCAGGAGAACTTGGCCACAATTGGGTAGGGGAAAACCATCCGAAAGAATGAAATATGATTTTCTGCCCTTGGCACGTGTCCATCCTGTGGGCTAATTTTCCCCCCTGCAGGTCATTTACATATAAATGACAAAAAAGAAAACAAAAAGTAAGCTAGCGGCAACTGTCTGGGCATTGATTTGGAATTTGGCATTTGTCAGCTTCGGATCCCGGAGATGTAGCAACGGATCCGAACCTTATGTGAATGCGAATGCTAATGCATTCGTGGAACCATCATTTCGAATTGCCACCTCCGTTTTACGAGGGGCCCTTTGACCCAGTATTTCGGTGTATTTAAATTTTTATATGTTTATGCTTATGTTTATGCCATTTATTTTACGGTGAGGACAACAACGATGGCCTTATTTCGGGCTCACCTCATTGAGCTGTTCGCGTTTCCCCGTGATGTCATCGTAAAATGCTTAAATGCCCGCTTAAGTGGGTGCAAGTTTGCCCTGGCAATCAGTGAAATAATACAGATAACAAAAATATGGAGGGGAACAAATGACTTTATGCGATATTCCTGCAGTTTGTCGAAAATATTGCCTACATTCCGGAGCAGGCAAACCGGAATAAAAACACAAGCTCACGCAGGGAGCCACAGCACGTGTCATTCGGAAAAAATCTTATTTTGTTTTATGGCCTTGTCTCCGTTCTCCCCTCCCAAAATATGGCCTCATTCCGGCTTGCATGTGTGTGTGGGCGAAGGAATACCCATAAAAATGTCTTTCGTTTAGACATTTGTCCAACAATCGAGAGAATCAAACTGTTTGCACTTGAAACATTTAACCAGAACAACACCTGGGTGAGAGAAGACAAGACTAACTTGAGGCCAACTTGGTTGGCACTTTAAGCAACCAAAAGCAATTCAAATTTGTGAATACCTCACTCAACTTAGCAAACTCAATAATGGCACATCGAGTGAATGCCAATGTCGGGTCTGCGACTGAAATCCTGCAATATTAATGTTGACTTGAGGGGCAGGCGGCGAGTCTGAGAGGAGCCAGGGATTCGCTCTGTCTTTTCTTCATTTATGCCTTGATTAACATGAAGTCTCTGCTCGCATACAATTACAAAGTGAAATTGTCTCGAGAGCGGCTTCTTCTCTCTTCTCCCTTCCCCAATCCCTGCCAGTCTTGAAAACAAAATCATTTTGTTGGCCGAAGTGCCGACGGATTTATTGAGTGCAAATCAGCAATAGCGAAAATGAAAGCAATAAATGTGCTTCTCTGGCTGCTGCTGGTACTCATCTCCTCTTTGTGTGCCACCTGCTCCTTCTCCTCTCGGCACCTGAGGGATGTCTGGGAGAGTTTTGCTCTGCCAAGCGACCCTGGCTGGCAGACTGTCTGTTTATTTATTTAATAATTATACAAACTCTGCCGGGAGATGTTTCGGTAGGATGGTGGGGGTATCTGCGCCAAGGTCGTTGCCTTAATGCCTGATTTTAGTCAGGGGAATGTGGCTTTCGCAACGGTTCATTGAATGCCGTTTATGGGCAACTGCCAGATGCTCCTGCTGCCGCTTGTGGCCAACTTTGGGTCATTCAATTTGAATGTCATTAAAGCGAAATTTATGCTGAGCACAAGTACAGGTCTTTTTTGAAAATCTCCTTCGCCTCCGGTTTAAAATTTCATTAAATCAAGCAATCAAAAATTGTAATAGTATAATTCCTCTGATGATATTGCATTGATGGGGTTTTCCAGTCCAATGAACTAAGGCTTTGTCTAGAGGAAGAACCCACATCCCGAATCGATGCGCTTCTGCAGGCAGGCAGGCAGGCAAAGTTGGCTCTTCGCATATTAAAAAGTGCAGTCAAATAAAAAATAGGTTACCCCACACGCTCACACACTGGGTGTCTGGACAGGACAAGATGCCTGGCTGCTGCTGCCGCCTATATTAAAAAGTGCACTCAAATAAATAAACACGACAAACAAATCGAGTTCGAGCCATGTTCAATGTCAAAATCAAAGTCAAGGAGGGTAACAACACCCTGCCACGCAATGGCCAGCGCAGCAATGGCAACTTCAACTACTCGGGCCGTAACAGTCCCGCCATGAGCAGCCTGCGCAGCTCACTGGCCTCCTCCAACAGAAGTCCCAGTGGCTCCTTGCAGCGCAAGGGCAAAAGGGTGCGCATAGTGACCAGCTATGATCCGGTGGATCGGGACTATGAGAGGCAGAGGCAGCACTATGGTAAAGTGCAGGGGAATGGTTTATGAATCTTTATTAAAACACCATTTTAAATAACTATTTCTTACCTTTTCCAGACAATTTGGACGGCGTCACGGAACTTCGCTTAGAGCAGTACGAAATCCACATAGAACGCACTGCAGCTGGTCTGGGCCTAAGTATTGCCGGTGGAAAGGGCTCAACTCCATTCAAGGGCGACGATGACGGCATCTTCATATCCAGGGTTACCGAAGCCGGACCCGCTGATCTGGCCGGCTTGAAGGTGGGCGACAAGGTGATCAAGGTCAATGGCATAGTCGTGGTCGATGCGGATCATTATCAGGCTGTCCAAGTACTAAAAGCCTGCGGTGCCGTCCTGGTACTGGTGGTGCAGCGTGAGGTGACGCGGCTGATTGGACATCCCGTGTTCAGCGAGGATGGCAGTGTGTCGCAAATATCGGTGGAGACGCGACCACTGGTGGCGGAGGAACGCTTCAACCCAGCACCCGTTGAGCTACAGCAGCCACAATATATTCCGCAGCAGCTGCAGCAACAGCCACAACCTATTCCACAGCAGCTGCAGCAGCAGGTGGCACCTACGCATAGCTACTCGGGCAACGTGTTCGCCACACCCACGGCCAACCAGATTGCAGAGCCTGCGGCAGCAGCGCCCAATGGTTTGCTGCTGAATGGCAAGGTGGGTAACCCCAATCCAGCAATGACATTTCACTCGGAACGTGTTTGATTGATTTCTGGTTTTCCCATTTGCGGTTTTGCAGGAGGCGCCGCTGAGCTTCATCCAGCTGCACACGACGCTCATCCGCGATCAGATTGGCCAGGGCCTGGGCTTCAGCATTGCGGGCGGCAAGGGCTCGCCGCCTTTCAAGGACGACTGCGATGGCATTTTCATATCGCGCATCACAGAGGGCGGCCTGGCCCATCGCGATGGCAAAATCATGGTGGGCGACAGGGTCATGGCGGTGAGTAGTGGAACGGGCTTGGGGGGATGAAGGTCGGTGGCTAATGGCATTTCGTTGTACAGATTAACGGCAACGATATGACGGAAGCGCATCATGACGCCGCTGTGGCCTGTCTGACTGAACCGCAGCGCTTTGTGCGCCTGGTGCTGCAGCGGGAGTACCGCGGCCCCCTGGAGCCGCCCACGAGTCCGCGTAGCCCAGCAGTGCTCAATTCGTTGAGTCCCTCTGGATATCTGGCCAACAGACCAGGTGGGTATAGAGGAACAGAAGCAGAGCTTGTTTCATACTTATGTATTGTTTATTTTTATAAATTTTTAAAGTTTTAACACGATTTTAGTGAGTTTAAATTTCCCTGAATAACTAAAGGTTTCTCCTTTTCATTTACCAAAGCTAACTTCGGCCGAACAGTAACCGAGTATGTCGAGCAGCCCTACAAGTACAATACCCTGGCTACCAGCACTGCCACAACCACTGCACCCACTGCTGTTGCGCCGGCTAGCATTGGCAACAACAACAATAACAACACGCTGCCCAGCAGCAAAACAAACGGATTCCCAGCTGCTGCCACGATAGACAAAGCCACCGGGCAGCCGGTGCCCGCTCCAAGACGCACCAACTCTGTGCCCATGGGCGAGGGTAGCGATGCAGCGGCCTCCACGACCAGCGGTGACTCGGGCGAGGCTCAGGTAAGGCCAAGTGGGCTTCTCCTACCCGGTAGTTAGTTAGTCTAGACTTATAGCCAGTTTGCACGTCATTTTAATGTTGCCCATAAGCTCGTTACTCCTTACCTTTTTGTTTTGTTTGTTACGATCATGATCAGCCGATAAGTTTTCAAAATGTACATGCTTGCGCTGTATGTCTTTCCAACTTTCCCCATCAGGTCAGTAGGTAAGTAACCAAATTTAATTTTAAATTTTAAGTGAAACTGCAGCGCAAGTTGTCCAAGCAAATTGTTGTTGATATTTGGCGCCCAACAAAAATACGAAAAACGAAAACATAAACACACTTAATAGCTGTAAGATACCTAATATGTGCTAATCCATATCTCCGCCAGATTATCGACTACCCATAACCCTAGCTGCTAGAACTATATACTATAAACATAGCTCATCTACTCGTATGTATAACGAAATTGTTTGTGTTTGTTTTGCATGTGCCCTGTGCGCCTTGTTCGTCCCTCTCCCTAAATGCCACAGTCATTATTCTACAATTCATGAGTCTTCAAGCAATATATTTATTCGATAGAGTCTAAGTTTGCACTGAGATCCATGTCCCAGCTTTCGAGCACCCATCAAGGATGATTTAGGCCAGCGTCCCAGCAGGATTGTACATAAATTTTAAAGATTTTAGCTTAATCATAGATTTAACAATAGCTTTGCATTTAGCGCCTCAAAAGTGTAACCAAAATTTACAAAAACCAACATATTTTTGTTTTTCTTTTCTCTCTGAACCACTCAACCATCTCCCCCAAAATCAAAACTTGCTTTAAACCGATCTTTCCGAACAAACAAACTTTGCTAAAACCAAAAACCACAACGTAACCACGTAAACCGCCGCACCATGAGCAGCCCTCCTCGTTGCGCCCGCTGACCAGCGACGATTTTCAGGCGATGATTCCGGCCCACTTCCTCAGCGGCGGCAGTCAGCATCAGGTGCACGTGGCCCGGCCCAACGAGGTGGGCGTGAGCGCCGTCACGGTGAATGTGAATAAGCCGCAGCCGGATCTGCCCATGTTCCCGGCGGCCCCCACCGAACTTGGCCGTGTCACCGAGACGATCACCAAGTCCACGTTCACGGAGACGGTGATGACGCGCATCACCGACAATCAGTTGGCGGAGCCCCTAATCAGTGAGGTGACTATCTCGACATCACGCATACACTAAGAGCCAGAGTCCCAGAGTTATCGAATCGTTCTGTAAAAAGCCAAGGCACAGACAAGCCCGGACACTTAAAAAGAAACAAATTCCTACTATTATGTAAAAAATACGATACCCTGTAAATCTGCCAAGGAAATCGAGCTTTTCTCGTCACTCACCAAGCACGCACACCGTACACCGTACACCCCCGATGCACCAACACCAAAATTTTTTAGTTTATACTTTATAATTTTTTTTCTCTATTGGCACTTTAAAAATCATTGGTTGCATTTGCTGAATAAATATTTGGTGCGTTTTGCAAACGATTTGATTTAACTTCTGGTCAGGAGGCCTGACAGAGGCTCCTAGCGATGTGAGAAGGCCGCCGAGTTCTCACCCATGTTTCATGCCGAGCATTATGCAAAACATGCACATTGACAAGAGGTTGTGATGGCTTCGACTAATTGATTAAAAGTTGGGATGGCTTCGGCTTAAATTCGGTTAAGGAGGCGCTGGAAACTGTAGTATTAAACTAAAGACCTTATAGTAAGAAGATGTAGTGTCCAAACATTTGAATTGTTAAATGTTGCGTCTCCCGACATGAGAGCCACTACGCTCTAGAATCTCTCTTTGAGTCTTTTTTAAGAGAACTCATGTTCTTATTTTAAGGTCTTTAATTATGCCCGTGGAAACCTTTCTCTTTCTGTTTTAAGCTAACATCTTAAAAAAGTTCTACTAACACCAGATAAATATATATAACTCCATCTGCCAAAAATCGTTTGGTCTATGTTTCTTTTGCTGATAATTTAACACTTAAAGTAATGGGAATATTATCTTTTAAATGCTTTTTTGCTCCTTGGGAGGGGTAAGGGCCAACACTTGAACATTTAGTGTCCTTTGGTGGTATCTGAAATCTATTCAAGTGACGAGCAAAGCGCTTTCAGAACGCTTTTGCACACTCAGCTCCATAGAGCCACTCAAGTGTCATCGCTGACATGATTCAAATCCCGGCCAGAAATCTCCGAAACTGCTGCAGCAGCATATATATAAATATACATGTATATGTATATATATATAGCAGTAAACCAGCAAGGCTATGCAACATGCAGAGATCCTTAAATAATAAAGTGGGCCAGCAGCAAGGAGTGGAGACCAAAAAAAGATTTAACCCCAAATGACTCAGAGCTCTCCCGACTTGCCTTCCCGTGTGTGTGCAGTGAGGCCTTAAATAAACTTTAAATATTTCTGTTTGCCATCAGAGTTTCTGATTGCGAGTGTAAACACTCTCCGGGGCAATGCTAAATAAAATATTTAATTGTTTTTAATTTGTTTTTCCCCTGTCTGCCTTCGATGGCTTCGAACTTTCGGCAATTGAATTCCTTCAAGATAATTGGTAAAAGTAGTGGCAGCCCAGGTGCATGTGTTTATTTGGCATCTTGACACGAGTTAGCAACTGTCAGTCAGTCAGCTCAGCAGATATAGTTTCTCCTCTCGACTATGAACATATAAGGCAGAAGCAGAAGCATTATGCTTTGATGTTGGCCACAAGCACCACAGGAGCTTTGTTAAAATCTCTGCGAAAGTGCCCGAAGAACAAGAATGTTCTGGTTAAAAGTTTCCCCCTCCTGCCTGGTGGTTTACCTAAAATTAATTTATTCATAAGAAAAGGCACAAAAGTGATTAATTATTTATTGAATGTATCACCCCCTCTGTCTTGGTATTTGATGTTTAAGGAATGCTCAACTTAATTGCATGGCTTGGTACGGTTTTGGTTATGTGTGAATGTTAATGTATATGTAAATGTATATGTAAATATAAATATCACCAACAATTTTGCACCTGAGCACACTTCATCCATGGATCACTCACCTCACACGACGGCAGTCTCTCAGTAGGATACCTAGAGCTTAGGCCCCATTGAGTGTGTTAATTTTGTGATGTGCTAACACGATTTCTTCGCTCCCCTCTGCAGGAGGTTGTGCTGCCCAAGAACCAGGGCTCCCTGGGCTTCAGCATCATCGGCGGCACGGATCATTCCTGCGTGCCCTTTGGCACTCGAGAGCCTGGCATTTTCATATCGCATGTAAGTATGGGTTAGCTTCGACTGGGAAAGCTGGAAAAACTTTTCGAATTAAAACACTCGAGTGGCCGATGCAAATGAGCTGCTGCACAATTGTGCAGAATGCAGTGGCTCGGCCGGCGGCTTCATTATAAGCCAGCTGCAGGCTGCCAACTTGAAACTTTCAAGTTTTTGCCAGGCTTCATTCATAATCCCTGAGCCACGAGTATAACAATTACCCTTGGGGATGCTCCTTCCCCTTTATGCTTTCAGATTGTGCCCGGCGGGATTGCCTCGAAGTGCGGCAAGCTGCGCATGGGAGATCGCATACTGAAAGTCAACGATGCGGATGTGTCCAAAGCCACGCACCAGGATGCCGTGCTGGAGCTCCTAAAGCCGGGTGACGAGATAAAGCTGACCATTCAACACGATCCCCTACCGCCAGGTTTCCAGGTGAGTTAACGCCCCCGTCTTACACCTGATTAAGTGCGCCTGTAAATATGTATATACGCTTTCGATCCACTTCTGATTCCTCTCTGTATAATCTTTGTACACTCTGCCACTGCTCACAAATTCGATACGCACAGAGCATAGAAGTAGTTTATGTAACAACAGAGGTAAGCTCCTCTCGTCCCTTCGCAGAGGAAATATTCCAATTAGTCAAATGCTTCCACAGTTTATGTTTCCCTAGAGTTTCTCCTGCCTTTGTTCAGCTGCAATCCAGATTGTTATTTGCCAGCTCTTGAGCCAGTCCTCGCTAATTTCCCCCTCTCCCTTGTTCTCTCTCCTCTTTGTTAATTGCAAATCGCAGGAAGTGCTCCTCAGCAAGGCGGAGGGCGAACGTCTGGGCATGCATATCAAGGGCGGTCTGAATGGGCAGCGCGGTAATCCAGCCGATCCCTCCGACGAGGGTGTGTTCGTGTCCAAAATCAACTCGGTTGGAGCGGCCAGACGGGACGGAAGGCTTAAGGTAAGGCACTGTCTAAGGAGTTTGTCTGACGGGGATTGAACTCTACCGAAACTGAACTTTTTTCCTGCGTACAGGTGGGCATGCGTCTCCTCGAGGTCAATGGACACTCGCTGCTGGGCGCCTCACACCAGGATGCGGTCAGTGTGCTCCGCAACGCCGGCAACGAGATCCAATTGGTGGTCTGCAAAGGCTACGACAAGTCCAATTTAATTCATTCCATTGGCCAGGCCGGCGGCATGAGCACTGGCTTTAACTCGTCTGCATCTTGCAGCGGTGGCAGTCGCCAAGGTAAGGTAATCCCCAGCTTAGCGCCCGTCCGTCTTTGACGTTGTTCCTTTGCCCCACCCTAGGTTCGCGTGCTTCGGAGACCGGGTCGGAGCTGAGCCAGAGTCAGAGTATATCCAGTCTGGACCACGACGAAGAGGAGCGGCTGCGACAGGTGAGTTCAGGATTTAAAGAGACGCACGAACAGGTCTTTAAATTCGCCTGACTTCCCTTCAGGACTTCGATGTTTTCGCCTCACAGAAGCCAGATGCACAGCCAACGAGCCAAACAGGCCTAGCAGCCGCTGCGGCCCTGGTGCACGGCGGAGCTACTTCGCCCACGCCCACGCCGTTGCCCACGCCAATGGCATCCGCTGATTTAGCAGCGCCGGACACGCCAGCCGCACAGACCGTGGCGCTCATTCACGCGGAACAGGCTCAGTCCCAGGCCCACGCCCAGGCCCAGCTGGCGCCGCTGGGTCAGGAAAAGAGCACCCAGGAGAAGGTGAGTGGACGCGGACGGTGCACGACCTTGTGGGCAGTTTGTGTGAATTGTTTCGCTTGCAAATTAGGTGCTGGAAATTGTGCGCGCGGCTGACGCCTTCACGACCGTGCCACCAAAGTCGCCATCGGAGCACCCCGAACAGGACAAGATACAGAAGACGACGACGGTGGTTATATCGAAGCACACGCTCGACACAAACCCAACTACCCCGACGACACCGGCAACCCCGCTACCCATCGGTGCGGCGGCAGAGTCAGCGACCCCGTCGGCATCCGCTCCAGCCCAAGTCTCCATTCCCGCTGTGGCCGTGCAGACGCAAACGAAGGATGGAGAAGACGCCGACGAGCAGGCCCCACAGGTATGTAGCACCTGACTGGATGCACGTCTCCTGTCCTGTCATGGCCTTAACATCTTTGTGTCTGTATCCGTAACTGTGTGTGTACGTACGTCTTTCGATCTCGCATCCGTTTGTGTTCGTCCCCGGGTACTCAGGGTACTGAGGGTACACAACAGATACACCCATGTAACCGCTAACACGAACCGACAGTCGCCACCCCAAAAACCAACTCAAACTCAAACTCAACCCAATCCCAGCGCAATCTCTTAACTTGATTTTTGTTTCGCATTCAGCTTGTTATGTGTTTGTGTAACTTCACTAATGCCTTTGTCCTGTCACTGACATTGCGTGTCCCCGTACGTACGAGTGTGAGTGTATCACAAAATTTTCAAATATAAAATACGAACGAGGCAAAAAAGATGACATACCGAAAATAAAAAAAACCGTACCAGTACCACCCTCTATCATCTCGCATAAAACCACAGACAAAGAGGTCACAAAACTCTTGTGATAAGTCTGACATGTGATGCCAGTTTCCAGTTTGGAAATTTGCAAACAAATCGCGCAGCATGATAGCACCATCAGACCATTAAACCCATCTGAAACTGTAACTAAAACCGAAATAATCATTGCATATACATATACACATATATTCCCCTCGAAACACTTGCTCATTCGTTGTTCATCGATTGCCATAGGTGTTTGCCTTTGTTGCTGCCTTAAAGCGATTTTCTGTTGCATTTGAATTAAAAATGAATCGAGAAAAAAATCATTGCCTATCTTTGTGGGCCGCTGTGCCACTGGGGCGTATGAGTTATGTGTTGTGCATGTGTGTGTCGGGTTGGCTTAGCTTAGAATCGAGCTGCCTTGGTCCGGAGTGTAGCTGCTCCCTCGCATTTATTGATATGGCAGCAGACAATTTATTATTTATTAGCATATTGGCTGCTGGGGCTGCTCCTGGCTGCTGCTCTGAGCCAGGCTCCTTGGCCCGACCATTGTTCTTGCTGAGTTTCATTGTTGTTACTGTTGTCGTTGTTATTTATGCTACTTTCATATTATATTCATTTCAGTTTACGTCTTTACTGTTGCTACCTTTGCCCCTTTTGCGTAGGCGGGCGGCATTGTTATTATTGTTATTGTTAACATTGATGTTGTTGTTGTTGTTTGTTGTTGTGTTTTATATAAGCGGCCGCCTTTGTCGGCTTTAAAGCATGCCCCATTTGAATTCGCATTGAAAGCCACCTACCTGGCATAAGGGGGACTGAAATCAGGCATACACAACATGTACTCACTATATACATAGATGGCACGTATAATAAATGTAAATGTAAATAATTCAAAAACTGCAGAAAGAAACGAAAATTTCCATTAAAACGTCTCTCTTATCTTCTTCTCGTCCTTGTTCTTGTTCTTGTTCTCTCTCATCCCCTAAATTTCCTCAATAATGTGCGCGTTGTTCGTCGCTTTTCAACGAATTTGTTGATTTCCTTCTTTTTATTTTATTTTTTCTCAATCATTCTGCAATCTGTTGGTTTGATTTCCGAATTCCGTATTGTTTTCGGGCCCCCGTTTTCCGATTTCCCACCCGATTTCATTGCAGCTTACTGCTGAGCAGCGCATTGCTTAACAAGCGGATGTTTATCACCATAAGACTGAATATTTAGTTTAAACTGACAGGAATACAGAATACAAGAGCAACAGGACGGGACACGACTGCTGCTCGCTCGAGTGTCCTGCAGGAGTTGAAATTTATACAAAACCTAAGAGGAAGCAAAGCGAGGAGCGTGTTCAAAGGGCCAAGAGTTACTACCAACCGCACTAGGCAGCGTTTACTATCCCCTTCCCCCACTCGAAATTCAATCAAAAACTGAACGCTCTCGACTCGGCAAACGGTTTCAATGTCTCTCACTAGATCTCAGTCCCCCAGTCTCGACAGAACAACAGCAACAAATTCTCAAAAGGAACAACTGAGAACTCTCAGTGCAAGCAAAAAAAAAATAAATAAATAAGGAACGTGTATATGTATTTATCAAGTCGCAGTTGTCGCCATTTTGCGGCAGAAAGTACTCCACTATACATATAGTCTTTCGATGTTTATACTATGTGAAACCGAAACCAAAACTGTTTACTATATGACACTTACACACACCGAGACACACTCACTATATTACTAAATGTGTAACAACGTGTGGCAAGCACACACAAAAGGTCCAATTATGCAACTGAATAATACTCAAGAAGTGAGGAAGTCGAAGAGGAGCCTTGTTATATCACCTTTTGAAAGAGCCAAGCTATTCCTACACTGGGGATACTTTGTTAAAGTATCTACTAAACTGTTACCACAATTGAACTGTTAACTAAATCCACACACCGTATTACCAAGGACCTTGTAAGGCTCGAGATGCGTAACGCTCATACAAATGCAAGTAATCTTTCTGCCAGCGATGCAATTCTTTCTCTTTCTGGTTTTTCAACAGAATTTCAAGAGATTCTAGAGCCAGCTCTAAGGTAAAGAAATCCCCTGGCGTTACGCATCTTAAAGCTTATAGTGTCTTTGTTTATTACCCATTAATTACCTTTAGTAGAATGGTTAGGAGACTTCCATGTCGCGTTTGAGTTTTCCCCTCCTAAGGATAGTTAAATTTAAAGTTAGCTAAATGGAATTCGAAGTGTGCATTTTTGATGTCAATAAATCTTAATGTATTTGTCGTAAAAAAAGAATACCACCAAAAACGGGGCAAACTTTTAATTGCATTTTCGGGGGAAAATTGACTTTCAGGGGAGGCCACTCTTAGTTTTGCTCTTTAGAAGTTTCATTCCGAAAAGTTTCCTTTGATTTCATTATTTTCCTTTGCCATGATGTGACTCGTCTTAATGCGACTCTGTACCCGCTATCTCTCTATATATGTTTTGTATCGCTGCTGTTTCGCCATCATCAAGCACCGTCATAATCGTGTGTCGAGTTCACCAACCCAAAAACCATCAGCGCGCAAATTGGCCAGAAGAGTTGCTGTCGCAGTCACTCACCTCATCATCAAGCAGAAAATCATTGGTAATTGGCTAATGGACGCAGGTTTACAAAAGGAGCACCCAAAAACAAAACAAAATCGTACAACTTTTGTGTGTGTCGTTCGAGTGCACTCACCCTCCTCCGCATCATCAAGAAACCCACCACCGATGCATACTTACTGTTTCACACAGACACCCCAGTCCCAATACTTCAACAATGCCCCCATTCAATCACTCCATACACCAATCACTCATCTCCACTCAAACCATTAACGCTGCACACCGCAATTTGTGTTCCAAGCTTGTGAGCGATGACGTTGCACCCGAAAATCGAAAACAAAAATCAACACCAAAACTAAAACGATTCCATACCGAACTTAATGAGCAATCCACCAACAATTCAAACTCCAATAGCAACGAGGCACCCAGACTCCGGATCGCCTGGCCCCGGGATCTCGCTACTCCTACCAGCAGATGCTGGAGAGCCAGGAGGAAAGCCGAAGCTCGGGAAAATCAACGGCCAACCAGCAGTCGAAGCCCAAAAAGGCAGAGCCCGTGTACATCATAGATGACGATGATGAGGACGACGATGATGAGGCAGACTCGCAGAAGCTAGACGACATTGATGCTATTCAGGAGGAAGACGAGGAAGAGGATACCGAGAGCTCCCCGCCCTTTGATCTGCAATCCCCGCCTTCTTATGCAGACACCGATTCCGATTGCTTTGACCGTCGGCGGGGACGATACACCAGCGACTCCGAGAGTGACTGTCGGCCATACAAGCCCTCGAGATCGGGACGCAGCACCCCGGAATACGGAGGACATCGCAAGTCCGTGAGTTTCGACCTCAGTGGAGATGAGCGTTCCAGATCAGATTACGAGCGATCCCGCTCCCGGACCCCCGACGGCTACACACGCGCCTACGATTCGGAGCAGGACACGCGAGGCAGTGGAAGGAACCGCCTTCCCCGCAAGGGAATCCTACGGGCCACCAGTCCCAGCTCCACTCTCGAGAAACCAGAGCCCATTGTGCCAGCGGTGGCGCGAATCCGCGACGTGGAGTCTCCCAAACTGCAGCGTGTATCGAGAGCCACTTCACCGGATCCTCCTGGGGAATCGGACCGGGAGAATCCCTTCCGACATCCCGCAGACGAGGATGATGAGTATACGCGAATAGCCAAGGCAGTGAGCAAGTCGCCACGCTCACCACGTTCCACCCGGGAGCAGTTCTTCTTTGGCTCCTCGCGATCCAGCGAGGATCTTCTGGAGCAGTCCCAATCGCAGTCTAGTGGCCGCAGCACACCCAACACCGTGATTTCCAAGTCCACCGAAAGCCTGACGGGCGCCCGGCCGAAGGTACCGCCGCCCACGGCGCCGAAGCCGCTGCTCAAGAAGGCGGACCTGGTGCGGAACGTGGCGCTGGAGACTTTCCAGGCCAGCGATGTGGGTCAGGGCGACTTCACGGTTTTCGAGCACGACGCCAGCACGAATACAATCCATCCTGTGGAGGCCAAGCTGCCCGTGAGGGTGGTGACCAAGGCGACGACGAAGCCGCCCAGTCGCCCGAGGGAGTCGCCGCCGCCGCCGCCTGTGAACTATGCCACCCTGCCGAGTAAGGTGCCGGGCACGCCCACTTTGCGGGAGGAGGAGTCGCTGTATATGGAGGCGCTGCCGCCAACACCCTCACAGCTCCGCCCCCATGAGTTTGTGCACGAGAACTCGCCCGACAATATCCTGGTGTCGCCGCAGGAGCACCGCGAGTATCTGCTAAGGGAGAATGAGCTGAGGAACCAGCTGCGGGCGCCCTACGAACCGGCGCCGCCCATTCCGATTGCAAGCAGCGGATATTCGGTAACGAATCCCTTCCTAGATAGTTGCGACACCGACATTGACAGCCTGCCACTGCCACCGCCTCCCAACTACTCACCTCCCGCCCAACAGCAGACGCCAAACAACCACCACCACACACGTCATTTGCATGAGCCTCCGCCTCCGCCTCCTCCGGTGTTTCAGTTCCCGTCACCACTAACCGCTAACGCATCCTCGTCTCCATCTCGTTCTTCCAATGCTGCTGCTGCCGCCACTACTAACCGCTTGATGGACTCCTCGCCGCAACAGCTGCTGGTCGCCGGGTCGCCCACAAATATCTTTCCCACGGCCCAGATACTGCCCGTGCAGTATGCCAGTCTGCCGCAGCCGCAGCAGCCAAACACCCTCACCCTCAAGTCCTCCTCTCCTTCTGGCTCTGGTACCCCTTCCCCTGCCACTGGCCCCTCTCCCGCCACCACTGCCGGGCCCCTTTTTAACCTGGTCCTCCTGCCCGGCGACCAGCTGGGGGGCAACAGCTCCTCGCCGGCCGTGCTCTATCTGCAACCGTCCCAGTTACCGGTGAGTGAATCGAGTGGCAAACCGCGGCGTAGTGTGCCACCTCCGCCTCCTCCTTCCACGACCGTTCCCGCTTCCGTGTCCGTTACCGTTACCTCGCCCACCCCGTCGTACGCGGCTATGAAGTTCCCGACCTTCTCGGAGATACTCAGTCCCGACTCAAATAGCAATTACCAAAACATGACGACGGCGCGCGTTGGCATCTCGAATTCCTCGCTGGCCAACAGCACCAGCTCCTTTTCCGTCAACTCCTCCAGCTCCTCGCTGCTGCTGACCAAGGCCAGTGGAGGTACTGGCAACTCCTCCTCCAGTCACGGCTACTACGAGACGGCCGAGGAGATCTACTCGACCATTGAGGAGGAGGCCATCTACAGCAACACCTCGTTCTTTGATTCGCGGCGGAGCAGCGATACCTCGGTGTCGTGCCGAGCCTCCAAGTCTCCTACGCCGCCGCCCCTGCCGCCCAAGAGGCCACAAAAGCCGACCAAGCTGCGCGCCGCCCCTGCTCCGCCCCCTGTGGCGCAAAAGCCTCATGGTTTGAGGGGCATAGCCAGCTTTAAGCTGCGCTCTCAGTCGCAGCCGCAGTTGGAGGGGGCTTGGGTGCAGCACCCGGCCACGCCCCGCACTCCTGGCACGCCCACTGGCAAGGAGACAACGGTCTAGGATTTCATACATCTAAAAACGCATTCCGCAACCTGAAAACCTGATAACCTGATGGCAATTTTAACAAACTAATTTTAGTATTAAAAGTATTTCAAATTAATTATATAAAAAGTCTTACATAGCTTATGGCCAAGTCTATCTAAAACTACTTAAAACTAGCCCATATTTTTCGTTTAAAGCTGTTAACTGATGACCTAACCAGCCCAAGAATTCCCTAGGATTTTTCCGAGATCCCAAAGCGACCCTCCTGAGTGTGTACCTTTCTTTTCTTTTTCTCTCCAAGTGACTATGCCTTTAATTGCTCCTAAGCTGACCGCATTGGCACTGGCAGATGCGCCCTCTTACTACCTCGATTTCTCTATCTCTCTTCCTTCCGTGCTCCTTGTCACTGCTCATACATTTTAATTAAATTCTAACACCTTTTTGCCATCAATTAAATGGCCCAGCCCCAGCGATTTTCCCCACCAATTGTCTGTCTCTCCGCTTTTCGCCAACAATTTTCAATATTTTCGTTGCGCTCTCGCTGGCAATTTAAATTGATTGATTTGTGGGTCGTGTCTGGCGCCGAACTTGCGCTGCTGCACCTTTCCTGCTAATTAGATGCAACCTTTTGTTGACTTTTGAGACTCCTCTTGCACCCCCATTAAGCCCGGGCAAAGCCAATTTCCCTGGTAGCTCGCAAAATTGCAGTTGAAATTGAGCAGCAAGTGGTTGAAGTTTAATGTGCACCTCCCTGTCACTCCAGCCACCTCGTGATGGCAGCTACCCTCTCTGCCTCAGTGTCGGCCAAGTTTAATTTGACGTTGATTGAAACAGTTGCCCACCACCTGCAGTTACCACGCCCACTGGGCCATTAATTTTTTCAGCCATTGCTGGAGCTGGAGGTCGTGCTGCTGCCGCCGCCCGTCTTTATTATTGCTTTGTTTTGCAAACACGAAAAACCAACGAATAAATAAGTGTAACGATGAAAAATACCTGAATATAACGATAACGGAATAACGAAATAACGAAAATAACAGAACAGAAAAACAGACAGAAAATACAATTTTACAATTTATAAAGTTCATTGCTAAGTTGATTTTAATGCTAATTTATTTTACCAAGACAAAGAAGCGAGCTGAACATTTTTAATTGCATACCTTAAGGCAAATAAACATTGCGTATTATTCTTATTTGCGTTCCGTGGTCTCTTCTTCATTTTGTCGTTGTCTTTGTGTAAACAATTCGCCCCAATTGTTTGATAGCCCCCTCTTAGGCTGGCTCCCCTGACCTTGGCTCACTTCTAGCCACCTGTCTAATTGGGCCTTGACCCCAATTGCCTCTTTGAACTCCAGGCGGGTGCAAAGTGCCGCCAGTACTGGTTAGCATGCGGCCAGCACGGCACCTGGCCCTGCACTGATTTGGCTCGCGAGCTGTTACCCCTTTTATATGGGGTTCTCTTGGGCTTTTATCTTATCGCGGTACTCCATTAATTGCCACGATAAGGAGTCGTCGTCGTCGTTGGTCATGTATCATCGCCTTATCGCATATGTCACCACACACGCACCGAAATCTTGGCCACCAACACTTGCTGAATAATTCAATGGCTTATTGGCTTTTAATGCGCTGACCAGGGTTGCAAGCACACACGACACACAGGAGTCGGGTATCACACACACAGTCTCAACGCTTTCATGGCTCAATAAATTCCTATTAGCTGGACTGCTGAGCAGGCCAAAAGGCAGCAGCAAACGCAGCTACTGAGAGCCATCGAGAGCTCTAGACTGATGCTGATAAACCGGCTCTCGGTGTTGCCTCTTCGCATTGACTTTAATTGAAAATCGAAAAATCCGATACGAAATTAATTTCTCTTCTAAAAATACAGCTCAGTTAAGCTGCGCCACCTCCCTCACTCCCGCTGCTTTCACTTTCCCCCATGCACTTGTCGGTGTGCTCCTCCCTCGACTTGGTTTATTTATGAGCTCTCTCGGACTGGTGTGTGGTGCGGTCCTTGGTCCTGGACCTGGTGCCGGTCGTGGTCCTTGGATCTGGCTGGAGGGGTCGAACCCTTGGTCGGTATAAGGTTGCAATTTGTGCAGTTTAACGCTGGCCTTTGCCCTGTTTGCCTTTGTTTTGCCCCGGATCCTTGGTCGTCTCCACCCATCTCTCCTCCATATCCCGGCTGCCATTTAATGACTTTGTCGTCGGTGCTCGGCAGGAGGCACTAACTATCCACCCGGCTTGGCTTTATCTCGCTACTGTGGCTCATGTTGCCCCAACACGAGGAATTGCATGAAAGCATAAAACCGACAGTACACGACTTTGGGTGATAAATGGCCCGGTCCGGTTGGGTTCCTCCTCTCCACGCAGCTGTAATTTGCGCCCTCTCCAATTCAATCCGTCCCTCGGTCCGACTCCGAGTCCGGGTCCGGGCCTGCCCTCACCCGCCCTCAAATCCAATCCTAAGCCCCAGCCGACTGTAAATTATATGCCCCGAGAGTGCACACAGGCAGAGCTCTCCCAAAAATGTCGGCTTGGTCACTTTATGATTGAGGCTGCCCATGGCTGCTGATCCAGAGAAACCGAGCTGAACGCCGTTAGTTCCGTCTGCTTTTTAATAAACTTGTGTAGTGTCATCAATTTTCTTTATGGCCATTTTGGATTTTCCAGCTTTCGCCTTTGAAAATTGCAGTTTTTCCCAGTCATTTAATTGAAAATATGGCAGAGGGAGCGCAACTCAGCGCGAGAGTCATAGCTGCCGGCGGTTATGCTTTATCTGTTTATTGATTTTTTGCTTTGTTAATAAATGGTTTATTTTTTTCTCTTGCTGTTGTGTGCGTTGAGTTGCTAACAAAAACGGTTTCCCATTTTCCAGTCAACACCTGCCAGCAGGGATGAGGCAGAGCACCAGGAGCAGGAGCTCCAGGAGGCCACCATCACCACAAAGCCAACACCGAGTAAAGTGCCTAAATCGGTTTCCGATAAAAAACGCTTCTTCGAGTCAGCCATGGAGGATCAACACAAGCCCACACAAAAGACAGGTGAGTAGTAAGTGGTTAGCCAGGGGAAAAGTTTGCCGATTGAACCGCAATTCACGAGTGTCAGGGGGAAGCTTGGCACTGTCGCCGTGCACTTTGCCCTGGCTAGTGGTCCTGCCACTTAAATCCCGCTCCCTGGCCCCAGCTGTCAATCAGGCCACTTATCCCTACCTACCTTGTGGGTATCCTTAATTAGAGAGTGTGTTCCTGCCCCGCCATTTGCATGACAAAGTGCGGGCTGGATGGCAGCAACTACTCGTACTAGGAACTAAGCTGCATCGGATCGCTATTTATTTAATTTCCTTGCCTAATAGCGACACAGCTTTCTGCCATGAATCTCACTCTGATTTCATTTTCCGCCATTTCTTACAGACAAAGTTTTCTCATTCCTGTCAAAGGACGAAGTCGAGAAGCTGCGACAGGAGGAGGAGCGCAAGATTGCAACACTGCGCCGTGATAAGAATTCCAGATTATTGGATGCCGCCAACGACAACATTGACAAGGACGATGCCCGTCGCCCCGACGATAAGCGCCCCGATAACAGCAACACCAAAAGCGGCGAGTATGATAATGATGACAGCGACCAAGAGGAACAGGAGGAGGGTGAGGCCGCTGCGGCTCGCGCTGATGCCGTCGACAACGCCACTGCCGCCGCTCTGGGGCACTTTGACGAGGCGGAGGACATGAGGTGAGTGCGCGGCGGATCTGCATTGCTCTCAATCCGGATTACTGGTGCTTGCATTATGCGCTTTTTATGTTACATCTCAATGCACAGGCACTACACCCTCACACCCTCACACTTCCGATCAATCAATCAATCACCTCTCACGCTTCCCCCTGTGCCATTATGATAACTCATACCCTACACCCCACACTATCCACACGGTGTTTGTGCATTTGCTTTCGCATAATCTCTTATCCGAAGCTGAATTTTTTAGTTTTTATTGGTGAAGTTTTCCCTGCTTCCTTTTGGTTTGGTTTGGTTCTGGTGCCGGTTCCCCCTCTTACAGCTGCTTCAGATACACTATATGCGTTGCCCTTAAGTTAGACTCTCATACACACGTCACACACATCCTCTACACACACTCCACTCTCTTTACTATCCATGCCACACGAGTGCAGTCAACTGACGGAGCTGCTAATCATCATCGAGACTTAGTGTGTTATTAAATAGGGATAGCGATCTATGGCTGAGAGGTCTTTAATAGTAAGTACACTCCACACACACAGTATACACACCCCAGACACATGCATACGATTATAAGCGTGTAAGCCCTAAGCAGTTTAAGTTTTATGTAGCACTTAAGCGCTGTATGGACTCGTAAATCGCAGGCAGACGCTCGACTTAAAAAAAAAACAGGGAAAAGAAAGTAAAAATCTCGAGGAGGAGGTGAAGCAAGAAGATGATGGGAAACATGTTATGGTTCTGGCGCGGAAATCTTTTTAGTACATAGACCAAGCCTGCTGGGCTTCAAATCTCATCTCGGGCATATGATAATCTAGTCCGGACTCCGGAGAGAGGCGCTCCTCAAAAGTGTAAGTATTTCCGTGCTGCTTAACTTAATTTTTCCCCGGCATTGCGTATACGCAACGTAGAGCGGGCCCTGCCCTCGGGCCGGGCGAGCTCTCTCACCCTTGCCGCACTTCAGTGGGCGTTCTCCTCCTCCAACCTCCATTCCCAGCGGCACAATGCCAGCTGTTTTTACAATTGAATAACTTCATTTGGGCATTTCGCAAATTGCGTTTTGTGCGTTTGCTCGCTCAACTGGGCGGTGCCAGCGCGGAGACGCTCCAGGTCGCCGGCAATGGATCGGCAAACGAGCCAGGAGACGGGGGACAGGAGCCAGGAATCAGAATTCAGGAGTCAGGAGCCAGGCAGCCAGTAGAGAGTCACGCACACGTACGCATAATTCAGTATCCGCCGGGAATCGATGATTTTATGCTAAGTATGCTGCACTGAATTAAGCGGCGGCAACGAATCAGAGTGGCGAGGAACTGGAAAAGGAACTCGGAGACCTGGGGAGAGAGTCCTGTGTGCGGCCCAAATGATATTTTAATGCCCGAAACAGGCAATTATAATTAGCGCCCCTCTGGGGAGAGTGAAGAGTGAGGGGCGGTGCCCGCTTGATGGGCATGCAACACGTAGCAACGGCGGCCATTGTGTGTCAAAAGGCACAACTCGTTTGTGTCTCCCTGCGTTGGTAAACAAACAAGGCAGCCCACAACGGCAGAAACTAAAAGCTTATGCCAGGTGCTTGTCTCCTGGAAACCTCCTCCCAGTGGCAGCCATTTTGTGCACGGAGCTCCCAGGCGCTTATCAGCCAACTTTCACACATATGTATGTGCTTGCTCGGTCGGCTTGGTTGAAGGACTCGTCCCCGTTCGCGCTCTCGTCCTCGTTCCAGTGGCTGACTCTAACAACATTATATAATGAGCAACAACAAAGTAATTTAATACAATTTCGCCCCCCAAAGCTGTTGCAGGAAAACATTAAAAAGAGCAGCGCGAGCGTCATCTCCGGGGTTCAAAAGTCGCCGTTCGAATACCCTTATCGGTTCATTAACCCAGCGTTCCATAGCGTTGCTTGACCTTTGCCACGAACCAGCGCTCATCATAACCTGAAGTCCGACTTTGGAAGCAACTTGTTATAAGATATGGCAAAAAATATCAGAATGAGTGCCTGCTTCCGGTCAGAAAGAGTATGCGAAAAATAGATAAACAAAAAACAAGGAGAGGGGGACAGAAAGAAAAAATGTGTGTACACGTATGACAACAGCAGATATCACATAGCATGACGACCAGTTGCAGGACGTTTAAGGACTCTCGCTTTGTCCCCAGTGTTTGCGAATGAAATTTACTTGCAGGATGGCTGCCTATGAAAATATTGCGAGGATAGCTAATTTCACTCGAGCACTGGTGTACATTTCATTCCAAAGGAGGCTTTTGATGGGTTTTCAAAGGAACCAAACGATTTCCTTTATCTGTCCGCAGTTGTTTTTCTAACCTTGGACGCATAAATCAATCCGCCGAAAACTAATCATTATATTTGGGACAAATTTGGGAATAAATAACCCATGACTTCATAGGGCGGCCCAGAGAATTCTGCGCAATTTCCACGCCAAGCCAGGGCCAGGGCCAGTCCAGGCCTCACCACGACTGGTTGTCAACTTGGCCGAAAGAAAACCTTGAAGTCGAATTGGCTCAGCTGCCAAAAAGTTGGGGAACGACCTGCCCTCCACTGAGCGCTTCCCACATCCCGCTGTATCCCGCCTGGCAGCTGGCTTTACAACTTTACATGCATAATATAATAAATTGAAATGTGTGTTATTATGTTGCTCCGGCCGTAGCCTTGGAATTCATAACGAGGAAAAGAAGATAAACATGTTAATAACCTTGTAATAAATTTCTAGCAAGAATTTCTACTAGTTCTCCGCGCCCGTCGCCCGACCCGCTCTTCTTTCCTGTTCTTGTTTATATTTTTTTCTATGCATAAATTTTGTGTAAAAAAAGAAATAGAAATATAAAGAAGAAAACGAGAGGAAGATATGCAGAAAAACCCATATCAAATTAGCCGGCAAGGCAGTGTTCTCAAACTATTTGTATTTATATTCAAATTAAACTCGTCTAAATCTATAAAAGTTGTGAAACACAAAAGGCTCGCCAGATCCGTGTTTATGAATTTTATTTTTCTATTTTTTGGCGACTTCAAATTAGCTTCCGTGACGACAAAGAGACGCGTCGGCAAAACGCAATCGAATTCTTATTCGTGCATTAATCGTCTAATTTATTGTTTGATAATTTATGAACTATTATTAGTTGGTCTGTTCGACTCCAACGCTGGTGACGATGACTCCCGCGCTCTCGCTTTCAATTGGAATTGGATTTGGCTGGCTGGCTGACTGGCTGCCTGGCTGCCTGGCTGGCGGTTGCTGTTGACCCTGAAATTTTGGCAGCGACAAGACAATTGGTGGTCAGTGGACGGCCGTTGTTTTTTATTCGGTTTCGTCTCTTTCGGTTTTTTGGTTTTTATATTAAATTTTTTACATTTAAATGTGTATGTTTGCGGCCGTTTGCTTCTTGGACGGTTTTGTGATTTTATGCAGATGAAAATATTTATGTTTTGTTGATTGCGCATAAATTAATTTATATTTTATGGCGTTGGCGCTTCGTTCGTTCCTCAAATGGATCGCGTCCGCTCAGCTCCGCTTCCCCTGCCCCTGTCCCCGGCGTATGCAAATCGCAGTGGCGCTGTGTCTGTGTCTGAGATATAAAAGCATAATTTGACCTTAAGCTAAAAATGAGGGCGTTAATGATGTTTTTTGTTTTCCTTTTCTCAGCCGCAGTCGCAGCCGAAGTCTTAGTCTCAGTCTCAGTCTATTTTATTAATTTTTTTCGTCTCCGTAGTGTGCGTTTTACTTCGCCTGATTGTTGTTTTGTTTTGGTCACATAAATATTAATTACAGTCCGTGGAAAACCCCGCAGACAGAACCGAACCAAGGGAAGCTGGGGGAACTACTCTCCTGGCCACATTGTGTTTATTATTTTGCAATTAGCACAAGTCTCTCTCTCTCCCTGTGCACCTTTTTAATTGTCACCACAAAAACTTTCTGTTTCTGCTTTTCCCAAACCACTTTTGCAGGAATCCACTTGAAGAAATTGAAGCAGTATTTAGAAGTTAAACTAAACTAAGCTCTGACACCTCACACTACACAAGTTGTGCGAATGTGACACGTTTATTAACCATAGCTTTAAGTGTAACCTCCTCCATATATGAAACTATGTATGTAAAGTATGTATTTCGAGAGAGACTTTTCCGAGCGTAAGTTACTACTACTAAAGCAGTAAAGAAACTAATCTACGATGTAAAGTCATTTTTATACTGCGACACGAAAACTTTTTATACCCGTAACATGTTAACGCCGAAACGTGAACTTTATAGAGTGACAACTACCATGGACTACGACTCGAACCACGCCCACTCCCATGCCCACTCCCACTCCCTACACCTGACAGGGCTAAGCATGGTGTTAATGCCACATGCTCCTCCGACTCTCCTTTTTTGCATTTTATTAGCCTAATTATTTCTCTCTTTTCAAATTGCCCAACTTTTTGAACAACACCGAAACCAACAACTAGTCTGTCTGAGTTGGCAACACTTGAAATTTTTCAGTACACCTCCTGCACACTCACCCACCTGCAGCACTTCTAGACCCCCAGGACACACACACACACTCGAAACACACCTCCTAACGCCCACAGTGCCTTGTGTGCGGCGCTTTGTTGCTTGCATAATTTATATGCATTTTGCATTTCTGAAATGTTTGTTATTAAAAATAATGATTTTTGGAGCAGGCAAAGAAGCCTCATTAGTTTCGGTTCACCTCCCACCCGGTCGTTGTCTCTTTTGTAAACGATTTTTTAATTGCCATAGATAAATGTGTGTGTGGACAGAGTCACGCGAGCGCCATTGTCTCGGTTTAATGTCGATTTATCGCCATTGCGATTGAAATTCCTGACTCACCACGCTTGTTATTAGATTACCATAAAAATTAAACTTACAGGGACTGTCTAGGTGTATTCAATAAAAAATTTTAAATACGAGAAGGTTAGCATTGAAAGTTCCTGGACTTTAAGTTGGCATTTCCAAGAGCGTCTTTTTTAGCCAAGTAAATATACACATATTCCTAAAATGTCCTGCAAGTTAAGTTTACAAACAAAAACCATGTTACCACTCTCGATATATATTTTATAAATATTTATATATGTTAAACATAAGAACAGCTTAACCATGTATTACCTAATATTACTGATTACGGTTATGGACTCACAGCATTATCATTACCGTTATATTAACCACACACAACACACACACACGTATTTGTCATCGATTTGTGCCATACCTATATTTATATTTATGTAACTTTGTTATTTTGCATATACAGAAAAAGTACAATTTTATTAAACTCTAGAAATAAAGGCGAATGATTCAAATTAGCTTTACTGCAATTTATTTATTTATCGTACCAATCACCACGTTTGCATAATTGCTTAACTCTACCAACTTTCAAGCACTCTTCTTCGGTTGTGGTTTCTGCATCATTCACCTCTGACCTCAGACCTCTGACCCCCTTAACCATCTCTGTTGCCGGCGTTTATGGGGAGTGTTTTGATTATTCGGAAGAGGAGCCTCATTATGAGCGGGTGAGCCCAGCAATTAGCAATTGAAAGACGAACAACAATCATTTAAAACTATGGTTGGGGGAAACTGAAAAACTGGCCGTTAAAAAGTCTAACGGGGGGAAATCTGTCAATTGCAAAAGTTGAACGCGCCGGAATACTTTCGCTTCGCTACGGTCGGGTCTCCGCGAGGACCCGTCAGGATTATTGTAGCGGGGCGCTCGAGTGCCCGGCCAGAGTTCATTTAAAAGTCGAGAGGACAAATGAATGAATAAAAGGGAGCCAAAGAAATGAGCAAGGAAAGAATCATGAGAATATTGTAAGTGCAATTCCCTGGGTCAGGAGCTTGGCGCACTTAGCCCCACGTCCTCCTCCACCTGAAGCCGCCTTCGCCCCTAGTTGGCTCCTTGATTCCGCTCCTCGGGCACGACATTTGCGTAGGTAGCCACACTGGCAACGAGCGTTTCAGCCGAAAAGTTTCTCTCTCGCTCCTTTTTCAAGGATCTAGGCATCCCAGCGCCAGGAGCCGGCGGCGCTCAAATTGAAAAACATAAATCACTCAAGCAGAAGTTGCTGCCAGCGACTTAGTAGTTGCCCCGGCTTTGTGTGAATAATTTCGCATTAAAGTTAAATTGAAAGTGTGTAGCAATTTGTTAAAGACAAAAGTCAGTTGGCAGGACAAAAAATAGAGGGAAAAAACTGAATGGATAGGCCAAATAGTTGCCAGTTGTAATCCCCTGGCAAATAGTTTCAAGTCGCTTTATTTTAAAATTAATTTTGCATACAGCTTTTTCTGCCTGGCATCATGTACACGTAGTTATGTAGGGCGAAGGGGACTGGCGCCCTGGCCCCGCTCCTGCCAAGTTTTACGACTCCGCAGACACTCTGCTGGCTGCTCGGCTAATCTCCAGCTGCCATGTTATTGCACTTGTTGGCGAAAGTTTTTCAAAAAGTGATTTTGTCCGGGTTTTGGGACTCTGGCTGGAAACTTTGCAGTATGTTTCTTGGTTTTAATTACAACAAATTCGACTTGTTATGCCAAAGTTGGCTGGCTGAGTGAGCGTCAGGGTACTAGGGGAACCCGGGCACGTACTTACATGTGTGACTAAAAGACTAAAAGAAATAACCGACATTGTGTTTGTAACTGCTCATATCACGTGCTAACCGCATCTCACCGAATTCCCTTTTGGCTTTGACAACGCAAATTATTTTGATTAAATGTGTGTTTTACTTTGCACAATTCGAACACGAACCAACTCTCAAAAAATTATGACAGAACCGCACAAAGTCTGGCGACCACAACCACAACGCCGCTGTCGCCACACGCCCCTAGCAAAATACCCAAGCAGAAGCAACGGAAACCGGAGCCTCCCAAGGCGAGGCCCACTTTGATTCCCGATCCTCCCAAGCCCTCGCTGCTGCCCAAGCCAAAGGTCAAGGTTGTTATACCGCCTGCCCTGCAGCAGCGTCTCAAGCAACAGCAGAAGGAGCAGCAGGAAGAGCCCACCATTCCGGAAGAGCAGCTACAAGAGCCTCAGCTGGAGTCGGAGCGGGAGCCTGAGGCTGAACCCGAGCCCGAGCCTGAGCCTGAGGCCGAACACTCGCCCACTGCCGGCGGCAGTCGCATCCCCATAAGAACCCTGAAAGCCGAACGCCGCGCCCTGGCCTCGGCTGCCCGCCAATCCGGACTTAGTGTGGAGGAGTATCTCCAGCAGCTGGAGGCGGCGGACTCGCAGCAATCGCCCACCTCGCCCACCACGCCCACCGGCAAGAGCCGGGCCATGATTAAGTAAGTTGAACGCGTGACGGTCAAGGAGTTGACATGCGTGCGGGTCACAGGCCCCGGAAAGGTTACAGGTCAAGTGTTGGATCCGAATCGGAGCATCGCCGTGGGCCGACTGAGGGAGTGTAAATGCCAAATGGGTTGGCCCAATTGGGGAGAACTGTAAAGAACACCCACGACAAGAACACTCTCACTGAATGCACCCACTCACGCGAGGCAATGCGAAGCTCTCGATGTATTTCTATGTATATTTCTATGTCGATGGAACACCTTCTACATCTCTGTTTTAGTTAGCGGTGTCTGTCCTAGCCACACCCACTCTCTGTCTCTCCCTCTTTGTATATACAATTCTCGTAATTAGTTTGCTTAAGCTGAAGCCGAGACCTACTTCTACATTACAAAATATGATTTCTAACGAGACTCTTTTCCACCCCCAGTGCCGAGAAGCGCGCTTCCTGGCGGGCCGCTCGCCTGCGGTCGCTTGAGCAGGGCGCCGTGGAGGCCCAGGACGTGATCAAGAACATGCGCAAGATGACCGACGACCTGATCACCCACGAGGCCAAGGCCAGCGAGGTAAGTGTTCGGAGACTTGGAGCACTAACCGCCCCCGATCCATAGCCGAACCCAAGACCATATCCATTAACAAGCGCCTGATGAAGGCTGGAGGAATGGCCCGAACTACTTGCCTGCGAACATAACCAAAAAAAAAAGAGCAAAGAACCCACATAGCCACATGGTTTGCTTAACTAACTAACTAACTAATAAAGGATCGCGATCGAGAGAGCGGCATATGCTGAATGTCACCCTGAATGCGAATTGGAAACCCCAGAATCCTTAACCTATTTCTCATCTCCTCTTTAACTCTGTTCTGTATCTCTCTCTCCCCATTGTTACTAATCAGGCTCAGCCGAAAATAGTCTTTCCCAAAATTGCCATTAAGTCGAGCGACGGCCCAGTCATTGTGCGCGAGCGCGAGAAAATACTCGATGAGAAGATTGTGCGACGCACTGAGGAGGTGCCCTGCCCCATAACGGGGCGACCTCAACTGCGCACCGTCGAGTACATTGAGAAAATCATCGAGACGGAGGTTAGCCCATCAAAAAATCAAATTAAATTCCAAAACCAGCAATCACTTTGTACTGTTACTAGAGCTGTTAAAATATCGATAGAAATATGAATTTGTTCAATTCTAATGATCGTATTTTCGAACCATATTTGAATATTAAGAAATATTTAAAAAGTAGCTCAGAATTTTTTGTTTTTTTGAAGAAAATTATAAGAAGACATTCATTGCAAATTTCTTCAAATGAACCGATATATTTTAACCTAGAATCAGACTATATATCATTTTTGTTATGTTGAATTTTGATACAAAGTTGAGTAGAATTTCATAATGAACTATTTTCGTTAAACTATTTTTGATATAATATCGATAATGCAAAACATTTCGGGTTCAGATACGTGTAATAGTCGATTATAATCTATTTCGGTATTTTGACAGCTCCAACTGTTAATGTATTATATATGAATTGGCACCGATTTGAGTTTCGTTTAGACAGCGTTTTGGACACATTACACCCCCTTAATTTCTGTTGCCGCCTCGTAAAGCGTTAAGCGTTACGCGTTAAGCGTCTGTGTATCGTAGCCGTAATCACTTCCGTTTAAGTCGTAGTCCGCATATCCGATTGCACCCCCGAACATTTAATGCACCTTCTCCTCATAAAGCACCACTCGATTCACTCTCGCCGCCTCTCATTGTACAAAAACAAACATCTCCGGCACAGTCTTAATTATTTTATAGAGCTCATCATTGTTATGGCCTGTCAGGGAGTAGGGCTGGCGTGCACTGTCCTGGTGCTGGAAACTTCTTCAACTTGGACTGTTGTTGAGTAAAACAAATTTTAATATCCACCGAGCACTCAGTTGCCCAGGGGATTTTGATGACATTTCGCCGGCTTACGCCACCACAACCGAGCCCTAGCCCACTCCGTCATCTGTCCCACTGCCGCAGAATCCTAAACCTGGCTGAAGTGCAGCGCATAAAAAGGACAATAAGCCACTTTGGCGACGCGCTAAAGGTAAAGGTTCGCTTTCGCAGTGCCGCCAGAAATGATTTCCAGTTACTGCGGCCGTTCGAGTGTCGCGGTTTTTAAGGCCGCGCCCTCAAAAGAGTTTCATTGTCTGTGTTTTTAGGGTTTGTTGTTGTCACGTGTCTATAAAATAACGACGGAGTCGACCCCCATTTCGGTGGGGCCTGATTCTGGATACAATTTTTAGTATGCCAACGCATTATAATGACGCTTCGCTCCGCTCTGCCTTTTTATGGCCGAGTCCATTAAAATTAAAGCAAAAGTTTTTGTGCCTTTTGTTTTTGTTGTTCTTGTTCTTGTTGATTTTTGTTTGCGGCGGCAGCATCGTTTTAATGAGTTTCAAAATATATACTTAAATATATAAAAAGAATGCAAATAAAAACAAACAAGCCAGCAAACAACACGCAAAGCATTTTATGCGCTATTGTTATTCTGCGGGCACGTGTTTCGGAAGGCAGCGCGGCGCTCGGCATGCTTTTCAATTTGCAAAAACGAAACTGAAACGGAACGGAAGGAATTGCCATCCGCATTTCGGAGGAATGTCAACAGCACGAAGACTACTGGCCCCTGGGCTGGCGGATCTCAGAAACTGCAGTGAGTGTGCAGAGTGGCTGCTGCAACCGAAGCCCCGGCTGTATCTGATTCTGAATCCGAGCCTGGCTGCGGTCTCGTTCTGGTAATTCGAGAGAAAAAACTCGGCTTTGCTGCTCAGCAAAAGCCTCCCGGCCGGAGGCTGACCCCGTTGAGCATTGAAAGCGCCGCAGGAGGCCGCAGGAGCTGGTGCAGGACCAGGAGCAGCCTCTGTTCTCGGATTGCATGGAGCGTTGCCTGTCAGCAGCAGCTGCAGTTTAGTTTCAGCTTATCGTCCTGACCGGGACTCCTTTATCCGCCTCCTGCCTGATGAGAATGCAGGCAATTTTCCTCTCTGTCGTTTGTCAATTTGCCTCATATCACGTATACGACAAGGCTGCCCGGGTGCGTGACGGTCCGGGCGTCTCAAAATTTTCGCCCAGGTCGTGATCAGATCAAGTCGAACCCCTAAAGTTTCTTGCACGTTCACCCATCTTGTAATTACTAACGACAAGTCCTCTAACACCTGTTTGTGTAGCCCGTAGCATCTGTACTCACTCCTTTTTGGGCCTGGCTCTCCCCAACTCACCTGGCAAGCTGTTCATTTTCCATTTCGCTGTATATATTAGCTGTAAGCTGTTAGCATCATCACACATCTCTGGTTGTGGCTGCCTGCGCCTTCCGTTGCTTCTTCCGTTGCTTCCATTAGTAGTTAGTGTGCTGGCAAACCGAATGCACAACGTATCCATGCCTCATCTACACTTAGGTGGAGACCTGTAAGGAGCGCATCATTTCCTTGGAACTGCAGGTGCCCGAACCGGAGGAGGGCACCCTTGACGACACGCAGCCGCCGCTGGAACTGCAACTCGAGGCGGATGATTTCGAGGACGATGAGGAAGACGACTTCCAAGATGAGGAAGATGACTTTGACGAAGACGATGAAGAGGAAGAGGACACCGCCTCCATTGTGACCGTGCAGGCGAACAACGAGAAGCTGTTTCTGCGGCACGACTCCGATGCCTACGGCCCCTCGTCCATCGAGAGCGTCTCCTCCGGCAAGGTTCGCATCAAGCCTACGCCCCTTTCGCTCCACCAAACCCTGGCCAAGGAGACGACCATTGTTGAGGTCCTAAATCCCGTCATCGGAGGCGATGGAAGTGCGCGCACCATCCATGTAAGCGGTGGCGCTCCCTTCGGCCAGGACGACGACGACTTCGAGCAAGGTGGGGCCGTGGCCGTGTTGCGTAGCGAAACCTTCGTATTGCCCGATGCCGCTGGCAGTGGCAGGACTGAGCTGTCATTAAATGCGAAAATGAAAACCGTGCTCGAGGAGCTGCTGGAAAACGAGCGCGTCAAATTGAATCTGCAGAAAAGCCTTGAGGAGGATGAGGAAGAGGAGGAGGGCAGCAGTGCCTATGGCGACGCGCAGGACGATGAGCGGGACGACGAGGAGAGCGCCTACTGCGATGCCATGGACGATGTAGTTGACTTCGGCGCGGCCACGGCCACGAGCCGCGCAGCTAATGAGCAGGACGATGCCAAGAACGGCAATCAGCAGCTGCTCGAGGAGCTGATAAAGGACAGCAACCGCAACACAATCATTGCTAAATTGGCTGGCCAGTTGTCCGACGACGAGGACGAAGAGGACGATGACGAGGAGGAGGAGAGCAGTGACTCCTCCGACGAGGACAGCGACGACTCCGACGAGGAGGACAATGCTGCAGAGCGACTGAATGTCACCTATGTGCAGGGCGCCCAGGTGATCGAGAATCTCAACACGCAGGCCGCGGGCAGCAAGCTGCAAAAGTCACAGACGTACACGGCCATCCAGCAACAGCAAGCGGAAGAGGAGGATCTAAAGGAAGATGTGAAAGAGTCGGAAAAGGAGTCGGAACTTGAGCTAGGAGCAGCGCCATCTTGCGGTGCCGATACCCTGGCCCAACTGCAGGCCGAGCAGCGCGCCCTTGCCGAGATCTCAAAGCAGTTGCGCAAGTCCGTCGAGGATTTGCTCAGCGCCGATGGCGGCACAGTGGTGGAGACGCAGCGCACCTACACGCTGCCCGCTGCCAGCGACAGCTCCGCCGTGGTCACCGTCACAGAAGTGGTCAAGAAGCAGAAGAAGAAGGCGCAGAAGGGCGAGTCCGGGGAGGCTATATTCAACCGGCTGCTGAGCGGCGGGGAGGCGGAGCGCCAGATCTTTGACCGGCAGCAGGGTGAGACCATTACGACGACCACCACCACCACGGAGGCTGTGAGTGCGGCGGACAATGAGCCGAGCAGCAGTGTGGTGACCACCACGCGGACAGTGTCCAACATTGTGACCAGCGGCATACCCCGGCCAGCGGAGACCAGCAAGCAGGGCAGCCACCGCAGCAGCAACAGCAACAGTAGCAGCAGCAACAATAACCGCAGCAAGAACAAGCGAAAGGGCAAAAAGAAGTAGGCAGCAGCTGCCAGGAAGTAGGATAGAGCGGCTACATTGCGTATACGCCGTGTGGTGGGTATGTGATCCAAGCAGACAGGCGGAACCCTATCACGCACGCACATATCAGAAGGTCCTTTAATATAGCCACTAATTGTATAAATATGTACGATACTTGCATATATGCATCGATGATATTTTGTAATTAATTGTGCAAATAACGTGTGTCCCCAGCATTTACAAGCCCATTTGTTACTAATCATGAAAATGTGTGTGCGCATTAAAACAAAATATTTTCATTGCAAATTAAAAACCAATCGAGACGGGACAACAGTAACTGTAAATTTAATGTTGTGCAGCAACCACAAAGCACAAATCGCCACCCAAACCCATCGGAATTTAAATTAACAAAAAGAAAAAAACGATAAAACGAACGAGAGAAAAAACAAAAATCTTATTTAATTGAATTAAATAATTTCACTTTGTTTGCATTTAACTATCATTTGCATAAAGCATCTGGTTTTTCCCGTCATCTTTTTTCCCCGAAGGGCTTCGCTTAATTTCCGCAAATTAAATTTACGTTTTATGTTCTAGCACAAAAAGTAGAAGCAAAATGCAAAGGCAAACCCGAGCCGAAGTATTCTCGATGATCCATCGCAACCCTTGAACCAACTCCAAGCATTCCGACTGCCCACATTTTGGGTCTACTCTCCCTAGTTTTAGCCATAAGCAAACCCCGGAAACTAAACCCGATTCGAACCGAAACGAATAGAGCGAGCCAGCGGAGAACATAAATCAAATAATCGTAAATAATGTAGTTAGCGTGTGTAAGTGCGTCCAGTTGTAATCCGTAGTGTATGTAACACAATGCATAAGCACAACTATGACAAATGTCCTCGGGCGCTTTCAGTTTCCACTTTTATACAAATGTAAAAATATATATTTACAAGCAATTTTATGTAATACCTACCTATGATATTTAGTGTGTAAAATCGCAAACACTGAGAAGCGAATGAAAAATAAACAAATTGAATGCATTTTTATTAAAACGAACGGAATTTTATTCTCGAAAGAGTCTTTAATTTAGCGGAGCAGCTTTTTCTGTCATAATGTCACCCGCGGGCGTGTAATTACGTAAAGTGGCTCTGGCTCTGCTGGAAATAATCCATATCTATAAACAGCGAAGGCAGCAGCTATTTTTGGCCAGCTTAAAATGTACTGCAAGCTGGCGATGGTGAAATGCTGAAATCCCCGAGCCACCGCACACACAAAAAATCCTATAAATATGGCCGTCAGATAGGGACTACTTCTATTACAGGTACATACTTATATACCCACATATAATTGACATTTGGATTGCATAACGCTGGAGTTTTGTGAAATATTGTTAAAGCCGGGACCCGGGAAAGGTAGCACATTTATCTATGCTTCGCATTGAACAAAAAGCATAGCAGCAGCATACAAGTTCCTGTGAAGGAGCGGAAGAGGCTGCCACGCAGCCCGATGGCAGATAGCGGAGGATACAGGACGAGAGCCAGTTCTGCACCGAGGACGCACAACAAACGTCTTCCGTAGAGGTAGTCGGATGGATAGACAGCTGCCAGCGGTGTGCCAGGTCCGCCTGCTAATGTGAAAATCGTTAGAATTCGCTCAGCAAGAGGTAGCAGCAGCAGCAGAGCAACCAGTTTCCTCAGGAATCGCCAGGCTCTGCCGCTCACGTTCCCTGCCTGCTGCACTGTGCATAATACGATTTAGAGTGCGCAGCATATGAGATACTTACATCGGTATGCACTTGCGTCAGCATCTTAAATATTTCATGCCCACCAATTGAATTAAGCCCTGCTGAATGCTCCTGCCGCTGCCTCTACTCCTGTTCCTGTTCCTGCTGCTGCTCCCACTCCCGCTGATGCAGACGTAGATGGCGCGATGCGTGCTGCATGTTGCATGTTGCATGTGCAAGTGCAATGTTGCTGCGCCAGGCGCCTGAGGAAGACAAATGAATGCAACAGTCCCATGTCGGTGCCCTTGACCGCCCGCCGCCTTTTTCAAAACGTTTTTAGCAAAACGATGAATTGATAAGCCAATATTACGCACGCAGGTGCGTATAATAACTTTTTCCGAGTGTATCTACTGCATTTGCATTTCGGTGGCCAGCCAGTCAGCCAGTACTTCATGTGCAGCGATGACGCTAATGCACCAGCAGCAGCAGCAAGTTGGGCAGGACGCAGGACCAAGGGGAATCCCCACCAGCAGCCAACCAATGCAATGCGCATTAATCAAAATCTCATTTCCGTGGGTGGCACAGAGGCATTACTACGTTGTTTACGTGGCTCCAGCTGAAAACAAAAACAGTTTGTCATATTTTAATACACTCCAGTGGTCCCGACAATGCAGGGAACGGGCTGCGAGCTACGAGCTGCTGGCTGCTGGCTGTTCTGCTCTGTCGTGGCCAAAAATCCAGCCAATTGTCGTCCCCTGTCACATTTAATAGGATTATGCTTGGTTAAACACAAATATCCTTGGACACGCTCTCACATGGGCGAGTGAGTGGGTGCCACATGAATTTACAGCGTTTGCTGCTTGAAATTTTTCACATTACGCACATAAATCCTGCAAGGATGCTGCTGCTGCTTTCTAGCTAGCTGCTGGTTGCTGGTGGCTGGTCGTCGAAACCTCCTGAAAAATGTCCACTGTTTGTTTGTACTACACACACTCATCCGTACACTTATACGCATAAGCTCACATGGACAGATGGGCAGGGGGGCAGGTGGTGGCCAGGTGAGGACCTCGTCCTTGGGCGCGTGCTCCGCGTGCTATTTGCCGCCGTCGCCGCCCGGTGCTGAGTTATCTGGCAAATAATGGAACGTGCTGTGCAGATGATGCGTTTTCATAAATTTTAAATAAGCACAGCAGCTGGCACAGGAATCCCAGGGCAGCGGAGCACCCGAGTCGATGGAGCACCCAAAAGACGGAAGACACTCTGTGCTGGTGCATAATATCCCGTTTTATTCGAAAGTTTAGTCGAGTTTACTTAGCGCCGCCGCCGCCTGCGTTGCGCTTAAGTTGCCCGATTCATTTATCAAGACCTTTATCGGTAGCATTGGGGAAGAATGCACAGGCTCCGACAGACAATAAAGTATCTATGGAGTGCGATAATAGAAAATCCCCGCTGGCTGTAAAACCTAAGTGAGCACGAAAAAAAACGTCCTTACATGTTCCATCGATTAGTTTTTGTTTAACTCATAACTGCATGCTTTATTACCAAGGAAAAAGTAATAATTTTTATATGAGAAAGAGTTAAAGAAAGACTTTAAGAAATCCATGAAAAAAATATCCTTAAACTTTTTACCTATAAAACATCGCTTTAATCAATATAATATATATTTATAATATATATACTTTAAAGGATAATTTACTTATCTGAAAAATAGTTGGATAGTATGGATTCTATATTTTTCTCAGTTAACCAGTAAATATATCTTTATATCTTCAACATTAAGGGATAAAGAATGATTATCCATTTTCATATTAAATGGTTTAAGAAGAACCTAAAGAAGCACAGAAAAAAAATATAAAGGAAATTCCTTTAATAAATTAATGAAGGTGTTAGAATGCGTTGTTAAAAAGAGTATTTTAATTAATATGAAAAATGGTTAAGGGATCACATTTTCATAGATTATTTATTATTGTTTCCAATCGAATCCTAATCGAAAAATAATAAAATATCTTAAAACTATCTAAGAAGAGTGGTTAACTTCGTTTCCAAACTAATATCATTAAGATTGCATTTCATCTGAAAGAATAAATGTTATAATGTTATTAAATGTGCAGAAAGTTAGTCTTTTCTCTGCGTGCCCTTAAACTATCCAACAGTTATTCTCTGGCAGTGAATCTCCTGAAAGGACCTTTGGCGCAGGGACAATGAGTGGCCAGCTTGCAGATGGCCTGATGGTCTGATGGTCTGATGGCCTGATGGGCCTTGTCTAGCCCATAAAAATGCATAGCTCGCATTGCTGTTCCGATGGCGTCCCCCACGTCCATGTCTGCTGTTGCGGGGCTGCTCCTGGTCAGCCTGTTGCTGCTCGGAGGAGTCGCAGGTGTGAAGTGCGCAGGCGCTGGAAGGGAGCGCAAACTGTTGCAGTTGCCAGTACAAAACATTACCCCTCCGAGGGCCTTTTTATCCGCTGCCTTATCCAGGAGGAGGAGGTCGCTGTAATAGTTCCTTGCGTGAGGCAGGTCCCCAAAGGGACTCGTACTCGAGCTGGAGCTCGGAGTCGGCTCGTCTTCGTCGTTGGCTGGAAGCCTATGCAAAGTTCGCTTTTTGTTTCTTCGCTGCCTGGAAGGTATTTGTGCTGGCTTTGGAGCTAAGTCCACCCCCACGTCAAATCCCACCGGGGGGAGGCGGCCACCCACCTCCGTCGGGCCTTGCCACTTTTTTTCCCTGTGTGTGTGTTGCCTGTGCCGAGCTGCCTGTCTCCTGGCTTGCCTTGGCTGTTCCTCTTTTTCGCACCACTGCGGCAACTGCTGCTTTGCAATTGCAATTTTCAAGGATATGCTTGAAACAGATTTATATGGAGGGCTCAGTACGTGCGGAATTTATTAATGCTGCCCCCCGGGGTGGCAGCCAGCCGCCTGCCCCGCTATCATTAGCTGGGACGCAACAATGATGCCCGGCACGGGGACGGGCACGGGGACGGGCACGGGTTACGTAAGGCGATGGGCCCATCGAAGTTTGCACATTAATAATGAGCTGTGTGTTCAGGTGTGGTGAATCGTGTGTGCTTGTGTTGCACTCGCTGCGAGTATTACGCGATTTCCGACATTTGGCCCCCGAAACGCAAATGGAAACAGACACCGCGCGGCGCTCTGCGTTTGTTGTTGTTCCAGCGCGAACTTTGGCTGCTAATCCGACCAGAGATGCTAGTTGATGGGCCGCTTGCCGGGCTCGGCATCCGGGATCCGGAATCCGGAATCCGGATTCTGAACAGCGCTCACGTACACGCATTAACGAACTTCGGTGCTTAAAGTGCAGTCGAAAGGCAAAGACCAACAAACGCGGCGCCGTAAAACTTTATCTGTGTTTGTGCAGTTGGATGGGACTCGCACTACTACTACTAGTCGTGGTGAATCCCCCCTGGTAATGAGGCGTCGACGGATCCTAATAGTGACCAGGGCTTAGCATAATTTATTCCCCAGAAGTTGATCGCCGCTTTCAATTGCACCTGTTCGCCTGTCCTCGTGGGTATTTTAATTGCGAATATTCCGCACATTAAGTTGCCTCAATTAATTTTCCATGCAGCTTAACTCCCGTTAATTAATTTCCACATATGGCGGCGGAGGAAGAGTTGAATGCTCGAAGTCTCCAAGGCGCATCCTTGCCGACACTCCATCAACTGGCCACCGCCGCAATGTGCAGGCGGAAAAATCTGTTAAATTGGATGGTTTCGAGCTTTACGAGCTTGCCAGCGCATTCCCCATCTCAATTTGCATACATTTTGATTGTGATTATCCCGGGCCACTGATTTAAATACGGCCGGATAAGGACGTGGGCGGACAATCAGGACGATGCTCTGGCTCCGTCTCTGACTACGCGCTGCATGTGGCAGATGGAGGGCGCTGCCAGCTCATTAATAAACACGACGCTTTGCTCCGGCCCCGGCACCGGATCCCATCAAGAGTAACAACAGTAACAACAACGCAATTCCGTGGCTTGTCCAGTGCTCTTCCTCCTCCGCCGATGATGACGAGCTTGTGGTCAGCTATCCCGTCCGCCATTTCACGCTCATTGTTTGCGAACGGTTAAGGCCGGGCCAGTCTGTTTTTAAATCGCTTGAATGGCAGCTATGTGCGTGTATCGAGCAGGGAATAAATGCACACATATGCTTGTGCATTTTGAATTTCCTTTTTAATTAAAATAACATTAACCGAGTGTGAATCGAACGCATGTACTGCAAGTGGAAATGAACTTACTTCATTGATTGGGCAATGCAATTAATGCGCACATTTAAGCATTAAGTTATGCAGACTATTTTGCAGCAGACCTTAATTGAATAATATATTACTGCTTCAGAAATTAATCTTTCACACAGGAAAAAGTAATTACTACTATTTAATTAAGTCAGTAAATTTATATTAAATATGTAGGTCATACTCTTTGATTATATGTTAACTTTTTTAAACAAGATGAAAACAAGGAATACCATGAAAATCTTAAAACGACATCTGTAAAGTAGTTAATCGAGTCTCGACTCAAGAGCTAAGAAATTCTGAGAAAAAGCTACGACCACCAAGTGTAGTTTCCCTGGCAATGCAAATGGTAATTCGCTGATGGCTGTTACATTGATAAGACCTCCGCTGCGAGTTTTTCGAGCTCAGTTCTGAGCTGGAAAAAATAAGCTCGTGCCGGAGTCGCGATGAAGGTCCGATAGCCCGCTGCTTTCATTTCTCAGAAGCTCAGGCTCGGCGGCAACAGCTTTCAGCAGTGTTTGCTGTCTGTGTCACCCACAGGAGCAGCAGCAACAACTTAACTGCACTCAACATTAGTTTGTTATCAACGCTCGCTCGATTGCTGCGGAAAATTGAAAAATATTGTCGCTGCGAAAGCGGATCGAGCTGGTTGCTTGCCACAGGATGTAGGATACTGGCTGAGGATGCAGGATGCAGCTGCTGCTCCTCCGTCCTAATGATGGATTGCGCTGAAAGTGTCTTAAGCTCACACGCGCGACGAGCTCTCTTCAAATAAAAGTTTCCAAATGTCGCCTATGCAGGCACCAGGCGACCCGCTTCCCCCATCCTTGCTCTTCTATGTCGGCCTTGCTCCGTTTTGCCCATAAAAAGTTTGCTTCTGATTTTGCATGAACCGGAGCCTGTCTCTAAGACTATTTGGGTTAGCTCTGTCCTTGCTGCAAGGGCCGATAAAGCGGCCCCCAGTTGAAGTGCACTCTGCGTGCCATTTATTTGGGGAATTCTGCCTTGCAAAATAAATCATCTTGATCGAGCGAACTCCGCATATTAAAGCGACTTCCCCAGTGCTCCAAAATCGAATTTAAGCGATGAATTCTCGGTGCTGCAGCTGCTGCAGCAGACAGATAAAAGAGCACAAGTGAAAAATTGTTCGATATTTTCCGGGAAAACCCTTTGGCAGCCACCGCGGAGGAGGAGGAGAGCAGCTTGAAAGCACTTTATATTTTATGAACCGCTCCCAGCGGGGGCTGTGGTAATTGAAGTTGTCAAATATTGCTCAAGATAATTGAAACTCGCCCCGAGATGCAAGTATCTCGCCGAGAAACAAGCAATTGAAATTTGCAAATTAATTTCATCTTGCGGCGGGTGAAAGTACAACTTGTTGCACCTGCCTGGCTGCCGGGCATAACTCCTTTGTCAACCGACACGCTAATGTGGTCAATGCCAACTGTTGCCAGCTGGCTTTCTGGGCTCTCTGGGCGGCCATTCAGTGGCAGGATGCAGGCTGAATGACTCTATAAATGCATCCTCCGACCACCATTCCGCTCCGTTCCAGCAATAAAAGTCGTTGGCGCTGGCAACGTTCCAAGAGCAGACACTAGCGTCGATGGCAATGGCAACGGCAAGCGGAAACGGAAGCGCGCAAAAAATTACGACTGCAAAATGGCGGCGGCGGGGTGCGAGGGGAAACCGAAGAAGAAGGCAGCCAAGCCAGCGACTAAGTGGCAAAACATGAACAAAAACTTTGTCCGTTGTGCGGCCGACAAGTTGAAACTAATGACAATTTTGTTGTAATTAGTTGCGGCTTTGCCGTAAACCAGCAAATGCGACGGCTACAAATAAGTTGTCAGCGGACTTAAGTTAAGCAATTGTCATAGTTCTCTCGTCGCGCTGGCTGCCTGGCTGGTAAAATCTTTTAGCCCGGCTCAAATTTGTCGGAAATGAGATTCATTTGTTTCCCTTGTCGAGATTCCGTTCGAGTTGTTGCGTGGGCAGGCGGCAGCGGAGATTACATTCTCGCAGCTACAAGGTTACCACCGCCTGCCAGGGCCCCCAACTTGGCTTTTAATTATTTAAAACTGCAGCCAGGCAGCTGCTGCTGTTGACGTGTCCTGTGGGAGGAAACAGCCAGGTAGCCGCAAAATATTTGCAACAGCATGCGAGCTGACTTGGCTCTTTGGGTTGGCTAAAAATTGCATTTCATAAATTCTGGCAATTAGGAGCTGTCCACCTACGCAGCGGGAGGGCCGCAAGGACATTCAATCCTGCAGCAGGCATTTATTAAGGAAAATGCCAGAAGTTCGTGGGGTTTCTAAGCAAAGGCTGGCAATAATATGACCGACAAGTATGCTTCTCGTGTTTTAGCTAAATTTAGAGAATTAATTTGAAACTTACAGAGATTCCCTTTTTGGTTTTATTGGGGAACATTTACGAGGGTGCTACCTCTTCAATGGCCTGCTCTGAATTGTAAATTCAATCCATATCTGAATGTGCCAGCAGTTGCGCTGTAAATACGCCATTGCGAGTTTTATCGAGCACACAGTCCGCTCGATTGTGGGTGGGGTGCGGGAGTGGTGTGTGAAAAATAAACCAATTTAAGGATGGCGTTAAGAGTACATCTTCATGTGCCGCCGCGCAGCGTCTTTATTTTATGCACCGCCGCAACTTTGGCCCGAACAAAGGACACGGCTCGCGATGTGGGCGTGGGCGTTTGATTGTGCGGGTGCCGCCCACATGTCGGGAGAAGGACTCAAGCGACTCCTGATTTCAGGCGGGGAGGTGGAGCAGGCTCACTGTCATCGCAAATTGATGATGCGCAGCGGGCAAATGAAATATCGAGTCGAGTGACGTTCGGGGCGTGGTGCCAGTGCCATTCCCGTACAGTGGCGTCTAATCAACATTTAATTGTGGTTGTTCGCTGACTTTTATGCTCTCACGCGAATAAATGTATGTAGTATTTTTGGAGAGTAAATATTTTCGGGGCAGCGCAGCGGGGGCGGTCAAGCGGCAGAGGTCGGGGGCTTGGAGGGTCAGCGGACATTTGCATATCATAAAAATTCATGCCATGGCTTTTTTGTTTACTTTTTAAATTGAGCAACCGCAAAGTTTTGCATTGCATTAAAAGCAGCAAGTGGCATTCGTTCTCTCATTCCCATGCCACATTCACGTGTCCTTGCTCGCATTCGCACGGGGATTCGCATTCAGAATCAGATTCTCATTGGCTTTTGCACAGAGGAAAATATATTCTTGCCGAAAATAGTCACTGAACCCTGGAGATCTAACACTATTTTTTGGGAATTTGGTCAACCAAAAAATTTATTTAAATTTCTTCCTGTTAAATGGTTATAGAAAAAATATTCACAAGCAACATTGTATTCTCTTGTTCACCAGTGTATCCTAATGGCCTTTTATGCGTTTACACAAAAACTGTATTCAGTTTTAATAAACTGTTTGTGGGGTCAGCACTTAAAGTGTTTAATATTTAAGCCACATTTTATTAGTGCGTTTGAAGGTTTTTAAGCCAATTTTGACATTTGTTGGCTTGAGCAATCGAAAATCTAGACAAATGACTATGTAAAGCCAGGGTATTTAATTTCTAAAGCAGGTCCTTAGGTCTTAAACTACAAATTCCGAGCAATTCCTGAATATTCACATTCATATTCAAAGACTATGCAAATTTCTGGTAATAATTTGAACCGCTTCTTGCCGTGTAGCCTGTTCGCACACAATATTGCAGAGAGCTCCTTTGCTTTCGATTTTTCCGGCTGCTTCGTTGATGGCCGACGTCCGGGCGTTCCCCCTGCCCCAGCGGCGAGTCCTGCCGCTCTAGTTGCTCCTTCTGCTGTGTCTCGCAATGTGCCGGCCATGTCTGCATATAAATTACACCACCTTGTAGTTGTAATTTCTCTTCACGTCTCAGTTTGTCTTGTTCGGCCCGGCACGCACATAAAATACATCAATGTGTCTGTAACTCGAGAGGAGTCGAGACAACCCGAGGACACACTGCTGTCCCACTGTGCTCCACTGTGCGCCACCGCCTCGTTCCAGTTACAGTTTTGATTTAGTGCCACTTACACTGAGCTCGTGGTTGGATTTTTCACTTGGCACAACTTTAAGCCAGCCAGGACTTAATGATGCCACCGTGCTTTTGTTTTTGTTTCTGTTTCTTTCCTTCGCTTCGCCTGCCTTTGCCGCCAGGGCAGGCCCGGGCAGGACAATGACATCCACTCACCTGAGGGCCCTTTCATACGTGGTTGAAATATTGTTTATTTACCCAATTAACGATAATTGCTTGGATCAATAAATTTATATTTGCTGAACGCGCCACAACGACGCCACGACCACTGGTGGTCACTTCACTTAGAGAGAGCGCAGTGAGAGAGGTTTTCGATGAACCCCTACGAATCCCGGCCAGGAATATGGCTGTGTATGATTATTACGCCCCCGAGTTACTGCGACATTAATCATGTCTTGCAGCGGGGCCGCCTGTCTGCGCATTAATAAAGTCATTACCATGTGCCAATCTGGCGGAGACGCCGCTTATCGGGCTCCAGCGGAGACCCATCACGGCCCAAATGACAGCCATTCGCGGAGCGAGAGCACAGAGAGTACAATCACAGCTGCAATTCGCGGAGCTGGCAATAAATTTCGGAGCGTTTATCTGGCGGCTGACAACCGGAAATTTCCGCTGTCGCGCCTACAAGCGGGCAACACTTTCCTCCCTCCTTTTTAACTGCTTATTAAACTCGCGGGCGTCACGTAGAACGCGTGGCAAGTGGCGCTCCGCTTGAGGCTTAAGTGGCAATTTTACAAAATAGCAGAGCGTAAAACAAATTTCTTTTATGTACTCGCAAATTGCTAGCCAAACTTTTCATATAAATAAATATAAAAGCGAACGAAAGCGAGCGAACAAAGCAAAGCGGGCCGGGCACGAAATGCGGAATCCCGAGTACAAAATGCCATCCAGTCTCCGCTCATAACAAGTGTCAATGGTGGGGCGGACACTATAAACATAAAAACGTCTTGAACGTCGCGCAAGGAAATTTCTTTAAAAAACTTTGCGAGGCGTGGCGAACTCGGGCCTCGCCCGGGCGTGTTTAGGAGCCGCTCATTGTTGTTATTATTGTCGCTGTTGTTACTGCGGTTGCCGCTGTTGCCGCCGCGCTTAACGGCAATTGAATGCGGGGCTAAGTGGCAATGTGTGCGAAGGCGTTTTGCTTTTGCAATTTGCAATAACCAAAGCATGGCCATAAAAATATAGTTGCCGGGGCAAAAAACGTACATCCTGCAGAGAGAGAAAATTTGCAAAAAATTGTAGCATACACGCGGAAAAAGTGGGAACATTTTCCAAGATTGCATTAAAAGTAAATCTTTATGGGCTTAAATATATATATGTGAGGACTTGAGTTTTTATGTAAATTATAGTAGTAAATAATATATATACATAAATATATGTAATGCGGTAATCTACTACTAAATCATGGTTTCTAAATTGTGAAAATTAATAATAATAATAAAACAAGGATGATAGTTATCTTCCAGAAACCAAAGTATGAAAACCCTAGCAGTTTGATCATGAAAATCATTATAACTAAGCCAAAAATGCATTAATTTTAATTCGGAAAGCTTTTCTATGCTAGTTTTTATTAGGTTAACAAATCTGTATATTGAGTTTCAAATTTACAAAATTCATAATTTTTATGAATTTTTGACAATTTTAACGATGTAACCCCTTATAAAATTTTGAAAAAATGGATCAACAATTTTTTTTCAGACACTTGGCTAGTTCGACTCGGCTGTCAATACTGATCAATAATATGTATGATTTATAGGGTCGGAGACGGCTCCTTCACTGCGTTGTAAGCTTCTGACTGAAATTATAATACTCTGTAAGTGTACAAAAATAAGAAATCATTTCTATGCTTTTAAGATGTTCTCTTCAGAAATTCCACAAGTTATTTTACACTTGCTGGTCAAATAGGTAAGCATTGCGGGTATTTTTCTGCCGTGCATTCGTATAGAGAGAGACAGCAGCTGGTCCTAGAGCAGGACAGCAGCACAATGAGTTTTTGATTACTTTGAAATTTCTTATTTGCCTTTCCAGTAAGCCGGCCGAAAAAATTCTCGCCTCGTTACTGTGCAAATATTGATAAGCGTCAGTCACTGCCTGCTGTTGGCCAAATCCTGCTCACCAGCCGACGACACCTTGCCACCAAACCTGCTGCTGCTGCTGGTGTCCCGGTATCCTGGCCCTTCTCTTCTTTTATTTGTTTCGCAATCAGACTGCCAAGTGACATTCGGCGGTTGTTTGTTCTGCGCGGCTTAATGCTGGCCAGATTAGGACCAGATCTCAGCCAGCGAATGGAACGAAAACAGAAAACAGAGTTGATTTCAGCCGCGTCTTGCAGCGGCCCAAATCAACCAATCAATACAGTTCTGCGAATCGAGGACAGATAATTAAATAGTTCCGCTCGGCATTCCTGGAAGAATCGTCCTGGAAATCACCCAGCCCAAGCCATCAGCTAAATGGAGGCGAGTTGACAGGCCCTGCGTACGCCAAATTGAAGAATTTCTGTGTGTAATAAATTTGGAACGTGACGCGCGGCAAACTCGACACAACTGCGACCTGTTTGGAGCTCAGGAGGTAGCCCCCAGTTTCTGAGGATGCGTCGCAAGATATGCATGTCAGCGGGTGTGATAGATCTGTCACCTGCTCACGTACAAGGGGCCATCTTCGATGTTTGCCAAACATGATAACCACCAACCTTTGCTAATAATTTATGAAATTTCCAATAGTAATAAGCCTCTGACCAAGTTCATAAATTACGGCTCCTAAGCCGGGGCTCTGCCTAATGTGCCCATTTCCTGCACCTCGTACTCGTCCTCGTCCTTGGCTTGGAGCACGTGCAACTAGTTTGCTGATTGATTAAACCACGCAACATCGCAGCATCAACTAGAAACTTGAACGTTCCAGGAATTGTTATTAGATCGTTTGCTAGTTTCCCCGTTTTCCTACTTTTCGCTGGCTGCTGCCTTTGATGCGGATGCTTATTCTGATGCTGATCTGACGTGGACGGCACACGTGCTAAAGTCACTTTTAACGGAACAACACGGCATCACTTAACGCGCTCTCCTTGCTGCCGTAAGCCCCAACCCAGAGTCCCGGAGTCCCGGAGTCCCGAACCCATGCCCATTGACTCGGACGTGACAAGTGCGGGCAATGGGCGATATTCCGGCGTGGCCCGGGACCCAACTTCGTCTCCGACTCATTGTCATGTGCAGCGCATAAAGGGGCGGTGTCTGGGCGCAAGTGGAGGCTGGAGTGGCGGCCAGAGAGAGAGGAATACCCAATATGACAGCCCCGGGCAAGGCCGCTTCTTAAAGCGTATCAAGTATACGCCCTGTGTTCCCGGACTCTCACTCTCACTCGCTGAGCCACTCTCCCTTCGTTAAAGTCAAGCATGCCATAAAATCAAATTCCAAACGAGCTGATGGAATTACTTGCAAAAATATTTAACAACACAGAGCGAGCATGTTAAAAATCCAAATTATTGTCAACACTCGTCTCGAGTTCCAGGACACTTGACGAAACGTACTTAGAATGAAACAGGAACACATTAGGATGGCATGACCCACTGTCTGCCACTCGAAGCCGAGAATTAATTAAGCGGGCCGGGAGACGCAAGAGTTGGCCGCTCAATTTTTGAAAAATACTTCACAGCCTCTCGACGGGGTGCACCTGGCATTATGTAAGTATGCTAATTCCCTCTTGCCCTGAAAACAAAGCTCTCCGCTCGGCGGAGGGTCGGGTTCTGGTGACGTATTCATTAGAAATGCAAATGGGCATGGCGACATCTTCAAGTTCAAGTTGCCGATAAATTCGGATGCGCTGCTGGGAAAGGCCAGGTCAGGCCAGGTGATAGTCGCGCCGGGTCAACCAGTTTCTGGCCAACCAGTTTCTGACCTCGCCCTGCGGCTGGCTTATATAGTTCTGCCGCTCCAGTCAGTAGGCCTAATTGTGAGAGAGCGAGAGCTGCCTACGCCGCATCCGCCACCTCTGAGGCCTTTCATTACGTATACGCAGGGTGGCGCCAAATTTATGTCAACCAGCGAGACGCGAACTGGCGCAATATTTACGCCTATGTGTTCTTATTTTCTAATTACTATATACCCGGTGCTGTGGGTGTATCTGTAATTAGTGTTTCGCACACATATTCATATTAAAAGCCGGCATAGTCGCTGCTTAATAAATTAAGCGACAATTTGCACTGGGCCCGGGCGGGCTGTTGCTCGTAAAGTGCTGTCGGATCTGGATGTGGAACAGGGACATTATGTTGGCATTAGGCGAAGGCAGCAGCAGGCTTGCAATTAAAATAAAACGACGAGCTCAAGTTCCGGCAATGTGCACTGGAACAGCAGACACAAATTCGTGTTTTTTGAACGAGGCGCTCTCTCTAAAGATGCGTACTTGGGAGACCTCGAAAATAATTTACGACCCACAATAAGCTAGGAATTTATTCGCCGTAAACATAGAACAATGTCTGGAGCTGTAGGACCTTTACCGGAGGCTTTAGCTAGTAAACATTGGCTTCTCGACGCTTGACTTACTGATATCTTGATACTGGGGCAGAGGTGTGGATTTTCCGCTGCTTCTTCCCGCAGATTAACGAGCCGAAACAGAAATCTCATAGAACGCTCATATTTTTAATAAATAATCCCCGCCACTTAGCTGGCCAAATAATAGTAATCAGCATCTGTCGTCGTTGCCGTTTGATTGTCAATACAAAATGTTTTTATCGGCAACACAATTTGCTAAACAAATTGGCCAACTCGGCGAAATTTGATTTGATTTATTCCTTTCAGCACTCTCGGCCAGCCAGGTTTTAAATATTGTTTTTTATTTTTGTTAACCATAAGCCTTATTTAGTTTTAGTTCGCTTTTGCGCTTGCAATAATTGATATCAGTTATTTGCATATCAAATTTAATATATTTGCATATATCTTCTCCCCTCTGACTTTTTTGCGAACCGAAACCGTTTTGCGGCTAGCCAAAGCGTATTGTTATTTGTCGCGGTATGCGGAAATAAATTTGATAAAAATGGAATTAAGAGAAGAATAGAACAAGAGCGGACGGGTCGTAAAAGAGTTCTTAAAAGTCAGCGGCACAAACATTTCTGCAAAAGAAAGGAAAGAAGCAAACAAACCCGCTCGACCGGCCTTTAACTTGCTAATTTCGCAGATAAAGCTTATGATTTAAGGAAATTACTAATGCTCCAATTTATGGTGAGGTGACAGATTCGATTGGATTTTGCACCTGAAAGGCACCGCCCGGTTTTGACACCAGCCAGCCAGCTGGTGAATAAATTAAATGCACAATTTCATTGGCTGCGCTTGTTGTATTTGAATCTGTGTCGCTTTTTGTCCCAGAACAATGGTAATAAAATAATATAGGGGCACGCTTGTCGTTGTCTAGAAGCGAAGAAAAAATCGAAATAATAATAAACACTGACAGATTTTGTAAATAGATCGATTGACCCCAAAGGCAATTTGCATAAAGCGCCGCCACAAATTCCCCCCGGGTTTTCGTTCGCCGGAGTGGCATTTTATTTATTTATTGATACGCCAACGTCGTCCGACCGCTATTATCTATCTGTGAACCCAAGCTGGAAACTCTTCTTGGCGGGGTTACACTGGAAACTTAAAATGGCTTAAATTAGCTTACTTACTTAGCTATAACTGAATGAATGACTTTGACTGAGGCCTTGCTCAGGGAACATCAAGATTTACTTAACTAAGTTTTCACTGAAACCTAGCAATTCATGTCTACATTTTATTGGGAAGGTAATTATTATCACAAATTACAGTAAAACAATATTATACAATTAATAATGTAATAATATAATACATTTTGAAGATCTCGTGGCTTTTACCATACTAAATATGATATGCATACTTCTTGTAATGCTCTTAAAACCGATAAACAAAAGTATAATAAAATGTGATCATCAGAAGAAGGTAAAACTTTTGCCTGAAATACGTATCAGTGATCTAGGGAATTTAATTTTCAATGAAAAATTAAATTCACATCGCATCCCACCCCTTTTTTTCTCTGTGCAATGTGAGAGTTGGCCTGCCTTTTGACCATTTTTTATGTCGATGCTGCGTGCATCTTTTATGTGCGTGTGGCGCCCGAGACCTTGAAATTGTAGCTGGTTTGTTTTATTATGTTTACATTTGTTTAGTTTGCATATGACATTGCCACCAGCGACGGGCGCGGGCCGAGATCTGGCCAACGGCCATTGGTCGATCGGCAACGGCCGAAAGGTGGGGCCGCATGCAAACCAAGACAAATTGTTTTTGACTTTAGGTTACTGCCTCGAGTGGTGAATCCTGATTAGATTCTGCTTGGCCCAGCGGAAAAGTCAGGGACTGGGGAAGATAGAACGAGAGGTAGAGATTTGTGTGTGACGGCATTGATGATATTGATATGATTTCGAGTGATATCACAGCCTGATCTGGTTATGATTTCCACTCTGACCCAATCTGAGTGTTACTCATCGCTATAGTTATCCGTGATATCAATCAAAACCTTAGTCATAACTGCGATTGGCGTTCGCTATGGATTCACTATTGATTTGCAAATCGGTTCGGCTATCTTAAATATGGATCTTGGGTATTTCTGCGTCGGGGCTCTTTAATTATGCAAATCGAATCAGTTTTCAGCGAATTTGTTGCTGCTTCTGCCCGGGATGTTGGCGAAAAAAACAATAATTTTTATGATATCAATAAACCATGATGAAAAACGTGATAATCGCTGATCAGATTAAATGGTCGCCTGGCGCCAGCTGATTACCGCCGAATTCCAAATGGCTTCGGGTGCTGGCCAACAGTAAAAGCCTCAAGGTCGCAACGGTTGTTAACTTTATGGCTTCTATTTGGCGGATTGGAGCCGAGTTTTTGCCACAAACGGACAGGTGGACAGACTGGTAGATGGATGGACGGATGGCTGGGCAAAAAAGGCTGCCGAAAATTGATTTCTATCCATTTTGAAGCCATTGTTTCCCCGAACTCCACCTTCATTCAGTGTAACCCGACGAGCGTATGGCCAAGCCCCAGAGCGGCCAGTTCGAAATACCTAAATGCCTTATGCCGAATTCCAAAAGGGGACGCAATAATCGCTGGGAATTCCCAGCTAGAAATATGCGGCTGGACCCACTAAAAACTAAAAAGTGTAGAAAACCCAGAGTCAATTTCGTCGCCGCGAACTCGTTTCGTAGTGTTTTAGCATACAAAATATGAAGAAAATCATTTCATTTGCTGATAGCATGACCATTTATAGAGTCGTATGGTTGAAACGAGTTTCCAGTTTCCAGCACCTAGAGCCTGGTTACACCTCGACTCGTCTCCGATGCACGGCCCGATTTGCATAATGGCGACGCCGCCATTTGCAAGAATAGGGCGGCAAGACGGCGATGCGCTTTGTTCGCGACGGCCAAGCCATTGTTTTACCACCGTCGCCGGCGTAGCTCTTCGGCCGAAGGTGGATAGCATTTCGAGAGACAAAAGCTGGCGGCGACGAAGAAGTTACTGAAAATCCGAGTTCCGAGCAGAGCAGCAACAACAAACGGTGGTGAGTCTGCATGAACTTGAGCGCAGTCCAGTGACACCGATCGGTGGTTTTCGTATAAATATTGGACCTTTTGGTGATGCAAACGTCAGACACAGCCGAGTGCTCGAAGTCAAAGAACTAAATCCAAAATGCGTGCCTTCATTGTAAGTATACTCGCGGCGGAAAAGTGCCTCCAGGATACCAAGGATTACCACGTCGTTCGTTCCTCTTCCTCCTCCAGGTTTTGTGCTTGGTGGCAGTCGCCTGCGCCGACAAGCTCGGCTACAACTACCAGCCCGTGGGCCACTCTGGCTCGGGCCTGTCCTTCACTCCTGGCGGTGGCTCCATCGGCGGCGGTTCCATCGGAGGCGGTTCCATCGGAGGCGGTTCCATCGGAGGCGGTTCCATCGGAGGCGGTTCCATCGGAGGTGGCTCTATCGGAGGTGGCTCCATTGGAGGCTCCATTGGTGGTGGCTCCATCGGAGGCAGCATCGGCAGCGGTGCTGGTCTGGGCAGCCTCGGCAGCCTTGGCGGTGGCAGCGACTCCCTGAGCGCCCCCGTCTCTTACAACGCCCCCGCCCCCGCCGCCGAGCTGGAGAAGGAGTTCTTCACCTTCACCGCCAACGAGCAGGACTTCGATGAGCCCCAGCAGCTGGAGCGCGTCTCTTCGGCCCTGAACAAGGCCCTGCGCGTCGTCTTCATCAAGGGACCCGAGAACCGTGGCCTGGAGAACGCCGCCCTGGCCCTGGCCAAGCAGGCTGCCCAGCAGGAGACTGCCATCTATGTCCTGAACAAGCAGGCCGACATCGGAGATCTGGCCAGCAAGCTGAACGCCATCCGCAGCAACAACAACAACAAGCCCGAGGTGCATTTCGTCAAGTACCGCACCCAGGAGGATGCTGCCAACGCCCAGCGTGCCATCCAGTCGCAGTACGACCAGCTGGGAGGCTCCAGCCAGGCCGTCAACGGCGGTGTTGCCCCCGTCCTGAACTTCGCCTCCGCCGGACCAGTGCGTCAGGCCACCGCCCAGTCGCCGGACAACTCGTACCTGCCCTCCTCCGTCTTCCGTCGCGTCTAAGTTGCTCGATTTGACTCGTCACCGATTCAAAATCGCCAGCGATCTTCGACTGATTTCAAAAACCTAGTTATTGTTGACTATTGCTTAAATAAATTCAATTTTTAAATTTTAAAACACGTTGATGAGGAACATAGTTAAGGGGGCACTGCGACTTTACCCCTCCTGCTTAAAAGTTGAAGAAACTTTTGAGGAAACTCTGAAGTCAGAGTCAAGGAGGAGAAGCAAACTATTATTTTGAGGGGAGAACATTGAAAATTGAAATTGACCTAACTAAAAGGCAAACTACATTTGCAGGTATTTTTGTATAAAATATATTTGCTTAGTTGGGATGTCGATTTTTCTCTTAGTTTCAGTTGATATCTTAATAGGAATACATATCTATGTTTTTACGTGATTAAAGTCGTTGCAAATAATAGACATAGGTATTAATCACCATATATGGCCCCAAAAACTTCAAAGTATTTGACTTAAACGTGGGAAAAATGAAACATAATCATGTTTCATTTTTGGGTCATGTTAACGAGCGCTCCCCTTAATTACTACCATTTAATCATAATTCAGCATTTGTTTTTAAGCTTTGATGATAGATGATAATTATCAGATAATTTTAATTATCTGGTGGTATATAAAACACAATTTTGCTACATTGGCATATTAATGTTTATTTTTATACCCTTGCAGGGTATTATAATTTCAGTCAGAAGTTTGCAACGCAGAAGTTACAACGAAGGAGACATTTCCGACCCTATAAGGTATATATATTCTTGTTCAGCATCAATAGCCGAGTCGATTAAGCCGTGTCCGTCTGTCCGTCTGTCCGTCCGTCTGTCCGTGCGTCTCTCCGCCTGTCCGATTATACACGAATTAGTCCCTCAGTTTTGAAGCTATCTGATTGAAACTTTGCAGATAGTCTTCTATACGCTATCACTGCTATATAAGTCGGAACGGGCCGGATCTACTGTATCAAATAGGTCCATTAGAAACGATCGGAAAATTGTGAAGCAAAAATTATAACTTATAATTTGAGAAATTGCAGTTTTCAGTGGCCTTCTGCTGCTTTCTGTTCGCCTGTTACCCCAAATCGATAAATGGACAATTTTAGCAGCTCCTGGCGGCGGGTGGCATTCCGCATTGTTCCAGAGCAGCCGCCGCCGCTCTTCAAGTGCAGTCCACTCCAGAAGCAGCGTCTGCAGGCGGATGGCGGACTTATCTCTTGGATACATAGTACATGTAAAAACCATTTATACTGAAATAAAATCACTTTTGAACAAAATTTCCTCTTTTTTCTTCGTTTTTGGATGATTTTGCTCATTTTGGCGGGATATTACAGGCAAAGGAGTCATTTCCGACCCTATAAACCATATATATTCTTGATCAGCATCGACAGCCTAATCGATCTAGCCATGTCCGACAAGAAAAAAAATGTGACCCATTTTTTGAAAAAAATGTAAGGGGTTACATCGTTAAAATTGTCAAAAATTGACAAAAAATTGAATTTTTTAAAAGTTAAAATTCAGTTTGCAGATTTATTAACCTTATGAAGACTAACATAAGAACGTTTTCCGATTTGAAATTAATGAAGTTTTGGCTAAGTTATGTCAATTTCAAACATGGGTCTCTCCAAAACTTTGTATATATATTTATATAAATGTTGTATATAATAATTGTTAGTTATAATTTTAATTTGATAACATTTTATTATTTCATAATGATTCAATTGTAAACTGCAGGGGTGTACAAACTTTGGCGTGCCGAAGTTAGATTTCTTTTTGTTTAATAATAAAACAGGTTTAGGAACTTATACTGACTTAGATAAATAGAATGTCATTGAAAAGCAGTCGAGGAACTGCAATTCTGACCCTGCAGTTTTCCAATAGTAAGAACAAAGTTTAACTTATCTTTTTTTAAAATTACCAAAATCTATTAAATTTTATTCGAAAACAACGGGTTAGGATAACAAGGAGACGATCGCTCTAGTGACGCAGACGCTTCAGGATGGAGGCGGGCAAGTAGTCGCTCTGCGGTGCCTGCGGCTGAGCCTGCTGCTGAGCCGCGCGGAAGGGAGCCAGTCCCTTGGAGGCAAAGTTGATGGCGTTGGCCACTCCGCCGTTGATGTTCTGGCTGGTGCCGCCCAGCTGATCGTACTGCGACTGGATGGCACGCTGGGCATTGGCCGCATCCTCCGGCGTGCGGTACTTCACGAAGTGCACCTCCGGCTTCTGGTTGGCGTTCTGGCGCACTGCGTTGAACTTCTGGGCCAGCTCGTTGATGTCCGTCTGCTTGTGCAGCACATAGATGGCGGTCTGCTGCTGGGCTGCCTGCTTGGCCAGGGCCAGGACGGCGTTCTCGTAGCCACGGTTCTCCGGCGACTTGATGAAGATCACACGCACGCTCTTCTTCACCGAGGCGAGGGCCTTGCGCACGGCATCGTGGTCCTCAAAGTCGGCATCGTTGGCGTAAAAGGTGTAGAATTCTTTGTGCACCTGAGACTGGGGAGCGGCATTATAGCTGACCGGTCCGGCCAGGCCACCACTGCTAACACCGCCTGCTCCTCCTCCGCCAGAGATGGTAGCTCCGGAGCCTTGGGCGTAATTGTAGCCGGACAGACGACCGGCACTGGCCGCGGCCAGTAGACATAGAATGAGGAGAGCACGCATACTGGCTACTGGCCCACTGCTAACAAAGTATTCTAGAAGAATGCTGGCCAAATCTGCATTAACTAGCTTTTATACCGCCAACGCAGACTCTCGAAATTAGACTAGAAAATCTGGTCGCATTGAGACGGAGCTGGAGTCCCCGTCGGCGGCAATCATCGATCTCCGCTCTCGGATCGTGAATCGTGAATGGCCAGTGGCCATCGGACATCGGGTTTTCGGAATGCTGTTAATCTGCTAACATAATTTCGCTCTTAACACATTTAACACATTGTTTTGAGCAGAGCTTCAGCTTCAATCGTGCCGACTTTGGCGACTTTGAGATCAGACTTTCCGAAACCGAGACCGAGTGCGATCCGAGTCCGAGTGCGAGTCCAAGCCGAGTGCGAGTCCAGTCGTGATTCACCCATAATTGGCTTATAATTTATGCAGACGTCCGAGCTTCAAGCTCCGAGCTGCGAGCTCGACTTTTGCAATCCGAGTGTTTTGTTATATTGGCTTGAATATGTATACAGAACCGCTTATTTGTTAATGATTTCAACAAAAAAGTGATCGTCAGCTTAATAAAATTAATGATTAGATTTTCGTTTTATGGCTAATCAGGTTTCGATGGGGCATAAATCTTCTTTGTCCCCGCATGTGGGTTGCACTTGAGATTCCTTTCTAATTGTACGTGACACACAGCCGGGGCCATCTCGGAAACCAGGTCACCTAACTGTGCCTGTCAGCCCCGGCGGCCTTGAGCTGTCGCCGGGAGAGAACCAGTCGGGAGTACGCGATATTAATGATTCCTCCGCTCCAAGTGGGTGGATCTAATCTTGTAGCCAATTAATTTGGCGGCATGCGAGTTCGCTTTGGCAGACAATTAGTCCATTGATTTGTATTAGCATGCGGCAAGTGAGCGTTTAAAGTCGCTCGTAAATGAAACCTGCCCCAATTTATTCTCGTTCGAGCCACCTTCCTTATCTCGATATTTCGGCGATAAACTCCGATAGGCGAGATATTTATAGTCTGAAGGGCACTGTTTATATTTAACCCATCCGCAAACACGCTAGCCAAGGCGGCTTTAATGCACCATTAACTTCTATGGCAAGAGCGCCATAAAAACGCCACTCTACAAACGCATAAAGGGGGCTTTGTTCGGATTTCGATTTTAAAATTCAAATTTATTGGTGTAATTATGCATTAGTCAACAAGGGGTAACAGGAGGATGGGGTTCTTCAGTCGATATTCGCTTAGGCTAATCGAGTCCAGCCTTCGGCCGCTCTAGAAGCGCAGGCGACGGAACACCGAGGTGGGCAGGTAAGCGTTATCCGGGATCTGGGCCTGGGCCTTCTGGACAGGACCGGCGGAGGCGAAGTTCAGAGCCTTGGCAACTCCACCATCATGGGCCTGGGAGGATCCTCCCAGCTGGTCGTACTGTCCCTGGATGGCACGTTGGGCGTTGGCAGCATCCTCAGGAGTGCGGTACTTGACGAAGTGCACCTCGGGCTTGTTGTTGTTGTTGTTGCGGATGGCATTCAGCTTGCTGGCCAGATCTCCGATGTCGGTCTGCTTGTTCAGGACATAGATGGCGGTCTCCTGCTGGGCAGCCTGCTTGGCCAGGGCCAGGGCGGCGTTCTCCAGGCCACGGTTCTCGGGTCCCTTAATGAAGACGACGCGCAGTCCCTTGTTCACAGATCCGGCAACGCGCTCGAGTTCCTGGGGCTCATCGAAGTCCTGCTCGTTAGCGGAGAAGGTGAAGAACTCCTTCTCGAGCTCACCAGTAGGAGCGGGAGCGTTGTAGGAGACGGGGGCGCTCAGGGCATCGCCACCTCCCAGACCACTCAGACCACCAAGACCAGAGTCGAGGCCACCGCCAATGCTTCCTCCTCCGATGGAGCCACCTCCCAGGGAACCACCTCCCAGGGAACCACCTCCCAGGGAGCCACCTCCCAGGCTTCCTCCTCCAATGCTTCCTCCTCCAATTGAGCCACCTCCAATTGAGCCACCTCCAATGCTTCCACTGCCAGGAGCAAAGGACAGGCCGGAGCTGGAGTGGTCCACGGGTTGGTAGTTGTAGCCGAGCTTATCGGCGCAGGCGACTGCCACCAAACAAAGGACCTGCGACGCACATGGGAAAAATTGTGATGAGTGTTATCCTGGTTAGTCCTTGCGGTCCTGGGTCCTCGGCCAATCTACTCACGAGAAAGGCGCGCATCTTTAGCTTGCTGGGTTCTTTCGATCTGAGGCATCAACTGCTTCTGTCTCTGCTGGGAGCGATCTTTATTATTTATACAAATCCATCTCGGAGGCTGATAAAGACAAAGATACCGCCGCGGCGTCTTGGCTGCATGGAAATCGCTTTGATGCCACTGTGTTTTGCCGCCTACAAAGGTTGTTGGGGCTTCTCCGGCTCTTTATGTTATGTTGTGGAATTTTTCGGCTGCCTTTCAATGGGTAGTGGACCAGTCGCCGTGGGTTATTCAAATATTCGAGTTTCTTGCAATATTTTACAAGAATTCATATAAAATTATAAAATTAATATGTCGCGAGCATGGCGGAATGAGTTTATCATGCAGATGGGTCATAATTAGGATATATATAAAATAAATATATTTCTCACAAATTCTTCGGCAAGGCAAGCAGCTTGTTGTCTGTGGGACGACTGCACTTGGGTTTTCCGACTCAACGGCCAGCGTTTAGTTATCATAATCGTTGTCGACACATCTGTTTAGTTCTGATTTATGGCCGTGATTCAAGCGCTATAATTAGCAGATCCTCTAATGAGGTGTTTGAAATACCGCCCCCGCAATTTTTTTTTTATTTTCTGTTTTTTGTTTCTATTTTATATTATAATAAGGAAAAGTATAAAACGTTTCTGTTGATTTGGCAAGTGTTACTGTGTATGTTTTACAAATTGAAATTCAAATTAAATTATTTGGGACTCAAACAATTGATGATATAAAGAAAATTACAAATACACTTCTTAAAAATATAATAATTAATTATAGATTGAATGTTATTTTTTATAATTTGACAAAGCCTGCATTTACGAGTTGAGTAGGAGTCCTATGCGTATACGTAATTTCCAAGACGTTATATAAAGAATTCATTGGTAAAAATATATTAAGTTATATCATAGGTCAGCCCAAGGACGAACCATCTTGAAAATGATTTCGTTCTTCGTGTGGAAGCTGCTCAGCTTCGGCCAAAGACCCCAGAAATCTTGATTGTAGGAGGAATAATGGTAGAACATTTTGGGAAATCCACTTCTCATGCCTGATAAAAATGATATCCAACATAATAGTTCGTTTTTAAATGTTTTGTATTTTTTATCAATAGGTTTCAACAACAAGTTTTAACAAGGATAAGACACGGCTACATGGCAAAGTCGTTAGGAAGTCTTTACAGGCGACGACGGAAGACCGAAGTGGGCAGGTAGGCGTTCTCGGGGATCTGGGCGTTGGCCCTCTGGACGGGACCGGCGGAGGCGAAGTTCAGGGCCTTGGCAACACCACCATCATGAGCCTGAGAAGATCCTCCCAGCTGGTCGTACTGCGACTGGATGGCACGCTGGGCGTTGGCAGCATCCTCAGGAGTGCGGTACTTGACGAAGTGCACCTCGGGCTTGTTGTTGTTGTTGTTGCGGATGGCGTTCAGCTTGCTGGCCAGATCTCCGATGTCGGTCTGCTTGTTCAGGACATAGATGGCGGTCTCCTGCTGGGCAGCCTGCTTGGCCAGGGCCAGGGCGGCGTTCTCCAGGCCACGGTTCTCGGGTCCCTTAATGAAGACGACGCGCAGTCCCTTGTTCACAGATCCGGCAACGCGCTCGAGTTCCTGGGGCTCATCGAAGTCCTGCTCGTTGGCGGAGAAGGTGAAGAACTCCTTCTCGAGCTCACCAGTAGGAGCGGGAGCGTTGTAGGAGACGGGGGCGCTCAGGGCATCGCCACCTCCCAGACCACTCAGACCACCAAGACCAGAGTCGAGGCCACCGCCAATGTTTCCTGCTCCGATGGAACCACCACCCAGAGAGCCACCGCCAAGGAGTCCACCTCCGAGGGAACCACCGCCAATGCTTCCTCCTCCAATAGAGCCACCTCCTAGACTTCCTCCTCCAAGGGAGCCACCTCCAATGCTTCCACTGCCCGGGGCGAAGGACAGGCCGGAGCTGGAGTGGCCCACGGGCTGGTAGTTGTAGCCGAGCTTGTCGGCGCAGGCAACTGCCACCAGGCACAATACCTATGGGGATCGAGATGAAGGGTTATCCGTTAGTTATGGTCGCTGGGCAGGGCATCCTGGCCGGGTCACTTACGATGAAGGCGCGCATCTTTAGATTCGAGGTTCTCTTGGTTTGGAGCTCAGATTGCTTCTGCTAGTGACCGCGGCGGCGGGTATTATTTATACGCACCAGACCTCGAGGCTGTCGGCGCAGCTTCTCGAAGACAAAGCGGTGACGCAGCTAAATGTTTTTTCCGCCTACAAAGTAGGCAGCGATCGGCTTTTGTTTGCGCTCGCAGGCACTTCAGCTTTGCATAAATGTTATTATAAGGAAAAGCGATAAAGCCGCTCACTGTGAGCATAAAAATGCAATAGCAGGTCAGACGAGAAACATGGAATTACATATGGATTTTCGTTTTTATTCAATTACAAATTCTACAACACATTAACAACAGTCAGTGCCAGGCGGGGGGTCCTTAGCGGATGCGCAGACGGCGCAGGATGTTGGCGGGCAGGTACGAGTTGCTGGTGGCAGCGGCGGGCGCCGAGTAGTTGGGACCATAACGGGCAGGTGCCGCCGGGGCAGCGGAAGCGAAGTTGATGGCGTTGGCCACTCCACCGTGGATATTCTGGCTGGAGCCGCCCAGGTTGTCGTACTGCGACTGGATGGCACGCTGGGCATTGGCAGCGTCCTCAGGAGTGCGGTACTTGACGAAGTGCACCTCAGGGCGCTGGTTGGAGTTCTGGCGGGCGGCGTTGAACTTCTGGGCCAGATCTCCAATGTCGGTCTGCTTGTTCAGGACGTAGATGGCAGTCTTCTGCTCGGCAGCCTGCTTGGCCAGGGCCAGGGCGGCGTTCTCCAGTCCGCGGTTCTCGGGTCCCTTGATGAAGACAACGCGCAGACCCTTGCTCACGGAACCAGCGATCTTCTGGTCGGCCAGAGGATCGTCGAACTGGCTCTCATCGGCTTCGAATGTGTAGAACTCCTTGTTCAGCTCGGCAGGGGCTGAGTAGCTGCCACCCGGGCTGCTGCCGGCGGCGTCGTAGTCACCGGCTCCTCCGCCGACTCCACCAGCGAAGCTGCGGACGTTGTCGGAGGCGGCGCCAACTCCGGCTCCGTAGTTGTACTGGGCGCAGGCGGCGCCGATCAGGCAGAAGGCGATGAGGAAACGCATGTTTAAGGTATTAAGTGTGCTGAACAGGCAAAGGCCAAGACTGAATCCTGAGGCTGCGACGCTCAGCTTTTATACCCTCTTAGAACGGCCTCAGAACAATGGCCAATAGCGAACACCATTCCCGACGGGTTGCTCCATAACTCAACTAGTTTTTTATGCAAAGCGGTGCGCTTATGAAATGATTATGCAAAACTATCCCAGCACTCCATCCAGCTGGCCAAATCCATCCAGTCGGCGACCCCTAGCTCAGACTTTCTGCCCAATTGCAGACGCGTTCTGGGAGACCGGTTCAAGATGAGGCGCCGCCGTGTTCTACTCTTGACCGGGCCAAAAACTGCCCCGGAATTCGACCGGTGAAAATGATGCAGAACTATCAGAGAACCCGTTTCCCGAAAAATAAAAAGCGTATGAGCCGCCATAAATGTTCTGACGGTCGTTAAAGCCGAGCACAATGTGATGCATTCTTGGAGTTCCGCCTACGAATCGATAAAAGCTTAATCTATGCATACTCTAATGCTGATTCCATTGATAGTTTATGAATTCTCGCTTTTTGGCTTTTTCGCCATCGAAAGTGGATGTGTAGAATTCGAAGCAACTTTTTAGTTTCGGGTTCAAAGTCAAGAGGAATGTCGGAAGTCTTCTTTGAACTCGGGGGAAACCTGTTTTAAATGGCAGGGAATTCCCAACTAATCCTCTATATAAGTGCCGTCAGCATGTGGAAGAGTCAGTATGGAGTGGTCTCCTGATGAAGGAGACATCCACTTGGACACCTAACAGATCACATAATTTTTTAGAGAAAATCGAATTAGGTTTCATAAAAGAAAATAAATTTAAAATAATTTGCTTGTGTCAGATTGAGTTTGAAATAGGCTGGGTTTTATAGTCAGAGTTTTAAAATAAAGATGCTGGTGTCATTAGTTCAAATAATACAGCCCGCAAAATAAGTTTATTAATAATTTATGGATTATTTATACAAATTTGTTTAAACCTAACAGAGAAATATATAAATAAATCTATAATCTAAAATAGATTTGAATGCAGCTTATTTAAAAAGCAAGTAATTATTTAATAGTAGTTGGTATATTTCTTATGTGTCTTTGTATTTGTATATCTCATTGACCTTAAGCCGATATAACTATAAAATATAAATGCAAATTAGTTGAATTGCAAAATATATGTTTTTGAGGTTTATTATTTATTTCGGGTTTGAAGTTATTACAAACTATTGTTGCTATTCTATTTTTATCATAACAAGTTGAACCACTTAAGATAATGTTGCTCTTCTGTATCAATACATAGTTTTGATGAAATTATTAAACCCATAATATCCATACCTAGAAAAAATTTACACTACACATTTAATATATTATTGGGAATCGTAGATTTACGATTACAAAAAGATTAATATAACAATTTATTAGCTCTTCCGTTTACACTTTTAACTATTTCTTTTTTAATTTTCCTATGAGGTTGATAAACAAAATTCACTTAAATGAATACTTTTCGGATACAGGTATGTAAACTATTTTGTAATTTGTTAAAGAACAGCCAACTAAATGTAATAATATTAATGTTTTATAATAAAAAAAAATATTATAGGTTTAACTAAATAGCTACAAGTGTCTTGAGAGCTTTATAGAGCCAAAATATGGCTCGATAAACTCTATATAGTTTCCCCTTCCATATTTTATTTAATTCAATTAATTTCAATAATAATGAATAACTCAAAAAAGTTTACAAAAAGTTTCAATAATTTTTTAATTTCGTTTTATTTTACAATAAGTCAACAGCATAACTAGACAACAATTCAAAAGCAAATCCTTTGCGTTCAAAGACGGAAGCGACGGAAGATGTTTGCGGGCAGGTAGCTGGGTCCTGGGGCACTGGCAGCCGGAGCATGGGCGGGAGCGGGCTGCGAGGCGAAGTTCAGGGAGGAGGCCACACCGCCATCGTGCGACTGGGAGGATCCTCCCAGCTGGTCGTACTGTCCCTGGATGGCGCGCTGGGCGTTGGCAGCATCCTCAGGAGTGCGGTACTTGACGAAGTGCACCTCTGGCTTGTTGTTGTTGTTGTTGCGGATAGCATTGAGCTTGCCGGCCAGATCTCCGATGTCTGCCTGCTTGTTCAGGACATAGATGGCGGTCTCCTGCTGAGCAGCCTGCTTGGCCAGAGCCAGGGCGGCGTTCTCCAGTCCCTTGTTCTCGGGTCCCTTGATGAAGACCACGCGCAGAGCCTTGTTCAGAGCGCTCTGTACCTGCTCAGAGGCAGAGGGATCGTAGAAGTCACCCTCGTCGGCGGTGTAGGTGAAGAACTCCTTCTGGAGCTCGGCCTGGGGAGCAGCGTAGTTGGGGGCAGAGACGGACTGGGCGCCCTCGGGGGCACCGATTGGTTCAGCAATGGAGCCGCCCGGACCAGCGGCAAACAATCCAGATCCCGATGAGGAAGGACCGGCGGCAAAGGCAGGAGCATCGTTGCTGGCCAATCCCGAGGGCTGGAAGCTAAGTCCCGAGGGGGAGTGGGCCACCGGCTGGTAGTTGTAGCCCAGCTTGTCGGCTGTGGCGACGGCGATGAGGCAGAGGACCAGGAAGGATCGCATGTTGGCTTGTTGGGGTGCAGAGATGATTTGTTACTGTCTCAACGAATCGCTGACTGGGCTTTTATAGGTGCAAGATTCAGTTCTTCGGCAAAGACTGCATTATGATTCGATATATATGAATTATGAAGAGTTCACATTTGCCTTAAAAATGCATAAATAACCGATTAAAATGCGGCTTCGCTATTATATATTTTTACGATTCGTCACATTGCTGCTGCGGTTGCAAATCTCTGCATGGCTCTGCACATAAAACCCTGTTTGGTGGCTCCGCGAAAAGCTCAATGCAAATTAGACGAAGCCGCGGCCAGAATTGGCCAGTTTGCGAGCTTTTGGTTATAATTTAGGGGGTTCGGCTTGGAGTCCGACTCGGATTGCCAAATCAGATGGCGCCAAGTAATTTATTAAGAGCCCAATTATCGAATTATCTGATTCGGCGCTGACAAGGCGCAGCAGTGCAGTTGTTAATTAGCCATCGGCCCAAAGATGGCGTCGCAAGATGGCGGCTATATTTAGCGATGAGTGCGCTGCGCCGCGGCAAAGCACTTCCGGCGGACGAGCGGAAGGTCGCCCGCCACCACCCGCATAATTTGCATAAAGCAGAAATCACAGAAACCACAGCGCGACCGAGAGACAAGTCGACAAAACAAAGCCGCTGAATAAGGCAATAATAATTTGGCGAATCGTTAAAATATTTATTTTTGGCGGCAGCATCGACAGTAACGCGACTAGGCGCGCCTCATTTGCATGTGAAACGGCCTGTCAAACGTTTTGTTTGCTCTGCGATCCGACCGATTTGGGCGACACTTCTCCGCATCCCGGCCGGATTCGGACATGGCTCCGTACTCACCTCGGACCCGGGCATCCAGCGCGATTGCCCTGAATGGGGTTTTACGATGCCCGGGCCCTGTCCGCGTCTTTTTATAGCCGCATTTTTATTGATTTCAACGATAAAGCTACACGAAAATTCCAAATTGGCAAGGTTGGCTCTGGTTTTGGTCGCAGAACGGCGAGAATTATTGATTAAGGCAGCATATTGAATTTGATATGAGTTTTATGACCGACATGGACACTTCTCCGCCTTCCTTCCTAGCCAAAGTCGAGTGGCCTGCAGTCCGCCGGCTGCATATTTTAGCGTCAGAACGAGAACGAAAAGGAAAACGAGAGCATGTGGCGGATGGCGGGGGACGGGCATAATTAGACCGCGTTATGCAGCCCGCTTTGCATAACGGCAAAGGCTCCACACGGCGGCTTCTATCTGCATAAAAACAGCGTCGGCACCTGGCTAAGGCATCACATTCCGCAGCCAGCTCCCCACTCAACAACATGCGCCAATTCTCGGTAATCCTTTGCCTGTGCCTTGCCGTCCTGGCCAGGGCCGACAAGCTGGGCTACAACTACCAGCCGGTGGCCCACTCCCCCTCGGGACTTAGCTTCCAGCCCTCGGGATTGGCCAGCAACGATGCTCCTGCCTTTGCCGCCGGTCCTTCCTCATCGGGATCTGGATTGTTTGCCGCTGGTCCGGGCGGCTCCATTGCTGAACCCATCGGTGCCCCCGAGGGCGCCCAGTCCGTCTCTGCCCCCAACTACGCTGCTCCCCAGGCCGAGCTCCAGAAGGAGTTCTTCACCTACACCGCCGACGAGGGTGACTTCTACGATCCCTCTGCCTCTGAGCAGGTACAGAGCGCTCTGAACAAGGCTCTGCGCGTGGTCTTCATCAAGGGACCCGAGAACAAGGGACTGGAGAACGCCGCCCTGGCTCTGGCCAAGCAGGCTGCTCAGCAGGAGACTGCCATCTATGTCCTGAACAAGCAGGCAGACATCGGAGATCTGGCCGGCAAGCTGAATGCTATCCGCAACAACAACAACAACAAGCCAGAGGTGCACTTCGTCAAGTACCGCACTCCTGAGGATGCTGCCAACGCCCAGCGCGCCATCCAGGGACAGTACGACCAGCTGGGAGGATCCTCCCAGTCGCACGATGGCGGTGTGGCCTCCTCCCTGAACTTCGCCTCGCAGCCAGCTCCCGCCCCGGTCCAGCACGAGGCCACCGCTCCCATCTCCTCGTATGTGCCGCCAGCGACTCCTGGAAGCTCGTACCTGCCCGCCAACATTCTGCGCCGCCTGCGCTTCTAAGACCCTTAAGACTCATAGACATTCCATTGTTATTGTTGAGATTTTAATACGAAATAAATGTTGTTTTTAATGTAAATTACCGAATGGCTTGCGGATCTTCTTGTCACACATTCCTAGGCACAGCAGATACCTTCGATAGCCATTTGAATTGGATTTCGGAGCTTCGGAATTTTCGCATTAGCTTGTGAGTCTTGGCTGGTAAACGGGTTCTCCGCCCCGCACTGAATTATGAGTCCGTCGCCGGCGGAGATATTTGTGAAAATTGCAAATGAGCGGAAACCTAAGATGTTTCCTCTGCCGGCTATATGGTCTGACGTATAACATATGGCTTAGCGGCTACTTGGCGCCCACGAATCGATCGCGATTGAGATGGCTCCGAGCGGCTTGACAAATTGCACTCGACAGTCGTCAACGCCCAAAGCCAAATCCATTGGGCGGGCAATTTAAAACTATTAGGCTGGGAAATTAGCCCACAACGACTGGCCAGAGCGGAGTCCGGCTTGGGTCTTACTTTCAATCATCCCCGGTGCGATTAGCATAACAAAATGGGCGAACAAAAGAACTCGGCTACTGCACAGTCGAACAATTTGGAGCTGCTGGCCCTTTGTCCCCTGATTAGCATAAAAATTTTGTTTGTCCGCTAGCTGCAAGTTCATCAAATTTTAATCAACGCCGCCGCCGCTGCCACCAACGCCGCCTCTGACGCGGCTTCTGATTCGGCCGGGCCAAGAGCCAGAGTCAGCCTCCGCCAGCGCGGAAAAAGAAAAACAGAGAAACAGGTTAGGCCCAGACAATGCGAACCTTATCGCGATCTCCAGCACGCTGTCACCGTCGTCAGCGTTCGTTCTGATTGAAGCCCATATCGAACCGGGCCATATAAATGGCCCATCGGCTCTAGCCGACATCATTCTGACTTCCGACTCCGGAGCTCCAACTAGAACAGCAACAGCACCAGTACATCCCTTGCAAGATGCGCGCCTTCATCGTCCTGTGCCTCGTGGCGGTCGCCTGCGCCGACAAACTCGGCTACAACTACAAGCCCGTGGGTCACTCCAGCTCCGGCCTGTCTTTCGCTCCTGGCAGCGGCAGCAGCGGCTCCCTGAGCCTGGGAGGCGGCGGCGGTTCCCTTGGTCTGGGAGGCGGCAGCGGCTCCTTGGGCCTGGGTGGCGGCAGCAACTTCGGCAGCCTGGACAGCGGTCTGGGCGGCGGTCTGGCTGGCGGTCTGGGCGGAGGTTCTATCGATTTCGGATCTTCTGGACTGGGATCCTCTGGACTGGGATCCTCCGGACTGGGATCCTCTGGTCTCGGCTCTGCTGGACTCAGCGCCCCCGTTTCCTACAACGCCCCCGCTCCTACTGGTGAGCTCGAGAAGGAGTTCTTCACCTTCACCGCCAACGAGGAGGACTTCGACCAGCCCCAGGAACTCGAGCGCGTTGCCAGCTCTGTGAACAAGGGTCTGCGCGTTGTCTTCATCAAGGGACCCGAGAACCGTGGCCTGGAGAACGCCGCCCTGGCCCTGGCCAAGCAGGCTGCCCAGCAGGAGACCGCCATCTATGTCCTGAACAAGCAGACCGACATCGGAGATCTGGCCAGCAAGCTGAACGCCATCCGCAGCAACAACAACAACAAGCCCGAGGTGCACTTCGTCAAGTACCGCACTCCTGAGGATGCTGCCAACGCCCAGCGCGCCATCCAGTCTCAGTATGATCAGCTGGGAGGCTCCTCTCAGGCCATCAACGGCGGTGTTGCCAACGCCCTGAACTTCGCTTCCGCCGGACCAGTGCGTCAGGCCCAGGCCCAGATCCCCGAGAACTCGTACCTGCCCTCGTCGGTGCTGCGTCGCCTGCGCTTCCGTCGTCGCTAAGCTGAGTGCCATAGCTCCTGTAGCTTCTATGGCTTCCACAGCCACTGCCACAACCCCACTGCCATATGACATTTGTTGACTTTTGTGTTATCTATTGATTTGTCGAACGAACCCCAAATACAGTTCATTTTTAAACCAAACATGTGGCTATATCAGTCCTGGTCGTGTGGGAACGGGGTTACCTATAGAGTTGTCAGTGTCTGCACTACTGGCGGGTGAAAAATTGCAGAGCTTTTCGTGTATTACAGGCCCGAGAGTGGCCATAAAAATTCCAAAGCGACGGCGCCAAATGGAATACAAGTGGAAATCAATAAGAAATTTACATGTCTTGGGACGAAACGTTTTTTATCATAATTAAAATGTTAATCTGCGTGAAGTAAAAGGTTAGACAAACTATTAGCGCCCAAATTTATGGCAACTGCAAGACGGAACCGAGAAGCCGCAGATGCTGCATAATGCATGAGTGATAACAGAGTGGAGTTGGCCGGATGAATGGCCAATAACAAAGAGCCAAAGTGGTCAACGACAGCTCTTTTTTCAAGAGCACCCACTACGGCTGATTAGCATAAGCAGAAAACTCGACGGTTGAGAGAAAACATAAAAAATATAGATACATAAGTAGGTACAACACACAAAAATAAAAATCCAAACTCCAATAGCGATTTTGCGAGATAGTAGCAACAAAATGTCGAGTAAAACAAATGGCGACAAAAGCGAAGGGGAATTGGCGAAGCTGATGAGGGAATTGCTCGGAATGAGGTGCAAAATCAAAGACAACCAATTAAGAAACCAAATTGAGCAAAAAAGAAGAGTTGCAGCCTGCAGCGACTTCGCATAAAAGTCGTGGGCGTCGTGGAGTTGAACATACTTGCCTTCGATCCAGCAATCCAAGCGGAGTTACCCACCCACACACAAACCAGCCAAGATGCGCGTCCTTATTGTGAGTATTCGAGGATAACCAGAGGATCTCCCGCTAAGCCTGATCCTTTTCTTTACTCATTCCGATTTTAGGCCCTTTGCTTTGTTGCCGTTGCCAGCGCAGCTTCCCTAGGCAGTGGCTACAACTACCAGCCCGCTGCCACTGCTCCTGTGGCCACCTCCTTTGCCCCGGCAGGACCTGCCTACAGCCAGGATCAGCCCGCCTACAGTGCCCCCGCCGAGCAGAGCTTCGCACCTGCTGCCGTCGTTGAGGCTGCTCCCTCTGGCGAGGCTCCACACTACGCCGCTCCCCAGGCCGAGCTCCAGAAGGAGTTCTTCACCTACACCGCCGACGAGAGTGCCTTCAACGAGCCTGCCGGCTCTGAGCAGGTGCAAAGCTCTCTGAACAAGGCTCTCCGTGTGATCTTCATCAAGGGACCCGAGAACAGCGGGCTGGAGAACGCCGCCGTGGCTCTGGCCAAGCAGGCTGGCCAGCAGGAGACCGCCATCTATGTGCTTAATAAGCAGGCTGACATCGGGGATCTGAGCAACAAGTTGAATGCCATCCGCAACAACAACAACAACAAGCCCGAGGTGCACTTCGTCAAGTACCGCACCCAGCAGGATGCTGCCAACGCCCAGCAGGCTATCCAGTCCCAGTATGACCAGCTGGGTGGATCCTCGACCATCCAGAACGGAGGTGTGGCTCCCGTCCTGAACTTTGCCTCCCAGCCCGCTGCTCGTGAGGTGGCCGCTCCCTCGGCTCCTGGCAGCTCCTACCTGCCCGCCTCCGTCCTGCGATTCCGCCAGTAAAAAGGGAAAGAGCAGCTCACTGACCTCCGAAACAGACTCAGACTGACCCGTCACACCGACGATTCCTACGCACTCGCTGCGACCCTGTTGCCTAGTTTGTAAAAATTGCGAATTTCGAATTTTTCCCCAAATAAAAATAAAGTTTATCGTTATATATAGTAATGAGTGTTGTAATCGTTGGGAGCTGGCTAATTTTGTAACATACTTCGGGCGACATTGAACTAGTTGCCCTAAATGGCGGGACGCTCTCCCGATTTGGTTACCTGGGCTCGCCGGCAGAAATTATAAAATGCTTTGCCCGCCGGGGATTGTCTAACAAATGTTTTTTGCTCTTCGCCGTGGTTATATCATGCTGGGAATAGTGGTGAGTCTACCTGGAGCCTAATAACCAGGTCTTTGGCTTATGCTAATGGCGCGTCTGTGTCCCAGTTTCTCGCCTTGCTGGCTGGCAGTTCCGCGGAACTGGGTTACCAGTATCAGCAGAACAGCTACGGAGGCCCGGTGGATAGCCAAGCCGAGTATCCCGCCCAACCGAACGATCACTACCAGGAGCACCACGACTTCCACAAGCATTTCTATGCCTTCGAAGCGCCCTACGATTCCTCAGAGGAGGCTGACCTGGTGGAGACCAAGCTGGCATCTCTCTCGCAGAAGAACCTGCAGGTGGTGTTCATCAAGGCGCCGGAGAACAAGGCCGTGGTGGGAGCCCTCAACGCTTTGGCCAAGCAGACCACGGAGGACAAGACGGCCATCTATGTGCTGAACAAGCAGACGGATGCCCACGAACTGGCAAGCGAACTTAGCTCCTTGAAGGCGCAGCACAAGCACAAGCCCCAGGTTCATTTTGTCAAATACAGGACGGAGGCGGAGGCTGCCCAGGCCCAGCAGCACATTCAGGCGCAGTACGGCGGAGCGGGAGCAGTATCTCAGCCGGGACAGGCCTCCTCCTTGGGCTACTACCCGGAGCAGCAGCCGCAGTACGATCAGGGATACTATCCGGAGGTAGCTCAGCGCCCTGGCGAGTATCCAGTTCCCTCGGCTGGTTACCTGCCGCCGCCATCTCAGCCGTCGTCGGGCTATCTGCCGTCAGTGCCCAGTTACTCCTCCCTTGCCCAGGGCTACAATGCAGCTGGAGGTTCGCTGGCGGGGCAGATAGATCTGCCTCCAGTGCCTGAGGCCCAGCAGGATCTCTCCGCGAGCTACAACGATGGTAGTCAGGATTACCGATCGGCCAGGTCACAGCGCATCGATTTCAGGGTCAACGAGCGACGAAGGTCGGGCAGCCGCATGGTCTTTCCAACCTCCTCCTCCTCGACCGCTTCCAGGTCTTACCTGCCCTCACCTGTCCCAGCCAAGCGACGACGACTCTGAGTGTGAGCCCAAATTAAGACATTAAATTAGTGCCATAAGACTGCGCCCCCGGGTGTGACTAGTTGTAGCTGACAATATAGACCAGAGATACATCAATGAATGGCCACCAGTGTTTGCTCTATGCTCATCCTCATCATCCGGAGCTGTGAACGGCGCTAAGCGGCTTATCGCAGCTGCGAGTCGGGGGCTAGAGCAGATCTAAGCCCAACTCAGAGTGACGTGTAAATTAACAAATCAGTAGCCATAAAACGCCAGTCATAAAAATTCCGGGGGCGAGTGAAAGTGGAGCTGAGCACGCTGGAAGTCACAACAAATGGTTACCACAATGGGAGAGAGACCCAAAGGGGCATATGAAAATATTTGATAACTAATTCAAATTGGGAGCTCATTTGTAAATTTTATGCGAATTAAATTCAAGTTCAAGCTGGGTCACAGTCTTTGTCTTGGGCTCTTGCAAGCCCAGAAATTAGCATTTCAAAATTGAACGACATTAACATGGATAATCGGAGCAGGCAAACACAAAACCAGAGCAAACGTTTGCAGAAATCTTTTATAAGTTCGTAAAAAACAAAACAACCGAGAGACAAATGCAAAAAGACAGAAGAAATACTAAAAAGATATAAAAAATAAACTAAAATCATAACGAGACCGAGAGTCAGCTTACTTTCGATCGGCTATTTGTTTGTGTCGTATATAAGGATGGTTTTGTTGCTGGGGCTGGATTATAACCGATCCGAGCTTCGTGCCAAAAAGTCGAGCTGCTGCGGCACAAACCCAGCCATGCACTCCTTCTCCTTGATGGTGAGTTGGAGCCACTGACACCTGGACTTTGGATTTTTTAATTTAGTTTGGTTTCTCCCTCAGTTCTTCGGGCTATTCCTCGGCTCTAGTCATGCCCTCGGGAATGGCTACCTACCCGCTGTCCAGAGAGCTAAGCCGGTGGCAACGGAGTACTTCACCTATTCAGCTCCACCGGAGGAGGATCAGGCGGCTCCCTGGCAAGCAGCTCGGCAGCTAGCCCAGGCGTTATCTCCACCCCAACAGGTGGTCTTCATTCGCACCCCGGAGACGAATCTCTTCACCCTAACGGCCAAGCAGCTGGCCAGCAGTAATCCGCTGGACATCTTTGTGCTTCAGCGACAGGCGGATGCAGCGGCTCTGGCCGAGCAACAGGCGGCCATCCAGCAGCAGGCGGCCAACCATCAACCCTCGGTGCACTTCGTCAAGTACCGAACCCCGGCAGATGTAACCCGAGCTTTAAGCGCTCTCAGAAGCGACTATGACCGGCTGCCTGGGAACAGCATCAACCATGCTGTCGAGAAGGCGGATGTCCTGCACCTGAATCCGTTGGCAGCGAGGTCATCCAGTCCGCCAAGTCCTGCTCCTGTGATCTTCAAGATCCGCCCGAAAGACAGCGCCGAGTACGAGACCCACGAGCAGGCCAGCGATCTGGAGACGGCCAAGCTGCAGGCCCTGTTTCGGGAGTACCTGCCGCCGGGAAAGCGACGCTAGTTCCTCTAGGAACCTGGAGCCTAGTGCCAAAGACTGTTTAAGAGTTAATTAAATTAAAAGCTAATTATTACAGTTCCATTGTCAATGTGTTCGATTCTCCTGTATGACTTACGTGGAAATATTTCCATCCACTGGTGGAATTTTTTGGTTATTAAGTAGGCGACTTGATTAAATATTACTGAGATCGAAACTCGTTTAAATTGCCGCGTCATCGTACTCGTAATTTATCGCTATAAATAATTTAGTTTACAGACATGCTATTTACTTTGAGGCCCTAAAGAGGGATATTAAATAATTTATAAAAAATTATTGTTAACAACGTACTAATTCATTTCCAAAAGTGGTATATATGGAAAAACGCCCCATAAGTTCTGTGTAAATAAATATTTTAAATATAAAGGAAAGCTAAAAAATAAGCCTATTAATATTACACACAAATTATACAGGAATTGTTCTCAAAGAGCGGCATTTGCTGCTCATAAATTACTCAACGTTCTTGGAATGCCGGGTACTCGTAGACAAATTTAATTTAAATTTCAATCAGAAAACATTTAGTTGTTATGGCGAGACTCTAAGGCTGGGAAGGCTGTTTATCTATAGCCTTGATATTATGAATAATTAATTACTCAGCCCTAGACCGTAACATTTTACTTCTGAGTTCCTGGCCAGGCCCTCGCCCCTCGCACTGGTGGATAATCTTCAAAGTATCTCTTAGATAATCATTAAGGTGTTGGTAACCCACTGCCGCCCACAGGCCGCCCCGCAAATGTTTTCTTAAGCAAATGTCGCCGGCGTTGCGACGTTGTCGCTGGAAAACTTTTTAATGAGCTGGCGGAGCCGCGTCTCACCCCCGCCCCCATAAGAGCGGCGTGGAAGGGATCCTGGGGCTTTACGACAGGCGCTGCTTTAAGAATGTTTCAACTAAATTACGCCACTACGCAAGGACCTGGGACACGGGTGAGGGAGGTGCGACAGGACACTGGGGCTGACATCATTTCGCTTTGCAAATTGTTTTAGTGTCAAAGGTCAAACACACACTTCCACCTTCATGGTGGAGCTGGCACTGCCATATGACACGCCGGAGTGCAGCCGTAAAAAGGATCTCCAGCGCCCCGCCCACTGCCACTCCCGCCACTGCAAATCTGTTGAGCAAGTTTTAGTTTAAGCATTTTTGAGCAACATGAGAAGCTGGTCCCGGTCCTCTTGCTGGTCCTGGGCGACGCTCGTTAGCGGTGCCTGCCAAAAACTTTGCCAGTCACTTCAAAGCTGGCGGCATCGCATTCCGTCCCCCTCGTACTCCAGCCCATCCCGGAGCCTTCTTTATTTCGCGGTATCTGCACGACAAGCCAACTCTGCTTTAATCCCGGCAGCTCTCTGGCCGCAGGCACCTCATGACTTGCTGCAATTTCGGGACAGGTGTGTCCAAGGTCCAAGTCTCGGATTCCAGCCAGCCAGCTGCCAAGTTTGCGTGTTTTCCAATCTTTTCTTCGTTTTTCCGAGGGGCCTCTTGGCTCTGGGCTTGCCATCTCCAAATTAGGCGCAGCTTGGCGCTGCTTTCGCTTTTGTTTGGCGCTGCTCCTCATCGCTTTTTGGTGAGAGTTTGGCTGTGCAGCTGGGCACGGCTAATAGCCACGATGAGTGGCCAATTGCCGATGAGGGGCTCAGTTACCAGGAAGCTAGATGAATGCCAATATATTTGGAGGGTATTCTGACACACAACTTTGCATATTAGCTCGATATTCCAAGATATGGAATAAGTACTTGTCTACAAGGAGAAGAGAAAGCTGGTAGTCCATATTCATCTTAACAAAACGCAGACATCCTTAGAGTTCAAAGTACGTTAGAATTCCTATTGGAGCAGCTTAAAGACTTTTCACAGAAAATTGTTATTATGAATCCCCATTTTCTTTTCTCATATTTCTTTCTGGGCGACCTCTCTCGACCCACACACAGCTGCTGATGTTCTACAATTTAAATTCTTATTTTGTTTGGCCATCAAACGATGCCGAAAAAGTTTAAATTAGTTAAGGAACTTCATTAACCGAACCGTCGAAGAGATTGACGTCCCAGCGAAAAACGCGAACTTGTGGAAAATTATGAAAATTATAATTACCGGCTTAAGCTGGCCAGAGCGGACCGTCGACTGGCGACCCGAGACCGTCAAATGATATCGCCAGACGACCGTCCCCTAGCCAGTAACCAGTAGCCGTTTGTTTTCCAAGCATTTCAACACAGTGGCTGCCGTTTATTTTCGGGCCCTTCTCCTCGAAAAGACGCAGCATCCAGCCGGGGTTTTTTATGGCCTGTCGCAGCCAACACAAATCAATTAGATAATGCGGCAGCAGCGGCATCACGGCAGCGAGAGCATTCGCAATCGCAGCCATGCATATTTATAAACGGCGCAGAGTGCATTTAAATCAAAGCCACGACGAGCGATAGGCCTAGTCTGCATATTCAAATGCCAGTTCGTTTTAATGACGATCGAATAGCACCGAAATCGAGTCAGCAGCAACGGCAAGGTCGTTCCTAAACAGTAGATGTCTCTCTCCGAGTTCGTGGGAGGGGTTGATGCACGTATAAAAGCCAGACTAGGCCTGAATCCCAGCATTAGTTCCCACATAACAGCTCCAATTGTACGTTGTGCTTCAGTCAACATGCGCGCCTTTATCGTAAGTCTTTAGGGGATTGCCAGTCAGGAGGAGCAGCTGTGAATATACCTTTTTCCCCCGCAGCTTCTCTGCCTGATCGCTGCCAGCTGCAGTGCCGATAAGCTGGGCTACAACTATCAGCCGGTGGCCCATGCCGACGAGGGTCTTTCCTTCCTGCCCGGTGGAGGCGCCGAGCTGCCCCAGCTCCAGCTGCAGCCCGTGCAGAGCGGCGAGGCCGTGTTGTCCCAGCCTATTGAGGCTCCCGCCACCATCCAGACCGCTCCCGTTGCTCCCCAGGCCGCCCCCCTGATCGAGGAGTTCCAGAAGGAGTTCTACAGCTATGCCGCCCCCGAAGAGCAATTCGATGAAGGTGCCAGCAACCAGCAGATCGCCGACTCGCTGAAGAAGAGCCTGCGCGTCGTCTTCATCCGCACTCCCGAGAACCGTGGCTTCGAGCAGGCTGCCCTCCAGCTGGCCAAACAGTCCGCCCAGCAAGAGACCGCTATCTATGTCCTGACCAAGCAGGGTGATGTGGCCAACCTGGCCAAGCAACTGAATGCCTTGAAGACCAGCTCGGTCAACAAGCCCGAGGTGCACTTCGTCAAGTACCGCACCCCCGAGGATGCTGCCAATGCCCAGCTGGCCATCCAGAATCAGTACAATCAGCTGCCCGGAGTCTCCCGCATCTCCAACGAGGGACGTGCTCCCGTCCTGAACTTCGCCTCTCAGCCCGCCATTTCCGCCAATGTGGCTCCAGCTGCTGCCGCAGCTCCCAGCTCTGAGTACCTGCCCGCCAATGTGGTTTCCAGCCAGGACTATCTGCCACCCACTCTGCGTCGCTTCCGTGTCAAGTAAGGAGAGAGAGGTCCTTGAGAGTATGTCCAACGGTAACGCTTCCTACGCAATCGCATCGAACAACACAAACCCATCACGAGCAATCGACTAGCCCTTAAGTATCCATGTAGAGGAATAAAATTTGTTAGCACACAAATTCGCACGCTGAACTAGAAAACTCATTTGAAGCTGGAACAGCAGGACATAATTGCAGGACTCGGCCATTTCCCTTTGGGTTAGATTCGTTTTTGCAAGTAAATCCTGGCTCTGGCTCTGTGTCTGTCGTCTGGCAGCGCATTCGTGCGTTGTCCTTTCACATAAAATCCCTGAAATAATAGCCGGGATAAAGCGGCTGGCATGTCATAAAGTCCAGCAACAAGTTGAGCCACCCAATGGCCGCCCACTCACATGGCCGCTGGGGAAGAGGAAGTGGAGGATCCCACATTCATGGAGCACCCATTGAATCCCCGGCATATGCACAACGGCTTTATTCCATCCGCCATTTGTAATTGGAGTTATTAGAATCGAAATGAAGTGGTTTCACAATGGCCCGGTCCTCGGTTCCCAACGCTCTTTGTGAGCCTGCTGGTTGGTAGTGATGGGCAGGGTACTCCCTCTAAAGGGTTTCTACTTATGTTTTCCACGTTCCTGGCTGGCCCCAAGGGTACATGGAATGAATACCTAGACCTGTATCCACCACTAACTGTGGCCATTGTTGCAAGCCCACTACCAGTTGTGGTCCGTATAAGTGGCAACGTCCTGTTGCAGGTGGGAGCCTCCACGCCCGACTCCTGTGATCTGTGACCCGCCAGCTGACGACGACACTCATCGAGTAGATTGTGTACCCTTTGGTGTTCCGGGGGTGTGAGCACACAGCTCTGTGTGTGTGTGTGCCTTGATGGCTTCCTGCTTCCGTGGAAGGCAAACTCATCATGCGAAATGCCAGCACCACACACATGGCCCTAACCAGAGCCCAAGCTGGCATGAACTATGCAGAGGATTTGGTATGCTGTTGAGTGGAGTCCTTAAATTTCACTTAGATGTAACATAAGCCCGATATAAACGCAACTCAACGGTGCATGTATTCATGGCCATCAGGCGGTGGGTGTGATGGGTGTGTGTTCGGTGTATGTGGGCTAAGTGTGTGCCCCTGCAGGAATCGCACGCTTATCAGCAGTCGAGTGCAAACTGAATCCGTTGCTCTTTCTGTCGGCTACAGTGGCGAATCGCTAAGGCGTAACGACAGCGACAATATGTCCTGGGGCTCGGGTTCGGGTTCCGAAGGGGGTTCTGGTAATTTGGGCCACCATAAACGCTGTTAGCTTGTCTGCCATTTGCCGTCTGACTGCGCCCAGACTGCTGCCTGTAATTAAGGTGATATGCAGCATTCAGCCGACCGAATCGACGACGACGACGACAACGACGAGCCTGCCAAGTGCGTGTCCTGTGCGTGTGGGGGCCTGGCAGCAGCGGGGTGTGTGGATGCGGTGTGTGTGTGTTAATGAGCAACCCGCTGTGCTCACAAAATAAATTATTAAAACGACATTCACGGCACTCTCAAGTGTCGTCCGTGCAAAAGCTCCTTTTGACGCCCAGAGATATCAAGAGTTTTCCACAAAGCTGAAAGGGAGACACCCTACACGGGCACCTTCACAAAGGGGGAATTATAAAATGCTTGCATATATTAGATTTGTGTAAGCTTACAGCAGTGCATTTATATCACTACATTTGCCTTTTTTCGTATTTTTACTTTGGCCCTTAAATGTTTCAAGTTAGTGACAGAAATAACCGTCCTGCTTGAAGGTAGAGGTAGATTCATTAAGGACAAAGTCAAGTGACAAGTTCAGGGCTGGAAACCGGTGTTGTCAGTGGCAGAAGGTATTTGGTTTTTATTGAAAAAGATTTTTAAATTAAAGTTTCAAGTTTATTTTCGATAATTGTATGAAAAAGTTTGCTGCCCAAAAGGAAGTCATGAAAAAAGAGTTAAAGGTATTTCCTTTTCTACAACCTAAGCCTTATTTATTTGTATACTTTTAAATTTCTACAGTTACTGGCAATCCCTATCCCCTTTACGTAGCGTATGTGTCTAATTAACGTTTAATTCAAGTTCTAGGTTCAAGGCTCCGAAAGTGGAGCGCCAGTTGCGTATACGACCCGTTGACAGCTGACGTTGCGCGAGCGGAAAAAGTGTGGCATGCTTTTAGGCTGCGTGTAAGTGCAATTTTTGAGAAAGCTCCTTCGAATTAAACCAATTTTTTCGTCCGCTGGGGGAAAACCAAACACAAATCGCTGGTTTTATGGAACCATTGGGCAAATACAACGCCGCTTTCAATCTCTCCGGCTGACAGCTGCGGTGGGCAATGGCAACACTCGCCGAATTGCTGGCAAACAATGCAACAGCCACAACCATTTTTATTCCGATTTAAGCGAAACTTTCGAGGGTGGCGGCATTTGCCTTCGGTCCCACGGGTTAACCAATATTTCTTTTCAATTTCTGGAGCGAAAGTTGTGGCTGTACAACTAAATATTTTGACGTTTGTCCGCATGCAGGCGGGCGGCAACTTTGTTGTGGGTAGGAGGTAGGGTTGGGTGTAAATTGAAATGTGCTTGAGACAGTTGCTGCCGTCTCCAATTGTTTTTTGCGGGTCGGCAACAAAGTTGCGCGCTTTTGTTAATTTCGGCAACCTCGGCAACTCGTCCATGCAGGTGGCAATGGGTCCTGGAAAGCCGAAAGCCGGACCAAAATCGTGCAGGGATGGGGGCCACACCCAAGTGCACTTGCAGTTGGCAGTTGTACGCCATGTTGTCGCTGTCAAAAAGTTTTACTGCGCCTGTCGCTGCTTCTACTGCTGTGCTGCTGTGGTTTGCTGTGGAATAGTTTGGGATTTGTTGGAAAAAGTGTTTATTGGTGTTTGCCGCGGGCTCGCTGGCTCTATGAAATTGAGTTATTTGCACACACACAAACGGACGCCTCGCTGGCTGTCGAAACTTGGCACACATGCTGAGAGTTTCGGCTCATTAACCGGGCCACTCTGCTCTGCTGCTGCTCGACTGCTGCATATTAATTAGTCGACTTTTGGGCGCTGCCATGTATAATTAAGCAGCGAACGAAGCTCTTAACAAACCACATCCTGTCTGACTCCTTCACTTGGCAGGGCCATGCCTCATTAACGGCAAAGTCAGGAGAGGAAAGAGCGGAATAGCAGGGACAGGAAGCGGAGCAGGAGTAGGAGCAGCAAGAGCTGCCATTGCCCTGCTAATTTAATATTTATACCTTAATCAAGCCAGAGTCGTCGGAAACCCTTTTGATGGCTCCGCAGAAAATCTGTTGATTCGTCGATTGCCAGATTGGTCCGGCCTAACGATGGCCAGGCGTTAATTGCTCATTTCCATGCAATGTTGTCGTTTCCCCCCGCCACTCGGCCCCCACCAATCAGTGTCCTGGTCCGATGTCCTGTCTGTCACACAAATGCGGAATCGATAGCTCGCATCTGTCACCAGACACACACACAGCCGAGCCCCCGCTGTTCCCTGATGTCTATGTGAGTGTGTACAGGACTTTGATTTCGTAATGAGGCAGCCGGGCTGGTTGCACCTTTGTGGCGTGTCCTGGGACAGACAAAGACGGCTCATCCTCAGCCCCACTGATCCCCATCAGGGAATGGGATTGAGGCAAAGAAAATACTCGGCCATTGTGTCTTGGGCTTTGTCTGCGGCCCTGGAACTGGCTCTCGTCGGATGTGTTTTACGGCCTTGATACCCTTGATTCGCCATTTATTCCGTAGTTTATCCTTTCGTTGATTATTGCCGAGCATTTGCACCCGACTCCAGGCCCGACCCCCTCTGTCATTTCGTGGAGACTTCTGACCTTATGTGTCCTTACATTGACGCCCTTTGTTTGTGCTGCGCTCCTTCAATTTCCCTGCACATTTAAAAGGATTAAAAGGATATTCGTCAAACGGAAAGTTACGCAAGTTTGTTTAACGCACTTGTGGGGTCCTCAGCCGCAAAATCCTGTCTCCTGCCCTTCGCCCACTGCCACTTCGTTGTGTTTTTCCACATTTGCCATTTATTTTCCCTTTTTTTTTGTTCTGTTTTGTTTTGTTTTCTTGGTTTTGGGGAGGAGAAAGGCAGACCCTTTGTTTACTCGGCCCGCTTGGAGGGCGTGTGCTCCTTAACTGGTCCTTGAATGAAACGCTTTCGGCCCTTTGTTTTCAACATTTATTTTTTAGTTCGTTCTCTTTACCACAAATATTCGTATTCTGTATGTATATTAATATGCTGTATATCCCCGTTCTTCAGTGTAGTAGATTGGCCAAGCAGTAGGCGCCATAATTTGGGTTGAGTTTGTAATCGTAATTGTTGTTCTTCGCTTCAATTTTTACACGTTTTAAACTTTACACTTAGATCGCCGCTGCTCGGCTGTGACTCTGGTTAATATTCGTGGTACTTAGCGTTAGTATACTCATAATAATACACATATTCCACAGTTATTTTGCGTGTGACTTGCATAGGTTGCAGTTCTTACATTGTATCGCTCGCTTGGTATGTCTGTATCTATAAATAAATATTTACGTTTACTTTACGTGTATCCGTTTATCTGTTAATCGTTTAATCTTTTAGTCGTTTATCGAGTTAAATTTGTGTCAATTGGATTCAGTTTCATCAATAGATTAGCCACAATTCAAGCTATTCCTCTAGACAATTTCTTAGACCTTAAAACATTTTATACAATACAAATGAGGGAAATCGAAACAAGGTAGAATCCAATATTGAATATTTTTATATGCTTTTGTGCGATTATATCAATGTGTGTCCGATAAACAATGGGAACAAAAAGTTAAAGCTTTTTGTGGTGTAAGTGTTTTTAAAATTAATAAATAATGCCCTTTTCTCTATAAATATATATATATTTTATACACCTCTTCTTTATCTCCATGGTTTTCCCTTATGCCATGTTGTATACATAATTTCAATATATATCTTGTATAATTTATGCTCTTTGTTCAATACGCAATGATATGTGTGATTGGAAGATTTTGATGTGAGTGAAATGATAAAGGTAGTCGCAGTCGGACTTGTCCGACTTTCGACCTATCAAAATACAACATTTAAATATAATGTTCGGGCTTGTATATCGATCGCCAATGCCATTCCATCGACTTGAGTATGAATGCCATTCGGTCTGCATGCCACTGCTTTTATCGGCCTCAACAAACAATTATAGTTAAACGGCTTAAATGCCATATGCTTAGCATGAAAAATGTTAATTGGCGCGAGACTCGGCTCTCTGGCGTAGGAAAATGTTACAACATTTATGATATGTTTTGCGAATTGCTGCCACACTTAATGTACTCTTACTCGATCTATATAAACACAGAGTTTTTACACAGATACACATTTTTATATGTTCGATAGAGAGAGAGCGAGAGTGCGTGGCCCATAATTAGCGGACTCGACTGGGCTAGGACTGGGTGCTCCTAGTCCTCGGCCAATTATGCACATTCATGCAGATATATGCTGAGACAACAGACTCTCGAATGTAGACAACACGCAGTTTGCATATTTACACAGACGAGCAGGCGAGTGGGGGAGTGTGTGGATGTATGACATCGAGTGGTACTCCGGGAAACTGGAAACGGGTTGTGTAGGCGGGTGTGATGTGGAGGTGAGGGGTGTTTGCACTTGTTCATAGATTGGTGGGAAACATTTACTAGTTCGAGTGATTCACAAACCCATAGGAGAGTGGGAAATAACTCCCGCCACAGTTCACAAATCAAATCAAATTATCTGGAATTGAATGATGGCTGAAATTAGCATACCATAATCATAATATCGTTACTAAAACTATATATACGTGTATTATCTACGGTTTTGACTGAACAGAGGAATAAATCATGGGTTAACCTTAAAGCATTTCCATTTGTCGTGTATAAGTGTTAATAATTTGTTTTGTTTCTCATTTGGTTTCATTTTTATTTAGTTCTTAGTGCATGCAATCAGTAAATTTGCATGCATACCTATCGTAATGTATAATTTATAAATGTAATCAATTTTTTGTTTTGTTTCTGTTAATAATAGACAGCGTAGCATAGGAAGACGTCAATACCTGCATAAGACATTTTAGCCATATTTTCATACATAATATGAACTTTGTTTTCAATTACTTTCACGTGATGTCACCGTTATCATAATTAAGTATATTTCCTTTATAAAAAATGTTTTGTAGTCCGTTCAAGCATTATCCGATCGGTGTGCCCCCACTGGAGAGACAAGCCTGGGAAAATGTTTCAACCGTGGCAAGATTTTCAATTTGCAGTTGTAATTGGTTTTGTTAATCGTTAATTGTCGAGTGGTTGTTTTGCTTTAACTGATTCGCACGTTCGTTCAAACTGTAGGAGAACATCGCAGGCTTAATTGTATTACTAACATTATGTTTGGTTTCGCTTTGGGTTCGCCATCGCCGAGTAGAAGTCAAAAATAGAAGCCTAATTACACACACAATACAGACGCGACGCTCATTTAATTTGGTTTCGTGTATATATACGGTATAGAGGGTATAGACTAGTCCGCTAATTGCTTTACATTTATTTACTTTGCCGGGTTGTCCGTGTTGCTGCGCTATCATCTTGCTTTACATAGTTACATTGTTATGCTACGGGTGTTTAAAATGCTCCTCTAGCCATAGACACTTAAAGCGCGCTCCTAAATATACATCCGCACTTAGTTTTAAGCACTGCGATTTACTTTACTTAACTCCCTTAGGCGGCCAAAAACGCTAACGAAAACGAAAACAATTAATCGCAACGGCAAATATTTTCCTAACTACACACTAAACGCTCCATTGCAACGACATAACCATTTGCACACACAACGAACCGAAAATAAGGGGCCGAAATGAAAATAAATAAATAAGCGCCGTAATGTTCGGCGGAGTGGCCCAACCCTTCGGGTCTTGACCCTTTCCCGGGGTCGCCACGCGCCGCCAACTGCGCCCTTTTTGTGGCCGCCATGTTCGGCGCCATTTCTCGCTCCGCCTGTCCTTCGTTTTTGTTGTCTTGATTTTCTCAAAATGTTTTCAACACTGATTGTTTCTGTAAGCTTCTTGGTTTAACTGTCTAATTATTTTACATTTAAACGTTTATTTCCGGGGTACTTTGGTACGGGGTACGGCTAGGGGCACGGTACGGGGTACACGGTACTCGTGTTTAGCTTGATGCTGCTGCTGGCTGGCGCTTAAATTCAATTGCCCTAATCTTAGCCTAACCCTCCTCGCTTGCCACATCCCTGACTATCCTTATCCTTGACTAGCCGAAGCGCTACAATACCGTAAAAAATATGTCTCCTTAATTTCGTTTTCAATTTGTGAGTTTTCAGTTTGTCCTTCGTTAGTTCTCTACTGCACTGTGTAAGATCATGCATTTTAGGTACATGCTTCGTAGCGGCTGCTTTGAAACGCCTAAAAACCTTCAACCCAATCAATTCTGGCTGTTTGCATTTGGATTTCCCAGAGGGGAAGCGGCACTTGCCCAAAAACTTCTGACAAGGCCTGACCTTGAATAGCACAAAGTTCGGCTTCTCTGCAGAGGGGTTTGAGCCCCCTCTCTCTCGTGCTCAATTAGCTATACAAAATTATCCTTGTGCTCTAAAAAATGGCCGCTGGCCGGAAGGGAATGCTTATTCTTCTACAGAACTATAGTTCCCCTCCGCCTGCAACTTAATTACAAACATTCTCTTTGGCACTGTGGCCGCACAAACTACCAAAAAACTAGACAAGCTGAAATTCCTCCGCCGCTTCCCTCGGTCATCTGCAGTTATTTACAAGTAAACTATTTAAATTGGCCGACCAAGGCGAGCAGCACAAATGCAAAAAAGTAAAATTCCCTTAATCCGTTCGCCCGGCAATGTCCTTTGTTCTCTGCCTCTTTGAGCTCTCTGCTAATTTTCCTGCTCAATCGAGCTCTCTCATGGCTTGCAAACACATTAAAAATTTGGTATACAATTTACAAAAAATCCAACTTGGTTTCTCCGATGCAGCTTTTGTCCTCGATGTGGATGCGGATGTGGACGTTGATGATGATGATGATGTGATTGCCCTTGGATTGGCCGTAGCTCTACCTTCTACCGTGCAGAGTGTGCGAGTATGTCGGTGGTCTTCTCCTCTCCCGGCTCGCTCCCTGTGTCCTGCGCTGACCCTCTAGTAGCTCAGGGGCAGCAGGACAAGGAGCAGCAGCTGGGCCAGCGACCACAGGTGCGTCAACACCGCCCCTCCGTGTGCCCTTCGTCCGGCGGAGGTCTCGTTGCCATGTCCATTACCGTTGCCCAGTGCCGCCATCCCGATGCTGGGCGGAGCCGTCGACGTCGAGGAGGCCACTTGGCGCTCGACCTCAACTGCAAGTAGTCGAAAAAATGGGAACGGCTTTAGAAGGTGATAAACAATGTTGGGTAATTATTCTTAGGTAGCGTCACAGAAAAACAAAATGAAAACCCCTGCACTGGCAAAGTCGTCTTATTAGAAGAATCTTAAATATATATTTTAAAATAATCCTGATTAAATAACTCCAGTTCCTTTGCCTAAGAAGGAAAGATGTCAACTTTCCCAAATAATTTATTCTCTGCAAAACATTAATAGCTCGAACATTAAAGCTTAAAATAAACCAGATTTACAGTAGGAGAGGTCAAGAAAAAAAGCGGGAAAAATCAATTTGAAAAGCAAAGTTGACGTAAAATGAATAATTCAGGACAGTGATAAGCCCTCAAGTTATCTAGCCAAAATGGTTTACCGCCGAGAACGGGGCATGAAACCGCAGGAAAGGTCGCCGCGGTGATCTGACTGAGAGTCGTCGGGCGCTGAAAAGTTTTCGCATAAGATGGCAGCAGCCCCTTAGGGCGGCATAAGAAACAATTACAGACTGGAGCATTCTCGGCTGCGAAGTGGCCCAAACAAATGACGCACTTCACGCAACATAAATAACACGCATACGCCCCTTGGTTCAAGTGACAGTTGGCAGCCACTCGGCCACTCCGGCAAACTGGGCCGGCGAAGAGGTTGAAGGTTGAAGGGCGGAGGAGACAGGACGAAGGACCACTGACAGCCAGCGGCAACTGATGGGAAACGAGCAGCGAGCAGCGAGCAACGAGCGTCGTGAGTCATGGGCCTGGTAATGTGTAAATTATTTCGTACAATTCGGGACAATTTACAACAGGGCTGAACGACTTGGCTGGGACGTTAGTGTTAACAACCGGCTTGTAGGCAAACAATGCCGGCAAATATATAAATTAACCTTTGTTTGGCTCTGCTCTCCGCCCAATGAGTGGGGCTGAGTAAATGAAAATTAAACGTAGACAAACGGAAAACATATGACACCGAGAGGCCCTTTCAAGGACGCAAAATATCTAATCTGCCAGTTGAGACAATGGCGCCGCTTACTTTTGTTTAAAATTCCTCGTTGGCTTTCGCTTTGTGACAGGGATAACAACAATGCGCTCTCCCCTACATTATCATACTAATTTATTTTGTGAAAATTCATCCGTGATTCCATCATGCATTTCATAATTCTGTGTCGCCGAGGACGTTTTTTGATGAGCTCACGGGTCGTAATTTCAGCCGGCGCCACCGAAACAAATATTTGCCTTGCATAGCGTTACACGGCATAAAATAAATAAAGTAAATATGCACAGGCACAGACAGACAGACATACATACATTCAGTGCCATGTAGGCGCAGGGATTCATGCAAATCACGCATACGCCCCGAGCGCCGAGATAATATGTGTTCAAAATTCAAGGCTGTGACCGCGAAAAACTTTCCACACTTAGGATAATCTTTCCCTTAATTGCGTATATTACTTAAATAATAGTATACAGAAAATATAAAGGTAGTACCCACCTTTCACGGAGTACGTCTTGTAGTCGGCGTACTGCTCGCCCTGACCCACCGTGGCCGGGATCGTGGACAGGCAGGTGATCTCCATGCGCCCATTGCTGCCCACATGCTCCTCAGTGAGCTCGATATTCAGCTGGCTGATGCTGAACATGCCCTTCTCCTGCTGGGCAGCGGTCACGGCAGCCGCGGCCGCTGCCACACCACTGCCGCCGCCGGGATGCGAAAGCGGTCGTTGGTAGCCCGCCGCCAGCTGGTTCATGGGACCGGCATTGGAGGGAATGCCCAGCTCCTTGTTCATGTTGGGCGCCTGTGGACCGAAGCCGCCGCTGTTCAGGGTGCTGCGAATGATGCCCAGGGCGTTCTCGTTTATGTGGCGCCGGTACTTGCGGTTGCTGTTCCTGGAATAAAGAGAGAGGACTTCATTGAGTGGTGGGCAACTGGGTGGGGGTCTGGGCTTAATGTGCCTGCGCCCGGCAATTTGCACACAAATAAAACCGTAAATATTTGCATTTTATGATTGATGTGTGTAAACGTGGAAAGCAAAACACTGGGAGCTTCCACATGCCAGGCACGCACATCTGATTCCCGAAACGAGGCCGAAACAGTGTTGCCAAAGCAAAACTGATCAGCTGCTTAGATAACAGGGAGAACAATATGAAATATACCACATTGCATTTTTTTAAACATATTTATCTTTTATTACAAAATATATTTCAATATTTAAAAAGTTTCAATTAAAAAGAAAATTTTTTATATCGCCATCTGTCAAGGAAACTAAACCCTCCGAACAAGCTGACAGCACTGTTGCCGAGTGCTTGGGAAATGGATACAGGGGCCGTCTTCATTTTCCTGAGTAATTGATAACCGAACAACTAACTTCACAACTCTGAATGGCCGAGGATTCTGTGGGGAGGCTTATTCGGGTTCCAGGGAAAAAATGCAGGGAAAGTGTGAGATTATCGAGCAGCTGGGCCTTTTCTGCTGATTGGCAACGCTTTCTAATGGTTATCCTGCATTACTGCCTGATTAGTTTGCATTATTCAGCCGACGGCTTTCAGCTTGTATCGCACATTGTGAGTCTAATTAGCTTTTACGACTTTGCTTCATATTTGATAAGAAGCCTGAACGGCATACAAATGAACTTGCCTGCGGGCCGTGTGGCCTTGGGGGTGGCCCCAGGATATATACCGTATTCAGATCCCATCCCCTGTAATTACCTCGACTCGTACGGCGACATGTTGCTTTATTACAAATGCAAAATGACAGCGAAATTACCTGAACCAGCGGCAGATACACCTGATACCTGAGCAAATAATGGCGAGGCCGTAAAGTTTAATGCCGGCAAGCCCATTGTCAGCTGTGTTATTTAGTGAACAGACTTGAAATCTGTGGGAAATTCGTTTCCGAAAGCGCTCACTTCCGTCTAATTTTGAGCAATTATTCCATTTGCATAGCTCTCGTCCTTGCCTGCCTGCTTATGCAAATGGAATAGGAATGCCCTGGAATTTGGCCAGAATTGTATTTAAATATTATTTGGCTTAAAGTGCAGCGAGGGCTGAGTGTGAGGGCATGAGTGTGAGCTCGGCTAAGGGTCCTGGGATACCAAGGATACGGTTGCCGCAGGCACTCGCCCAGATAAGGCAAGGTGTCAGCAAAAAGTTGCTTTTCCCAAGGAGTGTTTGCTTCCCATTCAATCCCCTCAAAAGTGTATATAGGAGAGCGAGTATGTTTCAGTCCGCTCCGGTTTCGGCTTCGGCTTCCTGCGTTGTGCAACTGGAGCTCTTGGGGAAGATGGGCAAATGCCATGCAAATTTAAAGGCCACAAGGCGACTCTCGGATGCGCTGCTGAGGAAGAGAGTTCGCTATAATAGGAATATAACCCGAAAAAAGTCATTTCCATTATGGTTTTCAAGTGAAATCTAATTTTATTTGCTTCAATTACGTTTTGGTAGGCATTGGCTCTGGGGTAATAGTCAAGAATTGTGGGAGAATGTATACGTGTTGAATGCAAGTTCGGTATTAATGGATTGTGTACCTTGAGGTTTTAGAAACAATACAACAATACTTAAACAATGCCCTTGAATCGTACCTTCTGATAAGAGTTTTGAGTGCAAAGATGTACACTCTTCTGGTGTCCAGGCTACGAAGTGCAAACCTTTGCACGCATACAGGACAAACAAGTGCTGGGAATGGGCATTATGGGTATGAGAATATGGAGGAGACTCTGCAGAAGCTACGCTCCTGGAGAACTTAAACAATATCGAGTGGCAGCCAGGCAGTTACCGACAGACAAACAGCAGGGGCATGAGTAGTAAGCCAGTTAAGACGGGAAGCAAACAAATGCGGGACAAAACTCTGAGCAAATGCACAATATCCGCATAAGCCTTCGACAGCTCTGCTGGTCCAACTGGCTTTGGGCTGATGACAGGACCCGAAGAGCAGATGGAGGAGCGAAGCTGGGGAACCCGAAGGGCGACAGAGGTGGAGCAGCTGCAGCCGGGGCATCATCAACGGAGCTGTTGTTACTGCGATGCTGCTCCAGTTGTCTTAATAAAATTCCTTATGCAGCGCACTTTTCGCAGGAAACGCTGCCACCGGTAGTAGAGGCAACAACATGGCAACGAGCCAGGACCAAGGAGCCAGGATCGAGCAGCAGCAGAGAAGCAGCAAAGCTGGGACAACAGCTCCAGCACCCGTGGCAGGAAGCTCAAGTTCAAAACATAACAAACTTGCCGAGCAATTCAAATCAGACGGAAATGCGGGCCCCGGTGTACGCTCCTGAAAGGGCGTTTATATAGTATACTGTGTATATAGTGTGTGTCCTGTCTGTTAGTTATGAAACTGCTGGCTGGCATGACACTTTAAATTCCTTAGCCTTGGCTACAAAACATCTTTACTCGCCGCTGACATGCAAAAGCGCCTTCTGGTCCGGAGGGCCACACCGCCCCCAGGCGATAATTTGAGAAATGCGCTTAATTAATTGATAAGTCATGTAGTTTCTTTGGGGCCTGCCTTCACTCTTCCGCCCAGTTCTGGGCTGCGCAAAATTTATGTGTCTCTGGGCCGCAAAAACCGCAGCCTAATTTCGTCTGCCAACGCAGGCAAACGAGCTGAAGGCGTCGACGCCAACGCACCAAAACCTATTAGCAATTTATGATAGATACAGCCATTCTAGGACTCGAGCTGAGCCAGAGCTGCTTAACTCGCTTATTTTCCCGACAAATGTAGCTTTTCCAGGGAAAGTTTTCAAAGAAATGCGTAGGGAGAGGCTCAGTTAAGTGGGTTTGGTAAATAGATAAGCATGAAATGGTTTAAAGGACGAGTAATTAATAAAAATATACATTAAGTTACGATACTCTTGAGTTCTACTAAAAATATTTTAAACGCTTAAGTAAAAGTAAGCTAATGGAAAGAAGTATTTATAGAGATTTGAAGTCGTAATTTGTTGGTTATATCTTTATGTTGAGACATTCTTCTGATCCGAAAACTATCGAAGGCTAGCTCTTTTTATTTTTCCCACCATCCCTCCTGACCAAAATGTGACAACACTAAACGGGACAAAACACCATGATTTCCAGTCCGGGGGAGACTATCCCATCTACCCACTTAGACTGGAACAAGCAAAGTAACTTAAGTGGGCGCTGGGGCTACGTGCAAAACCATGAATTTCTTATGGCCCTGCCATGCACAAAACAAAAAGAGGTCCTGAAATCGGAAACCGGAACTTGGGTGAGCCGCAACTTGGCAACAACAAGGCGAAAGGCAAAGAAACCAAACAGATTACCAGCAAAACTTTTGGCTAGCTTAACTTGGCCATGCCGACGCTGTTGGCCAAAATCAAAGAATTTCCCCCGAAAAACCCGGCAGCAAAAAACTCGAACCTCCGCTCCTACTGCCGCCCGCAAATTACATGGCGCACCGCATGCAAATTTCTCTGGCAAGTAATTGCCCGGGGCCAGCTAATTTGTATTAACTATTCAGGGGTGTAAAATGTTTCGTCATCGGCAATGCCAGCGATGCCAGGTCGATGTCGACCTAACAAGTGTCTAACTTACGGCTCAAATGCGCGCGCGCACAGAAGAGCGCTGCGAAACAAATTTAAAACTGGGTTAGCCGACATCGCGTAACTCGTACACTGAGCTAAAAGTCTGTATTAAATTTAGGTTTAAGTACATTTTCTAACATTTTATTAATATAGCTAGTTCCTTACTTACTTTTCCTATCGATATGCATAATAATATTCGAAAACCACCATATATCCTTCTTGATTTGATTAAAGCATGTACTACTATCCAGCCAAGATTTTCCCTTGTGTGTCCTGGCAGGAAACTCCACCGCTACCAAGATTGCCACCACGAACCACCGAGCGAGCGCAACTGACAACGGCAACTGGTACGCGTGTGAAATTATAACTGACAGCAGAGCTTCTTTTGTCGTCACTGACTCGTCCTGGCATGCGGTTCATTGAATAATTTATGCACTATAAAGTGGCCCCGCCCGCCCATGCCGTCGCCATATCCTTCCGCTGTCCTTCGTGGCCAGCACAAAGCAGAGAGCGTATGGAGTACAAAATACCAGGGAGACGACACCTGAAATGGGAACGAGGTGTTTTGGCGTGCATTCGCATGCGTGCTCTGCCAAACAGTTCATTAAATGCCCCTGTAACTATTTATGCTGCCAACAGCATTTTCCAGCTGGGCTGGCCAACCTAATTATGGGTCAAACCAAACGGAAAATTGTTCATTATGGGAGCAGCGCATCGTTTATCATTTACCCACTCAATTAGGGAAACAATTTGATAAATTTAGTTTAAATCAAATTATTACAAAGTAGTTCGATGGCCGCCACACATGTTGCACGCGACAGTCGACAGTCGATAGTTGGGGGGAAAAGTTGCCGCAGGAAAACCGCTCGTAATTGGCTTAATTGGGCATTTATCGTCAATCACCGAGTTGCATGTTCATGTTTGACTTGAAAAATGCATATTTTCGCAATTAACTTGATTGCATTTCCATGGCGAAGGCCGCAGGGCCAAGCCGTTCGTTCGGCATAACGAATCAGTAGTCAGGAATCGAAGCTAAGTTCATTACCGGCAGAGCGAGCACACAGACAGTTTGACAGACATTGCTGACACGCCGGAAAGTATGCCCGGCAGTCGGGGATCCCACGGCCCATTGGGCAATCAATGAATGAATGAATCTCTCGCATATAAAATTCCAAAACAATAAATGTTATCATAAATGCCTAATAATATGCAAGCGATACGCAAAACAAAAAAATAATAACCTATTCAAATAAAGCGAAACCCGAAACCACCGCATACCGCGACTTCATTTGCATAAATAGGTTTTTTGTGTTCAGCCCTTTTGTTAGTGCATATTTACGAAATCGTTTACTGATTTTGACCATAAACTAGCCTCGGACAGCGGATACAGTGGACAGTCGTTGCGGTCGTCATCCGATTAGCATATGATTTGCGATCCCGCATAGCCCGTCCCCACTGCGTGATATATTGACCGTTTTAATTAGCTCTGAGTCTGGCCGATCATTCCCAGAATGCTGTTGATTTTGTAATTGATTTGTTTTCACCCACTGTTGTTTTTCGTTATTAATTAAATATGACTGGCTATGCTAATGGCCTGGCATTGCTCCACTTAAGTGGCGATTATTTTTGGCCTTCCAAACGTCCAGTTCCGTGGCCAGTTTGGTGTTTTTGCATTTCGTTGGCAACAGCGAAAATTGGCAAACCGTTTTGAATTTATGCAAACTAATGCTGGCGGATACAGTTTCGGCCTCAGCCTCAGCCTCTTGCGTTTGGCAACGGCCGTCGATTTGGCTATCAACGGCACCGACTACACCCGCGGTCCATCCCAGCTGCGAAATCTGCATCTTATTGGTGGTCTGCCTATATAAACCGCCCTCTTCCAGATGGGCTGCACCATTAGCGGTTCACACCTCCCAAAGAGACCAACACGTTGACAGATTCAAGCGGAAATCGGCTAGAAAAGCACTCTTCAATATGCGTGGAATTATTGTGAGTTGAAAAGGTATAGGGAAATAACTGAGGAGCTATTAAACTTTAAAAATATGAACCTTGATTTGGACTCTGATTATTATATATTTTTTATTATTTAAATTAAATTTCTATTGCTCCAGGTCTTGGCTGTCTTGGCAGTAGCACGTGCCGACGTAGGTGGCTACAACTACGGAGCAGGCATTGGTGGCTCCAGCTCTGGGGGCTCTCTCTCTGGAGGTTCCCTCTCCGGTGGATCTATTTCCGGCGGTTCTCTATCTGGAGGCTCTGTCTCTGGCGGCTCCCTAACCGGCGGATCCTACTCCAACGACTATGCCCCAGTCAACACAGAGTTCAACAAGGAGTTCTTCACCTACTCAGCCCCTGAAGCCGATTTCGAGGACAACAAGAGCGTCAGCGACCTGGCCGCCTCCTTGAAGAAGAATCTGCGAGTGGTCTTCATCCGGGCACCGGAGAACAAGGGTCTGGAGAATGCCGCTCTGGCCCTGGCCAAGCAGGCTGCCGAGCAGCAGACCGCTATCTATGTGCTGACCAAGCAGGGTGACCTCTCCAGCCTGGCCAACCAGCTGCAGAACTTGAACCACGTGAGCGCCAGCAAGCCGGAGGTGCACTTCGTCAAGTACCGCACCCAGGAGGATGCTCTCAATGCTCAGCGCACCATCCAGCAGGAGTACGAGCGCTTGGGTGGTTCCTCCACCTCCCACAATGGAGGCGTGGCTCCCGTCCTGGACTTTGCCACCAAGCAGCAGGCGCACCACCACCATCATCAGCAGCAGCAGCAGCAACAGGTGCAGCTGATCGATGAGCGTAGGGCGAGCATCAGTTCCTCCTCCGCTGGAGGTGTCTCTGCTGAGCTAGAGGCTCCCTCCGCTGGCTACATCCCCCCTGCAGCGGCTGCGCCCAGCTCCACCTACCTGCCAGTGAACAAGGTAAAGTAGGAGGACCCTCCATCATCATCAGCCTCGTCATATACGTTACAAACTAGCCAAATTGTGTTGCACACTCTGCCTTAAGTGCTGCGTTATAAAATAGAATTTTAATTTAATGTGTACTCGATGTTGTTGTGGCTCCACCGAGATTAATGGGGCTCGTCGTGTTCAGCAGCGCCTTGTGGCCGCCGCTATCGGTCGGCACTTAGCCGGACCTGGCTTGCAATTAAAACTAAAGGCGCATTGGCATCGGACGGGCTTAAAACTTGCCGTAAATTTAAGTGAGCCCGAGTCCGTTGCCATTATGGCCGCGGTTTATGGCACGTCAACGGCGACCAGCGTTGACCCGCCCTTAAAGGATTACCGGCACACACGCGATGTGGGGCACCAGGACGCGGCTAATTACCGACACAGAGCCAATTTCGGGCAGTCGCGACATTTAAGGGCCGCCCTTTTGAGGGTCAAGTCGGCGGCAGTGGTGGTAATTTGGTCTCGGCCAAGGAAACCCACACTGAAAATTAAATGAAAATTGCTGGCTGCATTTAGCGGCGCGAGCGCTCCTTTGTTTTCCGAGAATTCCAGCAACCAGCGACCAGAAAACCCAAAAGTGCTTTGTTTTGTGTTTGGCGGAGAGGTCGACATTCCTTAAAATAATCTAAGAGCTATTTCAGTTGCAGCCAAGTGGCAAGATGGTTGCACTGCGGCTGCCAGGAATCCCTCCAGCGAGCGCTTATTAAAGAGGCGTTTCCTGTGGCCGATTTAAGCTGCCGTTTGTTGGCTTTTTGGATTGCTTTTCGGATATACCCTATCGTGCCGTGTGTGTGCTTAGGTGTGTGTTGTGTGTCTGTATGTAGGACGTCGGCACAAAGGAAGTGTGCAAAGGGCAAGCAAGTTGCCGGAATAAAAGCCAGGTTGGAGCTAGACGCAGACAAGGACCTTCAGACCTGGCCAACATTTAGTTTTGCCAGCTCTCTGCCGGCGTGGGCCTGCCACAAAAGGCCTTACGTGTTGCACAAACATAAATTGTGCAACAACGTGTAAACTACTTTTTGACTGCACGGTAGGGCGCTCCCGTCCCAGTTCCCATGTCCTTGCTAAGCCCCTTCCGAGCCATCTCACTCTCTAAGACGTGGAGTGAGATCGGAAGACTGGGTACCCTTCCTGCGAGTTGAATAATTAAGAAACAGGAGGAAATATGATTGAATCAAACTTAATTTTTAATTAGGAGTTTCTTACGCTGTTACTTCAAATAGTTATATGAAGAGATAGTCCCTAAAAATACTATTTTCGTTATAAAACCTAGCGTATAAATGTTTCAGCTTCCGGAACTCCTACTATTCCCATTCCCCTGGCAAGTGTTCACTCAGAGCTACGTGTTATGGCCTTTAGAGCCGTGCAACGTCTGCTGTGCTCGTTGTTTCGTCTGCCTGCCATTCGGTTTTGTTAATTTTTTTTGTGTTTTGTTCCTTTCATGTTGCAGTCTTTAAGGGGCTTCAAGCCGTTATCCCACTCCCTACCCAAAGGAACAAAAATGATGTGAAAGGCAAACAGAACGTGAGAGTGCGGCAGTATGAAAGCATTCTGCTGTTCCGGCTTTTGAGAGCCACTTGTCAGACTGTCAGCAGGCCGTTCACTAATCACGTTAAGCGGTTAATTACTTCCCAGGGCTCATGTCACAGGACTGACTACCCGCCCACAAATACACACTCGTGCGACCTATACTCAATATTCTAAGTCTTGCAAGGTCGCTAAGCTCGTTTACACTCGTAAAAATTTTACTTTGTGTGAAATCACCGTGGGGTTGTGATAACAATGATGAGCCTCATTCATTGCCTGAGGAAGTTCTTTTGCCCTGGAATTTATTCATTATATTTTTTATAAGTTTCGGGGTATCAAAAACAGGGTTTGCCTTTCAAAAATATATTTTCGTTTTAACAGCAACATATAAAAGCCAGAATATTAAACCTTTAAAGTTGAGTTATAACCTGCAGAAATATAAAAGTAATTTTTCATTTTAAACCCCAGCATTTTTTGCGTTTCTCTTTGCAGGAAGTATGTGTATTTCTGCTCTTCAACTCCCTTTTAATATTCTCCGAAAATAAACCCAATAATTTGCGAGAAATATGCCAATAAACAAGGGCGAAAAAATCACGTTCCTCTGAGTGTAGGGCAGAAGGGCGAAGGGCGAAGGGCCTGACATTAGCATTGCATTTGCATAAAATAACATGAATATTTTTGCCACACCCCCGCACAGCCCACTCACATACACACAGGCACACACGTGCGGTGCACGAACTTAATAAACAGCGTAGTTTATTCCACGCCTGGCCAAGCAACCCACACACACACCCATGCACAACTACCCACACACCCACGCGGAGAGAGGCCAAGGAATTTATGCACATTGGCATGCACATAAACGCTGGCAGTTACTGGTTATTGTTGCACCGCTCCTTGTCCTTGCCTCCCGCCCCCGCCACGCCCAGATATTTGTTATTGTTGCCGCCGTCGTTTTGCCTGCTGCATGTGCACTTTTTAGTCCTCGGCTACATAAATATGCAACGCTTATCACATGGTTTTATGGCAGAAGGGGCTTCGAGTTTCTCGTGATGGTTAGGGGCTCAAATCACGCCCACATAAGCCCGTCTACAGGTGTCTGGCCTGGCCAGAAGGGGGAAAGCCATTACCTTAGCAAGGTGTGAAAAAAAAGGTTTACTACCCCGCACTTGAGGGGAGTTTGTAGATATATTAATTCGCAGCTTGGAACTCCTGTCTGAAGTGGTTCTCGGATAAATTATTTGTTCAATTTATTAGTAATAGTTTGAATATAAGGTTATTTCCTTTCTTAGCCAGACTAATTCCTTAACGAATGCACAGCATTTTCCCCCAGGTCAGAAAGTACCTGAAAACCTTCTGCTACCCACTTTTCCCAGCAACATTTTCCTCGCAACTTCTTTCTGCCTTCGAAATAAAAAACTGAAGCTACAGCTCAAGCTCATGCTTATGCTGAGCGTTAGCGCGTCGTGCGCTTTGAATATAAATTATTTCATATTGCCATTGGGCTCTCAGCAAAATTAGTTCCCCCGCTGCAGAGCTGCAGGACTGCCTCTTACAGCTCTCATTCTGAATTGTGGGAAATTATTTATAAAATAGTTTTCGAGTGCTGCCGCCTGGGCTTCTTACCCGGCGGCAAATGCAATTAGCATTCGCTGATTACCCGGCGAGGAAATGGCACGAGTGTAAATTATGGTTTTTACTTTATGGCAAATTAACCAAGTGAGCTTATTTCACACACACACACATCCGCTGTTACTGCCAACTTTTAGCGGCCATAAACTCCGCGTTCTACGGAGGCTGAATTCAAAACTTTTTCGGCTTATGTAAATGAGAAAGCAAAGCGGCGAGTAACTGAGTCTTGAAATGGCAAATTCATTTGCCAATTACCAAGAGCCGTGACATTTTAACTGTTCCTTTTTTAGCCCTTTGGACGTAATCTGTCAACGGAAGTGGATGAATTACATTCAAAGAAAAAGGGTACTGAGAAAGGCTTGATTTCGAAAATTTGAAACAGAAATTTTGGAAAAAAAAATAGCTGAATTTTGTTGCTCATTTAAATGTTATATTTATTGTAAGCGGCTTTAAATGTTAATATTTTTCCGAGTGTAGACCGCAGCTCAGGTGCAAAGCTCGCATGCCCATTGCTGTCCGGCTGTCAGCCACTCAACATGGTATTTTAGTGCTCTGCACTCAGGTGGTTCCAAGTCCGGGACCCGGGACCCGGTACCCAGAACCACTTCTATTTCAAAGTCAGAGCCCCCAACTTCAGGCTCCCGAGACGTGCCACGTGGCGTATGTGCAATATGCCGACTTCAAAGAGCAGCCACTTCGTGGAAGCACCAAGCGAGTCGTGGCTTTCATTAAGCTGACACCACACCACAGGTCCACTCCACTCCGAGCCACTCTGGGGCACTCCCTTCTTAGCCGGATCATATATATATATAAGTAGTACAGAGCCACGTTCCCACTTCGGTCCGACCCTCACAAAGTGGGGGCCAAAAGTTGTTATATTGGAAAAGTTTCTCTGCTTGATTTTTAATATCACAGGTGAACGTAAATAATTTATTGCATTCATTTACGTTTCACATCCAATCGCACCACGTAAAGATTTCGAAAAAGCACCGGCAAGGTTAGGGGGTGGCCACAAAATTTATTTATGCGTTATACAACAAAAGGCAAGGAGGCAAAGACGCCAGCCAGCCAGCTAGCCGGGTTAGCCCGCCAGCCAGGCAACAATGTGCCAACAGCCGTTGGCTTTAGCCAGGGCAAAATCCTTTTAGACCATAGATAAGGAAACTTTAATAAACACGCCACACACGCAACCTGGGAAATTGATAAGAATATGAAAAGTTTGCGCCCGGCGGAGGAAAACTTTTCAAGCCACCGGACCCAGAGACCCAGCACCCTGGCTGGTGGCTGGAACTTGCAGCTTTTTAATTTGTATAGCTCATAAATACAGTTCACCGAGGAGGCCTGATTAATGGCCCTGCTCTGGGACTTACCTGTGCTTCTTCAGTTCCATCTGCTGCTGCTTCTTGATCTCCAGCTTCTTGTTGATGTCATAGTTGCGCTGGTGAACCTCATGGAACTCGCCCACGTCGTGGTAGTTGGCCAGGGATCCAAAGGGGTTGTTATAGATGCTGCCGCCGCCATGGTGGCCGTGTCCTTCGTGGTGGTGCGACACAAAGTGCGGAAATTCATCTGCAGAGCCAGGAAAAAAGCAGCAAACAGGAGAGAGCAAAGGAAAAGGCGTCAGCAATCAAACTAATTAACGTAAATGCTGCAGTGGCAGTCCATCATTTGGAGCTCAAACAGCAGTGCCCAAATGTCCCATCAGTCGATGGTGCTTCACAGCTTGTTGGCTGTCAAAGGCAGACACACACTGAGATAATTTTGTTCGGTATATATTCAAAGGTATATGCTTATAGAGTCTCTTTACTTTGAATTAATTAGACTTTTAGGATCTCTTTTTTAGTAGCAAAAATCTGACAGATTCTAGGTAGATTTTAGCCTTTATTTTGAATTTAAACATCGAGATTTTCGGTCTGCTTTAGGAGTATTAATTTTCTCGCGGTGGCTGGTGGCCTACTCACCCGCTCGTGCTCCGGCTGGCCAGCGTAGGCTCTTGTCGTAGCGGTCCATAAATTGGCCGACAGGGATATGGTACTGCTGGTGGTACTGGTTATAGTACTGTTGCTGGTAGAACTGCTGCTGCAGCTGCTGCTGACTCAGCTGCGTCTGCTGCTGCTGCTGCGTGCGGCGCTGGTGCTTCCCATTGAAGGAGAACACGTGGTGGGTGCGCACGTACTTGTCCTCCACCTGCCGAGAAACACAAAGGATCAGGGTGGAGTGGGCACTGGGAGGACGATGAGGGCACTCGGCAACAATTACAATGAGCTGTACACAAAAGTCACTTCAATGTCAAAGCCCCCGCTCCTGCTCCGACTCCCTTCTGACCTCCCGGAGTCGGCTGGAATTAAATATGGACCAGGTCCACATCTGCTGCCCACGCGGACGCACTGCACTCGGACCGGAGCTGGATGTGCTGCTGCCTGGGGGCGCGTTTATGAATAAATTTCATTTTAGAGTTTTCCCACCCGCCCGACCGCCACTGGCAGTCATAATAAATTTATTTAAATTCATTTCCTCTCGCCAGCGACAGCATCTGGCTCTGGGCGGCTTGCAATTAAAATGAGCGAGCTGCCCGGCCGCCCATGTAGGCCATAATTATGAAATGGCTTATACTGATGTTAATCTCAATGCCCAGCCAGAGCCACATCCCCAGGCAGTCGTTGGACGAGTGCATTATCCCACTGTTTAACCTGATGCCCGGCAGCGGTTTTCGCACATAGACGATTCGTAAATAATCCATTGCAAATTGGCTCTGATTGCCACCAGACAGTGCTGGCGGTTCTATTTGTGTTTTCTGGACAAAGCTGACTATTTTAATTATTATTTAACAGCAAGGTATTCAGATATTAATTTTAAAAATTAAATATAATGAATACTCTTGAGAAAACTTTTATTGTTAAAGAAAATATAAACAAAGGTCTGATGACAAATAAATTTGAGTAAAATTAAAATGTACGTTCATAAATCATACAAAAAGTTTATGTATTTTTGAATCCCTTGCTCTATATCTTTTGAGTACGCAGCACTGTCGCAAACATTTTTGGAGAGCTTGCGCAATCGAATTGCGAGTTGTGGATTGCGGATTGCCGAATTGCCAATTGCTGAATTGGTCGTTTCAAATATCACGCATACGCACCTTTTTCCCATTGATTAGCCACGTGATGTGGGGGGCGGGGCGACCGCGGGTGGTGTTGCACAGGGCGAAAAGTTTCTCGCCCACCGCGAAGGGCGTTCGCTTGCGAAACTTAATGGTGGGCGGGCCCGTCTGCGGCACTGTGAGTGGGGAAGAGCAGAGGGAAGAAACGAAGAACCATAATTAGAGTGGGGCCAGGTGTAAATAGCCGAGATAATTGTTACGCACGGAACACGCTCATGAGCTCGTCGGCGCTGGCCTTGGTGAAAATGGGTGTATCCGTGGAGACCTCGCAGTAGAACTGGCCGGATAGATCGAACTGGACATCCTTCAGGGTCACCTGCTGCTCGTTGGAGTTGTCCCACTGTTAAACGTTAATTGTTAATTGCAAGAGGGAGGAGCGCGGGAAAGAGAGAGAAAAATGCACAAGGATTAGAGTGGTGGACACCGAATGCTCATTAGCGAATCAATGGATCTGCAGAAGTGTATTCCAATTAGCTGCAATTTACCATGGTCTGTAGACCACTCGGCCGTGCCTAATCCGAGGACAATTACTGGCCCTGGACTGACAGGCGGTAATGATGATTGAGCAAATAAGTGGCCCAAACGGGGTACTTACGTCAATTTCGGCCCCCTCGATGGTGGAATTCCGGAACGGCGGGTTCCGTCCGTTTATGAACTCGAAGAACTTGCCCTTGTCAACCTTCAGCCATGTCACCTGCAAAACAAAAGACATATTTACCAATATTAAAAGGACTCCATATGGCGGACCCCCGCCCATAGATCTCGTCTGCCAATTGCTCTCTCTGTCCCTGTTTCTGACAGTGATTGAATGTGTCAGTTCTGATGGCCGGATCAGTTAATGGCGCAACGCCGGTTTATTAAATCGCCTCAATTGCGCAATACGTTGCGCAATCGAGGGTCCTCGCTGCCCCCCTTGTTGCCCCAACTCCCTGCCGGGCAAAGCAATTTAAGTTGGCAACAAGTTGCAGGGAAACAAACGGAAAATGGAAAACGGAAAACGGGTAAAACTGAAACTGAATGATGCTGCTCCGGCAAGTTGTTAGCGCGTTAAACTGTAAAGCAGTAAATAATAAAATGTTTTTATTGGAATGGCAGTGGCAGTGCGGTGGCGGTGGCTAGAACGCGAAGGGAGTGCCACAGGACGCATGTCACCCCAGCAATTAAAAGCACAAATCCACAAAAGCAACTTGCAGAACGAGGGAGTTGTGCTTACTCTGTGTGTGTGTTTTTGAGGGGCGGGGCTTGCGACAACGGCAAATATGAATAATGAAAATGGAAATTAATTTTCATGCGCAAGTTTTCCCACATTCAACTTAAAACTAGCTCGGAAAAGGGCCGGATGTTCTGCGGCTCTTGTCGACAATTTTTAATTACGCCCAGCATTTATTTATTATGCATATTTTTTAACGCCCGCATTTGGCAAGCTTATTTTAATCACATTTCAGCGCGTTATTTGAGCGCCAGATTAAAGCTGAAAAGTAATTTATTTCTGCTTGCGGAGAGACAGGTCTCTTTGACCGCGTTTTCATTTTTTATTTACTGTGAAAGTGGAGCTTTTTGTGAGTAGTGCTGGAGACCGGAAGTTCGTCATGGTTTTTGCACTACTTTTCCTGACAATACTCACTGAGTTCGATGTTTGAGGTTATAAGCTGGTAACAGTTGTCAAGCGTCTTAGAAATACTATTATTTCTTGCAAGACATTGCAAGAAGAAGCAAGAAGCTGGACTAGAATGAGGTGGAGTCCTTTTAATTTTGTATATACTATTTAAAATGATTTTTACCTAAAGTTAAGTTTTTAAACTGTTCTTACACCAATGCAGGGAATTTAAATTTTAGTCAGAAGTTACTAACTTTTTTTTCAAAATTTTGTAAGGGGTTACATCGTTAAAATTCCCAATAATTTATAAAAAATTTCATTTTTAATTCAGTATATTTAAAGCTAATAAAAACTACCACTGAGAAGCTTTCCGAAATGAAATCAATGCATTTTGGGCAAAGTTCTGAACCTTTTCAATGATAAAGTGCAAACTAATAAAGGGTGTATAATCTTCGGCTTCCCTAAGTAATCTTCCATTCCTGTTCATTATTAAATTAAATTCTATTCCGGAAAAAATTATGTAAAATAAAAATGTCCCAAAACTTAGGTATCATTAAAAATTATTTACATTGCACTAAGGACACCTGTCCAGGTTATAGGTCGACGGACTCAAGCACTCCACGTGTCGCCTGGGCGTCTGCTGATGGCTTGATTGACTCGCTCCCAAACAAATTGCATTGATTGCACGCAACTTAATAATATTAATGTGCTTATTGAATGTGTCCACGGCAGGCGAGGCGTATGCGTAATTTGTGCCGCAAATGTTGCCATTACTCAAGCCTGCGGCGCAGGCCGTGTGTGTTTAGCGGGTGTGTGCATGTATACGTGCTGTGCGGGTCAATCAATAAAGGCCACACACACAGGGTAATAATGAGAGGGCAAACACAAACACTCGGGGGCCAAAGAGAAGTGGCCTGTGGGCTTGGGAACGAGCGGCCATTAGCGCTCTCTCTAGGACCGCCAGACACGCATCAAATTTTATCAACCACTTGTGGTCGTTTCAAACATTTTCCCTCGACTTGACATGCAACTCCCTATCGCCCGTAATATTGCCAATGGATCTGAAAGTAATGAAAACAAAGGTCCCTTCGCACTCCCTCTCCTGCCTCTGGCAGCCCTTCCACTCCAAATATTTACCTTTACGAACTTAGCCTGGCATGTGTTTGCTTTTGGCGTGTCTGCCTGTGCCTGTGCCTGTGACTGTGCCAGGGCCTGACTTTATTTCTTTTGCCTTTTCGCTCTTTGTTTATATTTGGGCTTATTAGCCCGTCCGCCCGCATGTGGGGGAGCATGTGGGACGTCACAAATAATACACAAAAGCTGAAAAGTGGTGGTAAATCAAAAGCTCATTAATGCGCTCTCGGGCCCGATTGCGGTGCCGATTCGCAGGCTCACTTCGTAATTAGATTATTTAATTTGAATGTGTGCGAGTATAATTTTTGGGGCGAAAAAAAGGACAAGAAGTTATGCCTTACATGTGGAGGAAGCGGGCGACATGATCCCGTCACTGGGACTTTAATTGCCTTTTTAGTGCCACTTCCACACAATTTGCCACGCTCCGTGCAACAATCCGAATGGCGAGTGGCGGCGGGCGAGCGCACTCGCTTATATAGTTAATTATACTAATTAGCTATCGCCCCGGCAGCCACAACCCGACTGGACTGGCCAAATAAATAAATGTCTACATCTGCGCGGGGCTGTGGCTGACTCTGTTTGGCTATTTGGTTATTTGGTTAGTCCGCTAATTGTGCATGTTTCCCGCCCCGGAACACATTTCACATTTGCCCGGCTCAGTGGCGCATTAAATTTGTTAGTTGACACTCTGCGGAGGCGGCAGAGGAGGGCTACCCTCGAATTTCCATGCAAATGAGACACCACAATGGCGGCTTTAAGTTACCCCGGGTCACGATCCGGAAACACGACATGGAAATTCGTGTTCTCTCTGCCTTCTCGGACGTCGAATAACAATGGACACCACTCCGCTTATAAGTACAATCCTCCTCAAGACCCCAACCCCGCAGTGTCAACGTCAATTCGTTTGTGTTCTAAATCCATCTTAGTTCCACGAAAAAAATAATCAATATATGTACGGCTAATGTTGGCCTGGCCAGCGCTGCTGCTGCCGTCCTCCTTCATGAGCCATAAAATTTGTACGCTTTTTTTATGGTACTTAGAGCGAACAAAACGTCAACCTAGAGGAGCAGTAGCCTCCGACCTTGGTACGGAATGGGAATGCCCGCTGGAGCGGTGTGAATAGTGCTGGCCACAAAAGTTCACAACTAAATTGAAAGTATGCCCTTTAATTCCCTTACTTGGTCAAGTTTTCTGGGCACTGGAAGAAATTATAAATCAATTTGGAATAACAATTGCCCATTTCTACTTTGCATTTAAACTAAGTAACTTTTTAATGGCTTGTAGTATATACTTGTTTTATGTTTGAGTTATTTTTTATGTGTAGTTCAAGTGCAGCGTATGTTGGCCATAAATTCTATATCAAACTCTGGGATTGGCCATGATTTTGGCGTACGCAAGTGCGTGTCTGCCGATGTTTCGTGATGGAATTAAACTGAAGTGAAATTAATTGCCGCGTCTGGGAAACCGAAAGCAAAACAGAAACCGAAACCGAGGCCGAGACCGTTACCGATACCAAAACCGAAACTGAGGCTTAGACTGCGACTTGAGTCGATATTGAGACGGAAGCGGTAAAAGGTTTACGGCCCACCTCGGCCGCTTCGATGGAGCGGAATGGCACTTTGAGTGCAACTTTTTTGCAGCGGGCCCGGGGTCCGCGAGACGGGCTGCCTTTGACTGCCACAAAGTTGCGGCACGAAACTTGCTGAAATTCCCGGCTCCTGCCCCGGCGATCCGGCCGTGGTCTGGTTGTGTTTGTCACAGTGCCGGAAACTTTCTGCCCACAAAATAGCACAAGGCGAGCGAGCGAGCAAACTTTCTTTGTGCTCGGCAATTTTTATTTTTCAATTTAAAGTTTTTAATGCGCTTTCCATAATTTATATGCGCATGCATGGCTGGCTGGGAAACGGACTTAATCCAATCCACGCTGCCACTTACCTTGAACAGGATCTCCGGCTGGACGTTGTGCCTGCACTTGAACGTGGCGCTGGAGCCGCGCTCCACATATCTGGGGACCACTAATTGCACCTCCACATCCGATTGTCCATCTGCGGGTAAAAAGGATACACAAGTATAAGTACAGCTGGCCGGGAGGGGCAAACAAAAGAGCAATAACAATGAAAATCACCGCCCGTCCAATTGTGGCTTAATTGAAAAACCATTAAAAGGCTTCACAAAAAGAAATCGATAGAGGAAATTGTAAAAGCTCACTTCAGTGCCAAATATGCAGGCCATTTAACGTGTGGCCCTTCAGGAATTTTCAACGGAAAACCGAACTCACGATCCCCCCTGCGAGGAGCTGATACTCCTGCCAGATTACGGGACATCGTCCTTTGGCCCCGGCTCAATAAATCTTAATTTGTTTGCCAAAGTGCACATGAGAAATTTCTGCGCCTGCATGCCATTCTGGTGCTGGAGTGAGTGTGTCTGGGTGTCAAATATTTGCAGCTCCCGTAACTCCCCCCACGCCACCATTTTCACACCAAGGAAGAGCCCCGACCAGAGGTCTTTCGCTACCGCTTAAACGATATTTTCCCAAGCATTTTCCCTGCCAGCACGTACACCAGCAAGGTGAGCTTTATCAAAAAAAGGAAAAAAATGGAAAATTTATATTTGTCCGCAGTTTACACACGTGGCTGACCATCCAGCTGGGCTCACGCTGCGTATACGTAATACCGGCACTTGGTCCGCTCGAGAGTTGATGACATTTAGTATGTGTTCAGGCCAAACAACAAGGACGTTAAATGAAGTCGTTTTTCGGTGATTTTGTAGGTAAATAAAATAACATTTTGCTGAAAACTTTGCATATGCTGAGGCTGGGCTAAAAGTCTGGGAAATGTGTGAGCAAGGAGGTTTTTAAAAGGCTTAAAGTAAGCAATTGTCAGTTTTTGAGGCAAATAAAATTCTGTACACACAGTCACTTCAAACATTTTCCTAAATAAAGTTCTTAAAGACCTTTTAAAATAAACATTTGATGGCTGAAAATTGGGAAATCTATGAATTCCCCAGCTCCTCTTGAAAAGTTTACCAATTTCATCAATTGACTTGCCACCAACACTTTGTAAATGACTCCTTTTGGAAATCGATAAATAAATTTTGAATGTGCCTGGGCCAGTGGCAGTGCTTCCGCCCGTTCGCAATCATAATTAAGACATAAAGTGGCCGAGGGCAAACACATTGCCCCAGTTGGAGGGAAGGCCTATCCAGTAGCGCCAATTTCGCTTCCATTTTCATTTATTCACACCACGCGTCCATCGTCAGTCACGCAAAATGTCAACGACTGAGTAAGTAAAAAACGTGTCTGACAGCGCGAAAAATATGGAAATAATCGGATAACGCAAAACGAGGAGCGAGAGAACAAAACCCAATGAAATGAAGCGTGTCAAGTGTGCATATACATATATACGTTCGACGCGAATGTTGGCAACTTGTTGCCGCCATACATGGCATAAACATGGCCAACCTTCATCGGCCCGGTTTCGTAGCCCCCAGCATGACGTACGTGTTCGTGCCGCACGCTAACGAGCCGAAATTTGCGAAAATTCAATCATGACCCCGTCCGGCCAAGAGCAAGACCAGGACGAAGACATGGCCCAAGCCCAGACCACAGCCACCATCCAGCCGCAGGCTTTGCAGCGCCAGCAGGAGCAGGCACCAGTCCCTAGGCCAACAGGAGAACCACTGTCAGACACCAGACATCGCCGACGACTAAAGGGCCAAGGAACTGCACTCGGAAAAAACGAACTTGTTCTAGCAACTAAATCTCAAATATATTTCATTAATGGAAGACAACAACTACCAGAGATGTAGATTAATATTAGGAAGAAGAGTCCAATATGAACAATTTTCCAAAATAAGCTTTAAATCGAAATTTAAAAAAACGCCAAAAAAAAAATATTGAATTATTAGTCTCTTCTCCGATTATTTTAATGCGATATATTAAAAAGAAATGAAGTTGATCTAGAAATAGATTATTTGCAGAATTTTATTAAGATGTGCTATGATATCTACTTAAAACCTCTTTTGTTTCAAAATCCTTCAAGTGTACTCTGGCTTTTGTTGGCTTCTGGCTTTATAATATTGTCGGTTTTTTCCGACATCAATGTCGCAATACTTCGCGTCATTTTTTAGCCCTGGCAGCTGGCCAATATACAACCGTTGAGGAGAACAAACGAAAAGCGGCGAAACGAATAACGAATTTGAACTGCACGACCGCTGACAAGATGCCCGGCTTGGCAGCCGCAATTATGCTGCGTTGACTGCCAGCCAGGCGACGGGCGAAAAAGAAAAAAATCATTACTAACTCTGGCAAAAAGGATCTACTCCGCCTTAACCTGCCTCTCCTGCCGCCCTCTGTGTGTTGTGCAACAAGCTTGGCAGGCAGGAGGCTTTACTTTTCCACCACTCACTGGATGGATGGTTGGAAAAAGCGCTTCGTTGCTCGCCTTGTGCTTTTTTATAAGCGGAAATTGATGATTTTCCACGGGCTGAGCGACAATAAAGCGTGCATCATGTCAGAAAAACGCAAATAATCAATCAATCAACATTAATCAACGCTGTGTCCCGGGACAGCCCCACAGTGGGCAACTTGCAGGCGAGTGGGCGTGGTCTTCGGTTTGACTTTAACAACTGGATTAGGCCTCGAGGGAAATTGATATTTATCGCCAGCTGCAGAAAACCACAAACTCAATTCGGTTCTAGATAGATTTCAAGTGCTTTGCAAGAGATTCATCGCTTGGAACTTTATTGGTTTCCATATTCATGTCGATTTTCTGATTGCCATCCCCCCTTCCCAGAGTCCTTCATTAGACAAACTTGCCTGCACCCAGGTGTTCCAAAATACACACGCCAAACCGCAGACCGAAAGCATAATAAATGTTCCCTCCACCTTCAGTTCCTCTCCCTGCCTGCATTCCAATTCCAACTTAAATTGCTGACCACAAGCCACTGACCACTGACCAAGGAGTTTGGGTTCGAGTTTTCCGAGTTTTCCATTCAATTCTACATAGCATTCAGAGCCATGATTAATGAACAAACTATTAAAGTCAATAATTGTTCGCCTCTGGATAATTTAAGAGCAATAACTGGACCAATGATTGATTGTCCAGAGAGACAAAAGTCAAAGAACCCCTTTATTCGTAGCCAACTTGATTCCGCTAATTGTCATTTACGTAATCAATAAAAAATAATAACAATAAACTATTGAACCATTAAGATTTAAGCAGTATTAACTGTATCCTGTGATGACGAAATCAATATTGACAGGGAATCGATTGATAGATTTACAAATTAATTACCATCATTACAATTAATATTAACTTCTGGACAACAGAAAATTGTACTGGGAAATTAAATAGTATAGATTTACTAATTATATTTATATTAATAATTTTATTATAATATTTTGTCATAATTAGAAGTCAACAACTAAAGCTTAAGCTTCCCATAACCATTAAAATAAACTTAAATCTTTCATACTAGAAATTGGGAAATCTCTTTGAGAATTTCAACAATCTTGTACTTATTCCCTTCCCTTAATATATTTATATAAGTGACATTACCCCATAAGTATTATTGCTTTGATAGATGTTTCAGCATTTTGCCACTGACAGCGCAATAATAATATCGACTTGGGGTCAGCTGTCTTGGCCGTCCAGCTGTCAGTTCCGTCTCCGCCGCTGTCGCTGTCTCCGCCTCCGGCTCCCCAGTGCCCCAGTGGCTCGGAGTCATTAAGGCTGAGTGGCAGACAATACTCGTAGCTGGCACATTCCACGGAGTTCATTAGACACGGGCAGCTGCCAAGGCGGCCTGAGCAGGGAGTCGTCATCCTAGTCCAGTCGCCTCTGCCCCAACCCATGCTTTTCACAACTGATTTCCTGTCCTCATTACGGCTGTTTGTCCGAGGATCGGGCTCCGAGCCCGAGACCAGGGCGTGACTGTCAATAATTTTCAACGTGCAATACCTTATCCGTCGGGGGTGGCCGTCTCTGCCATTTTCTAATTGATTTGTGGCCATGTGGCTTTCCAATTTAAATGCACGCTTGATTGGGACTCGTGACGGGCTGACTGCCCGACTGGCAGCACAATGTTTTTAAAGTTGACCGCACACAAAGCCAACATTTTCCTAGCCATGGCAACCGAAACACTATCAGCAACATAAGCCAAACAATAAAACGCAAACACCCGGCATTTACCCACTCTCGAGGGCCACCGAAAAGGATAAGGCCATAAGTCGTTATGCTGCCGAGGCGTTCGCTCAGAAAGCGTAAGCATGGGCTTTGCTCCTGGCCTCGTTTCGGAAGGGGATTGTGGCGAAAAGAAAGGCCAAAATAAAGGCAGACAAGGTCCGACGGCATGTTCCAGGCATAAAGTAATTTTATAGAACAAATCACAGGCATTAGCGGATATAAATCCAGTTTATCCCTGTGCCAGTGTATGCGCGCGTGAAATTCAAATAACTCGGCTGGAGAGGCCCCGCCGGAGGCACGCAACATTGGTGGGACAGAGAAAAATGGCCGATTGTGGCCTGCGGAGGGTCCTTGAGCTGCCTTGAGCCGGGTGTGTAATTCCGATCCCACTAGCTCCCAGCTGCTGGCTACATACATGTAAAACTCCAAACCCATCTAGGAAGAGATGAGAGTTTTTCCGGGTAGACAAATAGACTGCGTCACAGATGGAAAAACTTTAACAGCTTTAAGCAAGTGATTTTAAAAAGAACATTTTCCTCCAATCACACACAAGCACAATCTTTTATTTCATTTCGTAATTTTCACTCGCACATTTTAGTCACATTTCTGAAATTAAATCACAGTCGAATGCCGCCGCCATGAATGGGAATCAAAATCAAAAGAAAATGAAAATGAAAATAGCCAACGCGAATGCCTCTCACAAACAGGGACCACGACGTACACAAGCACACACAGTATAAGCCGTGACCGACAAAAGTAGCCACTGTAATGGCCAAAACAAAATATGAAAGAAATTGCGGACGACCGGCCAGGGCCACGGTCCACGGTCCACAGACCGAGTCAGCGCCAGAATCACGACCAGAACAGAGCCAGAACCAGAGCGCCACAGGAAGCCAACTTCCTGGTTGAAAATTTTATCTGGGTGGCCCTGGCAGCGACTACAAAAATGAAAGAGCCGAGCACGGAGAAAAGACCAGAATCCGTTTATATGTACATATAAGAAAATGGCTTCAAGGACACCTCGCCGTTGCTGTTGCTGTTGCTGGCGGCTGCACAACTACCACTAAACTCTCTCTACACAAATACAAGCATACAGCCAAGGACCTGCCCTGCCCTGCCGTGCCCAGTCACGCCCACAGGGCTGCCCAGCACGTAAAGTACATACACCCCACTCGACAACACGCCCCGCGCCCATTTACAAGGCCGTGGAGCAAACACATGTAGGCCATGAATCTCATAACGAGTGTTAGACATGCGCCACGGGCCACTGCACGGTGGGATGGTATAGGTTTTGTAATTAAATGTTGACTAAAATGAGTAAATAATATAATAATAATTAATTAAATAAATAAAATTAAAAAAAAACTGTTATTCAAAAATAAAAAATCATTTCCATATCTATATATTTTTGAGGTGGTATTTTGGATAATTTTAACCTGAATAAGCTTCCTTGAATTATTTTCTAGTTTGTTAGTTTCCCCATAACTTGATTCATTACTGTAATCCTCTCAGGGATCTTTGAACGAAATAGTAATTATTAAATGAATTTGATGCTCAAACAATTTTCCAATCATTTAGTTATTATTCAATTATAATTAATTACTTATTTAATAAAAGGCTGCCAGAAGGGCATTTCAATGAAAATAAATTAAATTACCTACAGAAAATTGACAAAGACCTCGGATAATTTTCTTTCATACTCTTGTTTTACCCATATTCCTGTAATAAATTTATAGTTTTATTTTTAGCCCACCGTGCCGTTGTCCTGTGTGTGTGTTTATGTGTTTAGATGGCCAACAGTTGCCGCTTCAGTAAGCGCGAACCTGGACCTGTCTCGTAAAGATGCAGACCATTAAAGAAATGAAAAGCAAACGCCGACGACTGAGACTGCGACGGCGTCAGCGTTGGCAAACACATAAAAATGCTTAAATTACTTTTAAGGGGAATTATTTATTATTAATGGGGGCCGGTCGGCAACAAAAAAAGCAGCGACCACAGGCCTCCATTCAAAGCGGGAACAGCGCGGGAAAGCCAAATTAGATGGGCCGAAAATGTTGGATTCAGTTTCAAACATAAATTCCTCATTTAAATGCATGTACGGGCTGGCGGAAAATGCAATTTTAAAAGGCATTGTGTGGGCGGGTATGGCTCATTTCCGGTTGCTACATTTATTCATTTTCCTCGAAAAACATCCCGCAATCGGTTTGGCAAACACACATTTAAATCATTCATGACAGCTGCAGGCCTGAGAGTGAAATTCCAAACTGCATTTGACATTTTCCCGGCCGCAAATTGTTCGGGCCGCGATTTGTTTAAATCCAAGTCTGCCGCTTCGATTTCGTCTCGTTCTAGTTGCCGAAAACAATTAAATGCGTAGAATTATTTATTTATTTTTCGGGAATGATGGGTGACAAGTGGGAATGGGAAGGTGACATGCGCAGCTGTTGTACGGTGTTTTTCCGAAAATTGAAAACTTTTCTCGTCCCCACACTGAAAAACTGCGGAGCCGCAGGAGTCGAGTGACAGACGTCCGCCCACCTGGACAATTAATGGGTGCCGTGGCCACGTGCTGTCCAAACCAAACGAAGCCAGCGGCGGTCCTGACCGCCATCACGTTGAGCCTGCCAGCGTCACAATTATGTTTCGCATTCGTAATTCAAGCCACCAGCACGGGCCTTTTGAAGTTCGGCTAATCTCTCATCTACACAGGCATTAGTCCTGTGACACAAACATGAGATGGGAAAGGGCCGGCAGGCACGGGGATGACGGCATTGAGCCTGCAGCGCAGCCAGTGCCTCCTGATGATATTGACATTTATGCTTGACCCTCACTTTGGCACTCTTCTCGTCTCGTCTCATTCTCTTTTCTGTTTTTTCGTTCCCTCTGTTTTTCTGTACAATTCGGCCACAATTTGTGTTGACACTTGGCCGCACCTGCCATGTGGCTTGTGTCTGTGGCCGGGAAACGTCGAACATGTGATACGGTTCCTGGCTGGGCTGGAAAATGCGCATTGGTCGGTTTCCGTACGCTGAATATTCGCTGGCTGCCTAATAAGGAGCTGAAATCACATAGCCAGCGGCGACAGCCAACCCTCGTCAACCTTGGCCGAGGACTTGTTGAAACAATGCGCGTAGCACAAAAGTCCTTGCACAATCAATGCCAGCCGGCCTTTGTTTGCATTACGATTCCAATTCCTCCTCCTGTCCCGCTTCCCGCTTCCCGCTTTCCCTTCCTTTCCTGAAACACAAACCCAATCCCAAGACCAATCCAAATTCCAATTCCTGCTGCTGCTGGCCCGAGGCACCATTAAAAAATCAACGCCCAAGCCGGGCTCACAAAGTGCCTTCATTATGCGAAGGCTTCCCGTTGGCCACTCCCCTCCTTTCCCCTCTCCACCGTCTGGCAAAGTTTTATTTTTACCCTGCGCTTAGCCACACAGAAAAAAAGAAGCAGCTTGATATGAATTCGGCAACACAAATTGGAGGAGTGTGCTAAGTCAAGCGGAATGGTTTCGGAAAAGTATGGTTTTATGGGTTAGTTTGTGGGATTAGTGGGTAGAAAGATTCGGAGTTCTGTTCTTTAGGTGCCAGTTGAGTCAAAAATTGATATCTTTATAGGCTAACAAAGAAATTCACTTCCCAAGGATATTCTTGAATCTTTAAGCTCTTTCTCAGCTTAAGAAATATATTTATATAACATAGTTAGAAATAATCATCTTCACTTTTCCTTCAGTGCAACAAAAGCAAATTTTCTATACGCACAAAAGGCGTAACAATCAGCTCTCTGGGCATCATAAAATCTATATGTATGATCCTTTGTTGGACTGCATGATTTGTGGCGATTGTAATCAATAATTTACGCATTTTCATTTTGGCCAGCCCAAAGGAGGCATTAGCATTGGGCCCGCAATTACAAAGACAGAAGTTCCAGCCATTCAAGCGTGTACTTATGTGTGACCCGGCCTTTTTCCTGGTATATGTGTGTGCGTGGGTCTTGGCTTCTCGACAATTTTTCCCTTTTTCGGTGGCCTTTGTTTTCCCTTATTCCCAAATGCCTTTTCTCGAGTCAACGCTGCATATATTTGGAGCCTCCTTGAATTGGTTTTTGGCTGTTTTCAGCTGCTGTTAATTTGCGCGCATTTCGATGTTATTTATTTATGTTTAATGTTTGGTCCTGCCCGGCGTGCATTTCTAGTTCCAGTTCCATTTCCTTTTCATTTCCCCCGCTGCCATTATTGTTAAGCATCCTCCGGCACTTCTTGGCCCATTATTCAGCTGGTAATACCCCGAGGATTGTGTTTACTTGAGTGCGCATGTGGCTGCCAATTGACGCGTATTTGGCTTTGTGCTCTGCAGCTTATATAAAGCACAATTATTGAGCGGCGTCGTGATTGCCATTTCTAGCAATTCAGCTTGTTGAATAATAAGCAGCTTAGCCCTATTCTTAGCCGGAACGTTTATGTGGGCTTTAGTCCTGGCGGCTTGGTGTGGAATTTTAAAAGCTCACTCAATAGAGATGCGATGAATGCTCGGGCTTTAATTGGCTTCATATGCTTAATATCACAAATGCGGGCAATTAATAAGGCGCTGAGACGCAAACACACACACACACATGGTTACGCATTACGCATACGACACGTGAGCCCGGCCACAAGTCAAGGAGGCACGAGAGCGCATATTCATAAGCACCAGCCATTAACATTATTAATTCAATTTAACGCTTGGAATGCTTTATTCATCCGCCACCTCCATCATTAGCAGCTAGAACGCTGAGTCACCTGCCGCATATTAACTGCAGGCATTAAATACTGTCGAGCTGCGCCATATCCTTGCCGCCTGCAAAGGTCCTGGCCCAGCTGAGTAACAGCTCAAAAGCCACATCATTGGCCTGCAAACACTGCACGTACACGAAGAGTCAGTCCAATTAATTAGGCAGCTGCCAGAGGAGCTGGGAAAACAATCTTCCCGAAGTCGGAGATACGCAGGCATTTGCAGGGGCTTTCAAAGGGACACTCGGAGAAGAAGAGACCCAGTTTCGGATAAGAGAATTACTTAATTTCAGGAAAATTCAACAATATAGTAGGTAAAAAGTCAAGAAAGTTGTAAGTATACGAAATAATTATTACACTCCCTTTTTAATGTTTTTTGGTTCCCCGAACTACTTGGGTTTTTGAAAATTTTTATTATTTCCTGAATGAATTTGCATAATTATTTTCTAAGAGTGTAAAAACTGTATATATTGTAGCCGATTTTCCAGGCTTCATGTGCTCAACTGCTTAAGTTTTTAGCCGGGGGATAATAGGAAAATCTGCTTACTGACTCTGTAGCTATTTAGACTGGTTCGATTCACTTTAATTTACGTCTCGCTTCCCGTCGCTGGATAAATCTACAAATTGCGAAACGACTTTTCACACTTTGCCACGAGCTTTTTGGCTGCTTGTCACACACTTCATGCAGCTCACTCAATTTGCAGTAATCACACTTTATTTGTCTCATTTCTGGTGTTCATAAAAAAGCACAAGTTCGACCCGAGCGCGCTTACTCCATTTTGTTTCGTTTTTTGCCATTTCTCTCGCATTTCCTGGTATTGTTTGTCATGCGTTTGAACGCGTGCCTAGATTTCAGCTAGTGTTTTATTGCCTACTTTGGGGCGCTCCACTCGTACAAGGATCTTCGCATTCTCGCCTTCCACCTCCGCTATCCCGATGCCCCGCTGCCCCGCTTTTATGCGTTCCGTTAACAATACTTTCAAGTGAACACACACACAACTGCACTAAAATAAAATTACACACACTCGCACAGGGGGTTGGGCGGAAAAACAAAACATTTGCCTTTCATTTGCGCCCCCTTTGCATAATAAAAATGTGTAGTTTACTTCGTTTTTTTCTCCGGCCCCGGCTCACACACATTTTCCCAGCTCTCCCCTTGCCGCCGCCAGTCGGCCAACTTTGCTAGCCCTTTTTCCAGGCATTTGCCATCGTTATTGTTTGTTTGTTCTTGTTCCCTGCTTTTCCAGCCTTTCCTGCCCTCGCCGGCCCTCCTCGCGCTGTTATTCTTGTTTCTGTTGGCTGGCTCCGTGGGTGCGGCTCGCACGAGTATGTGTGACATATCCGGCTCTGTTTAATTTTCCATTCAGGCCGCTCCACTCTTCCGCCGAGATATTCCCTTTTTTCGGCCATTTAATGCGAGTTCTTTTTTACTTGGGCTCACAATAATAAACTTTTTAGTGCCTAGACATGGTTTTATTTAGTTGACGGGGAGACGGCAATCGGGGTATGGGAAGCGACGACACTGGCTTTTTTAATTAATTTTGCCTACTGGCGGCGAATCGCTCTGATGCGCACCATGCGGCTTTATAACGCCTGTCTGCGAGTGTATCACGGCAATAAAATAAAATACAAGCCCCGGACTTGACTTTAAATTGTCCCGGCTTTTTGGCAGTGATTAAATTGTTATGGGTGTTTGGGAAAGCACTGAGGGAAAAGCTATATAAATTCTGGAATAAAATTGAGAAAGTTAAGAAAAGGTTTCAGCTATCTTTGAATTATTTTTCTCAGTGATCGATGGTGTGGCCTCGAAACCCCGCCACTCCTGGCCATTACCCGTTTCCTAATGACTCACAGATTGAACTCTGGCCATAACTGCTTCGTGGCTGTACTTCTGTGATTCGAATGGCCCGGGACAGGTTCAATTTATGCGTTTTGCTGTCATTTGTTTTGCTTGACCACACGCCTCGCTTATGGCTTAAGCTCTTTCGGATTTCGGTCCACAAATTTATGCCCCATCACTTTTGGCCAGCCCGGGCTCGCTTCCTGCTCTGGCTGGTGCTGCTGCTGCTGGTTGGGCTCTTTGTGCTCTTCCGTTGCCAAATCCCCTAAAACCCCAAAAAAGGGAAAACTTGCCCCTGCTAACCGGCCGGCTGTGGATCATTCATTTATTTTGCAGGAATTGCCAGCAGCGTTTGACTTTGGCTCTGCTTTAAACTGCTCTCGACCTTTGTCAAAAGTTTTGAGGCCGAAAAACTTTGTGGCGAAAATCAAACTGTGGATAATGATGAATGCGGCCAGGCACTTTGTGGACTAATGCTTCTCGGTTTGTGGCTCCTGGCTCCTGGTTCCTGGCATGTGGGCCTGAATAATTAACGCATCGCCGCTCGGCGCTCCTCCTTGTCACTGGACGATGAATTTACATTTCGATGGCGAATTTTTCTCTCTTTTCGCAGTAGAATTTATGGATTTTCGCGAAATTTATTTCGGGTCGTGTCCGTGATTAGGGTTGGGACGAGATTTATGCTGCAGTTACTTCCTGCTGTGAGCAGAGCGGCCTTATTAAGGCTCATTAAGGCCGAATCTGGATTAAGTTCAAAGAGAGAGAGCTGGAGGGTGAGACTCTGGCATTAAAATATAAATGTCATCAGTTTGGCTTTAACGGAAAATAGTAGTCGGACAACAACAAGAGAAAAACTCATAAATTCTGTGAAAAATGGCAAATCGATTCCCGCTTTTTTTGCGGTCATTGTTATTACAAAACTGTCAGGGACCCCGGCCAAGTGGAAGGCAAATGCATGAGTTCTCTGCTCCTCCGGGTCCCAAATCCCTTTTGATAAAGTGCCTTCCGTCCTCACTGCTCGACTTCAAGTGTCGCATTATGTCCGTTTCAAGGCGTTGGGCGATGGCTTCGCAGTTTCCCAGCTTCCCAGATTGCCAACTTCCAGTTTCCAGCTCAGTTCGTTTTAGTGGCGGATTTGGCAATAAGAGGCGACCAGATTTATGCAGCTGCTTTCATGCGTAATTATTTGCTGACATCTTAATAGTTTTTCCAAGTCTCTTTAGCCGCTTTGACGTTTATTTGCGCAAAATTTTACAGCTGAAAATAGCTGACAATCGGCTTTGGTTGCTTGGCTTTTCTGGCATCAGAGCCTTTTTCCAAAGCTCTTTCTCTCTCTTCATAAATATTTTAGATCCCACACTTAGGCATAATTGTTTTGCGGAAGCTTGCTTTTTTATTTGCTTGCTGTGATCCAGCATCTGGCATCTGTCACCCACACACACACATCCCGGAGCTCGGAGACCGGCTCACATATTTATTGGAGGCTCTTAATGGGCCCCCGTTTAACGACATTGCCAGGAGCTCCATAAATAATACAAATAATAGAAAACGGCGAAATATAAAATTCCCATCCCCGCTCCTGGGGGGCTTCCTCTGTGTTTCTGTGACAATTTGTCGTGTGAGCAACTTTTTTTGATAGGCCTGAGAGAGGAGTGTATTGCCCGCCGATAAACCTGGCTTCCTGTACTTCTTTCTGTCTGTTGTTTCCTGTTAGAGCTCCTTCTCACGCTCCTCCAGGCTTGGTCCCAAAAACAAGCTTAAGTCCTTGTCGTCCTTGGCGAGGCGACGCCACCTTGGGGCTTTTAAGTTTGACGCTCGTTTATAGACTTTGCACACTTTGCATTTACTTTACGGCGCCGCTGATGCGGCTGATAATAAGACCACGCGGCGTATGCGCAATGGCACGGCCCGAAAACACCACACAAGGCAACGCAAGGAACGAACGGCAGAGGCGGCAAAAACAATGAAATCAACGAAAAGTTGGCCAAAGTTTTTACGCCCCGATACACACACGCCTCTGAGACACCTATCCAGGAATCCAGGATCCAGATGCCAGCCTCCTTGGCGGATTCCGCCTGCGGCCACCCGGGCCCTGCTTTTGTTTCGCCGAAGCTTGTTTTATAACTTTTTGATTGTCTTTGCGCCAAATTTGTGTGCAAAATTGTTCCTGGTCCTGGCCGAGTCGCTCTCTCACCTGCGAACTGTGCGCCTGCCATGTATAATATTTGGCTTAATCTGATTTCTGCCACTCAAGTTAACTTCGACAGCAGGCTGGCGGGTCAAAAGTTGGCCTGTGGCGGAGCAACAATTTATAGAGCGTTTACAATATTTATTTCGATTGGAAAGGCGCGCACCGAACTTTTGCCTTCATTATTTGGTTTATTTCCGTTATTCTTTTTCCTTTTTTTCCCAGAGAGAGTGAGTCCATTAAAGTGCAATGCCAGGCTGGGAAAGTTTCATTAGATATGCCAAAAGCGTCTTGGCCCAAGTCAGTGCCAGCCAGCGGGGGGAAGGAAGCAGCTGGCTGGCTTTGTCAAAGTCGTCACATGTCATACGGCAGACAGGCAGCCCGGCATCCTGCCGTCCTGGCAGCAGGACCAGCCAGCAGTCAGGCAGGCAGTCAGTCAGTTAGTCTGCTGCAGGCTACAGGCGTCCGTCTTCCTGCCTCCCAGCATCCTGCTCCGCATCTGTCGTTGGCTGTCGTCGGCGTGATGTGTGTACACCGGGCACAGCCACAGACACAGCCACAGCCACATCCACAGCCACATCTACTTCTACATCCACAGGCATAGTCAGAGCCACATCTCCATTCACATCCTGCCGCCCCTCGCCCACATTTACATCTTCAGTTGGCCCGGGGACAGCAGTGCCATTGAGGTTGCACTGAGTGCTCAGCCGCTGAGGGCGCTCTTGCAATTATTACATTTGTATGGACATGTGGCCACATTAAGTATACGACGCGAAGGCCAGCTAGAACCTCGAGCTGTTGCCGCCTCGTGGCTCAAGTGGCCTGCCACAATATTTATTCAAATTTAAGTGTAGCCGCACTAGCAGTCGCCGTCTGTTTAGTTAGTCAAATTGATTTATGTTTTGCTTTAATTTACAAAATTAAATCCACCATCAAGGGCAGGGCAAACAGCGTCGCGCCGGCAGGATTACTCCTTTGTGGCAGTGAGCAGTGAGCGGGTATGCCCGTCACGTGCGCCTTTTGTTGCCTCCGAAAATAAGTGCTCGCCGGGCTCGACAGGCTTGCCAACTCAATTAAGCTGTCCAGCGAGCGGCTGCTGAGTGGGCCACCTAATGAACTCCACTTGGATCCGCCATTAAGCCGAACCAGGAACCACGAACGAAGAACCACTCACCACTTACCACTCCCCACTCCCACACATAAATAATTCAATCACAACAATTTCAGCACGGAAAATCAATAATAATCGCATCAAGTGTCTGAAGTCCGGGGGCAGTTTCCATTACGGCGGCAGAGCAGCGTGTTTAAATTCTCAAGGAGCACACACACACACCCTCGGGTTGCTAATCTGTGGGTCTGCTCTCCTCTCCATAAAGATTCATTTCGTTTAATGACTTGAAATTGATTTCGCTGTGGCATCGCCTCATTTTATATCGAAGACTCCAAGGCTCCGTCTGGGTAAATGGCGAAAACGTGCTTTACGACGGGATGATCTTCGGTTCTCCCCCTCGTAGGGGGTTCCAGTTCCAGCTTTAGCTCCTGCATCGAGTCCCGGCTCCTTGGCGTATTAATTTTTCAGCAATTACGTTGCCAGCGACAACATGTAATAGATATAGCCGGCAAGCCACCGCGTCGTTGTGTTTTACGAGCTGCTCATTGGATTTTTGATTAACTTTCGCCCCCGCAAATGAAGCTGTAATGAAATTTAATTTAGCAGCATACTTTGGGCCCTTATTGGTTCGTTAATCAAATGAAATTGCCAAAAGGCCAAAGGCAATTCCCATTAGCCGTGACATTTGCAATTCATTGAACACGTCAACAAGCTGCCATTGCACGTTGCACATTGCATATGGCATATTGCATATTGTATATTGCACATTGCATATGGCACATTGCAGGTGCCGTGTTCCAGGACTGCCGCTGATAAGCTAGCAATTTACAATTTATTAAAATTAAAAGCATGCGCAGCCTGTAAACTGCCGGACATGCCCCATTCCACCTGCAACTAAGCCACCTCTGACCGGCCGGACCAGACCCCGGCGGAATGTTTATGAAGTAAATAATCGAAGCGTGCACAATGAATTATTCATGAGTCTTATGGAAAAGCCAGCAGCCAAAGGTAGCAGGTGCTGAGAATGCGTCCGGCTGCTACCACGCCCCTCGTCGTCCGCCTTGGCCGCCGCCTCCCGAAGGGACCTGGACTACGTGCGTGACACTGGGCTTTTTTCGGAGGTCCAAGAAGGCCTATGCCATGGCGGCATACCTCCGCGCCATTTGCAATTTGGCAGAAGGGCTTTCGTTTTGGCCATTTTGCGTGCATGCAGAAAAAGGGTTAAATCGGGGGTTTTTTAAATAAGTTTTCAAGTGATTTTCGTGGAAGATTTTTTAAATTTAAATATACAAGGTTTAAGTTTCTTTGATTCCTGTATTGCTTTGGATTGGCATTGGCTGCCAAAAAGTTCACTTAACATTGTTTGATAAAATTTTTTTTCTGCACTTTCTGACCATTAATTACAAGAATAAACTTGTAATTTTCCTCCTAGAATGCTAAAGCAAAAGAATGTCTTCCTTAAGGCCAACATTCCATACAAAACTAAAATTTCAGCTTTCTGTTTTGACTTTGAATTGATTATCGGCAATCACTATTCATAAACAATCCAGTTGTATCTATAACCCGTCCGGATGCATTCTCCTTCGAGAGCTAATCATGAAAAAGGCAATTGAAAAAGCCAACTGGACAGAGAAAACATGGCTTTCACTGGACACACTGTGTGAGTACTTACTTATTGGCTTTGTTTGCTGTAATCCTAAGAGTAAAGCGATTATCCAAAAGCTATTCATATTTCCGTATTGGTTGCTAGAGAGGGTTTCAGACGGGCTTAGCCTTAGATTGAAATCCGGAATGCAAGCAAGAAACGTTTTCAAATATCAAATTATATCCAATGAGTGTGCAGGCAGCCCTCTGATTATCTTCACAAAAATAAATAGCAAGATTTTCTTGGTTATCGGTGGCTTGTTCGGGGATTTTTTAGGGAGTTCTACACTCTCGTTTTGGCACCACCTCCCAGGCCCTGCTCAACAAATATCGATTGGAGTTTCGAGCGGGGGAGTTACATCTTAAAAGGAACGCGCGCAGCTAATTATCTCGGGCAAATCGCGCGCACTCGCAGATCAGATCGGTGTTGGAATCGGGATCAGGATCTCCTGCCTGACAGGCGTCCTGCCGCAGTTTCACTTTCACTCCAGACACTACACTACACAGCAGGTTTCGGTTTCGTTATCAGTTTCGGTTTCGGTTTCCGTTGCGGAGTTGGTCTCGGATTCGGATTTCGGATTCGGTTTCGGTTTCGGCTTGGCAACCACTGAAAACCACTCCGGGGGCTGTTGGCATGCGCGCACTTGTTGTGCTCGTCGCAAGCGTTTATCCTAGACTGAAGTGGACCGAAGACGACGCCACGCACTGGCTGCCTGGAAGGGATGGATACTCCCACACCAGCTCGTTGTGGGAGTCGAGCCTTTCCAGCAGGATGTCGCTCGGGAGAGAGCTTTTGCTCGACGGTGAGCTTTCCTCTCAGTTATCCGGCCAGTTGTTGCGCCACGGCAACAGTTCCCCGTTCCCTGCCTTAGCCCCAGCCGGTTCCAGTGACCCCTGTTCCTCCCCTGGCCCCTCTCTGACGAGAGTCCTGCTGAATCAACAGGCTGTCCTGGCCTTTCCACTGCCAGTTTGCTTGCGGGCGGCCAAAGCAGTCGCTTTAAATGCATTAAGTGTGGCCTAGCCATGGGTGATTCTGCTGACGGCACGTCCGCCTTCGCCCTACGGCCTTGTTTTCCTTTTTTTATTTTAATTGCCCAGCAATCGACTGTAATTGGTTTCTGGAAAAATATTACAATTTCGAATTATATTTATAAGTCGTTGATTGCATGTCCATCCCCCACATTCGTTGAAATGCGTTTATTTGGAACTGTGTCCGATTCATTCTATACAACATGTTTAGATGTATTCCTAATTACCTGAGCGATTTACTTAAGGGGTTTATGAATATATATTTGTTCTGTTCTATTTAGCTTTTCAATGAAAATAAACACAAGGAAAGGGGGTTAGTATTCACAGGAATTAACATATATTCTCTGTCATTATTTGCTTTGGGTGTAATTGATTTGTAAAGTGCTTATTTGTATTTCCTTTTGCATTAAAGATTCGAATTGTTTTAAGATTTTATTTATTTGTTAATAAGATACTCATAGAAGTGTCCTAGATGGGCCTTCATATCCTCTAATTCAAGCAACTCCTTCCCAAGGTCTCACCCCTCCAATGCATTACTCATTCCCTCAAATATATCCTTGTTGACAGGTACACAGGTACAGGATACCGTGTGGAAACCGAATCCAACTCCGATTCCATTCTCAAGAGCCGGATAAGCTCTTGACAGCCAGCCCTGCTGTCACTAGGCCTCCAGACGGTTCGAGTGGCATTTAAGTTTTGATGGAATAAATGAACGCGGAATTATTTAGGCTAATTAACCATTTAAGAAGTCCAGACACCGAGGCACACACGCGGATCTCCATCACCGTCTTTCCCCATCCTAGGCACGTGTTGAACTTGGTGGCATTCTCGCGTTTTATGGGATTTCTACTTTTTAAATTAACGACAGAGCGGAGCGGAGAGCACCGTCATGGCACATGGCCATAAACTTTTATGTGGAGGATCAGGGCGCAGGACTAGCCATGGGTCCGCATATCCTGCGCATGGTCATTTAATTTTCGCGACGTCCGTCCACTTTTAATTACAAACAATCAAATCAGTTTGTGTTTGTGTTTTTTCCGCCGCGGCTTTTCTATCCTCTGGCAGAGCTCGTCCGGACACGGCCACATCATTGTCATGGCTCCGGCGACAAGGTCCTGCGCAGCGCCACCACCATTTTGCTGTGTGTTTGGACGCGGGCTTTGACTGCCTGCCATCCTGTCATCATTAGTGACCACAACACAAGAGTTGACATTGCGCTAAATGGGCACATTGTGTGTTGATGTTAGCGTTTGTGTTTTGCGTTGCCTGACATATTTTGTCTAAGGCATTAAGTCATAAAAAGCTGGGCACTCGCTAATTTGCGAAATTATTTTGCCGGCCTTCGCTTATGCCTACTACCAATACTCCTTGCATGGCTGGTAGCCAACGAACAGCGATAGGCCCAGAGATGATATCAGGCCAGTATCGTTGGGTCAGGGCCAGAACACATTACAGGGCAAAAAGTGCACAAATATCAATTTGCAGTTGTTTTTCCAGTTTGCTTTGAAAATGGAATAAATGCAAAAACAGCCAAATATTTATTCCTATTCCCGGCTGCCCCTATTTGTTTATACACATGTCCACCGCGTTTTGATGGGCGCATAATTTCTGCAACGTCTGCAATTAAAAAGCAACTAAAAATGGTTTTCCGTATGTAAATATTATAAATTAGAGGTTTTTGGTTAAATTTTCATACAAATTTGGGTATTTTTCTGGCCAAATCACATTGGTTGAGGTCATATGCAATTTGCTTCAATAAAATAGGCCAAGCCCCAGACCTGGCATGACCCCAGGCAATTTCCAGGGTTTAAGCCACAGGAATTGGTGGGACACGCGCTTTGGATTTGGCCAAAAATGCAAGTAAAAGCTCGGCCTTTAGTATGTGTTTTCTGGGTTGGCTTTAGCGCCGTGCAAAAGCAACGGGAACAACAGCAAACAAAGCTCATTTACACGGGAAATAGCCTAAGTGCAAAAACCATTTAAATGCAAATTAAGCACAAAGTGAAAACATGTGAACAAAGCAGCTAACACACACACACACAGAGGAGAACGAACAGGAACGCGGCTGGCAGCCAACCCGGTGGTCGGCACGTATTTGGGCCAAGCTCCTGGTTTTGGCTTCCACATTGGCTCCGGTTTCGCAGGAATGCCCCAACTTTGGGCTGCTCTAAATGTAAAATAGTTTAGAGCCGCCAGCGCCACAACAAATTCCTCTGGACGGGGACGACGAGGACAAGGACGGACCAGGACGAGCAGCGAGCCCGTCTGATTCATATACATAAATGGGCCGGGCGGGTAAGCCAACTGCAGCTGACAAAATCAACAACCTGGCGTCCATGGCCGGTAATTGAGTCAAAGATTCAGCTCCGAAGATATGCCGCCCAGGTCGATGGTCGATGGTCGCCGCTCGTTGGCCACCAACTTCACGAGCAATTTACCCGCTGCAAATCAGCCCCGGGCCTAATGAAGTTACACACGGCCGGGCTCAGCTGCAGGGGTTGCCTTTACGACCGGTCAGGTGGAGGTGCATTACGGACGAGGCAGACTGTTGCACACCAGTTGAATGAGTGCAGCTCGATGGACAGCCACTGGCACCTACACACATATATATAGAGCACCCCTGGCTTCGAAGGCTTTCTGGTCGAAAGAACTCTGGACGAGTTCAGTGGCGATTGCAGGAAATATTTGCCAGGGGATCGGCATTCCAATAACACTCTGAAATTGTACTATTTTTGTAGGAAATTCCTAAACAAATAAGTTTCAATTTAATATTTTTTCTGCCATTTATTCAAATTTAATGTGTTGATCTAAAGTTTTGGTAAATATTTCTTATTTTTCTAATCAATTGATTCTACTTAGTAAGTAAAATGTATTTCAGATTTTCTAGAGAGTGAAATCTACCCCTTTTGGGTATACCTCTGATAGATGGTCAGCCGCCGGGACTGGCCAGACTGTTCCACTGCGCTATGCGATAGTCCTTGATTACATCACACAAGAAGCAACCCAGACCGTGTGTGTGTGCGGGAACTGGATGCGAGCTGTCCGAGTGTTTGCTTTATTTATGTGCACTAAACAAACAGAAGGGCACGGACTTCGTCTCCCCGTGTCTGCCCGGGGCTGGGGAGTCCGGCAAATTGAGCAGCCAGCCGCAATTATTTTTACACTGCGCACTTGGAGCGAGAATGGGGAGGTAGTCATTTAACACATTCCGCAATTGAACTCGATGGCGATTGGGACTGGTTTCAGGACATTTCAAATGCACAACTGGGAACTGAAGCTCTTTGTTTGCTGCGGGCTTTATTATTTAGATTGAACATGAGGGCGTGTTATTATTTGCCTATGCGTGACAATGAAATCAAGAGGGAATAGTCCGGGGCTAGAACAGCGAAATATACTTTTCTACATTAATTTGTAAATCAATTTATTGATTGTGGGTGTACAGCAGGGGAAAGGAGGTGTCTTTGAGATAACATCTAAAAAAAGTTTATTTATATAACATATTAAGATCTAACAAAGTTCTATGTTGTTTAGACAAATCAAGAAACTTATAATCAAAAACTACCTTTAAAACAAATCAATCAGGATAAACTTGGCCAGTTTCATTAATAATCCTTTACGAAAGTTCCCTCGCAGCATTAAGTCGTTCGCCGTGAGGAAGCCGTGCCCATGATGTTTCCTTCGGCATTAGCTTGTTGATTTTGTGACCGTCCCAGTGACGATGATGATGATGGGCTCATTCTTGTAAAATCTTATTAACTTTCATTGTTGTTGTCGCTGGCGAATCCGGGTCATGTATCAACTGTCACAATGGAGTTCGCCCGGCACGTTCTGCTGCCAAGGCAACCCACATGGGCAACCGAGCTCAGCATGCTGCTCACAGTTCATTTGATATTAATACGGACGCTCTCTGGTCAGCTGCTGTTCCTGCTCCTATTGCCACTGCCACTGATGATGCGCCGTTGCCGCTACATATGTTTTCATTTGTTTGACGCTGATGATGACAACCCTCATCAAAACTTTGCGCCGATGGCCGCTCGATTGCTCGGGCGAGTGGTCAACGGCTGTTGACAGGCCACTTTGACATTGTGTGGGTCCAGCTATCGTCCTGTGTCCTGCGTCCAGTGTCCAGAGCCCTGCGACCTGTGTGGGTGGGTCCCTGTAATACAGTGATACATAATTAAAAAGTAGGGGCGAGCGGGGGATAAAGGCTAGGGTAACTTTTGATGCCACTCACAGATACGAGGCAGTGTTGCCGAGTTTTTTGGTTCTGGGATATATTGAAGCCAATTTAAGTAAATTTCTATACTATGTACCTACCCACCCATTTAATTCTATATGAATTTGATTGGTTACTAAAGGCAATAATATTTTATTTGATATTTAAAATATCTTCTATATAATTCACTTCACATAACCGCTTATTTTTGACTTACAAATGTGGGTCACAAAATGCTGGTCCCAAAATATTATTTTAATAAATACAATAACATAAGCATCTCGTTTAATTATTTATAACAGTAGGTAATTGAATTATTACACTTCAAACCCGAAATGTTAGTTGTTTATGCTTTCGTTTCATTAAAATATTTGTTTATTTTCTCTCTCTAAAATTTTCTGTTTTCGAAGTAGGATTCTGGCAACACTGATAATCACACACTCCCGCAATTTAACTTAATGGCCGAAGGGACAAAAGTTTGTGATTTTCAACATGAAAGTAAACAAGTTGCTTCCAGGTAATTTATTAAGCTTCGTCTGCCGCCGTTGTAACCCAAATTGGTACACTTTTCATCGACTCTGCCGCTGCCAAGTCAAGCCAAAAGCTGAAGCAATTGAAAAAGCCAACCGAGAAACGCCAAGGTGCAAAGTCAATGAAAATCAAGTGCTGGGCGGGGGAGTAGGAGGCCATAGGATATGGGCGACCCGAGGCCACAGCGAACGCGAACTAGTATGAAGGCTCCGAGGAGGAGAAATGAACGTACGAGAACACATGGAGAAATCATTTGTAGTAATTGAAATCGAACAAAGCAGAAGTTGCACTGCAAAACGAGCCAGGAGCTGCCGCCAGCCACCGAGGCTCGGAGCGAAACATAAAAGTACACACACCAGGGAGGAGCAGCCAAAAGGAACGGAAAGAAACAGAAAGGTTGGCTTCTGGTTTTGTCTGGTTTTTGCAGCGCCCCAATGGTTTCCAGCTCGAGCTTTACAAACTGACTTCCGCTGCAGGCGCCAGTCATAGGAGTACACGGAGAATAGGATTGTACAGTACGCGAATCCAAGGCATTCCTCTATGAAATTTCAGAATTAAGGAGCAATAAATCTTGTAATTATAATTATTAAATTTATTTACATATATGTATATTCAACATATCATTCTAAAGAGCTGGCGATCAATAATTCACCGACTTTTTCGTAAATTTTGTTCTGGTAAAATCGTATATAATAACCATCTTATCAACCCATCAAAATCACACTTCTTGACTTCAGAAATCAATTTTTCCCAGTGCCTTCTACCACCTCCACCAGTCACAGGCGAGCGATGTGCGGAACATGTGTTGAAAACGTGTTCAACACGGCCAAATGACGGCGACATCGGCAAAGCCATAGCTCGAGAGCAACATTTGCCATTGTATGCCGTTTGTGCAGCGCTGGAGCTGTGCTGGCAGGAGCTCGCAGGACCCAAAATCAGCAACAATTCGCCGCTCAAGTGTGAGCAACGTATGCAATCGTGCGTGGTGTGCGACGGCGGCTTAGAGGCGCATCTTGAATGACGTTAATGCGACTAAGCGGGAATCTTAACGCGACACACGACCGACATTGGCACACACGTTTGACACAAACACACACAAAGAGGTCCATATGTATATATCTGTCTGCAAATGGTTGACTTCAACGCTTCCACTCTCCATAATAGGCAGCCGCTTGTCTAGTCATTGAATGCATAAATCGATTCGGCTCAGCCATTCAGTCGTGTTCCTGTCACAAGGGGCGTATACGTAATGCGCGTTAATTGCAGACTTTGTACGAGTAGGAGTACTTATAGGTAAAGGCGGAAGAGTTAGATGTGATATATTTTCTAGAGATTCTTTAGATTTTCAACAAGCAATGTTTAAGTTTAAGTTTAAATTATATTTTAATTGCACTTTAAATAGTTTTGAACAAATACATATGTATATTCCTTTTTTCCTTTGGTAAGCATTTCTTTTCCGCTAATTTAATATTCCAGAGTAGCAAAAACGATTAAGACAGAGTAATCCAGATTTATTCGTCGTACATGTTTCCTCTTATTGGCCTTGGTTTTTGTCGATGCCAGCAAAAAATGATTAAGAAATGAAGAAAACACGAGGCAGACAAACACACACTGCGCTCCAATTTGGTTGTCCATTTATCCTTAATTATAGACACGAAATCGGATTCGATTCCGGCGATAAAGACTGGCAGACATACGCAATGTTTGAAACATAAGGATACTCCACCAGCAAGCAGCAACAAGTCGACAACAAAAAATATTACCCATCTGCCCGGCAGAGTGGCTTTCCATCCTGATTGGCACTTAATTTGCCATTCAATTCGTGCCACTTGGCCAACGCTGTTTTGTTAAATGCAAATTCGTTGGCTTTTTTGTAGCGAGAAACGTGTTAATTAACTCCCGGCTAGGTGCGCTAATGCAAATAAAAACTGAAATGCAGTTGCAAACGCCGCTGAGGGCATCGCTTATGGCTGCCTTTTGGGTTGAGTTACGCGCTCACGTAACGTAACGAGTGTGAACGGGCATCGTGAATGTCGATGGGGCTGCCAATGTGAATGCGATTGCGATGGAGAGTGTGGCTGCAGGTGCTCGCCTGAGTGCACTCAAACACTTTTGCTGCTTGGGCGATTTCAATAACGCAGCGTTACATCGATTTAAAAACAGGATGGAGGGTGAGATCCTGCCGAGTTGCTCTTTCGTTGTGCCGTAACCATTTACCCCAGAGTTCGCCATGGTCAGATGGACAATTGATGCTCTCCACTTGGTTGGTCCTGGCTGTTTAACCCTGCTGCCAGTGCATCCTTTGCACAGACAAAAAAGTCAGTTGTCAGTTCCACGTTGTTGCAGTTGGTCAAATGACATAAATATCTAGGAAATTACAACAATTGAAACCTGTGATCTTAACAGTTTTAACAGTTCCTTAAGCGAACTAAAAGTGCACTTTAAAAACCAATATATCCATATCTCTCAGTTCAGAAAACCTATTTTATTGAATCATTCGAAGGAAGTAGCACTCATATTTTTTGTAACTCTCAAAGTATCATTTCAAAGTGTCAAACGAACGATATGTAAAAGTCATATTTTCCCTCTGTGTGCGTTTGGAAAACGAATGTGAATGTGTGCCGATAAGTGCACACAATCCATTCGGTATTCAAATTACTTTAAATCGCATTTGTCTCGGGTGTGCCGAGGTGCTCGTCCTTTCCTCCTTTCCTGCTGGCACGTCCGCTCCGCCGAGTTGCAGTTAAATTCAGGAGCGCTGCCAAATCAAATTTAGTAAAAGTCAGTAGAGTGTCTGAGTAAACACGGATATGTACACATGGTGCACACACATGTGTGTGTGTGCGGCCTGCAGTTGCACATACTCTGTCACAGACAGGCGAACAGTTTGGTTTTCAATTAAATTTATGGCTGGTCAACGGCGGGGGGCCAAGAGGGGCTGGTCACGGAGGGATTGTATAGGGGGTTGTGTAAAGAGGGGTTAGTTGCAGGGCGGACCGACTTTAAGGGCTGAAAGCTAAAAGCCAACGGCGAGGAACGAGCCGAGCAACGGCAAAGTTCATTTCAGCGTGAAAGGACGAAAATCGATTAGATCCAAATCTTTTAATAAGTTTCATTTCCGTTTTGTGCTGCCTTTCGGTCGGGCGCTGTCTGCGGCTGGGGGGACGGACGAGGTGTGCCCCTAGTCAACCCCAAACCGAGCCCCCTTCCCTGCAGGCACTCCCATTTGCATTGCTGCTGTCTATGAAGTGTCCTTGCCGCCTCCACCACCCCCTTTAACTACGTGTATTAGGGTGCGATTTGGAAATTGCGGTTCAATTGAGTTTCGGGACTTGTCGATTTGCCGGCAGTCAAGTGGTTGCACAGCAAATTAGGCCAAACGGAATAAAGCCACAGTCCTGCCCGCCTCTCCACACACACAAGCCCACCAAAAAACCCTCCCCCGGCTAGGCGCGATTTATGATTGACTTGTCGGCCAATCTGTATATATTGTCATCGATAATTCGATAGCAATTGTGATCCCCACTTGCCACCTCACGCCTGAATATTTAATGAGTCCTGCGTCCCGGTCCCGGGTCCTGTGTTTTCGAATTAAGGCATTAACGAATCGATTCCCCCGAAAAGCTAATTGTCCCAAGGCCCATTGGCCTGTCATGTGGGTAAGCCAAGGGCCGCCGGCAGCGGAGGAAAATCCCCCTTTCACAACCCATTTGCCCAGCCGAAAACAAAAGGGATAATGATACGCACAGCAGGCTCCCGTAAGGATACCTGGTCAACAGTAAACCAGGCAGTGGCCAATAGCCTTCGCATGAATGCAGCACTTCCACAGAGCAAGTAAAGAGAGCAAAAGAGAAAAAATTGGTATTTTAGCTATTAAGGCTATGCCTGTTATACTTTTATTTGATGACTTTTGAATTAGGGCTTTAAGATTTGAATGTTTAGAAAATAATATACTATTTCTTCATAGCTAGAACTACTCATAGGTCATACAATTGGACTTTATAGTAATACATTTTTTATTGATAAGGAAAAAACGTTTTTTATGTTATTCAATACCTAATTGGTATGTAAATTAGACTTAATAAGTTATAAACCAAGTCAATTAACTTCGTTTCCAGTTTTGTAGTGACACTACTTTTCTCTCCCTGTAGCCATGTTCTCGATACTCCCTTGTTCGGAACGCAGGCAACGGAAGCTCAGCTGGGGCTTTTGGCCACGTTGCCTTTGGACGCCTTCGCCGTGTCTTTTCTTTCCGCCGGATTAATTGGCTGTGATGTGACACACACAGGCACCCGCACACACATCTAGAGGCACACACATCTCCTGCCACGTATGCCGCGTCATCAAATCATTCACACACCGGGCATAAGTAGGCAGCACTATTTTTACTTTCACCGCAACTTTACGAGCACTTCAAGTTTTATGACAGTTTTTCATTACTTTTCCACTAAAGGTGACCGCCACCCCCTCCCGCGTGAATGATGTCGCCCACTGCCGAATTCTGGCTTCACTTTTGCTTTTTGTTGCGATTCGATTCGGTTTTCTTTTCAGCAAATTAGACTTCGCACTTTTTGCCCAGACACTGCGAAAGCTTTTGCCACATTAACGACATAAGCAGTGAGTGACAGGCCGGCGCAGCCAGGACACGCGAGGATAACAGTTGTCCTTTTGTTGGCTCGGCTTTAATGCGACTTAAATGCGGCTCTGCGGAGTCTCCGATTTCTCAGCCTTCGGGGCGCTTTAAAGCACCCTCCCTCATGGAAAACTAATTACATGTTTAGATGTCCCGAAGGACGATCGAAAGGGAGAGGTGTGTGTGTCAAAGAGCAATTAAAAATAATCGATATGCAACACCGCCAGGGCTCAAAGGCAACCTCAACCCCATGGACAATTAAATTTAGAGGCAAAAAACCCCTCTCCCCGAGCGACCAAAAACGATAACAATTTTTCACAAAGGATTAGAGCTGTCGACAACACGTCGGCACTTGGCTATTTTCGCAGCTCTCCGGCGTAGTTGGCGTTGTTGTCCCGCAAATTACATTTCCCCATGGTCACTGGTACTGCCACTGCTGCTGCTCCAAACCGCAGCGCCAACTGTTTGTTTAATTAAATTGCAAATAGCAAGCTGAAACCAAAATACCCCTCTATTTCCGCTTGCCAGGACCCTACTCCAGTCCCACTCCCAGCACCTCTTCCCCTTCCTTTTCGGATGCTGCAAGTTATGGACGTTGAGCTGACCATCCTGCCGCAGTCATTTGTATTAATTGAATAAGAATTACGCTTTAATCCGATATAGACAATATATAGAGACGTTGCCCACTCGACCAGGCCAAATGGCAGACATTTTGTCGGCACTTCATTTTATATCCTGCACATTTTATTTCCCCGCGCAGGAGTGCTCCATTTTTGTGTACTCTTATATCGCGTTTCCTTTGAAATTACGCCACCGCATTTATGCACTGGGAGAATCTTTGCAAATTATATAAATTGTGATTTAATTATCGGTATTTTATCGCTAACTATTTGTTGCTAATATTTTTAAATTAAGTTGAACTATTTTTGCATAAGTTGGGGAATACGACCTTTTGAAATAAAGAACTAGCTTAAAAGAATGTCCTATTTGCCGGAAAGAGAGTCCTAATTGTTCTCAGAATGTTATTCTCTTCGAAGTAAAATATTAATGTTGTAGAATATTTTCCAGTGTACTTAATGGCAGCCCCAGGGCAATGAGCCAGCAATTGTTATTGAATACGTCTAAATAAACAGAGGAGGAAGCCTAGTGTAAGATGAGCTCTTGTAGGTAGTAGGTTCATGTGCACGTGTGTGTTACGAAAAAAGGAAACTCAAAGAATAGAAAATTCGTCTATAAATAGACCAGTATTTGAAATTCAAGTGTGTCGCTGGCATTTCACCTGCTAGACAGCTCCTGCGGCCGGCCCCCTAATTAGCCTTAACGACAGCACATATTTTATATTTTATCAATCCCGAACCTAACCCCCGAGGGCCATTTGCCTGGAAAAACTGTAAATTGTTTTCAATACTCAAAATTATTATTATATTATTAAATTATTCATGAGTGTGGGGGCCGGTTGCCATCTGCCCGAGGCCACTTAAAATATGAAATATGACAGAAACATGCGAGATAGAAATCAGAGCCGTTGTCGTCCTCGCAGCCAAAGGAGGGCAAGGAAAAGTAAGGCACATGACAGGATCCTTGTGGCCCCTGGCAGCAATACACGAAAGGTTAAGGGGGGAAGGAGCAGAGGCGAGAGGAGCAGGCGCTTTGAGTGGCCAGGATGTGGCAGGGAAAGAACCAGCTGCCTTGAAAGATAATCGCCTTTAAAGTTTCACGTTAAAGCTGTCACTGTTCGTGGTTAAGTGACTGCCGGAGACATTTCAGTTGGGTTTTCTCCATATTCATTCGCAATTGCTGCAGGCAAACTTTCAGCGAATCACAGCTGGATAGCAAACTGATTTTTAAGAAAGCGGATATATAAATGCGAGTTTTATATATATATGTATTTCTAAGAATAAAACACTACGGCTAAGGCTTATGTTAAAGGGGTTTCCTAGGTACGACTTGAACTATCTGCTGCGGAGTGCTGTCGCTGGCAGATACTTTGTAAGCGGAGCCGCCAGACCCAGCGCCTGCTGCTGATCCTGTCCAGCAACGGCGGCGGTAGCCGGTGCCGAGCTGAAGTCTAGCACTGGGGCCACGCCCTCGTCGGAGCTGCGCGAGCTTCCACCCAAAGCGTCAAACTGCTGCTGGATGAGCTGCTGGGCTCTCACCGCGTCCTCGGGCGTGCGGTACTTCACAAAGTGCACCTCCGGCTTGTGGCTCTGGGCCTGGGCCTGCTGCTCGCTCTGAATCCGCTGGGCCAGCTGGGCCACATCCGCCTGCTTGCTCAGGACATAGATGGCAGTGCGCTGTTCACTAGCCTGCTTGGCCAGCTGGAGGGCTGCATTGGCCAGGCCCTGGTGCTCCGGAGACTTGATGAACAGCACCCGCAGGTTACGCTTCAGCATGCTGGCAATGTGCTCGGTGGACTCGTGGTCAGCGAATTCCTCCTCGGGGGCGGAGTACGTGAAGAACTCCTTGCTGAACTCATCCACAGCTGCAGGTGTCTGTGGCTGCGATTCCGGCTGCAACAGTTGCTGCTGCTGCTGGTGCGAGGAGGTGGAACTAAATCCCGTGGCCTCTGCATCAATCAGTCCAGCAAAACGACGATCGCCGGCAGCGGCTTGGTAATTGTAGCCCAACTTGGCCGCCGAAGCGGAGACCAGGAAACAAATTAACTGAAAGAGAAAAAGAGGTGGATAATAATCTATGAAAACGGAGTCATTTGTATAGTTTTGTATTAAAAATTAAAGATAATTATTCAGAGACGTATATAAATTTTATTTTCTTTTCGGCACTTTTTCTAAGCTTTTTATTATTTTAAGCAAACTATATATAATTAAGTTATTTTAAACTTTGATCATAAATAAATTTTACTATGTAAACACGTGAACTGAGACAATATATATTATTTTGTAATATTTTCATTGTTTTAACATTCGTTTTGTATCTTTGCACTTTTTTATAACTTTCTTATCTACAACTCACCAGAAATCCACGCATCTTGGGCAGGATTAGGTGATGTCTAGGTGCTGAGGATCTGGTTACCACGCTTTTCGCTTGTTAACTGGCGTTTGCCTTTTGCATTTCGCTGATATTTATACAAGCTATGGCCGGCAGCTGGAAGGGGAAAATTGGAAATATGACAGATGATGGGCCTGCAATGGGGCAGCGTCTTTGAGCCAAGCTGGCTATCGGGATCGGGATCGCATCGGTTTCCGTTTCATCTGCGGTGCTGCAACACACTCGCTAGCAATAGGTAATCGGAGATAAATGAGCTTTTAAGCGCCGTCTCGGGTTACGGCGAATTACGGTGGGTTACGGGTGCGAGCAACCTGTTTTGGCGACATGCAACCTTAGGGCGTTGCTGTCTTACATAAATCTGCGGAACTACTCGTGTTTTTGGGCGGGCGAACATCAAAAGCCGCTTTCTGCCACTCTGCCACTTTCTGCCACAACAACGACTGTGCAAAATGTGCATAATTAATTAATTAGCCGACGGATTGCGATTTGCATTTTCTGCGGCAGCGCTCAGTTGCCAGAGCTCATCGTCTACTCAATCAATACCTTCAGTCATCGCCGGAGCGTCAACAGCAACAGTTTAGGGAGTGTATATACATAGTTTTCAGGCCAAGAGAGAGATAAGCCTAATGCCACCAGCTGTCGGGGAAGTGTACATAACTTCGGCAGAATAATACTTGAAAAAAACATAACAAAATATATCTCAAGTACATTATTAAATATTAAATTGTAATATATTAAAGCTTAAATTTGTCTTAGCAAGTGAAATAGGATACTCCCTGGCTGGCCATTGCAGACTCTGGCTTCTGTAATCTTCACACATTGTCTCTGTTTACCCTGGCAATGGTTTCCTTGCTTCCAGACAACAACAGATGCCTTCAATTAGGTATAAATGGTGCCTTGGAGACGCACACAGCAGACCACAAATGGACAGCATTGCATAAACAATATTTAACAATAAATAGAGGACAGACGGACGGATGGAAGGAGGACACACAGATACAGCTCACTTCCTTGGACCGAGCAGTTACTGGACCAGTTAATTGTTCTGATTGTTGTCCATAAATCTCGAGTGTGTTTATGTGTGTCTGTGGGAGTGTGTGGTCGATGTGGAGGAGGCGCTCTAATTGATAAGGCGGTCTGGCCGACGTATAAAGCAACCAATTGAATTCATCATAAACTAGTTAGTATGAACACGGGGAAAAATTTATCAAATTGGATTATACTATCAAATATTTAAGGGAAAATGGAACTTCCCTAATATAATTATCTTAATAATCTACTAGATAAATCGTTTTTACATTTTCATAAGTCAAACATTGATAGATTCAGGTCAACATGGGAGTTGAAAATAACCTAATTTGCCTTATAAGTTATGTGAGTTAGATTAAAGCGCTTTCCTCTCAGTGCACGCCATTGTGTTGCTCAGATTTATAGGCCTAAATCACCAGAACATTCCATCAGACAGGCCGGTATGGCCGTTGGCCAGCAGCAACAGGCTTCTCGGCCAGGCCCGAACAATAGCCATTTATGCACATAATGAGGAGCCATACATCAGGGATGACTGCGGGGCTACAGCTGCCGACGGCTGCTCATCAGCCAGTGATGGAAATGGAAATGGAGATGGAGCAGGGGCAGGATCCACAGCCGGAGCTGGAGCCGGAGTGACGTCCGAATGGCCAGTGGCCAGCATTTACATTTATAAATATGCATAATTTGTTAGGGGCCAAATGAAATCGTGAAACAGCCTCGAGGGAGACTCCAGCCAGGGTGCCCTCCTAATTTAATCATTTTGCCCATTGGCACCGGGCGAATTCATTTAATTTGTTGCCAGGAAGGACTGCTCTTCTTACATCTCCTCCCCCTCCCAAACTTCGAAGGAGGCTTTTTCACCTAAGAGCCGGCAAAACCTATCAGCCTATTGACAGTGACACCAGCAAAAAGCTGCGTGTCCAAAAGTAAATAGTAAATACACTGTCCCCGGGCCAAGGGAAGGTATCAGTTCGTTGTTGGCTGGGTTCCCGGGATTCCTGCTGATGGCCGTTGTTCTGGTGATGTGCCTGTGCCCTGCCCCCACCTTGTTTACTGTTTATCTTCGCACAGAAGATAAACAAAACTAAGGCCAAACAATGACAGTAACAATTTGGCAACGTCAAACGTCGGTGGTGGGATGATGATTAGATTTATTTATAGGACCAATCGCAGTGATTGGCTCGGGACTTAGACATGGAGTGGTGGGTCTTTGTTAATTAAAATTTTGTAGGGCACGTGGGCCAGGGCTTAGGCCATAAATCATTACATCAACAGCAGTAGGCCGAGGGCGGGCCAAGAACAATTACAGTCAGATAATCAGAGCCATTATGTGGGGCGCCAAAAACACAAATCATGACAGCATTAAAGGTAACAGATCGGGCCGTATCTGAGTGGTCAAAGGTCAGCCAGAGGGCTGTTATTAGCCCCCATTAGGGGCTAGCCAGAACTAGGAGTATATCGAGTCCGAGCGGTGCTCAATTAAAGAGCAATTACCAAATATTAGTTAATGGCCGGCAATTGACATTTGTGTCTGGCCCAGAGCGGATTGCTCTACCAATTTCGCATGGCGCTGGCCCGGCTTGCGCCATGCCCCAAAGAAAGAAGAAAAACAACAAACAGAGCTCCCGGGGCATTAATATTAATGAACTGCTCACACACGCGACCCCGGGCAGTTCATTAAAGTGTCAAACACTTTGTCCCGCAGACATGTCCGGGCCCGAGTCTGATGACCGAAGACCCAAAGAAGAAAGTGGACCGAACGGCCAAAACCTGTTGCTACTGCCGCTTCTCTTTCCTCTCTTGGAAGCTGCTGCGGCCGATGAAGCTTTTGATAGAAAAGACCCCGCCCAGCTGACCTGACCCAAAAAGCAGGAAGGCGGGCGGTCTGTCACGATTAATGCGTCATAAATCAAAAACTTGTTACCACGTAAAAAACATAACATATTTTTGCATATTGACCGGGCGGGCATGTAACCAAATAGCTCCCCAGTTACATTTTTTTCCAGCGACAATCGCCCTTGGTCATCGTCGCAACGCGTTGGTCATCCATCGATGAGCATATGATATCGCCAGTTGCGCCCGCTAATTATGATTGATGGATGGGTTAGGGACTGCACTTAGGCTAAGGCTAAATGAGAGACAGTTCCCAGAATTTAGTCTAAATTATTTAGATAGTGAAACTTCAAAAAATTTTTAGTTATAAAACTTCTTAGCCTTAAACTGAAAAAATCTATAGGAACAGCTTAAGCATTTGTTACTTACTTCTCATATGAATTTTCGAGTAAATTTTCATATTTTCCCTTAGTTCAACTGAAAATAACAGATCTTCCTTGAAAGTAAACTAATTGGCAACTCTTGCTGCCAAATGATATGCGATATTTGACAGCCCAAGTTAATGGGGCTCGAAAATAATGTTTGCAATTTCATTTTTTAAGAAAAACTCCTTGGACTTGTCCCGAACATTGTGGCCACGTTACTGCGCGGCCCTGTCTCGGACGCTAAAAACAATTAGTATGACAATTTATCATATGCCCGCAGCCCAGATGATTTATGAAGGCCTAAAAACACAACACGTAGCCGACACGTTGCGTACAGTACGCATACGCCGTGGTGTGCCAGTTCTTGTGTTTGTATTTATTTGCCTTTGCGGGTGCGTCACATGTTTGCCCATTTCCTTCCTTCCTGTACCGCCGCCGTCACCTTTGTGCTATGCAATTTCTAGTTAATAAATATTTCCGGCTTCAAACAAACGGAACAACAAATGGTTGGCAGGACACGCCCGGACACAGGACAAGGCTGATACTGCCGGCGACTTCAAGGCGGAAATCGCGCAATTAGTTGAGTCAACAATTCAAACTGTTGCCCTTTTTGCATAAGGCTCCGAATTTAGCCGCGGCCATTATTAGACTACTGTGTTCGCAGGGGTTGGGAATCTATAAATCACTAGCAATTAGACAGATACGAGTGGCCATAGTTTTGGAGCAGGTATTGCGTCATAGGCAATATCTTTTTGCCATATCAAAGACAGGACAGTAATCCGAGTCCCTCTGCCCTGCACACGTCCTGCAGCACATGCTCATTCTGGCATATTAATTGGCTTTCATTAATTATATTTTGAAAGTGTGTCCGGGACGTGGCTAAAATAGTGCTCCATAATTAATTGATGTGGATAATATTAAGGAAACGTATATAAAGAGTGGTCAATAAACCCTCAGCCAAAGCTCAAAGGCATGTCCATCTCCCTTCTTGGATATTTCAGAGAAGCTTAAAAAGCGCGGTGAAAGTTTATTTCAAAAGTTCCCGGAATTATCCTTGACACAAGTGTGTGGTGTCTAAAAGTTTGCATTGTGCTTTAAAAGCTTATAGAATACACCTAGAACAATATTCATTCAATTTCATATTACTCTGAGAGGAAGATTGTCAACAAGCGAAGGAAATGTCTTAGCTCGGCCATCTCCAGCGAGAGAAATCGTATGAGCTTAGCGCATTTTTTTAGCTCTGCATAAACAAACAACAAACAACATCAAAAGTTAAATAAAAAATAAAAAATGTAATGTAAAATCTAATATAAGAAAATGTATTTCAGTACCTTCCCACCACAGCAAAAACACCTGGAGTCCGTTTTTTCTTAACTTTTATTTACAAAATTAAATTCTCTTTCTGTTCAATTACATGGAAATGACAAAACCGCACCAAAAGACGAAAGCATGTAAAACGCCATGGGAACTCATTGAATGTGCAATTAAACATCTGTGTTTGTTTTTTATAGATCCGCAAATTCCTTTGGAGATCTGGGTGTAACTCTACGGTGTGCTACTCGGGTTTACTGTGTGTGGTTGCTTGGCTTTGTATCTACAACATCAAAGATCAACTTAACATTCACATAAGATACTCTTGCGTTTATTTTCGTGGTATAATATATATCTGTATCATACATTAATGCATATATAGTTGAATATTCGGTGTATGTATATAATGGTTATGCCACAGTTGCTGCCCGCATCTCTTCGTGTGGTTTTCGATTAATAATTACACATGTATGTACTCATATATGGTTCCGTATATATGTATATATATTTGTTATATTCATTCCTCGGCACATTATCGATAAACTTTAACAATGCGCTCTATCTCAGTTATTAGACTAGGTAAAACAATCTGTATCTGTATCTGTATCTGACGCTACATGCTAGACTCTAGGCTCTCTGCTCACCGTTCGAAGGTTCAGCACTTGTACTTTAACATTTGTTTATGTTTTACCTAACACTCGCTCTGCTCGTGATCCTTGTTCTCATACTGTTAATGTTACAATGTTCTGTTTTTGGCCCCCGAAAGAAACTGAAAGGAAAACGATGTATGTAAATGCGTTTCTCGAAACTAATGCAGAATCCAGCTTGCAACCAAAGAGAAGCGACAAACTTGTTCCGCGTTCTGGGATTAACATTTAATGTCCTTGCTAAGTATCCTTTAAGTAGGTATATTCGTGTATATCAATATATATATATTTATGTTATGGAAAACCAAAAGAAGTAGCTTTAAAATACGTGTAAATACTTTTAGTTTGTATTTTATACTAGATAGATTTAGGAGTCTAACGGCATAGGACGCTGTTAAAGATAGGGTATGTATACATATAGATATTACACATTTACATAGGGTTTTTCCTGGTTTCATTATCTTTGTTTTGATTCATTTTTCTAGTTGTTTTTCATTTAATTTTTTTTGTTTTAGCCCCTCTTTCATATACCTGCTATACCTGTTTCTCATGGTTCAAATTTAATGGTTTTCTTTGATATTCACTACACAGTTTGCTGGGGCAGGCTTTGGTGTTGGGTATATCCTTCCTCTTCTACTGTGGTAAATGTGCGCTTTGCAATTTCCAGAAAATACTCAAATACATTTAAAATAAGTAAATAAATGTTCAACGGCATATGGCACCCTGGGCGCTAGCTCACCAGCTAAGTAAATTAGTTACAAGTAAATTGAACTTTCAGTTCCACAGATCAAACACAAAATACGAAAAAGATTACAAATTTAAGTAAGGAAAAATGCAGGCAAATCAATGGTTTAATCTCAATCAATCCTATTCAAAAATAAAACACAGCCAGCACTTTTATTTGAACCTCACACTAAACTCGTTGATAAAACGCCAAGCTGCCTAATGGACGTCGCTACGCGGATGTTTATCTGGACCTGACCCGCTTCCTGACTCCTCCTTCTCCGTCTCCCCTCCTTCTGGCTCTCTACGCCTCTTTACTTCATCTTCTTGTCCTCGTGCGCCTTCTTCACAATAGCCAGCTTAGAGTGAGGCGAGGATGGGTGCAGGGTGCGATAGGGCGCCTCCTTGGTTCCATGAAGCACCAGGGACCACTCTAGCAGACTGCCATGCCGGGTTTGTGGAGAATTGAAGCGGGCCTGGGGAATATGACATTTATTTATATCGTATATGAATCAATAGCTTCTTAATAAAACCTCCAGTTTCCAGGTGCCCTGTGGGTACTCGCCCCAGGAGTGAGTGGTCATGAAAGGCCACTTGGTGAAGCCGTCACGATGGTCATCGTCATTGGCCCGTCGCGACAAAATCATGGATCTGTTGAAAAACATATTTGTAAGCTTTCAATTTCAGAGAAATTTATTTATGAAAATTAACAAACAAAAAAAATTAAAAATGAATAAGCTTTAAAAATATGATCTCTTAAAAGCCTCTTGTAAAGAATCTATATTTTTTCCACTCACTTGGTGCCCATGGGAGATGTCAGAAACAGTTCTAGATCCCCACGTCGCGAGGCATTAGCCGATATTACCGCCTGGACATGCTCCAAGTAGTTGACCTCCGTATCAGTGCCCTTGCAGGCATCGGTCTTGATCTCCCAGAACAGGGATCGGCCCATGATGATAGCTCTATCGGAGGAGAATGAATTAGAAATGGATCAGAGTAAAATTCAGAGACCAGGTACTCCCGGGAAGTACTCACTGTGGCTGCGTCAGCTCGCCTGCCTCGCAATGGTAACGCGGAGGCACTGCATGCCATTGCTTGGACAACGTGACCATGGCGCCCGCGTCCAGCACGCCGAACCCGAAGAGGTGATTGAACTCCAGGCCCACGCCGTTCATTGTCCAGTGGAAGCGGTTCTTGGCATCGAACAGAGAGTTGCGCTTCGAAGTCAGCACCGTCAGATGCTGGATGTCGCGCCAAGTCAGCTGCGGACTGCCAAAAATATGCGTGGGTTGACAATGGATTAGCATAAATTCATAAAGTGTCACGAAAAATACAGACGAAAATAGAATGGAAAATTATATATATAAATATATATACGTTTTAAGCAATAAGTTGAAGCAATCAAAGAAAGTTTTCCTATAGTAATATTTATCAGAAGTTGTCTCCTAGTATTTATTTTTATAAATATAGAAGTATATCAACTTCGCAGTGAGAATTGAGTTAGCTTAAGCTCGTCAGGTTTAGGTACTTACTTGGCCTCCAAGGCCAGGGCGAAGACGCCCGCTGCTTCGGGCGCCGCCGCACTAGTGCCCGAGTGGGTGGTCGTGCACTTGCCGTAGAGGTCCGTGGTGGCAACGCCCGTATTGGGGTCCTTGGCACCGTTGCTGAATGTAGACGCCAGCGTGGAGCTGCAGCTCTCGTCGTAGTGAGCGTTCTGGCCATCGTTGATGGCGCTGTTGATGGAAATGGTCCACATGGAGGCGGCATAGCCATCGCAGTTGCAGTCGTCCTCCTCGCCGCCGTCGCCAGAGGCCCAGACGTAGATGTTGCCCAGACCATTGCGACCCTGCGGGGGTTAGCAAAGATTAGCAGTAAATTCGGGAAATAGAGGGACTCTCATACCTCATTGACGCCCTGGACTATCGCCCTCATGGTGGCATTGCGCGGACCATCCACCGTCTTGCCGTCGTCGGTGGGACCCCAGGAGGCGCTGTAGATGTGGATCTTGTGCGGCTCGTGGCCCATGGAGTTGGCCTCGATTAGGTCCGTCATGTATGGCTGATCCAGCATGCGGATGCCTGTGGTGAGGCGAGGGTAAGTACATATGCATTAAATCTAATGGCGGAAATTGTAAATCAATTTTTATACGAGCAGCGCCGTCGCCACAAGTCACTTTCCCTCGTCGTCGCTTTATGGCAATCGTAAAATTGCACTGCACTCGTAGCAGTTCGAAATTTTCCCCGATTTTTCACATGATTTTCCCTCCCTGACGGGCGATAAAAATGACAGATAACACGTCCGGATTTGTGGCCACACTTGTTGCCCCCTGACACCTCCTCCCCGGGGATAACCCAAGGTTTCCATGGCTCATCGAGGCTCAATTTACAATGGCGGCACGCGCTCCACGAACTTTTCATTTAAGACAGGCACATACTCGACGCGAACATAGCTATAGCTCGACGAATTGATTCACCCCGCTTTCGGCGGATTACTCTGCGTATGCGTAATGCGATTTATCAGCCCAACAAAACTTTCGAGGTCAGACCCTCGAAGACGTTTTGGCTGCGTGTGCGTGTGTATACGTAGCGTAGTACTCTCATCCCGCCCAAAAGCCACTTACCTGCGATTTTGCTGTCATAAGCAACGCCAACGCCGCAAATTCCATTATCTCTGGCAGCAGCCACTTCGCCGGCACAGCGAGTTCCATGGCTACAAAATACATAGTAGAAACAGGGTTACACATTTACGGGGAATTTGCGGATAAGCAGCTTAATAAAAAGTCCTCTCTATCCATTATGCAGTATTATAAGTTGCCAGACAGAGAGAGAGAGGGAAAGGGAAACTCCCGGTTTCAACACAAAATTGCACTTAAGTCCTTAGTTCACTATACCGCTATTAATTATTAAAATCATAGCGAGGCCAACTCCACACCTAGCATGATGTAATCCTTACGGCATAAACAAATCAACTTATGTGTACAATAAATACCAGGTGGCTATCAAGGACATTTCCCGAGAACGCTGGCCAATCAATGGCTTTTCTCTTGCTTTCCTCTTTCCCCTACTTTCCCTTTCTCCCCTACTTTCACTTACCTGTTGAACCAGTCGTCGGTGTATCGGGGATACGGGAAGGGATCGTTGCTGCTGAAGTCATAACTGGCCTCGGCATTCTGGAAGAAGAGCAGGGGAACCGGAATGAGATTCGGCTACACGTGTGGCAAAGTACGTTTCGATGTAGCTTGTGGGCAAGTCACCCTTGAAAATTATTCAATTCATACTGTAATTTCGGTTGTAACTGGGCTAGGGACCTGCTAGCTGCTACCTGTCACGGTTGGTTAAATATGCATGGCAGACACTTTGACAATAATGATGGTGGAAAGTTTTAATGACGGGAAAAGTTGAAGCTTTCAGCTTCAATTTCCTACCAACTTTTTGTGCACATTAAGGCTTCATCAGTCTTTTGACGAGCTGTTTTGACGCAAAATCGATTGTTTGGAGTATACAGAAACATATAATTTAAATACGCATAAACAAACACTGCCAGAGTGTAATTTGATACCCTCTGATAATAATGCTTTTAATAACTTATAGCATTCTATAAATAAAATTAAATGAGTTCTAACATCGACTTATTCAATGGAATGCTAAAAAGTACGAAATTTAAAGGTCAACATTTGTATTAAAAATCCATTAAATGGCAAAATATATGTAGGTCGTCGTCTGTATATTGATTTCTCCATTTGTAGCCAATGACTTTCAGTAAGCCGAAAATTAAATTAGGGCCTTTGGCAATTTCAATGCCATGATACCTGCATGAATAATTGAAAAAGCTTCAACCTCCAACGTAAATAAACTGAATGCTTGCAAATGGGTTTTTCAGACTCACATAATTAAATTTCAGATCCGGATGCATGTAGTCCACGCCTTTGGGTACACGTGCCACAAATCGAATAAAAGTGAAAAGTTAATACAAAATGTAGATGGGATTTTTATTTGACATTCCGGAAATACGTACCATCATCCATGATGGCCGTGGTAACGTTTTTCCCGGTGATGCCCTGGGCCCAGGCGGCCTGCACATTGAGATCGAGCCGCACCTTGCCGCCGTTCTGGCCGGTGTTCTTGAGGTACCACTGCATGGGGAAGTACGGGTCGGTGGGCTCCTCCTCGATCCGGTTGCCCTCGCCCGCCTTCAGGTCGAACTTCATGCCGTGGATGGCGGGCACAGCGGGCCGAAGGCCGCGCTTAACCCGCTTGAAGCCAGGCTGCTGCACGGCCGTATGTACCTGCGAAATTGGGGATAATATTGAATTAAAGCCACTGTAGGATTGGAAAAGAGAGCTGTACATTTTGTATGTAAATACGAACAGATCGATCTTTTGTTGTTTACAATCTTGAAATTTGTTACGATTTATCTAACCCGATACTTTTCTTCGATTTGCCAGCTCCAATTTCCTCTACATCGCCATCCCTAGGACAAACCGCAAAGGGCTTGAGTCCCATCTGTCACCAAGGCCCATGTAAGTCCCATGTATGCGGGTCATTGTTATGCCTGTGTGCCAATCCGAATGGCTCCCCATTCAGAGCCCCTCAGAGCTGGGCAAACAGCTGTGAACGGAGAGGAAACGACCTAGTTTGCATGCCAATTTCCATACTGCACTCTGTTTGCGCTCTGCATTTTGCATGCTGATTACCAACGATGACCTAATGACACGTTCCATGGTACAGGCCGGTGGACAAATGGACGCACCTCGAATCGAATTGAAATGCCATCAATGTCGACGGACATGTGCAGTCGGAAAACGGACCGATGTCCGGAATGAACTATTTTTGGGAGCCACCTACAGAGTAGGTAATGCATGGTATGAACCCTGGCATTTGACCGTGCAGAGAAAGTACCTCTAAGAATTGTATTAGATATTGTTTCGCTAGAAATGGATTTTGCAGTTTCCTAGAAAAAACTCAATAAAATATCTTATAGATACTAATATCTATCTGCATTCCGTTGCATTGGACACGCTTTCACCTTACTTTCACCTGAACAAACATAACAACAACCGTGTCAAGTGACCAGCTGTACGCAATTCGCCAGAACGACCTTGATGGCAGTTTCCATGAATGGATGGCTTCTACTCACCGCCGGATGACTCTTGAGGGCTCGTGTGTGCGTCAGACTCCGCCTGGAGCGGGCGTGGGGCAGGGTCCGGTGCTTGAAGTGATACTCGTGTCCATCGGCGCCGACCAGCTGTAAAGATTCCAGAATGCAGAGCAACATTTCATTAGACCCCATGGCATTTTAATTGAGGAAAACACATTAATTCTGTGCTTGTTTTGCGCCTAGAAGCGTGACCCGTAATTGGTCTCTAATTGAGTTTCCCCAGCTCTGTGTTAGAGTGTGTGAGTGTGCCCATAATTGTGCTCTAAATTGCCAGTCATAATCATCATCTGCAGGAGCAGGTTCCCCCAGCAGCAGCAGCAGCAACTCCAACATCATCATCATTAGTTGGCTTTGGTAAATTGAGTGCCGGCAGCCGGGGGCCAGGACCGAGCCAGTAATTTTCCGTTTTGGCCTGCTGCAATTTCAGTGAAAGGCATCTCGAGTTTCCCTTACGATACGTGCCAGGCCCCCGGGCCAAACCCACTTTCACTTGGCCTGCTAACGGCAAGTTACAAAGGCCTGCCCTTGGGAAATGATCACTATTTTTGGTCTACACGGAAAAAAGGGGAGTTATCTATCTTAATATTTATATAAATCATAATTAAAGTCATCCCATTTATAATAAAAGTCTTCATAGTTCATGGTCTCCAGGAAACCCGAGTATAAGAGCTCTTATTTTATAGTTTGCATGATTTTGGCCTCAGTGTAGCTCTGCCTGCAACATGTTGCTCATCTCTTGGCCCCATCGAAGGCTCAAGTGGCAGCCGGACAGCTGCTGGGCGTCGTTTAACTTTGGCCTTTTGGGCGAACAGAAAGTCTGGTGTCCTGCATAATTCAGGCTTACATCGTGATTAATTAGCAGCTGTGCGGCGTTGAGTGGCGCTGCTATCAATTCATAATTCGCGCAAATTTGCCTCAATAAAGGCGGCATTAATGGCGCCGGGGATGACAATAGCCATCAATTTCCCGGCAAGCCGAACCGGACTTTGGAATCTATTTTTAAGCCATCATCGCCGTCGTCGCTCATTAACTGAACAGACCGCAAAATTATGCAGATGGAGCCAAGGCAGGCTTCCGCACGTGGATAATTGCCTAAGCCAAGCGACAAAGGCTCCGGACGGAGTTCCATCAACGTGAGCTTATGCAAAACGCAGCCCACGCAGCCCTTTTAAGGATTCTCTCGCCTGCCGCGCAGTATTAAATATGAATAAGGACATTTTGGGCCAGCAAATTCAGACGCAAAGATGGATGCCTTTATGTCGCGTCCGCTGTCTGAAAATTTGTACTTTGGCCGCAAGAAAATGAGGGTCAGCGGACAGGTTGCAAGTGAAACGGAATTTTCTTTGATCAACCAATGGGGTTAAATTCTCACTGAAACACTGAAAGAGTTGAATAATTTTCAAGTCATTTTCCGGAGAAAAGCACGCCTTCTTGGTGGCATACAAAGTATTTGCAGAGTTCTCTTTAAATAATCTATTCGGGAATGTGCACACAAAAATATGATTGAATCTTCAATGAACTTGCTAAACATCTTAGATGCCTCAACTCCTCCTGCTTACATTTACTGTTTGACGACAGCAAAGTTAATTTCTAATAAATGCAATACTGCTCCTAACTTTGCTTTCGATTATGTAAACAAAAATCTCAGCCCTAAAGCGTTTTTGTTCTCCGTGTATTATCTTTCATAAATACTTCGGAAATTGCGCGGAAGAAATTCGGATTTCATTTACTGGCGGCGTTTCGTCACAAATTGATAAATTCCTCGCCAGCCACGTCAGCCAACCGCCAGCCAGTCAATAGAGGGGTCCAACCAAGCGGAAGTTGGGGGCTAAGAGGACACCACTTGCTGGTTTACTTAGGCGCCAAGTGCCGCGCATAAGTAAGCAGAGACAAGACGCGCGGACGCGACGCTCGAGGGCCATCAATCCGTTGACTGCTGTCAATCACAGTTCTGTGACAGCCTGACAATGCCAGGAAGGGCAAGGAAATTCAGCTATTTTTATGCGCTGTTAATTTGGGTGTAAATTATCCAATGGGTACTGCAACAGCTGGCCAGCCTGGCCGGGTTCGCCGCTCTAATGGACTTCCCAAGTAACAGCGAAAAAACAATGAACGCGAAAGTATGCTATAGATAACGATAACATTGCGTATACGCACAGTGGGCGCTCTTCAACTTTCAGCACACACAAACGAATGGGAATTAACTAATCTAGCCGAGACCACATGCCGCCAAATTGCTTGCATATTTTTAGATGAACCCCCGCATAATTTGCGGATTTTTCTTCATGAAGCCAGCATATGGAGCTGGCAGCAGGGAATAGGCGAAAGTTAGAGTAAAAACAAAAAGCCAGGACATGAGTGAGGGACACGAATAATAAGAGCAACCAAGCGGGGCGCTCTAATGTAGCAATATAGCTGCCATTGTGTCTGTCCCGGGACGTGTGTGAGTGAGCGAGTGTGTGGCCGCCATTATAAATATAATGTGTCACAATGGGTGTGATAACGGCAGCCAGTACGGGCTAGAATAAAGTAGGGACAGCACCAGCGCAGAAGCCGCACAAACAGACACTGCGTCGTGGCAAGTGGCAGCTGTTCGGCCGCCTCCCTCTTTTGTTTCAGTGTGTGAGTTATTTTAAGCTCAACGCGGCGCCCACACGCTTTTCGCTAAAAGTTGGCCAAAACCAAAGCCAAAGCCAAAGTTTGTGTGCTGTTCTTTGTGGCCAAAATGTAGTCTATAATTAGTTGACATGCGCATTTAAAAAGCAAATTTTTATTAATGAGCCAAGAAGCGAGAAGCCATTGACATCTTTGCCACTTGTTGCTGGAAACTTTGACGCTCTCGGAGGGTGCCACGGGACGCAGACCTTGGTCAACAGCTGTTCTGTTACATCACTGGGAATAGATCTCGCCTGCGCCCTGCCCTGACACGTCATCTTTCATGGCACGTCAGCATCAGCAATTTATGGTTATCCCTGGAAAGGTGAATAAAAAACCCGCAGAAAATGAAAAGCGAAAATATCAGCAGCAGCAGCTGCGCTGTGCCTGACACTGGAGAGCCACGATAGTGGGACGCAGCCTGGATATATTTATGCAGCAGATATCTTTCAGTGGCACTGGCAGTGCCAGCAAAAATAGCACACAACCTTTGTGTGTCCCGAGCACACATTGCGGACTTTACTTTTTTTAAATCACCCGCTCTTTGTTTACCTTAATCGAATTTTTGCAACAAGAGCTCAACATGTTGAGACAGGGGCTTAGTGCGGTTAGTTATATGCTAGCATTGTATTTAAAATACTTCTGAGAAGTTTTACATATAAAGTTTGGCCTCGGTTCGACGCTATTTTTGGTCAACTATATGGTTAGAAAAGTTATACAGCCCACGCCATAAATTATATATGTGCATGCATTAGCATTATTTAGTGAGAAATTAAAATCATTTATCGATAGATATTTGTGTTTCAGCTATATTATGACGTCAAATGATAAAAGTTTTCATTTTTCCGATAAGTTTTAATTTATCCAGGAATCCTCCTCAGACAAATATATTTAAAGGAACAAATTGTTTGATTTTTAAATGCCCCTGCTTTACCTTTACTCTCATATAAACTTTATTAATTAAGTTTTTGCTTTTTCAGTTTTTACATAGAAAAATATGGGCCAAAAATAACCGCATTTAAGTCTTTCACCGCCTTGACTAAGTTGCTGGATTACCATATACAAAGCTCTTTATTTTGCATGCACATTAATCTCAAATCACATCCTAAGTCAGCTGAAAAGTAGGCAACAAAGCTGATGTGAATAAAACTAACCACAAGTCAAACAAAGGACATTACGCAATCGTCGCGATTCATTTGTTAGTCGCATAAAGAAGGCTGCGAGGGAAAGCCATTCATCAATTTGCCCGCTCAGTTAGTCCCAGCGTTAACCGACGTCAGCAGCAGCCGTTTATCAAGCTCAGGCCACCGCTCAGTCAGCCACTTTATCAGTAGCAGCTACATAGAGCTGCCCAATTCTCCTACTGGCGTTAGCCGTCAATAACTACTGCCATACACTCAATATAGATAGCCGCCGCGTTACAATGTGATAAATGTGTTCACGTTTCGCCGACTCGCAGTGCAGCGGTGTTAATTAGGAAAAATTGCCTCTCCCTTCCTCCGCGGCCGTGCAATTAACCAATCAATCAATCAATAACCACTGCAGTCAGGCGCTATAGTGTTTGCATAAATTATCGCAACAAGCGAAAATCACTTGTGCAGGCTGCTGAAATGGCATTCAGGCTATAGTAATCAGATGTGGCTCGGAATGAAAGTATTTTTCGCCCTCCGTCCAGGGGAATGACACTTTTATTCAATTCAAAAAGAATGTAAAAAACAAAAATAAGCCACGTCTGTCTCTTCGGGGCAAAACAATGCAAATAAGCGTGTTTAGATTGGCAGCTTGGCGATCCGCACAAATCCAGTCGTCAATAAATGGCATGCAAATTGGCACAGCCTTAAAATTAGAAGAGCGCGATGGTGGCTCCTTGGCAGGTGGCAAATTGGAGAAAGAACGGAACAAAATGCAAATGAGTGGGACTCCTGAATAATTCAGCAGGATGCTCCAAAGACAAACAGCTGCGCACATCGCAACTAATAAGCTTTGATTGAGGCTCTTGGCATGTGCCAGTGCTTGTGCCATTTGATTTGCTGGCCAACTGAATGCGAAAGTTGAAGCAAAGTTAGTCTGCTCAACTGCAGATTGAATTAGACTTCATATCGCAGGAAGCCGTGACATTTGCAACCAGTCCAGTGAAAGTTGCAACTGTCATTTCAGGCTCACACTTAACTTAATCCTGCGTGGGTCTCTGATTGTAATTAAGTTCTTCAGAACGCACTTGAGTTGAAATGGTTTTCTATTTTCCGCCATAAGAAGGCTTAAATGAATCGCAAGCCCTTTTTACAAGTGGGTCAAATGTAAGGCCATGAAATTGAGCGGAACGCGGCTAAGGCGCTTTTCTATTCGGAGCAGGGCAGAGCCAGCTTGGCCCGGCCCCCTCCCCAGGCGCACAACAACATAATTATCTAGCGCACTGTTGACATTGACATGCCAGAGCACTCGGCGGGCGGACACTGCGTATGAGCGATTTCTCAAAGTAAACAAACAGAGGGGCAAGAAGCGACATTTTATGGTCGCAAGAAGAGCTCTCTCTTACTCTCTCTTTTCTCTGTCTTCGGACCCTCGCCAGATGGCAGTTGGCTAATTAAATTTCAAGATTCTCATCTAATTTTATAAAAATGAAATTTGCTGCTCCCCAACTGACCTTTGGCATTTGCAAGGCGCAAAAAACAGAACACACGCGAGAGCAAAGCGTAATTATGTATTGTGTTTTATTCACACACTCGTTTATCAACTGCAGACGGGGCTGAAAAGTTTTTTAATTATTTATAAAGAGCAAGCGGCACGTTTGAGCTTTGTGTTTGCCTCGGTCTTGGTCTCGGTCGCTCCTCGTTAGTCTTTATGGCACTTCAAGTATTTTTCTTTGTGGAGGCCAAAATATTTGACAAAACTTTGGCTCAAGTGTTGATTTATTAAATTGTTTAGCCACAGTGGCAGCCTGGCAGTATAGCAGCCTGCCAACCAAGGACATCCAGCTGCCAGGAGGGGGCGGTGGCAGCAGGAGTGAGGAGTGTGCTTTGCGCGACACCTGTCCGACAGAAACACCTGGAGCACGGTCCATTGGTTCCATTATGGGAGCTGATCCACGCTGAGCCAGCCAACTTGTTTACAGCTTGTCTATTTTTAGCGCCTCCCCCTTTTTCCCATCGACTGAATATACCGGCGAAAACACCTACAAAAAGTTGAACAGGAGTCGAGTAGAACTAGTTTAAGCCTGCCACTGGAAGGATGGATGACAAATAGCCAACAGTTTTCTGTGTGCGACCCAAAAACTTTCTAATTAGCATTAGTCCCTAATGAAATCATGCCCCGCTCTTTAACTGACAATTTATAGTTGACAACACACATTTGGCCAAATGATATGGCCAAGTTGCGTAATACGATATCCTCAAAATGCAAACGAAAAGTTGTCAAATATTTGCCAGATGTTGGGCTTCCGTCGTCGTCTCGTTTTCACATGGGGGAAAGTGAAAAGTTGCCACGCTTAAGGTAAATGTGCTGAGGGTGAACTTTTCGGTAATTTTATTGAGCCAATGTCAACTTTTTAATTCAAATTTTAGAGTAATCTGAAAAAGAAAGCCCGGATTTATATAATAATGAAGGGATGAAGGAATAGGTTAAAAGGAAATGTGATTTCTGGACTGAATTAAATCTACCCCTCCCTGTGTATCTTATTTAAAGCCAACAAAGTCAGTTGCAAGCTGCAGGACTATAAACATAAACCGCATCTACTGCGCGTCATAAATAGCATCGTAAATGTGAGATAGCTGCGGAAAGACATCAACAGTTTTTACTCTGAATCAGTGTGGTTCATGATGCGTGCATATTTTTAATTCCTTCAGCATTAAATGGGTTTCAAAAAGGTTTGACCATTAAATGCCTCGGCAGATTAAGAATGGATGCCTAACCGCATTGGCAAAACTATAGTATTCAGGGCCAATTGCTGCATTAATATTCGTAAAACTTCCATCTGTGAGAAATTGCTGTCATCGGGTCCTGTGAAGAGCAGCCTTTGTCCGGCAAAGGACCATCGAGCTGCTTGCCAAGGCAGGCTAAAAATAAATAAATAATGCGCATGGACTTGGGCCGCAACAGTGCGTATACGTGATAAGGCATTGTGTGGGTGCGGGTGTCGAGTGTGCAGTATGTGGTGCGCTGTGTGTGACCAGTGAGAGTGTGTGCGCTCTGAGAGTGTCCTGAGTGTGTCCTTTGTGTGTCTGCGGTTTTCGGGGAACCTTTTCCCAGGCCCGGCTTGAATTGGCCGCTCCTGGCCTGCCATCTTGAACTCCAACTGTGTCTCTGTTTGCCCAGTGCGCCGCCTTTGTTTGTCTTGTATTTGCCAACATATGCTAGCCCTGGGTTACAAATGTCCGTGCCTTTAATTTGCAACCATCTGGGCGAGTGGCCACCGAATTTGTAAACTCGTTTTTCATTTGGCATAATAAATGAAAGGAAAACAGCCAGCCAGCGATAAGCAAACGGAGACGAATGTGCCAATGCCAGTCCGCTGAGTCATGCGTCATTTGTCTTCGCCAAAAAACTTCCCCAGAAATACAATTTGGTTTGCTCCAAGAACGGTTCTCGCTTTAGTGGCAGCAATGCAGGCCAAGCAAGAATATTTGCTTGCATCCTAATAAGGTCGCATCTCTCTTGCATAATTTATAGGAGCACTACGAACTGAGCACTGAGCAATATGAAACTATGCATAGCTGATGAGCTCTGACATTTCCGAGAAGTCAGACAAATATAGGACAAGCTTAAAGGAAGCAAATACATAGTCTTACGGCATAAGTAATGAGATGCACGGGAAAAATAAGGGGAAGTTAACCTTAATCAAGAGAGTTTACATAGAGAAAAACATAGCTTCCATTGAGTCCGCGACTTACTTTACAAACTCTACAGATAATATGTCGGAGCAATTATCTTCCGTGTGGGGTTATAGCTTCCTCCTTTGAGCGCCCGTAAATGCTCACCTAACAATGTGCTGTTGCTCTTGCAATCACTATTGTTGCTGCTGATGTTCTTAGGGCTTAAGAGTGCTTTGCAAGCAACAGGGGTAAGCATAAAGGCGGCAGCCTAACGCCTGTTGCCGTTGGCCACGTCAAAAGGAGCCCCGACTTAACGCTTTATGCAAGGATTTGGCCCACAGCCCGACAACAACGACAAGCGGCTCAGAGAGGAGGTAGAGGAGACTTACTGCTTACTGACAGGTGAGTTTGTTAGCTTTTAAAGTTATTACACACAGAAACCATTCACACACAGTGTGTGTGCATGTCTGGTTGCTGGTAAACTTTTAATCACAAAAGACAACGCGTTCTCGGCATTAGGCACGAAAAGCAGCAGAAACTTTGGGAATTATTCTGGGCAACCAGTGGGCATAAAATTGCAGAGCGGCTCATATCAAACTCCGCCATCTGCGTGGGCGGACGCAAATCCGGCGTGGGCCGCAACGCAGCATATGTATTTACTTGGGCAAGAAATTGACTTTTGCTTCCTCTATCTCCACCTCCATCCCTCTGAGGGTCCGTTTGGCTCCCTGGCTCTTATTTAAATTGTCGGCCAGCAATTACAGGCATCGCGATTGAGTCGAGATTTATTTAGATTTGCACGGCAATAGCTGACTGAATCGGAATCTAACGTTTTACTGCCGATAAGGTCGTAACATCAAAGGCAATAAAATCTAAACACACACAAAGTCCTCCTGCAGATAAGAGGAACACGCGGCGTATACGCAATATCGATTGGGAAAGGGAGCTGAAGTGCCTGTGTGCCCAGTTCCGCCCTCCGGCCGCTGCCACACACGCTCTGTTTGGGATACATTTTGATTTGTATTCGACGATAGCGTTTGACGTAGGAAGAGCAACAGATTTCATGAGTTTTTTCGAGTTTTTTCGTTGTTTTTCCTTACAGCTACATGTGCCGCAATTTTATTATAAGGCCACACCCACACACACACGATGAGTGCGGGATTTTTGTCAATTATCTAAAAACCAGAACGAGTTCGAGTTCGAGGTCCAACTGGGGACTCCTGCGGACTGCAATTTGCAATTAAATTTGGAGTCTATTTTTGACAAGCTAAATCAGATAGCAATATAATAAAATCCAAAATAAACCCTGCTGTAACCGGCAGTAATCAAAATAACTGGAATTATTTCTTGGAAAATTGCAGCCGTTTTAAACTCATTTAGCCAGAAGCAGGGATTTAATTAGTGCGGATTAAGCAACAACATTTTCCCATTTTCTATCTTGTCCAGAAAACATTCCGACGCAATTAGCAACAATAGGGTTCGCTTGGCACATGACCCCACCCATAGACATTTACGGATTGCTTGTGCAACGGAAGAGACCCGTGTCCATGGCAACTGGAGCCTGCAATCAGATTTGTCGCAGGACGCAGGATGCGGGGGCCAGTTGAGATTGCGCCATTGCAAACAGCATCGATGTCGCAATAAAGCCAACGGATAACAAGGACAGCGCTCGACTCCCGAAGACCAGCACAAGGATGGGCGCCGCAGGTGCCGACTGGATATCAGCTTACCGAAGCGTAGGAGAGTTAATTGGATTTAGCGCCTGCCTTATCTAGGCTGCTTTCCGACTTCCTAGACCTGAATCTCGACGCCTAGTTGTAATTGATGTCCCTAATTAATGGCGCCCGTTCCAACTCTTGAATTCACATTAATCCAACAGTCCCAAATCTCCTAGCCCGTGCAACAAGTGCGCGTCATAGCTGTCAGGCTCTGACAGAATTGGCCAATGGTTATGCATTATTTTGACGGATGCCAGGCGCAGTCCCAGTGGGCGACGTTGCGCCGTCTGGATTGCTCAACCCTTCGGGGTGGGTTGAAAGTAAAAGTATTTTTATGTGCAATTACTGGAGGTGCACGAAGAGAAACCTTAAGTCGAAACAGTGAAATTAAAGGAAATGTAATGATTCTGCGAAGTAAGAAAGTACTGAAGTGTGATAGTAAACTAAGAAAAGAAAGTATTTACTCTTAGGAGTCATTTCTTATACCTATTCCATAGAAACATTATTTGTATCGTTGAAATTTCTAAGCCTCATGTAAAAGTTAATAACAATGAGTAGTTTATCTTCTATCCATTTATAGTATTTTAATGAATTTATCATCTTAATTATGATGTAAAATTCTTGTTTAAGTTACGAAACATATTTTAAAAACCCCAAGGAAAGCAGAAAGCAAATCGCCAATCCTCACCAACTATGGCTCTATTATTTGCCTGTGTAACTGGTGTTTTGCCCCTTTATTTGCCACTCTCGGTGACCTTGTCCCGAAATGCAATGGCTGCTTATCATGCAATGCGCCTGGCAGTATGCAGCGAAAACCCCGCTCGGCCGTCGGAAGTTGGCCAATGCCAGAGCCGAAAACTTTGGCTCCTGCTCTGGCTTTCCAAGCACGCTCCTGCCACGTAAACACGTTCGCCAGTCAAGCAGACACAATTAGCGCCTCGCCTGACAACTGCAGCCTGTCTACCTGCTCCAGCTCCTGCTCGCAGCCCCTCGAAACGCTGCTAGCAACCCGGCTCAGGCCAGGCCACGAGCCGACGGCAATATAATAATTGATTTTTCGCACACAGTCTTCCCACTTACACTTACCGGGCCTAGGTTGTCGAAGCCGTACTTATCGGCCACTTGATGGGCGAATCCGTTGTCCACGCCGCGCCGGAAGCGCACCAGAAACGAGCTGGTGAACACGGACGGACCGCTTAGTCCAGCCCCGCCTGCTCCCGCTCCCGCTCCCGCACTGGCCAGCTGGAGGGGCAAGAACAGGGCCAGAAGCCCGGCGCTCAGCAGACAGCTCCATGCGGCTGCTGCCATGGGTTTCAAAATCAGGCAAGTCCTTGTGCTCCTGGTGGTTCTGGCTCCTGCGACGATGGGGCAACACTGGCAGCCCAACAAAACAAGGAATCCGGGGTGGCGGTTCTGGTGGTGGGCTGTCGTCAGTAGGTGTCGAAAGGACGCGCTTCGTCGCACACGCTGGAGTTTTTTATGTGACGTACTTTTTTAAGAACAGCAATGATCACAGTGGTCCTAAAAAGTGCCTTTGTTGTGGTTTGCGATTTGTTTTCCTTTTCCCTTGCCGAGTGTGTATTTCGGGCTCTTCCCCAGTGCTTCTTGTTGTTGTGCTCTCCCTTAGCCTCTTTCCACTGGTGGTGGGGGTTGGGGCTTTCGGCCTGCTGGTCGGGATCTTTGTGCGCTGCCACGAACTTCACTGGGGCGCTGCGCGCTGAGAACTGTTCGTCGGCGGAATCGACGGACGCCATTATGAATGTCCGCCAGGCGCCGCAGTCGAGCCGAAAGCTTGGCCGAGAAGCTCGCTCGAAAGCTTTGCAAAGCAATGTCAACCGGCCCGCCACCCACTCAACGCACCCCTGAAGCGTGCCTCCTGCTATCCCGCTCTCACAGGCAGGGGCGTTTTTTGCTCTGCATCAAGGGGATTAGTTAAGGATATCTGTGAACCTCCTACTAATAACCCTTTATTTCGGTGGGGTCTCTAAGTTATCAATCGTTGAAACTAAATTTTTAAGTGAGATTAAATAAATTTCTTGGACATTTCCAGTAGGACTTACGGTAGGCATTCAAAGATGTATTTCCAAGCGTCTTGAACCCCGAGACTACGTCTCTGGGCAGCCAAAAATTACTAAGCTATGCCAGCTGGGCTTTCGCTTTGGCTTTTCCCACTGACTTAGACTTTCCATCCCGGCTGGCCTGGCTTTTGCAACGGCTTCCGCGGACCTTAGACGTCACCACTTTGGGGCGCTGCTCCCCCTTTTCACTGTCACCCAGCGTCCCCACGGCCCCCCGTCGCCTTGTACTAAAATTTAGCAACTGTCCTGCGATTGGTTTATGCTGCGCTACATCAACATATGGCAGCATGTCGCCTCGCTTCTCATTGCAGGCCGCGTAGGGACGACGACGACGCCGTCGACTATCCATAAACATGAACGCAATTGCCTCTTACGCGTAATGGCTGCAAAAGGGCTTCAACTTTGACCTTAGCCCAAATAGGTTCATAAAGCCCCGAGCCCAAGCAGCAGCAAGCCTTTAAACTGCAGCCCCGAAGCCAAGGCAACTTTCGCCGGCTTTTCGGTTGGCATCAATTCTCTTGATTGTTTTAACGGAGCGTCGGCGTTTAAGTGCGGATGGGAATTCTCATATTTTGATTTCATTTGCCATAAATTTCTCCTCTGCCCCGGGAAATCCACTTGCCGGATAAGCCATCACATTTTCAACTTAAATTTATGAACTTCTCGGAAATTTAATATACACCAAGCATCTATATATGTTAAACTTTAAATTGGGACTGAGTTTAGAACCCTTAATAGTAAGTTTAAGCTTGAAAACGAAACTAATTAAAAGAAAAAGGTTGCAACTAAAATCTGAAAGACCAAACACATTTATATTAAGGCCAAATATCAGGTTCGTAACGTGCAGGTTATCTAAAAATTTTTAGAAAACGGATTCACAGAAACATTAGTTCTAATCCTATTCGCTCTCGTTTAAAGTGAGAGATCTAACTTCGCTTGATATGGGGAATGATATATGTATATCCAATATTTCTCTCGATCTATTACAATAATATTGCCCAAGTAACTTTCGTCTCAGCTGCGCTCTCAGAAAGTTGTTCATATTATGTTAGTCATTGCAGCGAAAGAGGTAAACTATTTTCTTGTCGGTCGCTCTGCGAGAGAGGCTAATGATCAAAGCTGTTGAGCCCATTTTAGTATTTTAAAAATTAATCTTGGAATTTTTTTAGGGATTCTTTTCGCTTTCAATTTATTTAGCTGTCTTAAAAAATAGTTTGAATGGTAATCTTATTTTTTCACTTCATTCCTAAAAAACATTTTCTTAAATTAAGCAATACTTGGCTTACAGATAAATTATCTTACAGAAATTCAAATTAATGCGAGAGAAATAAAAAAAAGTGTAAACTTATGAACTTTGAAGTTACAATGTCACTTCTCAAGCAAAATAAAGCCGTGTTAAATTCGAGATGACCTTTATAGGGCCACTAAAAGGGATATAAAACTGAAATCCACCGCCAACATTTCAATTAATTTAAAACGCTCTCGCACTCAATGAACGCCCTATCATCGGTGAATGAAAGCTCAGCCAGGGGGACAGCACATCGCCTGGCTCTGTCAGTGGCCAGTCGCAGCCACCTGTCCCTACCACCTGTGCAGGTGGTGGGCGGCGCATCCCCGGCCAGATAATGCCGAGCATATGGCGGGTCGCATGCGCCGAACAAGCAGAAGACAAAGCAGACTTTTGAGGCGGCAATTGAGGTACCCGTTTTAAATTACAATTAATTTTTAATTAGCATTAAATTTACATTTACAAAGACGCTTAGCAGCTGCATGAATCAATTAGCGTGCACGCCTTTCTGGCGAGCGGTCAAGGAAAACAAGCAATGAAACAGAAATTAAATGGGAAAAAAAAACTAAAATACTTAACACCTTAACATCCACGCTCTCATCACATTCGGGGAAGCTGGAACTGGAGTCCTAGCCGTGTCGCCTTTCATTTCCGGCTGCCAAAGAGTTTTCCACGAGCTGGAGGAAGGAACAAGATGACAAACCTTTTAAGACAAAACTTTTGTCAAAACTCACCGTGCGGCGTGGCCGGGGACAAGGCGTGGGAGCTGGCATGCCGCTTGATGCGCGGTGCATCAGCCAGCGCAGATCCGGAAGCAGAGGAGGCACTTGTACAGGTGGCCGGCCCATTGCCGGCCATCACATTGGTTAGTGTGGAGATTCCGCTGGACGTATCCCCAGTTGTGGGCATCGACTTGTAGCGCTGCAGCGAGTTGCGCGGCTTTTTGGGTGGCATGGTGGCCTGCTGCACGGCCTCCTCCAGGGCACTCAGCCAGTCCTCGCTCTCGCTTTCGTCCTCCAAAAACTTCATGTAAAACGATGGCCGCTTAGCCTTGTGGTGACTGGTCGGTGTGGTGCCCCCGGGCTTTGGTTGTGTCTGCGCCTCCAGCTTGGACTCTAGTTGTTGCGATGCCTCAAGCAGGAACATATCCGTCTCAGAGTCGTTAAGGAAGTCCGCCATGGGATCAGCTGCACAAAGTTCCGGCGCAGGCGCTACGGGCTCAGGTGAAGGCCTTTTGCTGGCCGATCTGGTACGGGCAGCCACAGGAGCAGACACTGTTGGGGTTTCCATCGGCTCGGGCACTTCCTCCGACACCACCACCTGGTCTAGCTGGCGGTGCAGCTTGTCACAACGCTCTTTGAGCAGATCCCGGGCCCGCATCTGTTGCGCCCGCCACTGACTGTTATCCAGCTGGCTGCGTCGGTCCTCGCAGCCCTTGAATGTAATCTGGCGTCGACGGTCCCGCACACCTAGCTCCGCCGAGTCGAAGCCGCTGTCCGTGGTGGCGTTGCTGCTGCGGTTCCAGCGCCAGCCCACCTCGGGGCTCTCGATAGCCATCGTCTGCGAGAAGAGGCAGTGCGGCGACAAACTGACGTCCAGGCGCGGCGAGAAGTCCACGCTGTCGTCCAGGCTAGGCTGACGCTTGTGCGGCGGCGTGCTCTCCACATCGTCTGCAATACTGATCATAGAAGAGGGAGAACCCGGTGTCTCCGAGGAGCAGCTTACATCCTGTCCACTTCCGCTTCCTGGGCGCCCACAGCTCTGGGGCGAGGCTGGTGAGAAACTCGTGATTACTGGGCATTCCTTGGCACCTGGAGCCGACACTTACCACTGTGACGCTTCTGCAGCAGGCGAGTGCTGAGCGTCAGCGAACGCCGTTTAATAATTCCATCCATTTAATTACATTTATTTGGATTGTTGTGGTTGTTGTTGCTGCGTCGCAAAATGCGCTCAAAACCGAATAAATCTATCGAAACTGGCGAACCTATCGAACCAGTTCCTACTGACGAGGAAGTATGGCAACAAGATACCATCGAGACCGAAGTCCGGCAACGCCACGGACGCAAGATCAATTTTTTTTATTTTTGTATATTTGCAAGAATGATGGAATTATACCGGTCTCATGGGTCAGTTATTTTGTTGTCCGATGTCCGATTTCCCTCATATGATGTTCACTTAATTAAAAAACCGTTAATTATTGGCATTGCACAAGAAAGGCACCTAAATTTTCAATTACGCCAGGGACTCAAATAGCTTATTGTTTTTAGCGTCCTTATTGTTAAATACCTCTGATAAAACAGTAACTTTCCTCTAATGTTAATTTAACAAAATAATGTTATCTATTTCGAATCTTAAATAATCAATATTGAATATAATGTAAATGTAAAAAAAATTGAATCAACATATCAACCGAAAATATGATAATTGTTCCTTTCCGATGGTCTTGAACAAAACAAAAGAACTTACGAATGTGTCTTTTAAAAAAATCCTAATGTGACGAATTTAATTATTGCTATAATAATTTGGTTTCGAACTGGGATCGGGGTAATATTTACAGTAAGAATGCAAAACGCTATATGAATATTAAAATAAACCATTTTTAAGGCTATAAGCTAGTTAAGATTTTTCAAATATGCTAGATCTAGCCTGAAGTCAGCTAAACAGGTCCCACTGGTCGTATGTGGTGATCAGTTCTGCCAGGCTATGAACACCCTTATAAGCTAAATTCTGAGCCAAAATTCGATAAAACTTATATAAAATATCCAGATCTGGCCAAAGAATGGCTAAGTTTGCAACACTAGTCTCTCAGTTTTGCCAGTGATGAGCCCTTGAATAACCGAGGCTCTAAGCAAAAAAGCTAAAATAAGCAAAAAATTTAACAACACATCATAATTTATTATTTTGTTTTAAGTTTTTAATTTAATTAATTTGTTGTTAGTTATGCATTTAAACAAATCAAAATTCATTTATTGCGCAATTTAGTTCATTTGATGTTCAATTAATTAAAAACCCGTACATTTTCGGCATTGGACAAGATAATCACTTGAATTGGCAATAGGCAATTGGCATTGCCATTGTTAAATAACTCTGAAAATGTAATTTTGTCCGTATGTTTAATTTATTAATTTAAGATGATATTATTTCCAATGTTTAAAAAACTGAAGTAAGTTTCATTTCAAATGATTTTGCTTCTGCTTTTGCTTCTGAACCAATCAGAAGTCACAGTCAAAGCATTGTCAAAAATCAAAAAGCAACCAAAATCAAAAATCAGCAGCAGTCGCCTTGTTTCATATTTTTGCTTTCTGCTTTGCTGTTGCTTTTGTCGTAAACCCTGATTATTTCTTTACTTATTTAAGCTCTTAAATACTTAATATTATAAAAATGTTCAAATAAAAAAAATCATACCATTTACTTTTTAGATCCCGCAATATTTGTACAGAAAATGGGGGGGGGAAATACGACTATTTCTTTAAAACAAATTTTTGATGTCACTAATGCAATTATTGCTAGATTATGCTACATGAGCTAGCTAGCTAGGCTATTTTTAAGGAAATAAATTGAGCTTTTTCAAATATGCTAGATCTAGCCTGAAATCAGCTATACCGGTCCCACTGGTCGTATGTGGTGATGTGTAAAAACCAAAATTTTGAATTTAATTCACTTATAAGATAAGCCACTCAATTGGAGCCCCCGACAACCAGCGGAGCAGCATGAACTACAATCCGAACGCGGGTATGCGGAACCGTAAGTGGGAGAACTGTAAGGATCAGGCTACGCAAGCAAGTATACTGCCAGTCGAGCGCTCCACCGCCACTCTGGATGCGGCTTCTCCGACCGCACCGGACCAGATTGGCCGGAGTGCGTCCGCAGCTGGCGTCGTTCACGTTTCCTTCTGTTGCGTTCCGTTTCCGTTCCTGTGCTTGCCGTTTTGTGCCTGCGTGCCCTTCCTCGTTTCTCTGCCCGCTGGGTTTCTGTTCTGTGCTGCGTGTGTAGCTTGATTTGCCTGTGTTCCCCCGCTTGGCCCCCCGTTCCACCTGTTTCGCCACTAACCCCAGTTGCTCTTACCCAAAATAGCACAAGCTGCCGGTCGCCCGCGACCCACCAAGCGTGTCAGCGATATGAATGCCATGGGTCCCTCGGCTCCCATGATGGGCGGCGGCGGTTCCCCGTTCATGGCACCGCCCCCAAACCCTACAATGCTCGATCCCAATGCAATGTACGGAGCACCGGCTCCGGCGCAGGCCAACAGCTATGGCTTCAACCTGAATCCCGCCCAGCAGCCGCAGCACACACCGCAGCTGCAGCAGCAGCCACAGCAGCCGGGCTTCGGATACGCGCCTCCGCCCACACAGCAAGCGGGGTCGGCTCAACCCGGCTACGGAATGGGCGCTCCTCAGCCGAGTGCTGGTCCCCTGCCCGCTGGCCAGTACCCACAATTCGCCATGTTCCAGCAACCCATCGTGCAGGACATGGCTATGCAGTATGGCCAGCGGTTAGCGGACCAGGGCAAGCAGCTGGTGGAGAACCAGTTCGAAAAGTGGGTCCCGGTGGCCAAACTAAAGTACTACTTTGCCGTGGACAACGCCTACGTGGGTCGTAAGCTGCGGCTGCTCTTCTTCCCCTATATTCACAAGGTGGGTCCTAAATTTAAATATCAAGAAATACTGACTAAATCCTAAAACTCCTTGCAGGACTGGTCCTTGAGGTATGATCAAGAGCACCCAGTTCAGCCGCGCTACGATGTCAATGCTCCGGATCTCTATCTGCCCACTATGGGGTACATCACGTACGTGATCGTGGCCGGCCTTCTGCTAGGCATGCAGCAGCGCTTCTCGCCCGAACAGTTGGGCATCCAGGCATCCAGCGCCATGGCCTATAGCATTTTCGAGCTGGTAATCTACTCCATAGCCCTTTACGTAATGAATGTGAAGACGAGTCTCAAGACGCTGGATCTGCTGGCCTTCACGGGCTACAAGTACGTGTGCATCGTCTTCTGCCTGATGGTCAGCACACTGTTTTTCAAGTCTGGATACTATATAGCGCTGGCATACACCAGCTTCTCCTTTGGCTTTTTCTTGGTGAGCGCAATCTAGGATTACACTCGTACTTCTACTGGAACTTACTTTTTTATTTTTAGCTGCGAACGCTGCGGACGAAGCTGATCCAGGACAACTCTCCGACCGCGCCCAGCGGAGCTATTAACTACGATCCTTACGGGAACCCACAGCAGCTCGACTACAGCGGCGGGAAAAAACGCAAGCTCTACTTCCTGTTCATGGTGGTTGTGGGACAGGCACTGTTTGCCTTTTTGCTCTCCAAGCACTTGTATTTGACGAAGGGAGAGGTACTGGAAGTGCCTAAGACCTTCTAAATTAATGGGTTAGGGCCCACTCCAAGGCGACTCATTTCCAGCTTGTAAAATCCTCTCCGTAGTTTGTGAGATTCGCGCAAGAAACACCTATTTTGTTAGTAACAAACACACATTTTATAAATAAAATCAGCTATGAAAGCAAACAGCCTCTCCTCTCATTGACATTTCATTTCATTCGGAAGTTTAATTTTTTATATAATTTTATTGAAAGTTTAGTCTCTTTTTACGGTAACGTGTTCTTGGTTGGTTGTTTGCTTGCTCGGCTCTTTGTTTACTTATTGGCTAACTCCGCAAATTGCCGCTAGTTTCTTCTTCGTAATAAAATATATGAGTGTGTTAGAGCTGTCAAACCATTGATTCTATCGCGATATTATCAATCAACCTGTACTTTAAAAAATAAAAATATATATAAATAAAATAGCTTTCAACTAAGGGGTACTCCCCTTTACGATTTTATTATAATTTTTATACGCTTGCAGGGTATTATAATTTCAGTCAGAAGTTTGCAACGCAGTAAAGGAGAGATTTCAAACCCTATAAAGTATATATATTCTTGATCAGCATCAACAGCCGAGTCGATCTAGCCATGTCCGTCTGTCCGATTATACTCAAACTAGTCCCTCAGTTTTTAAGCTATATGAATGAAACTTTGCAGATAGTCTGTATGTTTTCACTACTATATATGTCGGTTTTAATTTTTTTCCAAAATCGGACTATTCCGATTCCTGTTAGTTTTACTTTCCATTTGATAAAATTTTATTAATTCATAATGATCCAATTGTAAGCTGCAAGGGTATACAAACTTCGGCGTGCCGAAGTTAGCTTTCTTTCTTGTTTGTTGTTAATTTTGTTATGTATTACATTTATATTAAATACAAAAATTACAGTCTGTATTTCACTTTTTTATAGTTTCGTACTTCCAGTGTCGGTTATTTTCACGCCTAACAATATAATAATATAATTTAAAATACAAAAACATGAAGGATATTATTTTAAACAAAAATACGCGTTACTATTGCGATAGTTTTCAAATCATAAAATACGCAACTCCTAAGCATCGATACTAGTAATACCACCATCGAGGGTTTGACAGCTCTAGTGGGAGTGCCTGTGTATGAAATGCTTGTTGGGGTTTCGGGTTTCAGATTTTGATATCCTGGTTTCAGTTTCCGTTTCCTGTCTGCATTTAGTCTAATTTGTTCAGTTGCATCAAAAAATAAAAGGCATACGAATCCGTAGTAATAGTAATGATAACAGCTCCTACTTTAGGTTAGTTTCGTGAGTTTACATAGTTTAGATAGTTCATCGTTGGTTAGTTGGAACCTCAACTGCAACTCAGTACATAGCACAGTGTGAAAAATCGCTAGCTTAGCTTTTCAGATCGATCGTTTGATTCTGCTTTATTTTTTATTTTTAGTTAGCTAATGCCGAGGCTCCTTCGTTCTTTTGCTTTATTTTTTATTATGTGTAGTGTAGGCTAGCACTTAGTAAATAGTTATAAACATGCTTTGCTTTGTTTTCAACAAATTCCACGTACTAAAAAAATAATACATTTACAACTAATAATTTAGATTTAAACATATACGTTTTGTTCTGCTGCCTGATGCTGCGTATAGATATCGTAGTTATGTTGTACATAGCTATATTGTATATATATTCATATATATTAGGGGGGTACGGCTGTACGGCTGTACGGGTGTGTGTCTGTGTGTGTTTGTGGTTCATAAACTCATTTAGGCTACATTTGGAATACAAAATACGCAACATAAAAAACCTTTAAAACTCTTGCTCCTATCAATAAATTATCGAAAATCAATCGCCTAGATTTAACCTAGATCACCGACTGCTTCTGCTGCTGCTCCCGCTGCTGCTTGACAAGATTACGCTGATAGTTGACCAAGTCCACTTTATTGAACTAAATTACCGTCCCGCCGGGCGCCGCCGTCTGACCAGGAGACAAGTGCTGTGTGGCGTGCTGGAAAAGATGAAATAATAAGTTATATGTATTGACTTTACAACAAAGATTTTTTGTGAAAAAGATAAAAATTTAAGGTAACCAACTTACTGAGGCATGACCCGGCCGCGCCCAGGTGTAGATAAACCCATCCTGACACGCAGTCAAAAAGCAGTCCTCGCGAAATATCAACGCCGTCAACCTTTCGTGGGCTATCTTCTTGCATACTAGCGGCTCCAACAGCGGGCACTCGTCGAAGCGCGGACAGGCGGGCGTTCCGATAAGCTGCATAGGATCGAAGCTACTCACGCCTGATCCCGCTCCCGATCCAGACGACTGGGCGGCCGCGGCCAGCGAGGAGTGGTGCGACGATCGACTGAGCTTCAGCGAACCAAAGCTGTGCGCCGTCGAGCTACTTCCGATGGCCGCGGTCGCCCCCGATTCCAGAATGGAGGAACTGCTGTTATTGCTCTGGCTGTGGTTGTTGTGGTTGCTGTGGTTATGCTGATTGTAACTCTTCAGCATGCTCATGGCCTTGCGGTGCTGGCGGTGCGCCGTTGAGTGGGTGCCGCCCTCGTAACCGGCGGCGGTGGCCTTCTTGTCCGAGCTGCTTAGGAAACTGAAGTTCGACAACCGCTGCGTGAGGCTGTTGAAGGCGCTGAAGCCGCTTCCCGAACCGGAGGAGGACTTGGTCGAGCTGTTGGAAGTCTTGCTGTTGTAGCCCGAGGTGGCCTGAGAAGTACGCTGGTCAGTACCGCTCCCGCTTCCATCTATGCTATCCGACTTGGTGGCGCTGATGCAGTTGGGGAATTTGATTGAGTTTCCCGTTCCATGATGGCGACTATTCAGCTTTGTCGACGAGGAGGCCGCTCCCGAAACCGCCGCTCCTGCATTCGAGGACATCGAGGCCGGGGTGGCCGCTTCCGTGTCGCAGTCGTCGGGAGAGGATTGCGAGGACATCGTGCAGTTGGCGGTGGAGAACTTGCTGGAGCTGCTATTGCTGTGCTCGCCGCCATTTCCTCCTCCACCTCCGGCCACTCCACCCGCCGTTTCCCTTGTGGGACTGCAGCTGCCGGAATCCACCTGCTGACTACTTGGCTGGCCCATGGCAACTGGTCGGATAACCTTGACACCGTCCGCGTCTGCTTCCACTTCTCCATCGAGACCGCCGACCCCGTTAAGGTAGCCCCGATCGCTACTCACGTGCTGCCTCAGCGCCAGCGGATGACGCAGCACATCCTCCGTGATGTCCCACAAGCAGATCTGCGTGTCCTGGCTGACGGAGCCAAGCCTATAGCTGATGGCCAGCTTGTCCGCCGACGAGGCATCCGAACGAAAGGAGGCGGAGTGCGGTCGATTCCGAGCAGCATGCACGGGTGTCGAGTTCCGGTCGAAGCCATCGAAGCCACCGTTGGCCGTTGAGTCACCGGAGAAGCGAGCCTCCCGAGAGTTGGAATACTCGTTCATCTGATTCTCATCGTCGCTAAAGTCGCCTCCATCCCAATTTGTGTAGGAGGTAGTGTACGGGTCAAAGGCCACCACCGAAATCCAGGAGCGGTGGCCCTGTCCGCGGGCCACAACACGTCGATCCTGCAGCGACCACACAGTAACCAGGTCATCCTCGCCGCCCACCACAATGTACTTGCCATCGGGCGACCAACAGACGCACAAGAAGCCGCCGAAGTAGGACCGGGCAATGCCGAGAAGCTCCATGGTGTCGTAGTGAAAGACACGCAGGAAACCGTCCTGGGAGACCACGGCCAGGTGGGAGCCGCAGGGTGAGAAGCAGAACTCGTTTACGCAGCAGTTGTCGGTGCTGAAGACCCACTTGTAGAGCGGGTTTCTCGTGGATTTGGCCTTGCAGGTGAATATCGTGTAGCCGTCTCCCAACTTAAAGGGCTGGTAGCTGGGCGCCGTGGCGGCGCAGGGCAGCTCCTCGTTGTACAGGTACAGGTGACCTGAGGCGTGGGCGGCGAGGAACAGGTGTGGCGAGTTGGGCAGCCACTTCAGGCAGGTCACTTTGGTCTTGTCGATCAGGCGCTACCAAAAACAGCATGTTATTATTTTCCAATTAGTCTCCTTAAATGAGCTACTCACCTCCTCGTTGAAGAGCTTCCTCACCTCCCGGGGTCCGACCTGCGGGGAAACCAACTGGATCTGCCCGGTGGTGAAGCCCACCAGCAGGGGCGCGCCCGTGGGCGTGGCTGCGCTCGCATTGAAATCGTGACAGCTGGGATTGGTGCCCTTGTAGAACTTTTTATCTATTGGCTTGCTCATCTCCGTGCCCTGGTAAAAAGAGAGTCAACAAGCATCAATATCATCTGGTTCGGTTTAACTGGGTCTTCGCCCTGTCTTGCACAATATATTTGTTCTAGTTCTAAGTAGAGGAAGTCAAGTTCAGTTAAGATACTAAGAAGAATGTACGTATGTATATATCGAGAGGAAAAGTCTGCTATGGTTATTGGTAAAAATACCGCTCTCTTTTGATTAACTATTGATGCTGATCAAGAAAGTATATATGACTTAAAGGGTCGGAAATAACTACTTCTCTGCGTTCCAATCTTCTGTCAAATAATCAGCCAGGGTATAAATATCGTAAACTCTTTTCCTATGAGGAGTCAAGATCAAATAAATCTCTCTAGGAGTATTTAAATAATTCAATAATAAATAAATTTAGACGTAGGAGAAGTAATAATTTCAGGTTTTAAACTGCTCAAGAAACCAGCGAAAGCGAAAGTGAAACCCTGTATAAGTCAAATTGTGCCTATTTTTGAATGGAAGTTTGCCCCCAAAAGTTTAGGCTGGAATAATCTCGGAAATTAACACATTCTGGAAATGTGGAAGCGGCATGGAAATTAGCGGCTTGTTGGCGGAATCAGGTGGGAAATGCTCTAGGCCAAAGCTCTGTGCCAAGTTTACGCGGATGACGATGGCAACACAGAAGCCAGCTAAAATAAATACAAAAAGAGAATTGCAAGCTGTTGCTTGAAAGGAATGCCAAAGAATTAGAAACAGCTGCTGGGCAGGGAAGGCAAACAGGCGACGAGGCGATGAGCAATCCCAATTGAGGGAGAGTCGAATAGGGAATACTCTAACAGAAGAATTGGGATTTGGCAGCGTCACCTGTCTTGCTCTGGCCTTAATTGGTCACGTTTTTCTGAGATTAGGGCATCCTCCAGCTGATTACGCAAGGTGCGAACCGAACGTCAGAGTAATCTGGCGGGCGAGCTGCCTTCGGGCGCAATAAACATTCATAAAAAACGCCAAACAAGCGAATTGATCATCATGCGCTCGAAGTGGAACAAATTAAGCCCGCTGGGGGACACTGAATGCAAATGGGAAGGTATCCAAGCGAGTGCCAATTGGCTAGTGCAATCCGCCTGGAATGCAATTGCAGGGCCGCTTATCTCTGCCCCTCTATCTTTCTCTGGATGATAAGCCGGCCGCTGCTCAACCTTCTCCTCCAACGATTCTATTCTATCATAACTTTGTCCACGTCATGTTCTACAGTTACAGATGCCTAGGCAACTCTTCTTACCTTTTTGGCTCCGCGAAAGGAGTAGACGTAGAGATCTCGTCCAAAATTGAAACAGATGCGATCCCCTCCTATCACCTGATTAGTGGCCACTCCATTCTGATCGAGAACGCCGCCGTTCATCATCGTGTGCATGGAGATGCCACCGCCCAACCGGGCGTCCACTGTGCTGTTGGCAGCATTGGTGTGGTTGTAGCTGCTATCCCCGCCGGCGCCGCCATTCGTTATTGATGGGGTTGCTACACCACCACCGACGCCTGCTCCTCCAGTGGCAGTGCCTCCAGGTACTCCTCCTCCCGTGGGCGAGGCTGCTGGCGTGGTTGTGCCGCCATTCGTTGTGGTTGTCACTGCCGCTCCTGCTGCTCCCGGTCCTGCTGTGGGTGAACCGGCTCCCGTTTCCGCTCCCAGCTTGCTGGGATTGGGAAGGGTCACCATGGAGACGCGCACCTGCGGTGAACTCTGGTTGCTGCTGTAGCCCACCCGGTTGGGGCGTGAGTACTCGGAGAGGGTCAGCAGGCGGTAGGTGCCCTCACGGGTGACGAATTGCGTCTTTAGGTCGTCCTTGACATTGGCGTCCAGTTGGTTGGCCATCGCTGCCAGCTTCTGAGCCGCCGCCGCTGTGGCTGCTGCTCTGCTCCTCCGCTGCTGCACCTGCTGCGCCACCTGCACTCAGCCCATGTGGGCTGGTGTGGATCCTTGCCAAAGGTGATCAAACTCGAAATAGCGGTACTTTGGGATTTTGGCCAAATTCAGATGACACTGCCTCAGCTGCGTCGCTGCCGCTGCGCAGCTACTGCGCTGCCGCTGCCCCGAAAATCGTTAGTTTTTCGCCACTAATTAAGCGCCGTCCGTTTGTGGGTTTGAGTGCGGGTGTGTGCCGTGTATGTGCGGCTTGGCTTGCACTTTTTTCTTTCTTTTTGTTATAATTAGATTTAATTCTGTCCCTACACTGCGGTTTGTGTTTCTCTGCTGCTATTGTTGTTTCTGCTTCTGGTGCTGCTGTTGCTGCGGAACCTGCTGTGTTTTGCGGGATCGGCGGCTGTGGCGCTGCATCTCGGCGCGGAGTCGGAGGTGTGTGGGTTGGGTGGGTCGCGTCGCGGTTATCACATCGGCCGCACGCTCGTTTTTATTCCGCACAATTACTTAATTTATTTCTAATTTCTGCACCAGTGTGACCGCGTTCTAGCCGTTAATATATACCATAGACGGTCACGCTGTTCTGCACCTAAACTAGGGGTGGTTCGCCTCTTCAGAAGCTATCGATATATTGTTACGTCTTGAAAACACCTACTCAGGATTTTAGAAAATCTTTTTTCGCAGCCATTTGCTTTCCTGAATAGGCTTATTAAATTTTGCTATTGAAACTAAGCTAAAACTGTACTATAAATATTCATATAAAACATGCTACTGAATGGCTATAATCGATTGGTTCGATAACTGTTATTGTCAATATCAGCTGTTGACTAACAGTCTCTGGTAAAAGGGCAGCACTTTGCTGTTTGGCGGCAAGATTTGAATTAGTGATGGACATTATTTTTATTCAATTCATAAAAATAATAAAAAAAAAAAAAACAATTAAGACAGTTAACTCATGCAGGTAATATAAAAACCGTACATCAGTTTCAACCGCGCCCCTATTGAGTTCTTTATTTTAGATCGGATCAAACTCAGATCCGAGCAATTCAGTGATAGTGGACATGCAATACTCTATATATAAGAATGCAACCGATTAAAGCGTTCAATTAAAAAAATGTTTCTCCTGTGGCTGAAGGTTTTCTTGCTCATGTGGACAGTATCAGTGGTGAGTTAAAAACATTTCCAGCTATAACGCGATCCTCAACCACCTAATACGATAAACATTGGCAGTGCTCTGAGAACTCCAAGATGGAAGCCCGATTGGAATTCTTAAATAATATCCCCGGAGAGGAGAAGACCTTGGCCGAGTTCAAGCTTCGACTGGTTGGTAGAGAGCGTTTTTTGAATGGAACTCTCAATTTTCTGGTCGACCTCGATAATAACTACGAGGGAGCGATAGATATCTATTCATTAAAAAATGGAGAATGGACTCAAACATACGTCAAGGTGCGCACGACGCCCTGTGATATGATGACAAACTATATTAAGCGGTATTATTTTCCACCTAATGCCGATACTAATTTGATATTCAGCGAGGATAATTGTTTGAATCAAGGAGAGTACTATTTAAAGAACATTCCAATTGTCGTTGATAATTGGCCAACGTTTCCAACTCGAGGCCTAACCAAATTCTATATGTACTTTATGTTGAACGGCAAAGAGATTGGTGGCTTTGAGGTCATTTGTAACATAAGTGACAAGCACACCTAGTTGAGAATTATAAATCATTATCAAAATAAAGGTCTTGGCGTCTTGGAATCATAATTTGTAGTAGTCTTCTAATCTTAATAGTCCTTTTATACATTAATTTTTTCTTAATAAAAAGTACAACAACAATTTTCAAAATATCTTAAAATGACTAAGATAAGGGTGAATACCAGTCTTTTTTTGAAATCCTGGCGTATCCTTTTTAGCGACAAAATGAATTATTAGTTTAATTGCAAGTTTAAAGTAGATTAAATAATTCACGAATACCAACAATGAACCTTTTGACGGTTTTATATTTCCATTATTTTGCGACTTAACTTTCTTTTTATGTAGCTTCCATGAGAGAACTCTTTCCTTATTTATTATTTTTCGCCTGTCAATGGCAACGCAAGAAAAGAAAACAAACATTTTTAGACAGAAACCAATGGCAGTGACTTTCGTTATTTCAGTAACTAGCCTGAGTGAGTGTGTGTGTGGTGTTAGCCGGAAATGCATTTGGCATGTCCTGCGAAATTGGCCAGTGAAGAAGAAGAATAGAAAATGAAGCTGCTGCTTTGTTCCCTCTTCCGCCTTTTACTTGCCCGTTTCTCGTTACTTTCCGCTGCCAATTGCATTAAAGTTTCCAGCTAAATCTCGTTTCGGACACATGTCCTTTGTCTCGGCTTTCTCACCAGCGACAATTCCCGCACCAGCTTTGTCGGGGTTAAGTGGTGCTGCCGAGATGTGCAAACAAGTGGCGACCTCGAGGGGCGCATCGAACTGCAGTCAACCAAGAGCGATTGATAAGAACGACCACTTGAGGTGAGAACTCTATAAAAAGCACAGACGCTACCCAAAGAACCACCCATCATCGCCGACATGCGCTCGCAAGGTGAGTCCATACCGGTCGGTTTATCCTGCCAGGACTAAAGCTGACTCTATCCGATTAGCTGTAATCTGCTCGCTCACCTGCTGCCTCTGGCTGCTGCTGCTCCTTCCGCTCCGGATTCGCTCGCAGTGCGTTGATACCGGCCAACCAGGTTGCCGGCACACGGCGGAGGTGGGCATTCCTCAGCGTTACTGCCTCGATCCAACCAAGTACTGGCTCTGCTCGGCCCTTGGCCAGACGGCCGCGCTCAGAAAGTGCCAGGCCAATACAGGATTCGACCAGGATCTTAACGCCTGCGTCCCTTGGCCAGCCTGGGTGTGGAAGCCGTGCATAGAGCCGCCCAGTCGTCCTCCGGGCACTTCACCTTGTTAAAATTTATATTGACATGATAAATTCTTTATTTTATCTCCATTTTTGAAATAAAACAAAGTAGTTCTTTTATCCTCTTCTATTATTCTTGTCACTATTTCTTTAAATAGTTAGCAATTATGCTGGACAGCACCTGAATATTCTCGAATTTAAGAAAGAATCTAAGTCTGAAAAAAATATGTTCATAAGGGCTTGCCTTTAAATTTGGGCAAGAACACATTATTGAAATATCATATGCGTTTTAATTTACCTGTTAAATTCAAATATGGCAGAAATTTAGTAGATCGACTGGTCTGTTAATTCTGATGGGGAATATATATGGGGAAAAAAAAAACTTCACTGCATTGTAAACTTCTGATCAAAATTATAAACCTTACATAAGCTTCAACCGCGCCATTATTGAGTTCTTTATTTTATATCGGATCAGCAATTTAGTGGATTGTCATGGTGGACATGCAATCATCTATATATAAGAAGACAAGCGATTAAAGCGTTTCAATTACAAAAATGTTTCTCCTGTGGCTCAAAGTTTTCCTGCTCATGTGGATAGTCTCAGTGGTGAGTTAAAAACATTTCCTACGATAACCTCCACCTCCTCAGCCACCTTAACACGCTTAACATTCGCAGAGCTCTCGTTACTCCCAAATGGAAGTCCGATTAGAATCGATAAATAATATTGCCGGAGAGGAAGAAACCCTAGTCGTATTTCAGCTTCGACTCTTTGGTAGAGAGCGGTTTTTGAATGGAACAGTGACCGTTTTGGTCGACCTCGAGAAGAACTACGAGGGAGCGATAGATATCTATTCATTAAAAAATGGAGAATGGATTCAAACATACGTCAAGGTGCGCACGACGCCCTGTGATATGATGACAAACTATATTAAGCGGTATTATTTTCCACCTAATGCCGATACTAATTTGATATTCAGCGAGGATAATTGTTTGAATCAAGGAGAGTACTATTTAAAGAACATTCCAATTGTCGTTGACAATTGGCCAACGTTTCCAGTTCGTGGCCTAATCAAATTCTACATGTACTTTATGTTGAACGGAAAGGAGATTGGTGGCTTTGAGGTCATTTGTAACATAAGTGACAAGCTCACCTAGTTGAGAAATCATTATCAAAAGAAAAGTTTTGGCATATGTGAAGGAATTGTAATTCAGAATACAAATTTTTAGTAAATCCACCTATTCGTCAAATTGAAAAAAAAAACGCGTTGTTATACCCTTATACCCCTCATCTTCTCTTAATAAAAAGTAAAAAAAAAATTGTTTAATATGTAAAAATGTCAAACGAAAAGGTAGTTCTCGCTAAAAGGTTCTTTAAATGAATATGAAAATGAACGAACATTGCATTCACAAAATATGTTAATAAATAAATTTAAATTAGTTTTCTTAAAATTTACAAGTTAATGTTACGGTTTTATTTAATTCTGATCGGGAATACACATAGTTATAGGGTCGGAAATAACTTCTTGATTGTATTGCATCTGACTAAAATTACAACATCGTATACCCTCGCATCAGTTTTAACCGCACCCTTATTGAGTTCATTATTGTAGATCGGATCGAACTAAGATACCAGCTATTTAGTGATAATGGTTCTTTGGTGCCTGAAGGTTTTCCTGCTTCTGTGGACAGTCTCAGTGGTTAGTTCAAAAAAGGTCCAATGATGACACAATCCACAACCACTTCAAATGATTTAGGTTGCCAGTCTCTCCTCGCCCCTAAGGCACCCTAGTCCTGTTCAAGCTTCGACTTGTTGTTAGAGAGCGATTTTTGAATGGAATTATGACTCTTCTGACCGATCTACGATCCTACAAGAGACGGATTGGAGGGAAATGGAGAGTGGCTTCAATCACATATCAAGGTGAGAACGACGCCATGTGATTTGTTTACAAACTATATCAGGATATATTATTTTCCACCTAATCCCTATACTAATTTTGTCTCCGGCGGAGATAATTGGTTGAAAGAAGGGGAATACTATTTCAAGAACATCCCACTTGACGCAGACAATTAGCTAAAGTTTCCAATTCGGGGCCTAACCAAAATCTCTGTAATATATGTTTTAAGGGCAAGGCGATTAGTGGCTATGAGGTTATTTCTCACGTGAGTGAGAACTAAAAACTTGTCAGAAGCAAAGTCTTGGTATATGTAAAGAATTTTTAATTCAGCAGTATTGCCTCCTATTCATAAAATTAAAAAAAAATATAAGCAGAATAAAAAAATATTTCCTAAAATATTGCTTTACATTGACGGATTTATAACTTTGTTTTGTTTTTGATTAATTATTTATTTTGAATGATTGCATGCTGAGAAGCAGACAATTTATTACGTATGTCAGAAGTTTTAATTTTAAATCTTCAATAATCACCTTTGTTTTCATTAAAGCGTTGTGACTAACGCAATATATACATATAAGCATTTACTAAATGATTATAAAAACTAGAGAAAATTTCAGGCAAAAAATATGTTGATAACGATTTGTCTTTATAATTAGGAGAAACGCACACTATTTGAATATTAAATGCAATTTAAATTATGTGCGTGTCCAGGCTTATTGGTGTGTAAACTAATTACTAAGCCATTGAGGTTTAGTAATGAAAATTTGGAATTTTAATGGCTATTATATTTGATATTTTTTAAGAGAATTATCATATTAATGATTAGAAACATAAATAAATATTTGTATGTAATTAATGACACTTGTTATTAACACAAATTAGTATTTAAACAATTTTGAAATCTTGCATTTAAAAATATACTGTGCACTTGTGCCCTTATTTCGCAAAGAATCTTAAATTAGAACGCATCCCACAAATTGTCATTTTCAATAAGCTCTTTTGATTAGCTTTCTGGCAGTTCAACTGCTGCAATCCCCTAAATTTTGGTAATTGTATGTAGAGCATCCAAACGCTACCAAGACGAGCGGTGTAAATGTGTCAATAGTGTGTTTGCCTTAGCTGAGTGCAAAAATATATGAGAGGTACCATACCTCTGAAGAGCTACTTATCTGGGCAATGTCAAGAGCACGATCCGCGAGAGAGATAAGTGGGATATCTCAGCTGAATATCATACGTCTGAATCATACGTATTTATGATTCGCGGCAGTACTCAGTGCCTTTCGCTCAGTGCTGCGAGTGCGTTTTTATGGCAGCCGTGTGATGATCTGCCGATAGCCAGTTGCAATTACAGCTGCAATTGTTAACGTGTTGCGGCTTCTGACTGAAAGACCACGCCCCCCGCAACGAACGGGTGGCAATTGTGTTTCGGTTGCCGCCAAAGCATTTGTCATAAATCAATACCGCTCCGAGGGGCTGGTATCCTGTGTGCTGCGCCGTGGCGGGCCCTGCGCCCCCAGCCAACGGTTAGCGGACTCTTCCCGCTCTCGAGTGCAATAAGTTGCACTATTTTCGATGCGCTCGCCCGTGCATTCTGTGCGAGCATTTTATTTCATTTCACAGTTGTCAGTCAAACGCTTTGTCAGCCCGCCGAGCACATCAATAAGCGGCGAAAAAATACGTTTCAATCGAAATTTTATTTCCCGCTTTTGGCGTTGTGTGTGCGTGTGAGCCCCAACAAAATATTTGCATGTAAAAGAATTTTCCGCCATCATCGCACGGGAGCGCAAGCAGAGGCGAGAGGAGCAGAGTACGGGTAAAAATTGTGAAATAAAATTTTAGCATACGTGACGTATACGCAATATATTTAATTGCATTGTAGGCCCTCAGTTCCCTTTGTTTCCCACCGCCATTCGGTTTATTTTCGCGCAAGTATGTTTAAAATGAAGTGTCAGTGGAAAAATGGATCTATATATACCCGTAATTCCGTGTTATTTGGAGGAAACTTTAACTTGAAGACCTGCGTGTTAGAATTATCAAGCCCTTAACATTGGTAATCAATTTTACCAAGATCATTGTAGTTTTTAATTTTGAGGCCAATTTAAAGAAATATTTACATACCCGCCTGGTGAATGTGTGTGTATGTCATCTTAAATCCAAATAAATGCACTTTATATGGCATTATTTTTCTGGCTAAAAATATATTTAAAGTGTCGTTGCAGTGGAAAAATTAATATACACCAACCGTCATTTGCAGTAATTGGGTCTGAACTTTAAATCAGAGCACAAATCTCTACCTGCGAGCAAAATAATGGCCTTGTCTTTGAAAATCTCAAAATACTCAGGAAATGCTACAAATGCCGCACGAATTAGCATAAATCACTGGCGGCGGCACAGGGAGAGGGGCTTTCCAGCCCGCCACGGTAGCTTCATTTAATGGCAGACATTAATAACCCGATTTAATTTATGGCCCAAAACTAACAAAAGCCCAATCCGCAAAACTGAGCAACAAAGGAGCCAACTTCGGAGGGAGGCCCGACTGCAGCGCAGTGCAGTGCGGCAATTACTCAAGTGCGCCGGGACAAGGACCTAATATGGCTTAAGGCGCCGCTCTCTCTGTTCGCAGAGCCAGGCCAGGTGAAATTTGTTTGGCCCAGCCCCAAAAATGCCTTTGAGGCAGTGTTTTGAATTAATTAGCAAGAGGCAGAGGCAGTGGTACTGGCAGCGGCAATGGCAGTGGCACTGGCACTGGCCAAGGCAACAATGTGGTGGCTCCTACGCTTGTTTGCGGCCTGCCCGGCTATCTCTGAAAATAATTTACAGCTGCCGTTGATGTCATGAATATGCAAGCAGGCGGCCGGCGGATGAGTGGCGGAATGTGGGATGTGGGAGTTGGTATGTGGGCCCACCTGGACCTGGCTGGAGCGGAAGAAACAACAATCGGGGCAAACAAACAGCGCCATAAACTGCCTGCGAAATGGCAAACAGAGGGTGGGGCGATTCCAGATGAGCTTATCGCGACCGCAGCATCACACCTCAGTTCCGCTCGATAAGATTGCGATGGCCCGTAGAGTGTATAAAAAGCGGGTCTTGGATTAGCATAGGTCAGTCTATCGAAAGCCTACCTCCGTTCACCATGAAGTTCCTTCCTCTATTCGCTCTTCTTCTCCTCCTCGGCTGCGCCTCTCTGGGCAGTGGGGCTGCTGTGGGCAAGCCCACGGGCCAGCCCGGCTGCCAAACGGAAGAGGAACTGGCGGTACGAAGCTATGCCCACTTCTTCCTGAAGAGCTCCTACTGGACCTGCGCAACCCTGGGAGTTCCGGCCACCCTCAACTCGTGCCCCGTCGCCCAGGCCTGGTTGGATGTAGTCAAGGACTGTGTCCCGTGGTCCCAGTGGTACTGGTCTCCCACCGTCCAGCCCCCCAGCGAGCCCCTGGCTGCTGTCTAAGAATGGAGGCCACTCTTGAAATTCTGAAATAAATGAAGATTAAATGAAGCAAAATTAGTTTTTCTTTGTATAAATCTCATCTTGTTGCTATGTCATGTAATCTCTCAGCCATGATAGGTTATCTAATGGAATTTTTTAGCACACAAATATTTCTGCTGCAACTCAGTGCTTAATGCTTAAATAACAAATGCAAATAGTTATCTCGTCAACTATGTACTGCTCGTGAGATAAGTACTCGCAATTTCTTCGGACAAATATACTTTTTGCACATTCGATTTAAGACTACTGGTTTATCGTCTTTTATTTTAATATTGATATTCCGAGTGAATATATTTTTATAGTAACATAAGTAGTTATCATTAAATAAAGTAAAAGCAATGCCATTGATTGGTTAAATATTAGCTTTAAATCAAACTAAGGATTAAACAATATCAATGTTTACTTAAAACTATCAACATTTATCTACAGATTAAAGCTAAAGTTTTGTAAGCAAACAAACTCTCATACTCCTAAACTATGCATAAAGTTGAGTTCAAAAATCAAAGCTTTTAAGCTTGCAAATTTGAAATAAATTTGAATCTGATAAAATACGATTTGCTTAACAAACGGAGATTCAATGTCAAAATATGCTCTTAAATATAAATTTCTTTCCTCAATAATCTCTATATCTCTTCTGCAGCCATGTCTGGACGGGACTACAACGGTGAGCCGGGCTGTCGCAATCCGGAGGAGCTGCAGCAAAACTACCGGCACTTCTGGGACCCCACCGCCTACTGGCACTGTGGCGTGGATCGGGATCAGCCTGCCCAGCTGCTCCGTTGTCCTGCCAACGAGCTGTTCTACGACCGGGAGCGGCGGTGCGTGAAGTGGAAGGACTGGCAGTGGACTGAACCGCAGGAACCGCCCACAAAGCCGCGCAAATAAAACACAGAGCACGCATGTATTGAAACAAATTGTCGAAAATATAATTAAAAAGCGCTTTCCGATTTTTCCCCGGCTGAGTGCCGGTTAATTTATGCGCGCTGGGGCTGCGGGAGGTTGGGCAAGGACATAAGCCGCTTTCGGGGAGGAGGATGTGCCGGCTGTTGATGGTCGCGAGGATTTGGCGCCATACGTGCAACAATTACGAAATGTGCGAGGGACGAGGTCCTGCCCCCTCTTTGGCCTCTGTTTGTTTGCGCAATTTGGTAAATTGACATGACGGCAATTTCCCATGGTCCACGCTCCGTGCTGAGCCCCAAGGACTTAACTTCGCTTGCTAGTTTTAATAATTTTTAATTAGCTGCAGCGGAAAGCTCTCAAATGGACAAACAAAATGTGTAGCCCGCTTTGCGGCGGTCCGGGTATTATTCCGCTCGCTAATGTAATTGCCGAAAATTTGTTGTGTGCCCCAATTTAATTTGGAATCAAGCGCCATTAAAGTGGGAAAACCTAGCATTAATTATTATTGAATTTAAAACGAGAGTGTGTGCACTCAATCAATTTAAAAACACACATTTTTATGCCGCACAACCAAAACATTGATTTGGAGGGAAATAAATAAGCAATCTGGTTCGGGATCCAGAGACACATTTTCCGTCAATTTGTTTTGCTAGATTTCATAAATAATTCTTTTTATATTTTGGAAATCGTATATACATTTCTGTCATCAAAGAACATTCAGACAGAATAAATATTTTGTTTAGATTTTTCAATTAAATTAAATAAAAAATTATTCAAGTAAGCAATATCATCTGAGATTTTCTAGATTTTTTTTGTGAAATGTATGGAAAGTCGTATGTAAAAGTCCTTGAATAAAATTGAAAAGAAAGGTTTAATAGCTTATCGAATTGCTTAATTAGGAATTTGTTTAAGGAACTAGAAGTATATATGGCTCTACACTGTACAACGTATATTTTGTAATCGATGAATTAATGCCAGGTATTTAACGGTCCGTTGTCAACCCGAATAAGTTTCTTTTTCCTTCTTTCGCAACCCCGCAGCTGTGACAAAGCTGTAATCTTTGTTTTTGTTTTTGTTTGGCTTTCGGCTTTGAGTGTGTGTCCTTTTTTTGTGTGTTTGAAGCTCGTCTTCCCCCCACAATTTGATATACACAAATCGATTTACTTGCGCATGCAAATAACTTTATTTGCTTAGAGCAAGGAAGACGACGAGGAGCGGCAGGAGAAACTGTTAACAAAAAGTCGACAGCAGTCGGGCTTGGCTCAGCAGCCAAACAAATTTGCATAAATCGCAGTTGGTAGCACACAACAAAGCCCACACAGACGACGCCGCACACATGTGCTTATTCACACCCATGTACTTACGGATATATACATATATAGTATATCCCGATCCAAAGCGACATCGCCATCGCCATCGACACGAAGTGAAAGGCGCAAAGACTAAGTGCATGCTTAAGTGTTTTCTTTTCTATTTACGGGCCACGGCGTTGGAGTGAGCAGCGCAGCCCCTCGTTTGTTTGCTCTGTTGCGGCTGGCACCCTGTCGCCCCCTTTGTGCATATGTAAATCAAGGTAAACAGAAATCTGTTACAGCATGATACCATTACAATGACATGCAACGAACGCCACACCCACACCCACGCCTCCTAGGACCAGAGCGGCACCCCTATGCCGCACACACAAAACCACCGTCCCCACACACTGCCGAAGTAAACTAGATACTTATACACGTGTCTCATATTGACTGCGATATGTTATACAAATGAGATATTGATGCCTCACCATTACAACGCCAGCTCCTGCCAGGTCCCTCCTCCCGGTCGGCAGACAGCCTCGTCCTCCTCGAGTGACAGCAAACAACAGAAATAGGACCGGGGACAGGAACGGCAGCAGGACCAGGACCAGCCACGGCAACGGCAACGGCAAACGGCAACATCAACAGCAGCAACATCAGCAACAACTGCAGGAAAGCCGCTGTAACGGGAGAGGCAGGCCCGAAAGTCCTAGATCAGGTTGTGGTTGGGCCTGCGACTTGTTTAACCCATTAGATGTCACCCCTGAGCCACACACATAAACACGTACCAAGTTGTTGGATACAGTTTGGAGTTTTGAAGGCGATAGGCAGTACAGAGAAGATATATATTTTTGGGACTCTAACAATTATTTTATGCAATAACTTTTTAGTTTTCTTGGTTATGAAAATAAATTAAAAGTGAAAATATTTAAAGATTGCTTATTAAGCATCTTCCATAAGATCTTCATGAAAGTCTTTCATTTCCCTGCCAAAGGCTATGAATTCAAAGTCACCGATTGGTCTGTTTGCCAATCTTCGTCAATGGGTTAACCTGCGGCCGGCATGACCATGTTGTAACGGGTTACCGTTGTCACACCAAAAGGACTCCTCCTCCCTTACGTAACCAGATGCGGTGAAAGCCGCATACAGAAAATGGGGAGAAGAAAGCCGAGAAAGGACCTCTATGTATGTGCGTGTCCAATCGCAAAGCAATCGAATCACACGGCAAGAGAAAGCAAGGGTGCATCAAAGCGAGGCGAAGGAAAGCAATCTGAAAAGGAAAGCCAAAAGAAGACAATAGGAAAGAGCAGATGACAAAACTGAGTAATTAGAAATTGAATGCCAAAGGGTCGAAGGCGTACAAGCGAAGAGGAGTCTGTTATTCATTTGGGTTTTGAGCTCTCAAGCCTTGTCTTTAATTATTACTATTATTTAACTATACAGAAATGTTTTAGCAGAATAAATTAGGGCAATATTGATATCATAATTTTGTTTAGCGGAATCTTTGGAGGGTCAACAAAGTCTTAAGAAAGGAATATGAAACTCCAGGTTTGTTTACTTTTCACCCATGCAATTACGATCGCAAGACACCTGTGATCAATACCTAAAGAGCACCTTTGGCTGTTTGCTCAGTGAATCCAAGTCAGAATTGAACGAGGGAAAGCCAACCCCTGGCCCCGGAAAAAAGCAAAAGCAGCGATTACGAATGCAGAATCGGGCAAAATGCAATAACTGAATACAAATTTGAAATGTGGCGGAAATTGAAATCGAAGGCGTTGAAGTGATTTCGTCTCGCAAAAATTCAATTGCAATGGCAACGGCAACAATCAAGCACCGCAGCAAATGCCTTGAACAACAACAAGCAATAAGCACTTTAGCAGCACCCTCCTCGCCTTCTGATCCTGCTGCACTCGTTGTCGTCCTTATTGTGGCACAGCTTCTGGTTACTGGTTACGCGGTTATTCGGGGCTCCTTTCACAACCCCTTAGCCGGGTTGGGTGCACAATTTTTCCGCTGCATGCAATTTTAATGCGATTTTGGATTTGATTTGTAACCGAAAAATAAGCCAAACAAACTTTTCCCTCTCGAAAGTGGTGCCTTGGTGGGCTGCGGTTGCATTGTTGCCGCCATCGTTGTCGTTGTCCTTGTTGTTGCTTCTGTTCCTGTTCCTGGTCCTGCTCCTGGTCCTTGCTCCACTCCTGCTTCTGCTCTTGCTCGTGGTCCTGCTCCTCTCCTTGTTGCTTGCTTGGTTGTTAAGTGCAAATATAAATTCAACGGCGCCGTGAACTACTATGCAGGAGGGGTGTAAACTGGGGCGAACGACTCACATCAGTGTTGTCAAAAAACATATTTTGAAAATGGAGTAGGTGGGTGAAAAACAAAAATACAAAAATGCATTTAAACGAATAAATTGTAAATTATGATACGACTTAAGTATGGAAAATAAGGTCTAAGCTAGCAAGTAAAAGGTGTATTAACAGCAATTCATATTGAGAAATCATTGATAACTTTTCTTAAAATATTTTTACAAAATACCTTCTTGAAATATATATAATATTTTTTTGAATTCTCCTAGAAAATAGACATATCTATTTAAAAAAAGACCATATCGGCAGCACTAAAGGCCGCACAAGGAGAGAGGAATGCGTTGCACCCTGTTGGGCTCTGGGGTCAAATATTTATTTGTTGCAGAGCACAAATTTTATGCTGCATACTTTCATGCGCCGCTGCAGCGCAATAGGGCACAAGAGTCCCCCATTGCCAGGGGGGTTGGAACTGGAACTGGCACTGCCACTGGAACTGAGGCGCATAAAACCTTCCGCTGCCATTCAAGTGGAAAAGTTTAAGCCAACTTTTCCGAGCCCCTCTCAGTCCGCCCGCTCTGGTCCGCGCAACGCAAACAATTCAAGCGCGAAAATGCGCGCACTGAAAAATCATTCAACGGAAGCCGCAGCAGAGGGGACTAAAAAGGAGAGGAGGAGCAGAACTGCGCCGACTGTCACCACTCAATGGTGGAGGTCTAAAAATGCCAATTATGCCCATGCCACGAGAAGTGCCTTGTGCCATTGCGAGATTGAATCGAAGGAAAATAATAAGAACAGGGGAAAGGTGCAAGCGCATTGGGTTCGCCCTGTTGTCAGCTGTATTTTTAGCCCGAAAAACTTAATTAAAGCAGCAACACTTTGGCCAGGGGTCAGAGGTCAGAACAGAGTCGCCAACACTTGAGCCCACTGGCGAAACTTCAGGAGCCGAGCGCAGGCCACAAAACAATTGTAAACTCAATTAAATCCAAGCACCGCTGCGGCAGTCGGTCCGGCCAAGTCCAACTCTTAACTACACAAGTTCTCAGCGAGTTCTCGAGAACTCAGCCCGTCCACTGAGCATTTTCGCACTTCACACGGTCCCAGGGGCATAGGAAAACGTATTATTTATAGACATTAGGATAGCTCAAAATGCGACAATAACAAATTTAGATTTCGTCTTTTTCTATATTTTATTAAAATTTAGATTGTAAACATTCAGGACACTTCCAAGGTTTTCCTTGCAGTGCACACACACTTCTCTGAGAGCGAATCTCCCCGGGTGTGCTGATAACATACGACAGTTGTGACTTTAAAAATCCCCTTTCGCAATTTTTGCACAAAACTTGTGCAGGATTAATGGCCCGAACGGCCCAGGCATCCATGCAATTAAAATGCAACAACAGAGGCATACAGGAGCTGGAAAAGGAGCAGCAGCAGGACCAGCAGGAGCTGCGGCAACAGCTGCAGGAGTGGGCGGAAATGGAGCAGAAAGATTGCTGTGACTTTGGAGCGTTTGAAAACTCGCATGTGTGACGGGCGAGGTTCGGAGATAGCCACGCCATTTAAAGTGGCTGGCGAGGCAGCAAAACGAGCAGTGGCAAGAGAGTGGGGCTGGAATTGTGGTGGGTTTAGGGGTGGCGACCACACTAGTTAGTACCGTGCCCCATGGGAGGTGATGCCACACACACACTCACACAGCATTGTCCAGGCACGGGCACAGCCACACATACTATGCACACACGGTTTTTGCCCGCAATGGCCAAAGACAAATAATGCAATTTCCTGACTAACTCATTTGGGGTGGCAGTGAGGCAGTGGAGCACAGGGAGCAACGGAGGAGCAACTGCAGTTCCGTGTCACTGACACTTTGCCCTCGCTGCCTGGCCACCACTCAGACATTTATTACCTAGCCGGATGGGTCTGCGAGTGATCAAAGAGAGCGCTGGGAGCTGGGCGGGCTCCGAGTGCAACCAGAAAAAAGGAGGAGCGCGGGATGGATCACTCTAAGACCCACTAGATCTCCTCTCAACCGGCCAGCAGCGATTTCCCCCACGTGAGTCCCTTTGGGTCCGCTGATGCAATCATTGGTAACTTCTGGTTTCATGTTGCACTCGGCACACACCAGCAGCAAGATTAATGCCAGACCAGCATCGAACTTTAAACTCGTTTTTAGTCCTGACGCACATCATGCACTTGAAAAAAAATCTCCTAAAGAAGGATTAAGCTAAGTAGAGCAGTGTAGTAAAGTAAGTAAACCTTAAAGTTTTCTTAACAAACACCCCAAGATCGTAATCCCTGGGCTTTGCTGAAGAAAATTTTCCATTAGGCACCCAAACATTACTCTCTACTTTTCTGAGTGTCCGATGCAGAAACTCTGGGTCCAAAGACCTCCAAAGGACTCGCCGGCGATGGCAGACGAAACATGTGTTCAGCAAAACCAGGAGCATGTCCTGCAGTTGGTCCTTGGCCCTGTAATTTGTCCCCCCTCGCCAGTCGTTGTTTGTTTTGCGCAAAAGTTTGCGGCGACAATTGTTTTGCGGTGTTGCGCAAAGGACGAACCCTCCGTGGCAATCCTTCCATTCGCCATGGCAATCACCAACACGCACGCACCCGAGACAAAGTGCATTGATTGGGATTGCTGGGGAATTTTCTTGGGAAATGATTTTGCGGCTGTAGTGTAATTTTGTATTTGGCCAAGAATTATGGCCAATCGATTTCTGTTGATTTTTTCTGCCCATCCAGGAAACGAGGCCTCAATGCGTGTCACACCTTATCATATCAGCTGCCTACTCGACCGCCGCTCATATATCAATTATTTTCCAATCAATTTTAAGTTAATAACATTTCAATTCGGACACTTTTAATCGCGATAAGTGGTCGCTGGAGGACTATAATTAATCAGCCGTCGCTGCAGTTGCGCAACGAGCGCCACTGGGTCCACGGGAAGCAGCCGAGGTATCCTCCGGCATCCACGAAGGCCTTGCCGCTCTCGCAGGGCAGCTCCTTGACGCCCTCGTTGGTGCAAACGTAGAAGTTGGTCAGGTTGCTGCTCGGCTGTGGCTGGTACTGGGTGCCATCGGTGCAGGCAGGCACCTTGGCCACCGAATTCACGCAGGAGGGGTTCATCAGGTCGGCGGGCAGGCATCCGGAGACGGTGGCATTGTTCACGAAGTAGTAGTCCTCGTCGCACTGGTCGGCGATCACTTCGCCGTCCAGGCAGAAGTAGAATTTGCGAATGTCCTCGCCGCCCCACAGCTCGTCCTCAGACTGGCACACGGTGGTGACATCGCTCCCGGCGGTGGCCAGGGAGGCGGAGAAGGCCAGGGCCAGGAGGCCGGAGAAGATCACGAGGACTATTAAGAAATTATTGGTTATTAAGTATAAGATAAAGTGATAAATTTTAGCCTAAAACGAAGTAATAAGAGTTCCTAATTATGATAGATTTATATTTTTATATGAATTAAGTGATTTAACTCTGCGAAAATGACTTTTCTAATATTTCGATATCTAACGGGTTGTAAGATTATTTAGTGCTCATTCATTTACCTTTCAGCATGATGATTCCTTTTGTTACTTCCTATCGATTCAAAGATTTAAGACAAACTAAACGATGTTGAGGCCAGTGCTGGGCTTTTATAACATTCTATCCAATCGGGAAACTTATCGACACTCTCGAGAGCGACACCATATCATTGACACCTCGGATGATGAGCGTAGTTCGAGGCCTGTTTTGGCTTCTGGTGTTGCTCATACGCAGCGTTGAACGCCGCTTATCTGGTGTTTTGAATGTTATGAATGGAGATAATGCCGAATTCTTCGCTAATTTCGAATTCCCTGTCTTTGCCAGGTATCGCGCGTCTCAAGTGGCTGGCTAAGTGATGAGCGCCTTCCAGGAACCGGAGTATAAATTGCTCTTGGAGTACTAAACATTTGGGCCTTAGTATCACCTGCTGCGCTCACGTCTACGTATTTTCCCCGGAAAGTTTTAATTGAATTCCCATCGATAGCAAGCCTATTGGAATTTATGTCGATTATATTGTCAACTTTTCCGGAGCTCCGCGAAGTTTGCCTATTTAAACTTGGTGCTCGTGTAAATAGAGTGCAAAAAGTAGGTAGAGAAAGCGACGTTGAATTGACAACGTGACTTGGCGGCAAAACTGCGAGACGGGAGCCCGTCGCCCGTCCAACTTTTTTTGCAGGTTACGGAGGTTATCCTGAAGGTCTTGGCCGCAAAGTGACTTCTTTCCCGCCGCCAGCTGAGCTCCTTTCGGGCGCTCTAAGCCAAATCAATTAGAACTTCTGACAGCAGCTGGGCCTGCATCTGAACGACGAACCCGAAAACATTGCCCCATTATCTGGGCTGGCTGGAAGAAGAGCGTAATTAAATTTTCGACTGATTTCTGCAGCAATAATTTCCAATTTGGCTTCATTTGAAAGGCAATTAATGTCTGTGCTATCACTTAGATAAGGAGGTGTAAGAGTGTCTGTTATGTATGCTGTTCGGTAGTCAAAATTTACTGGGCTGTGATTTGATACGCAGTGAATCATTTGGACACCAATAAAACCATCAAATGAATTGCATTTTTGTTTAATATAATAGAATGACTACTATTTTAATATATATTTTTACAGAACGTGCAAGGCTAAAGGACTTCCTTAATGTTTTTATGTACAAATACATTATCTAAAAATGATAGGAATATTCTTTGAAGTCAAAAAGATTGTCTTTACAAATAACGTGATTTCCGACCAATCAAACGAGGAGAGTTGGAAGTTTTCGGCCAGCCGCAGATTGAGATCTTTGGTACTATTCATTTCGGAACCTAACCAACTTATCACGCGTGAGCTGAGGAACTTTAAACTGGACTGGTTATCTAATCAGCAAGCTTGTGCTGCTGATGTCGTCACTTTAGTCCAAAATAAAAATGCCCGAAAAGCCCGATGAAAAATGACTGTAAAAATAGCACCGATAGCGTTGCAGGGAGAACATGGAAAGTCGTGCAATGAGCATGAGTATAAAAACGAAAGACAATGGCGGCGACGACATCAATCAGTCGAGTCGAGTTTTTCAGTTCGCTGCCGGAGCACGAGGAGGGAGCAAATAAATTTATTAACGAGCTCAGCTTATGGCCAAATGATGAAACCCGAAACAGTGCAGGAATAACAGTGTTTACTAGCAAATTGCAATAAGGAGAAGCGGACAGTGAGGGAGCGAGCCACAATAAATGCCCTGCCAGCCGTTCGTGATGAAATTATTTATGAAAAATAAATGGAATATTCCTCTCCTGCTGCTGTGGCTGCTGCAGGGAGAGGTCTCAGCATTCGTAGCCGCACCCGCACCCGCCTCCTCCGGCCCCGACACAACCACGACTGCAACATGCAGACACGCCACGGACATGTGGGGAGATCCGGACCCCAACATATTCTACGTGTGCTCCGATGCTGGCAAACCGCTGCAGCTCCGATGTCCGGCGGGCCGGGGGTTTTTCAGCGGTCTCGGCCACGTCGGCTGCCTGCCCTTTGCCGAATGGCCGGCCTGCCTGCCTGCCCCGGAGGAGCAGGTGGTTGTCGGGTCGTCGTCAGATGGCTGTGACAGCGGCGAACACCTGCTGTCGCCCTGGGCCTCCGCGGATCCCAATCAGTTCTACCTCTGCCCGGGGCCATCAGCCACACCTCTGCTACTCACGTGCGCCGCCGGCAAAGGATTCCTGGCCACCGAGGAGGCGGTTGGCTGTGCGGATTGGTCGGTGTGGCGTCGCCAGATGGAATGCGAGGCGTATTACTGATTGCCGGTGGATAGGGCATTCCGTGTATGATAAAAACAGCTAATAATCATCGTCATTGGGTGCAGCACCTGGTGTGTCTACCCCAGTCTCGTCTCGAATCTTCTTTAATTTATGGGGTAAACCTGCTAGGCCATCTCATTGAATCACTCGTTTCAGCTTTATCTCTGTAAATAAAGTAAAAAGTATCTATTTATTTCGATTGTGTTTGTTTCATTGCCCGACAGAGTGGTCTGAAATTCTGATAAGGGAGCAACATCTTGATAGCGAAACCGATTTCGCTGCAGAAAGCTTAAATATGTGGTAGAGGGTGACATTGGCAATGGTATTTTTTAGCCTAAGTAATAAAGAAATTATTAAAATTATTACAGAATAATTATATATACACAATTTAATTTTAAAATATCAATTATTTTTAGAAAGGAAACCTCACAATTTTCCTAAGAGTTATCTTCTTTACTCTTCCGCTATTCTGTTTAAGGGATTAGCAAATTGCACATTATACCCCATCATCGGCTGAAGGTGCTTTTCATTGCAAGTACTGCTCATTTGAGCATATTAAATGATGTGCTCTAGTTTGCGGCTCATGGGGTAAATCCTTTTAGTCCTCACACTCCACGAAAGCCACGCATTATCCTTTGCCATTACTCTCCTTTATCCCTGCTCCACTCCCGTCAGCCGCTGTCTGTCTGGCAGCATCATGGTGGAGGTCAGCAGGACGACTCATACCCGCCCTTCGCAGACGGCTTTGATGTGCCCTTTTACTTTGTCATTCCCTTATGTGGCGTTATTTTTTACTGGAGCAGGTGCTCCTCCGCCAGCTCGTCCTGAAGCTTCCTCATCTCCCGCCTCGTCTTCAGGCTCGTTTACAGTCATAAGCCTTTGTTCTTGCCGCCATAAAACATAGCCCAGGACCAGTATATACCTGGCCATAAGAATGATGACACATGCAGCTGGGCATTTCGCATAAAAAAACGACAGACGGGGCGCTCTATCGGAAATTGCATTTTGCTTTGAGCGCGTCCAGATGCAGGAAATTACTGTCAACTGTTAACGCCCAGGATCTGGGATCAGGATCCCGACTCTCAGTCCCAGCTCTCCGGTGTGGAGCTTTAATAAATCTTCAATTTGCATATTCCTTTCTGTTTTTTCTGCGCTCTCTTTTACGCCCGGCCATTAATCAATGCCCAAGGGGCGATGGCAGGCAACATCACGTATACGTAATTTTAATTGCCACTGATATAAAAGTGTTTAGCCTTTGCCGGGCGGAAATTGAGAGTGGGTCGCAATTTAATTAAATGTTTACTTGCTGCTCTCAGCAGAAATCAATGAAAGCGACTTCTAATTTATTGCGTTCCAGAGAGACGGAGACCGAGAGCACCCGCAGGAGCCGACAGGAATCGCATCCTGCTGACGCAGGCAGCCATTCGCATTGGGGCGAAAGTAATTAACCGATTGCCAGACGAAAAGCAGCTGATAATAGCCCGGCGAAAGCTCCTCAGGATTCCTCATCGGATTGTAAGCATTAGGTCAATAGCGTTAACTGCAGTCGCAAAGGGAGTGCCAGCCTCTCAGGAAAGTAATAAATATAATTTAAGGAAGCCCAATCAGCAGGGAAATCAATAAACCACCAGCATCTTTGTCGCTGGGAAGCTGTGATGCCAAAGGGGATTTTTAGAAGAGGACAGGTAATAGTTGTATTATACGTTTAACAAATAAAATATAGAATATTATCTTTTATATAAAACATAAATATTTTATTGTGTATTTGTATTGTGTTTTTTATTTTTAACAAACAACTATATTCATCTTAGCTCTTAAATTATTTTATTTTGTCGTTAAATGTCATGCATATTTTCTTAGCTAAAATAATAATTTATAAATTTGGTCCCAAAGAATGTACAATTAAGTGTAAATAATAGTTCAATAAAGTACGAAAATAGGTTTCCTAGAAATAGGAATCCCATTTCTCACATCCACAATAAGGACAAATTATCAGCACTACCGGAACACATCACGTCGTTTGGGCCAATATACAGAGCACACTCTCTGGCCATGCAGACGGGGATTCACCAGGGACCCATGACGCCTTCTCCCCCTCTCCACCCGCTCTATGCATCATTGTTAAGGGACTCTCCATTTCGTTGATTGCCCCACCGCAGGCGCAATAATATTGATCGCCTGCAAATGTTGTTCAGCTGCCCTTCAATTTATGTTCTCGTCGCTCTTTGCAGCAAAATTTAACCGAATCCACACACGGCACACACACACTGGCTGGCGAGTTAATGTGGCAATGCAAATCCCAAATATGGGTAAAAATGCCATTCGAGGTGCAGCATCGCTGCTGGCCCTGTGTGGATGTGGCACCAAGGCCAGCTGCGATTAAAGCCGGCTGCCCGAAATGCAAACATAAAAGGAGGTACTGTTGCAGTTGCAGTTGCAACTAATATACGGCGTTGTGGCCCAGGAGCGGACTAGCGGGATAATTGTAAAGGACTAATAGATGAGGAATAGGGTAATCTTTTTTCTAATGTCGTTTGGACCAAATTTCAACTAATTTAAGCCAAACAATTAATAAAGTTAAATTGCTTTTTTAGAACCAATTAAATTCCATTTTCAATTACAATTTTACATAAATAAAATCTGAGTTAAGCCCCCCTGGGCTTCTCCTTTTAGTCGCGGTTTCATCACAGTGGGATAATTTCTATTTTTATGGTAAATATTCAAAGAGTAACTTGCTTGGCATAAGCCCTAGTTGCGGCTCCTCCGCTCCTGGCCACCTGCTGTGGCTTCAATCCATTTACAGGTGTTTGCCCAGAGTCAATGCATACGCAGCCAGCCGTAAAACATTTGTCACATTTGCATTAAAAGCAGCAACAGCAGCCATACAGGGGACCTGCTTTATGTGTGTTTCCATATCCGAAACCCACACCGAGACCACCACCAGCACCACCACCGCCCGGCTATGCAATTTATTTGCACAGTGCACTTGCCAATTAATTCTTATCTCAGCAGCAGGCATGCAGGTTGCTTTCCCGGCTTTCCCGACTGCATAGATCAATGTGCCCGAAATGATAACTCATGCGAGTGCAAGGTGCTCGAGGTACGAGCACCACATATATCGTGCTCTAGATAGTTCATCCTCGGTTCGATTGGGAGGCCCGAAATGAGACTGGGTGTGTGTCTAGGACGACCTGCAGCTCACTCAATTTCATGCTGTCAAATGTGCGCTGCCTGGCCGGGATCCGCTGCAGAAGCTACTCGTATGGAGGAGGAACCCACCCCGCTCGGCAGTGGGCGGACTTCCTGCCGGCGGCGTCTAATTGAATTGCACTGCTATAATGGCCGATTCAGCCTTGGTGGCACTTTCGTGGTGGTGCTTCCTAATTGAAAAGACCTTCTCCTGCATTGACGATAAAAGTGCCATCTGTCTTCCGAGTCGATTGAGATTTAAGCTCAACGAGGGATAAATGTCTGCTAAACTGGGTCCGGGTTTCAGGTAGAGGATTATTAACTCGACAGCCTGTCATCTGTCATCTGGCAAAATGAATTCATTTAATATTCTATTTGGGGTCACCTGGGCATGCATATAAAACGAATGTTTTGTGCGTCATTATTCATGCATGCTAATTTGATACAAAAGCCAAAAAGGAGACTTTCTTTGCTTTCATTTAAGCCGTTTGGGTTTTATGGGAGAGGGCAACCTTTATTTTAGGTATTTACCCAGGCTTTTAGGTTTATTTTTTAGATTATTTTAACAGTTCAAACATTTACCTGGTACAAACTATGTGCTTGTTTAAGATTCGTATTATCAGTTTCATTTTTTCTTTCCTTCTTTTGAAAATTGTCACTAGTTGATGTAGAAACATTTACCTGACGAACAAAATTTAAAGAACAATAATTATTAAAAGCAAAAAAGAAAGTATTTTAAAGAGATTCTCACTTTTATTTATTTTCGTAAGCCTGCCATTCTTTTGAAGTTTCTGGCAACACGGGCGCCCGGGACAAATGAAAATGAAAATCTCTTGGCCCAATTTGGATGCGGGCTCCGTCCGGTTCTCTGTGGATTACCCAAAGGCAAACACAGCCGCCACAATAACTGACTGGCCCCGCATTAATTCATATAATTAAAGCGAACCAATTATATTTGTTGCGAGTCCTGGCGGCGGCAGAGCTGTTGCTTCCAGTCTCCTTGGCTGCTTCCTTTGCCGCCACCTGTCAGCAAATCTGGGGACGAGGACAGGCCGCTTCCTGTTTCTCAATGCCTCCACCGCTACCGTCGCCTTCGCCTCGGGTGAGGCACACGCAGCCGCTGGGAAAAGCTCGCGCGAGCAGGTAATTAATTATGTCAGCTGCAATGACGGCGCTGAAAATATCCGGCCAGGTAAGGCCAGACCCGGGCGCCACTCCCCCCTCCGGCTTGGGCCGAGGAGCGGCGAATAAAAATGGAGCCGGGCCAGGGTCGTTGGGCCAGCGGAAACGGAAATAAGCACAAACAGTTGGCGACGGCGGCAAGCGAAACAAACAAGTCGCTCTCCTCTCAGTTGGGGCAAAATGATTTATTAGAAACGACATTTCAATTTTTCATAGCCAAGAATGGAATAAGAAACGCGTAGAAATAAATATAAATTTGCCTGTTGACAAAAATGTAACAATTTCACATGCAACTAAATGCGTATTTCCGGCCGGAAACGCACAACAACGTTTGTGCGTGGCGCGGAAGGTGGGTGGTTGGGTGGTTGTAGGGACGGCAGTTCCGCCTTGTCGCCATTTTGCTGTTTGATCGAGCCAGTGTCGTCTCCGACTAGAAGGTGGCAGGCCCATCGGGCTCAAGCAGGGCTCCAAAAGGGTCCTTCTCGCAAAAGGGAGACACGCAAAAGGACAACGAGACACACGGCCGCACACACACGCAGCCCGCAACCCGCAAGGAAACAATAAATTTGCAGCAATGCGAAACGGAAATGTTTGCAACGGAAATAGAGGAAACGCAGCGGAGTGAAGTGCGCTGCAGTCGCAGTTGTCCTTTGCAATTGTCGCACGGCGAACGGGCAAACAAACAAAGTAATTGGTGCACACAAATTGCCCCGCCAAAAGGAGTGAAAGGAAGATGAAGATGGCAGCAAAAAACCGAGTACGAACCGGAGAATTGCCACTCGAAAGGAAAGCACAAGTAATGGCCAGTAGATTTTATTATGACCATGACGCAGCCGCTGAAGCTGCCCTCCGGTCCGCCTCCAATGGCTACTCCTTCGAGCACTGCCCGCCCCGTCCTTTCACCGGGCCATAAATTATGCATATTTAGCAGAGTGAAATTGAAAACTAATTAATTACACTTGCAGCCCCGGGCAGCAGCTAAGTGAGGTGGACCCCGTTTGCTGGAGAAAAATGTTGTTCAACTTTTTAATTGCCAGCATCAAGTGTTTTTCAAATTGCTCTTGGCTGTAATTATGGTCGAAAAGTGGCTGAAACGTGAGACATTCTGCGCTGGGCAAGGGTCGTCGGCATTGCCAGGCTAATGGCAGTCAAACTGGCTCTGTCCGTGTGGCACTGGGGAAGTGAAAGCTGTGGGGGAAACTTCAGACACTTGTTGGTTGCTGCGGCAGCTCGCAGCTCTTAACGTGTTGCCTACTTACAGACGTGGCTGAAGTACACAGTATATATTGAATATAAGGAAATTTTGGTTTGTTTTTAAGACTTTTCAGGGGCTCAGCCTTAAAGGGGAATTATTAAACTAAAATTTTAGAACACAATAATATCTACGCTTTAAGAATTTGTTACAAAATACTACTTCGTATATTTTTGTTTACTGTATCTTCCTCACCTTTCACCTTTTCTCTACCCCCAGCTGCGGAGCTTACTTAATGAATTAGTGTAAGACGTATACAGAAGCTGCTCTGGCTCCAGTCAAACGGAAGGAATCCGCTTAAGAATCCCCACCTGGCTGAGGGACTCACACCTGCTGGCTCCCACCGAAAAACGCTGCTGGCTGGCTGAGCTAACCGGGCTAATTCAACGCTTTAAATTCAAAGTGTCAATCAAAGCAGGTATTGATTCTCGTTTGCCCCAAAACGACTCAAGGCTGGGAAGGGATAGGGCCCACAGCAATCGAAAAGGCAAATGCCAGCCGGTAGGAGTCACGTACTCTCCGACTGCCAAAGGGCAACCGGAGCCATTTTCCATCACCTGTCTGGCTGGCTGCGATCCCATTCGATACCGAGACCGTAGGCATAACACAATTTTCCACGGCCAGCGCTAAGCCCTCTGGCTCCGAAATGCTTATCCAAAGGGTTGCCGACTCCTCCAGGTCCATATATATTTCGCCAGGAGTTTTATTAGTTGGCCAGGTCGCAACCCTTTTCAAAAACATGATACTAATAAAAATCCATGTTAATGTTGCATGAATACCAAATAAATTGAGGCAGCCAACACGTACGTCGGCCGGGGCTCGGATCGGTTCCTTCTCCAGCTCCATTTATTGATTGAACATAAAATTGGGCAATTTCATTGACGTAACAATTTTTTATGCCTAAACAGTCGGCCGGGGAGCAGTTGCTAAAATTGGCCAAGATGTCCGGGGGCAATCGTTTGTTGTCTTGTGTAAATTATTTATACACAGGCAAGTGACAAATGGTATGCCTTGTCCGAGTCGCTTTCCACCGCTTAAGCAACTGTCACCGGGCTTATCGATTTCTGGTCCCGCTTCCGTTTCCGGTGTGGCTGGAGCACAGGGAAAAAGGAGTGGATCTTGATAAAAGCTTAAGACGAAGAGAAGTAAAGAAAAATAGATGCATACAATTAATATATAGTTATTACTTTATAAATATTCAATTGATTCTGCTCTATAATTTTCTTTTATCTCTTCCTTTATATATATTTTTTTAGGTATTTTTCCCAGTGCAGGAATAACACACTACGCCTGCTAGAAGGCAAAATGCATTGCGAAATCAAGGCGAGTGGCAGCTGCTGTGGTTGCACATCGCTGCCAGCATCTACTGCCATCGCTACCCCTTTCCCAGGACACCCTCATCGCTCGTTGACGCCGTCTGATGCTCCTCATTTCGAGCCGCATTATTAATGCCAGCCAGCAAGTGTGGGACTGGCGTTTGTTTGACTAGAGATTTTTAGCGCGAATCAATCAAATCACATGACTGCTTGACTAACAGCCAGTGATTTGATTGATGAACTGCGTCAGCGACAGGGCGACGAGTGGGAATCCTGCAGGTCCTTGCCTCGATTGCCACTCCGGATGACACGCACCGAGCAAACAGAGACAGAGCAGAGCGAAGGGATTGGGATGGGATTGGGACTGGGATTGGGACTGCCATTGGCACTGCGGTTAACTGGCAGAGTCGCAGGATTAGCTTCGTGGCGCAAGGAGGAGCGAATTATTGATTAGTGGCTCGTGTCCTGATGGGGCATTATAGATGCGGCATTAGATGCTTAATCAAAATCCGTGACATCGAACGGGGAGAAGGCGTGCTGAACGGCTAATGAATATTTAATTTCTCGCTAAAGTCGGGATTATTTAAACGAGGCGAAGGCTCTCCTCCTAGGAGTTTTCGAGTTTCCAGAGTCGAGTGTTTGCATATTTCCGGGGCAATTCCTTGGGCTGCCATGTGTGCTGTAGTTTTGTGTGCCGTAATAAAATATTTTATTACTTTTTAAGTGTATTTGGTACTCGTAAAGTTTTGTTGCCTTTGCTTTGCCTTCTTATAGCTTTCATTTTTTACTTCTTGCGGAATGTGGCATGCAATGTCACATGTGACTGAACGACTTGACATCGTTCTTGGGCATTTGGCATGCAAATTCCAAGCTGACTGCGAGTCAAGTTAGTGAAAGTCGAAAAATGTCAACGCTGAATTTGAGTCCTGAAAATCTGGAACTGTCCTGGTAATCTGACTTCTGATGATTTTTTTCGACGATTTTTTCGAAAAGTAACCTCATTTGGGACTCTCTCTGTAGCCTATCTGCTTCTTCTCTCTGCTGTGGCTCTCATTAGAGTCCTGCCAGGTTAGGGCATTTACCTCAGTCATACGAGCCCGTAATTTGACTGCATTCTCGTCCTTCTCGCCTCCTGGCCACATACTCAACATCTCCTTTATGAAAATGTGCGAAAATTTCATCACACACACAAGCACATCAAATGAAATTGTATTCCTGCGGAAAGTGGGTTCGCAAAATGTCTTACTCTCCCACCGGTGGCGGCAGCTGGCATCCGTGTCCATGGCGGACTCCCGGACTCGGGGACGTTGCTCCTTGTGGTTCGCTTGCCGCTGCGGCTCATCATCATCAACGGACGGGGCTCCGGCAGAGATGTTGGCAACGTCGACGTCGTTCCCATTTCATCATTGTCATAACTTTGTGTCACAATTTCGACCTCGTCCTGCTCCTCCAGTCGGTAGGTCCCATGTGTCCACAATTTTTCGACTAGAATGTGGCCACTTTTTTCTCAGCTTCAGTGTGCCTGAAAAGCTTCTAAAGGAGCACTCAGAAAAATATTTAAATAAAGATATGGGTAAGCCTGTGACTAATATTTTCCAGAAAAGCAAATAAGAAATTCTAAGAATTCAGAAAAGTATCAAATGAAATAAATTAAAAAATACTTTGAGGAGAAGTCCTGGAAATAGCAATTTTTCCCAGTGTCACTGCAAGGAATTTCGATTTGTTTTGAGTCTCAGTTGCAGCTCAACCATTTCGGAGACATATTTACTTTATTTGGAAATACTTTCTTTATTGTTTGCACACTCTTGCCGATCAGCCTGCGGGCGGCATTTTGCACCAACTGCGACTGACACCACCGAAAAAACAAAACGCAAACCGTTCGGAGGAAAACGATGGTAGCTCTTTGGGGCATATTTACACTTCACTCTCGGCGGGCAGTAAAAAATATTTCCCCAGCAAATAAACCATTTCCGAAGCGAAGGCCTTCATTCGTAGCCCAACAACACATATAGTAGAGCCAGGGCAATTTATTATGTCATCAAGTGGCATACTATATGCTCCTGCCAAGTACGCTTAGGAAGCCATATGTCTCCGAGTCGGATTTCAGCTGCGCCTGCGATTCTTCCGATTTGCAAGCAAAATGCAAAATGTCTTCTCCAGAGTCTTTGGAATACTTTGTGGGAGCCGGGACCACATTGCATAATGCGATGATTGAAAAATTTGAAAGTAAACTGTGCGTCCCGAATGCAAGCTCCGCAGAATGGCCAAGTTAACGCTCCGAACGGACTGACAAACTGCTTTAAGTGGCCAAACTTTTGCCGGCTAAAAAATGCCGAGCGGAGAACACAAGTTGAAGTAACTTTTACATTGTAAGTCCGTAAGGCAGGTGCCCCGGGAGAGCCACAGGCAGAGGCGAGAATAAATGTTAACAAGATGACGATGAGGAGCAAAAAGGGGGCCTGCAACTGCGAATGGCTCTTTGTTTTTCCCTTGAATGGGAAAAATTAACTGAACACAGACTGGAGTGGAGTGGAGCGGCCAAAAAAACTAAACTTCCAGTATACATTTGCATTTGCCACACCGAAAGAAATGAAGTTTGACAAGAATTTGCATAATTTCCGAGTTACAGCACAGTCTTATAGTTCCAAGAGTAGTTTAAAAAATAAGAGCCTATGAAGAATGGTCTTTCAAGGAGCAAAAAAGGAAAAGATCCACTAACCAAAGCGCCCATACTTTCCTACGAAAAGTTCCTGTTTCAAATCGCCTTACAACCAATAAACAGATTGGCTTATATATATATTTTTCCCTGTTCCATCAATAAGGCAAAGTTAGACTGCCCATATTACGCGCAAATGAAACGCCCGGACAGTCAATGGCATTGAAGGTTGTCTCCCGCGCCATTTGGGCCCCCATTCAGGCCACCGTCACTGTCATTTGGCCAAGTTCTTGGCGCATAAACTTTTGCTGCAACATTTGCCTTCCCATTGTTTCCACGGCGGCGGTTCCCTGCCAGGATCTATTGGGTGAGGCTGCAGGGGATGGCCAAATTAAAGTGCATTGTATGCTAAAAGTTTCTGCCAGCAAACCGGAACAATGAAAAGTTCATGAAAATTTTTGCTTCAACGCATAAACAATAAACATAAAACTTTTGACCATTAAAAACGCGGCCCCTTGGCCAAGTGACAGTTGGTCTGCCTTTGGCTTAAAGGGAGGGGGATTTTGGTGGAACAGGGACAGGAGCAGGGGTCAGGGAGCCAGGGAAAAAACGGTGGCCTCGAGAGCCAAGCTCTCAAAAGTTTCTGTTGCTCTAATGACAAAAATCGGCGTGAATTTGATGTTTGGCCAAAAAGTTTCGTCTCCCCCGAGTTTTTGTTTCATCTTAGCGAGGGCGAGTGAAATTTAGATCTTGAAAATTGCAGCAGATTGTCCTTGGGAAATGTTTTGAAAATTACTTGAGATGCCTCATTAGGGAACGAAAGGGGAAAAGCATTAAGATATTTAGTTATCTTTAAATTACCTCAAGGGGAGAGTGGCTTAGAAATGGAGGGACATGTATGGTAAATCATATTTGGAATATTATTCAAAAGAGGAAATATGGAAACAAGTAAGAGTCCTATTAATTTTAAACATGAATATTTGTCCAGGAGTATTTATTAAATATTATTTTATAAATTAAAATAAAGCCTAAACCGTCTAAAAATCTGGAATATGTTTAAACTTTCCTATACAATTATTACCTGGGTTGGTTAATTAATTTCTAGGTCAGAACTGTTATTACTAAATTATAATTAATGTCCGAACAAAGAATATTTTCTGACTTTCCACTACTTGTAAATGTAAATCCTCACTCCTATGTCTTATCTCCAATTATTGGCTCGAAATTTAATCCATAATTGGCTGAAAATAATAAATGCTTCATGAAAGCTGAGCCCACGACAGGCCGGTTTTACATTAATTCTCTTACATTAAACAAATCATTGCTCCGAAGGATTCTCTTTAATTTGCGCAAGCGTCGCCTTCTCTTATACCAGCAGAGAGCTGGAGATGCTGAGAGTTTCCCAGCGAGAAAATGGAAATCGAGAGAACGACAGATTTTCTCACTTGCGAGTATTATTCAGTTTGTGTTTACATTGTACACACAACAAGCGACGACAAAGCCGATTTACACTTACCAGACACTTGGCACTCGGCTCTCTTCCGCATGCTCCTCCTGCTCCTGCGGCTCCTGCTCCTCCTCGTCGTCGGGATCCTGGTCCTGCTCCCCCCGAGAGACGACAGCCAGCTGATGAAGTCTGGCGGAGAGGCAGGATGTGGGGGATATACTTGCAGCGTCATACGGATTTTATGCATGGAGTCATAAAATTGTCGAGTAATTCAGCAGCAGGCATGGCACAGCCTGGGCTGGGCTATTTAAATTTGAAATAACAATTTCGAGGGAAAGTTCCCCGGCCAGGGACTGAGGAGTCGAGCGGCAAGGACCAAGGAGCTCTGAGCAGAGACCCGAGCACGAGGAGCTCTTAAATTTGCCCACAATGAAGCGAACTTTTCATCTGACTCAAAACATTTGTAACCTGCCAGGGGAAAAAATATTTATTTCAGCTCGTATGTCATGCGAGTCGGGCAAGGGGCCACTCGCGGGGGCGTGGCATTAAAACTTTGCGCCATTTTTCAAATTTGTCGCGGTTGCCCCAGCATAGGAATCAACTTGATAATATCACCCACCCGCCGTCCTCGGAGCAGAGTCTCCTTCTCTTCTCTCCAAGTTAATGCCTTATGACCATGCCTGCGTCTACTATGACCCGACCTGCCGCGAAGGTGGCAGCTCTCTGGCCACGTTAAGAAATGATTAATGATTATTCCGGCCAACTGCGTGCGTCTGCGGCTCTGACCCGCCGTACTCCGTACTCCATTCTCTGCCTGAAAATATGTTAACGCTTTTTAAATCATCTTGTCCCGTGTCTGCCCGAGTTTGAGTGTGTGTTTCAGTTGTTTTAAAACCTTAATGGCTTTGGAGTAGTCGCTGGAATTTAGAGGAGATTTTTGGGGAGCAATTTATGGGGCCACAGCCAGTTGAGATTGTCATAATAATAAAACACTTCTTTATGGGAAATTGGGAAGCTTAGAGAAGGTAACCTCAAGATAACCCCAAAATAACGTTTTTAAACAAAATTTGTAACAACTTGTAATGTCTTGGTAGGATTTTTATGTTGCCAGAAGATTTTAAAGAGTAGTTATTATAGGAATAACAAAGTTCATCTAATACTTTTTGAAAACTTATTTTTAAAGCCTTTTCTAAGTCCCAGAGAACTTTTTTCGAAGTCTTTTAACTGACTGACTGCTAGTCAACATCTGTACAAATCCACCTTTACTGGAGGTCACAGACACGGGTGGCCCGGGACTGCATTAGACGCAATCAGGAAACAAGCTACATCAGAGGAGAGAGAGGGAGATGAAGATGCAGATGGAACGGGATATCTTTTCGGGCTGGAGACCAGTTTATAAGTTCCTGCAACAACAAATACCCGAAGCGAAATTGAAAATGAATATAGTTTTCGGTTCTTTGCCTCAGTTGCAGCTTAAACGTCTTCGAATAACAAGGCAATGCCCGCCCCATGATTCCCAGCACCAGCTCCAGCGCCAGCTACAATCCCAATCCAAAGCCCAAGCCCCCCTCAGCCTGGGCAAAGCGCATTAAAGCAAAGTATTTTTGCCAGGATTTTGTAGCTCTCGCTTCTGGGTACACTTAAGCCTTGGCTGGGTATCAACAAACAGTACTTACCAAATCGTTTTCAGCAGCGTTGCCAAAAAAGCCAGACACAGTCGGAGACCAGAGACAGGAGACCGAAGACCGGAGACCGAGGGCCAGAGGAGCCGCATACAGGCGCCCGGTGTGTGAGGGGGAAAGCTCCGAGTTTATAAATTGCATATCGAATTTAGTAATTTTCTGCATTGTGAGAATATCGTGCGTTGCCGGAGGCCACAGCACATGCTTTGGCCTGGCGTGGTCTGGAGTTGCTTCTGGTGAGTCATGGCTTGGTTGTTACACTGGGAAAAATGTATTTTATAGGACTCCTGGTCGTGATGTTTACTTTAAAAAATGTAAGTTTAGCTTGAGGCTTTTAAAAATATTTACAGACTTTCCTATCTTTCAAGCTGCTGTCAATAAGAAGCTTTAAACTTTTAATGTCCCAAATGCTATTTTCACTTTCATTTCCAGTGAATACAATTTCCACAGCCTAGTCTTTATTTTCTCCGTGTACTGACTACGGCTGCAGTACTGGCCGCTAATCATGCGATCGTCGGTGCATTGTTGGCTCCTGCATTATTCCCTGGCCGGGCACTTGCTGACAGGTTCTGTGCGCTTCCCTGCCCCAGGATTCCCCCTCGCCCTTGCTCCATCCTTCATGCTGCACATTTTTCATTTTCATTTAATATTTATGATTTATTTATGTGCGGATGCTTGCTGGCTGTTCTCATATCGTACCAGAATTTATGCTTTCCGCTTTGGCCGAGACTTCTGGGTCAATATGCCCACTGGCTCCTGCCACCCTCTCGGCCTGCTCCTAATTTTTGTAAGCCCAACCTGAGGCAGACAACAATTTCATGCGCCGCTGGAGAGTGACTCCTCCGGTTGCTGGCGGAAGGAGCTGTAATAATAACCGTAACAGGAGCAGTCAAAGTCACAGTCACAGTTCCATACACAGGGCTTATTATGCAAATGCCTCACAAAACTTGACCACAATTGCGTTCTCGTTCCAGGGCCGTAGCAATAACAATTTCTCCTTTCTTCTACATTTTTTTTCTGCTCTTGTTGTGGCAGCAACAATTTCTCGTTTTCCACTGGCTGAGCACGGGCACAACAACCGGAATGCAACTTTTTCAATTAGCCAAGCGGGCAGCATTAGTCTTATCATAGCCAATCCCCCAATGCTCCTGCTCAGGCACATCCTGCTCCCAGCCTGGGTTCAGCTCCAGATCAGCCCTGGCGCAGGACCGACGATTGCCCGGGGAGTTGGCCCAGTCCGCAGAGCCGGAGAGCGGTAGTCCGGTACGGGCAAACTTTTTAAACACGCCAGCTGACAGCTCAGCGCCACGGGGGCCATTTGCCGTTGAAAGCGGCCAAAATGTTGCTTACACTTGCTGCTGCTTACCTGCCCGGCCATAATCGATATTTATTTATTTGGCTATTAAAACAATAACGCAAACAAAAGTTTTCACGGCCCGGTGGAGTTGGTAGCTGGAAGGGCCGGCTGGCCAAAGGCTGTTTGTTATTCATAAATATCATTATGTTTATTAAAAACAGGTGTCGGAAAATGTGTTGATTTTTGGTTTTTGCTTTCGCTAATAGGGATCATTAAGTGAGTTGAAGCTATTTAAACACAGTTTGTTAAGCGAAGAGGGTTTAACTGGGCTTTAATTTAGTTTACATGTAATGAAGATTATATTTTTAATTAAGCATTAACTTTGAAATACGTTATAAACCAATTAAAATACATATAGGGCAAGTCAATTAAGTCGCCATATCCTTATAAACCCTAAAAATGATACATAAAACAAAACAAAGATTCTTTCAAGTCTATATTTATTTAAACTGTGATTTCTGCTGAAAGTCAAAGAGCTTAGTCCTTAAACTTGCCACCACCAAACCCCGTACATCCCACTTACACTTAAGGCTTAAAAAATACACCCACTCAGTAATCCCGTGAAAAGTCAGTACTTTTGATTACAGTCTAGCTTGTGTTCAAATGCCACAGCATTTAAATCGTTGTGTTTGCTGCTGCACTCGAGATCAGGATCAGGATTTTATACTCAATGCCTGTTCGATTCTTCTTTCTGTCGTTGCCAATCAACCGATTGAGCTGCACACAATCCGAGTATAAATAAAACATGAGGCTTATGGCCTGAAAATTACCCAACAGCGCCGCCGAACCTAATAGAAAATTGAAGCTCATCTAATATTTAGGTTTGCTGAGCTCGCCGGAGCAGGCCGCTTGCGTCGGACCGCTGACCGCTGTCAGCCACAAGCCAGCGAAACATTAACGGAATTGTTCAGAGGCGGAATGGGAAAAAACAACGGAAATATTTTGCAGCCTCATCCACACGGATGAGGGCCAGGAGGAGCGGCTGGATAAAGGACAGGGGCCAACGACAACGTCGTAGACTGTGGCGCAAAGCAAAAGGAAAATTCCAATAAATTCAATGCGACACAGCAGACACTTGGGAGGACTTTAGGGCATGTCACAGCAGTAGAAGAAGCACAAGGAGCAGGAACAGTGGTAGGAGCAGTGGCAGGAGCAGGGGCAGGAGCAGGGGCAGGAAGCAGGAGCAGAGGCAGACCAGCAGCCAGACTGGCAAGGGGCGGGAATCTGGGGCTGTTTGTCTCTGTCGGATGTCGTTGGGTCGGTCGGTGTGTGCGGCTGGGGCTCTCTCTGAATGTGTGGCAAAGTTCAGACCTTTGACATTTTTGTTTCGGCATGCATTACTCATACGCAACGTAGTCCGGGTCCAATATGAACTCAACTCCCCCAGCAGCAGCAGCACCGGCAGCAAAGTTTTCTAATGCGGCAAGAAGCCGGGCCCAAGCCCGGGCATAGTATTTAGAAATTTAATCAAAATCTCGGCTAATAGTTTTGGCCCGGACATAAATAATACTGTCGCGCTGCCAAGCCGTCGGTTTGAAAATATATAACCCGACGTTAGGGAGCCCGAGGAGCATGTGTCACAATTTATATGCAAACTTATCAACGTCGCTGTCGCTGTCGCTCTCTCTGTGTCTCCAAAGCATCGTTTGCATGCATATAGTACAAGCTGCACACACACACATCTGCAAAAGGCCAAAAGGAGGGCCAAGGAGCGTTAATTCCCAGGACTATCCATATGCACGGGATGCTAGGGAGAAGTCTGGACCGGGATCAGGCGATGTCATCGTCTGCCGGTTGGTAACATAAGTTTCGGGATTCTTATTTGGCGTCTAACAGAAAATATGGCTCACAGGCTAACGCATGGCAAACGCAGCTGTTTGTCAGGCCGCCCGAATGGGTATGAATTTCCTTTCAGGGAAGTCTTGGGCATAGACAAAGGGGTAATGCTTTTTTAAAGTTGGGCACCAATTTCGAAAGGAAAATAAAATAAAATTGCAATTATTGCTAACGCCTTGCTGGCGTTTTTGTTTTGTGCCTCGCTTTCGTTGATTTTGTTTCACTCTCCTTCCTCCTTTAGTTGAAAGCCCAACAAAGTTTTGCACATTAAGAAACTTTTAAAGCCCTTTTGCCTTGCTGCTTTCGCTTGTTTGCTACTTGTTGTATTTGCCTTTCCCGGCCATTGTTGTTGTTAATGCTGTTAACTTGAAGTTAACCCCAAAATGCTACTTTGTACAATTTGCTCCTGGGCTCCGCCGGCTCCCGGCTGCCGGCTCCTGGCGTAAGCAAAGCAGCTGGAAGTGCCGGCAACTTGGGGTGGCAGAAGTGTTTAAATTTAAGTGCGGTAATTATTAAAACATTTGTAAAAACGTTACGAGCTACATAGCAAACAGTCCCTGGGTGGAGGAGGAGAAACGCAAATCTTTTGAGCGTCGCTTTTCCGTCCAAATTAACCGCTGTGCTTCAAGTTTCCGCTTCCTGGCTCGGAGTGGCCGGCGGGCAGACTTCACATTCCCTTTAAATTTTAATGCCCGTTTGAACGCAGAATTTCACCTGGCTATTAATTATTTAAATTCGCCCGAAAATGCTTTTATCATCGGTGCCCGTTTTTGGATGACAGGCGGCAGCTGGTTTCGGCCAACACCCCGACTCCCCACGTATTTGGCCTGAAGGCCTCATCAAGGCGCGAACATCATGCATGCAAATGAGCCACCGACTGGCAGCCATTTTTGCGGCATACAAAACTATTTTGCATTTCAAATGCACGCAGCTCCAGCCATTACGCATACGCAACGTGGGCCGCGGAATGGGTACGCAGTCGGGCTTGCGGGCTGGTCGGGGGGCTGTGGCGACGACGCGCGTTGTTTTTGGCCTCCAGTCATCCAGCCATGTTTGCCTGGATGTCTCTGGTGAAATTGAAAATAAATAATGTAAAATCGGGGCAGCAGCAGCGGCAGCAAAGCTAAGCTGGCATTTTGCATATGCTTAGTTGATTAGTTGTCTAATGAAGCACACGTTTGGGCGCCGCTTCCTCAAAGGATCTGAGCATCAAATTAAGGACCTAACCAGGCGTAACGAGACCCCGGGAGCGAGCTCCAAACAATGGCACAAAAAGGTTCAAATCTGTAATTTTAATACTTGAGAGAAAAAAAAAGGATGAGATTTTATTACAGCCAACGCATTCGCATTCAAATTCGTATGCCCATTAACATTAACATACAAATGAGAGGCAGCCGTATCCTCTTTCATCTTCACACACTCACACTCTCGCACACAGATTCAGTCGCAAGGACTCACACCAGTGTATTTGGCATTTAAACAAGGATTTGCACAATGGAAAATTGCTTTTAATGTTACGCTTTTCGCCTCGCCGGGCTTGTCTTAGGCTGGCAACAGGATGTGAGGGACTCAGATTCAGATACAGACACCTCTCCTTCAAGAGCTCCTTTGGCCTAAGTGAGACTTGGTCTGCTTTTAATAGGATTTGCAGGGCAACACGATACGAACTTCGTTTAAAATCAAGCTGCAAATCTACTTAATTGAAGCGGACTTGCCTCCTCAGACATTTCTCAGGCATTATGGATAGTTGGAGTGACGCCAACAGTGGCTTAAATGGTGCAGTAATTGCCTCAAAGCCCACACACACCCTCACTCACACTCGCACACTCGCACACTCGCACACTCGGTCACTCAATCACACACTGGCCCATTGATGGCGATCATTCTTGTGTGATTATGGGAGTTGGATAATCGATAAGCACTTGACGAGCGCGCTCAACGCACACAAGCACTCCTAATTAGAGCGCTCATTCCCGGGCCCGCCTCGGTGCGTTGCGTTGTCCTGGCAGCTGACAGGCACAGGACAAAACACACACTCGCACACCCAAACTAAACTGCGACAAGTGTTTTCGGACTTAATAAATGTGTTCGGATTGTTGCTAATGAAAATTATAGAACCGATTACGAAACTTACCCACCCTGGGAGTCAGAGACCATGAATTAAGCATTATACGCCAGCGGGCCTTTATTGTTATTTATCCAGCTTTATGGATTTGAGAACAAAAGCTCTCGGAATCGCACCGAAACTCGTTTAAATTTTCCATCAATTAAACGGCTTGATTCCATTGTATTAAGCCCGGTACACGGTCTGTTTTTAAAAACATTTAAATGCACGGCGCATTATATAAAGTGGCTGGTTAAAAATGCCGTCGCGCCCATTATGAGGTCCTTTGGCTGGACAACGGCTTAATGTCGCCGTTCACGGGACAATGTGATGTGATGGCTGCTTAATGAGTTAACCTATAAATTTTAATTTACGGCCCCCGTGAAGCATCTTTCCCACACGAACTATTTCCTTTGGTGTCTGTCCCGCCGGGAGGGCATGTTTTTATTAAAAATCACATTTCAATTTGCTGTCTCTCCGCCATATGGTACATGAATTAAAACATTAAAGCGAAAATAATATTGATAATATCGAATTATATCGAATTATTTGGCATCAGAGATAATCCCCAGGCACTATAGTATAAATCTAGTTAATCTAAAGAATAAAACTAGGGGATTTGATATGCTTTATAAATTGGATTTCACAAAACTACATTAAACTTTAGCAATATTCAAAATATGGATTGATAAGATATTGAAATTCAATCTACTAAGCCACAATAAATCATTAACAAAGTATCAGTTGTACTTGATATCGAATATATAGTATTTTAACAAATACTCATTGAGAACTCGAATTAAGAATTATTTCCATAGAATGATGCTAATATGTTACGTTATCTAAGTAAATTAATAAATAGAATGATGTTAATATGTTACGTTATCTAAGTAAATTAATAAAAGCTGTACGGATGATATTATTATTAGAATATTAATAACAAACTTATTAGAATTTATCGGTTTTCTAATATTATTTTGAAAATATCAAAGTTAATTTAAGGCTTTCGATCCCATCTCTGCCTACCCAGTTAACAACTCATAAATGAAGTATGCGCAGTGGGGGCCGCAAAATCAATTTGTCTGTGTGTGTAGGACGGAAGTTTTCCCCTGCGGTCATTGTTCTGTTTTTGTCTGCAGAAAAATGCATCAAATTTTTGGCGCATTTAGGTTTTTATGAGCGGACATAAATCTGAAATTTCCGACCGTTTACACGATGTAAATTAGTTTTTAATAACGAAAATATATCACGGCTCAAATTTATTGCGGCCGAGCGCACGGCAGCCATTGCTGCAACGCGTTTGCCTTGCCATTAAATTTGTTGGTTCTTTCCCACGGTCACGCTTTGCTTTGTTATGAATAAAAATTTACCCGAAAAAAGGAAACTTTAGTTCCAAATTGAAAAAGTTCCATAAATATAGAAATACACATACAGAGCTGCAAAAAAATGGAGGCGAGAGTAGCGGGTAAAAAAGTTCCAGTTCGTTGCTGTCTTTTTTCCCATTTCATTTTTTTGGCGAGCAGGCTTAAACTCAATTGTGCGCCTGTGTGTGTGTGCCAGTGAGGGGTGTGCATGAGGGGTGTGCGACTGGCAAAAATGTGCGGCGGCGGCGGCGGCATAAAGTTTGCTACTTTGTGAAAATTTCATGTCTGCGGCACTCGATAGTGGCCACAGAAATATATAGCCATGGCAAGTGCTATGTCTGGATCGTGCTTTAACTGTTGCCAACTTATTTAGAGTTTGCTGCCGCTGCCAAAGTTTATTTTGCCGCCTCTCATTTTTCCATTTTCCCCGTTTTTTGTATTCTTATATTTTCTTCTTTTCCCGAGTAGGTTTGATGAAACTGTGATTGCTGCCGAGTTGCTGGGGAAGTTGGTAATGAAAGGTTTAGCCGTTTATTTGTGCAAGTGCATTTAAACTGCGAGGGGAGAAAGCATAAATCGAGTTTTTTCAATACGTTGAATGGCGTGAATGCGCCTCTGAATCAATCATTTCGCTCCTCCAACCGCAACTTTTCTTGCTAATTAAACCCGACGTTTGTCCAAGAGCCAAAGTTGGCGACGACGACGATTCTGGCTGATTAATATTGACAAGTTCCATTTGATTGAGCCCAGGCAGACATTGAAAACGCATTAGGACAGCTGATTAGGCACAAAGTTAACCGCAGTGATTAATTACTTGTGTTCGTGGATTAATTTAATCCAAGTCTGGGTATGCGAATAGCATAAAGTAATTATGATTTGTATGTAACTTGAAGTATGTGTTTTCCAGTTCTTTATTGAGTGTTAAATATACATTCTTAATAAATGAAATAATTACATTTTTTGCGCAGCTCTAAACGCTCTAATAAAATTCTAACGCTTACAAAAACACACTTGTACAGATATGTGTCTGGGTCGTCTGCAGTGTAATCGAATTATCCTGGCGTATCCTGTTGCACAGTGGCCACTGCGCAAGGAAGTCGCTGGCAGCCCGGACACTCGGTGTTTGCCGTGGCCTCTACAGTGAGCTCTGCAGAAACAAATATCGCGGCTGGGAATTTAATTACACGCGACTCCCGCTCCCGCACACACACTCCACACACACACACACTCCCATATGTATGTGCAATCGCACTTAGCCTTTTATGTGCGGGTTTGCGGTTACGCTTTGGACCAAATGGGATATTCCTCAGTATTCCAGGCGCTTTTTTCGCACTCGTTTTTGGTTCATTTTAGTTAAACAAAGAATTTAATTAAAAGCGAAAACGAAAACGGAACGAAATTTTATATTTTCAGCTTGCGCGCTGATACAAAAAGCTCTCTTAATTAAAACTTTTGTCACTTTTTGCCGCTGAATGTGAACAGATTAAATATTAACTTTTTGCCATAATAAGAGCGAGGGAGATATCTGGCATTAAGCTGCAGCTTAGCCACAGCTTGTCGGTGCAGAAATCAAAAATGTCAACACAATTCCATCGTCTCCTCGTTGGGTTAATGCAGTGAGTTAATACAGCCTAACCTCCCCGAGTGCCCGGGGTAATGCAATTTACTCAAATATCTTTTATTCATATTTAATCCACTTTGTGGCAATGCCATTCGGGCCCGGGGACCAACCCAACCATCTGCTGTGTCACTCAGCCACCCGATGTCCTTATCGTTCTCGCCACCTGCTAGCAGGGCTTCCAAGGAGCCGAGTCATCCAAGACATCCTGCCATCCAGCCATCCTGCCATCCCGGCTCGCCAGTTTGCCTGCCTGCCTGCCGCTGACATCTGCAGCTCCGTGTAATTGGCATTCGAGTCAAGTGCAATTTTGCCGGCAACTTGGCGCTCTCTCCAGCGCCCATCCTCCGTCTCCTTGGCCAGGCCGCGACGCTGGAAGTGGAAGTCGTGGGCAACAGTTTATTGCGGTAATGGTAATGCAACAGGACCACCGCCAGCCAGCTCTAGTCACCTCGTTAAAGGTAATTTTGCACAAATAATGCTCATGACTCCATCTCGTCCTGCACTGCGTTTCCGTTTCCGCTTCCGTTTTTGCCGCTGCTCCCGCTGCTGACTGCCCGCTGGCTAAGCCCCGAGCTTGCACTTTCGAACCCTGACCTCCGATCCTCCTTGATGCCCATTGTCGTTAGCAGGCTATCACGCTTTTGGCCACCTTCCAGCTGTAATGCAACTCGCAGCCCATTGATTTTGTAATCAATGTTGTTTTTTGCCGGCTTTCCTTATCAGCGGAAGCCACTGGCTTGCAGGTTCTCTCAGGCCCGGCTAATTTGCATAAGTGCTGGGGCTTACTCAGCAAAGTTGTCATCTTTTGTTCGGGCTCGTAATTCAATTACTTAGCCATTTGTCTCTGGCCAAGCAGTCGCATAAATCATTACGAACCGCTCAAATTTATGGCATTCTCCCTCAGCTCCTGCCTTCTCCGTACCTCAGTTTTCCTCGCTGATTGTGTGACGTGTTTTTCATTACACAGCTGATTGCGTGTAAACAATAAATTCTGCAATTGAACATGCATAAGACTCCGTTCGAACTCCTTGGGTAAGGGACATAAATCTGGGCAAAGGTAATAAAAACGAATGAAATGTGGCGCTGGCTAAAAAGTTGATTTGGCAGTTTTGCACCTGGAAATGATAGAGGAAGGAAAAGCTACACGGAGAAATATAATTAAAGGATTTTCTGGTATTTATTTCTGGGAGTTAACTTTGCTTAGAATATATTTATATACGAACCTTAAGGAAATATTCCTAATAATTCTTCTAACTTGCTGAGAAAAAAATTGATAATTGATAACTAAATGATCACTTTCTATATTTGTAATATATAATTTCTAGTCTTGTCTGGCATTTTATAGTTAGAGTCCGTGTCAATAAAGTTATTCATTTGTTGTCAAATAAATTAATAGATCCCTTTTCCTTTAAGCATTACCATTTAATAGGAATTCATTGGGGAAATATTTAAATTGCTCTTTTTGTGATAAATTAAATTAATAACTTTGTAAATATCTTAAAATAAAAAAGGACTAAATAATCTTTCTGTGGAGACATATTCTCGTGTCCTGGGTGCCTTTATTTTGTGTCCTTCTACTGTTTATTAGCACTCCGGCTCTTCTGGCGTTGGAGGGTTCAGAACTTAAGCCGCTTACGATTGCCATGGCGTCACTAATCCCCCAAATTGACATGGTCATCATCGCAGTTACTTACCATCTAGATTGGCATGGCTAATGAGCCCGATTGCCCAACTGCCTCAACGGCTTGTTAATGAAATGCCGAATGTGTGCGCGCAAAGAAGAAAGGTTTATGTTTTTGTCTGGCCATATTATCCGGCAGCAAGGGTTCGCCTCCCAGCCCCAGTCCCTCCCCTGCCAATATAGTAGTTGAGCTGGCAAAATTGCTTTAATTGGGCTAACGAAATTCGCTGTTGCCACGCCCCCTCCCGTCCCGCGTTGCCGGGAGAGCTTTGTTTGTTTGCGTTTGTCTGTCTGCCTGACTGCTTAGCTGGCTAACTGAATGGCTGCCTGGCTGGAAGCCTGGCTGACTGCCTGGCATTTGGGCCCTCCGCACATCTCCTTTCCGCTGCTGTTGCCGTTTTTGCGCAACTTTAGCGGGAAGCGAGCTGGAGCTGACAGTCGGTAGGTGCTAATAATCGATATTATTTTGTTGTCTTTGACAACAAAAGTTTACAGCTCTTTTTGTCGGCGCTTTTGGCTTAAAATTTAAACGGAAAATAGAGCTGGTTGAAGGTTTAAAGATTATTGAATGTAAGCTCTCTTTAAACAGAAATAGAATTTATGTTTAGATGTTTGAAAAGGAGATACGTGTAAGTAGTTTCTAAAATCTTGTAAATTTACTCGATTTTGATAAATGCCATAATAAATAAGATAGGAGAATTAAAGAACTCTTCAGCGACATAGTTGAATAGGTTAATGATGATATTTTATAGGAAATAGAAAATGAAGGAAGATCCAAATATAGATTTATTGCTATCTACTATGATTATGATCGATATCCGATTCGATCCCATTATCCAATTGCAACCTGAGTTATACAGAAACCTGAAATAGTTTCCTTTTTTGATTAAACAAAATTTTAACAGAAACTAATGGTGTTTCGGAGCTTTAATAAAAGTAAAAGAAAACAAAACAAAGATTATGCCGCCTTTTTTCTTGACTTTTGTTCACCCTTTTGTTTTGTGTCCGGAGTATCCTTGCCCTATTCCCCTATGTCCCTTTTTTGTCTTTACTCTTCCCCGTTCACTCAATTCTGGAATTGTGCGTACGCAGCCTTTTCCTCTTTGTTTTTTTCCGTTGCCCCTTATGTCTTCTTTAATTGCTTTTGCGCACCAATAAAGCCTAACAAGCAGAGGTCATAAAAATACTTGTGCCCAAAACTCGACTTTATGTCCTGCCCACCCCCGAACCGGCACTCCCAGTCCCAGCCAGCCCTTCGTCGAGTCCTGGGGCATCAACTTCCTGCTCTGTTTGGCTGCACTGCTCTTTTTTGTCAAGCGCTTATCATATTCTGGCTTTTGCTTCCTGCGAACGTTATCCTGGGCCGTTGCGCTTCCTGTGTTTGTTGGAATCGGGGGAGGAGGCGGCACAGGAGCCGGAGCTCGTACCCTGCAGTCTGCATATGTTGGCATTTATATCCATCTATATGGCTCTGGTATTTTAAATTTGACTTGGCCATTTTTTCCTTTGGCCCTGGCTTTGGGCCTGGCTGAAAAACGCTTACTTAATGCCAGAAATTGCCTCTTTGGCAAAAAACCGTCATAACTTGTAGGAGTAACTGAGTTCCCCAGATCCGACTCGGCTTGCTCACGGCTCGGGCTAAAACTGAGCTTTGGCCATGTTTATGATTCTCCGAGGCTGGGCCCTGAGTGCACTTTTTGGGCCACCAACTGCAACTGGCCAAGTGGCGGCGGCTACATAAAATCCAAATTGAATTTTTGTCATTCCACTACGAGGGGCTTTCTTTTTTTTTGTTGTGTCCATTTATGCAAACGCAGCTGCGGCGGCTCAGGCACGTCCTGCATAAAAAAACCAGGACCTGGGCCAGGATCAGAACCAGGACCAGGAACCATGGCCAGCACGTGTCAGTCTGGGCGAGGCCGATGCGCCAGGCATAAATCATGCAAAAAGTGTACAGTCATGTCCATGAATGAATCACTAATTACAATATCAACACTGTAAGTGCAATTCTTTCACGAAGGGTTCTGGACGCTAAGATCTGCTTCGAAGGGCAAGAGATTTCCAGGAAATTTTTAATTACTTGAATACAGTACATGTAATTCTAAGATATTCAATAATTATGGTTTCCGGGTGCTATATATATATATAAGAACACATGCTTCTATTTAAGAAGGTTTTCTTAAATCTTCTTATAATTTTTAGTTTTAGATTGCTTCTGCTCACGAATCCTGATCTGGTGCGACTCTGTCAGGTGCTCCCTTTATACTTATGTATATATATACAGAATGAGAAGCCCCTGTCGCCTTGGGTCACTGATGGTGCTACTCCTCGGCAGGTTCTCGCGTTTCTGCCATTTCAGCATTTTGCTACCTTTGCTGGAATTTCAGAAAAGCGCATTGTTGTCAGCGCGGAATGTCAACGCCATTGTCACAAGATCTGGCTAAAAACAACACGAGCAAACACACAAGTGAGAGGAGCAGCTAGAAAGGATGCTGCTGGCCGCGCACAAAAAGTAGTTTTTCATTTGCACCATTTGCCGCTGCCGGCGCAATAGCAACAGCAACGGAAGCGGAAACGCGACGCCATTGTCCCTGGGACCTCGGCAACCATCCGCTCGCCATCCCTTTACTGGCCGCCATCTCCGGCCGCTTTTGGCTGCTGTTATTGTCATTGGAGCAAAACATTTCCGTTGACACGAATTTCGCTTTAGCGCTTTGCGTATTTTTTTCCCCAGACTCCAAGTCCTCACAGCTTATTTTTCCTAATTCGTATTCCCTTTGTGGTGGACAAAGCGGGTCAGGGCAATTATCAGGCTGCTCACATAATTTAAATTCTGCTAAGGGACCTCTCTTGAGTTTCGAATGATAGTTGGCTCAATTTCTGACTGTGTGGCCACATATTTAAAAATTAATTCGTCTAAATTGAAACAACATTGGCCAGATTCCAAGCAAAGCACACACACTCGCCCGCCCAAACCTCTTTGGCTGATTGAAATGCAAAAACCCAATTTGTTGAAATTCGAATTGGCAAGCGAATGCAACAAATCAATCAGTTTCCATCAGGACTCGTTCGGTTGGGTGTGTGTACACTGCACACCTGGCCCTAACCCGATGTCCATTCAACTAGGACACGTAATGTATCAATCTATTTTGCGGTTTATTCTATGGCCCAGACAGGACGCCCCTCCTGCGTGGCCGCCATTTGTACTATATTGGCTGCTGCGAGTGGGGTTCGAATCGAATTAGCAATCTCCTCAGACACCGGGTACTACAAATGTGAAAAAGATTGAAATCATTTCGGATACCCCAGCAGCCTGGCAGTGATTAAATGGGGATTTAAAACTCATTTCATAGCGTTAACTGAATTTCTGGGAGTTTTTTAAGGGAAAAATGTTAGAAAATTCAAATAACATAGATTATATTTTGTTTATATAGGATATTAGGAATGACAGTAAATATTAATATTTTAATTCTAGCGACCTTTTGTATACCCTTGCAAGGGTATTATAATTTCAGTCAGAAGTTTGCAACGCAGTGAAGGAGACATTTCCGACCCTATAAAGTATATATATTCTTGATCAGCATCAATAGCCGAGGGGATCTAGCCATACCCGACTGTCCGTCTGTCAGTCAGAAACGGGCAAATTTGCTTGCAGATTTTGGCCAAATGGCATTCCACATTGTTCCAGAGCAGCCGCCGCCGCTCTTCACGTGCAGTCCACTCCAGGAGCAGCGTCTGCAGGCGGATGGCGGATTTATCTCTTGGCTACATAGTACATGTAAAAAGCATTTATACTGAAGTAAAATCACTTTTGAACAAAGTTTCCTCGTTTTTCTTCGTTTTTTTTATGATTTTGCTACTTTTGGCGGGGTATTACTGGCAAAGGAGTCATTTCCGACCCTATAAACCATATATATTCTTGATCAGCATCGAGAGCCGAGTCGATCTGGCCATGTCCGGCAAGAAAAAAAAATGTGACCCATTTTTTGAAAAAAATGTAAGGGGTTAAATCGTTAAAATTGTCAAAAATTGACAAAAAATTGAATTTTTTAAAAGTTAAAATTCAGTATGCAGATTTATTAACCTTATGATAACTAACATAAGAACGTTTTCCGATTTAAAATTAATGCATTTTTGGCTAAGTTATGACAATTTAAAACATGGGTCTTTCCAAAACTTTTTATATTTTTGCGTAAATTGGATGGGAAGTAGTTGTTGTTGTGGAGATGTTGTCGTATAATTGTTGTTGAAGTAAAGTTGTTGTTGTAGGCAAAAAATTGTTGATAAAACTTGATTAATTCATAATGATATAATTGTTAGCTGCAAGGGTATACCAATTTCGGCGTGCCGAAGTTAGCTTCTTTTCTTGTTGAAATTTAATTTCATTCACTTATAGCAGATTCACAAAATATTACGCATACGCACAGGTGTATTTAGTACTTTCGTATTTCAATATTTTAGAAAAATAAGTGTGCTGCCGAAAATTATTATTTATATGAAGCTATAAAACCTTTAACACCAAGTTCTTTACATAGACGTTTTGGACGTTTTTGTGACTAGGGATCTGCTATACAAACATTTGCCTCCCGAAGTAAGCTTTATTTTTACAGCAAATTTTACAGAAAAGTAAATTAAAAGTCAGTCTAAAATATTTCTACAAATTGTACACCATTTTATGCTTATAGATAACAATTTAAGTAACAATTACAATTGCAATGCCTACTGTAGTGCTTAAAGATTATTATCAAAGTATACAATTCACCTTTAAGTCTTTCTGCCTGCTTAATTTATCAACTCTAATATTTTCTTCCGTTTTTCGTAACTACTTGTGATACCCAAAAAGTGGTAACACACCCGTTGTCAGCACAATGACACTTGTCTGTGCCATTTTTGGACCAAGAGTCGACAGACATTGTTAAGCACTCATTGTCCTTTCACTTCCAATCTATGGCAAGCGCTTTAAATATGCATATTTTTGTAATTAGAAACCGAAAGAGAAAGGGACGTGGGTATGGGGGTGGAGATGAGGATGAGGCAAAAGTCCTCGGGCCAAGTCAGCGCAAAATATTTTTTGCCGCCTCAATTAGTGACAGGGCGTGGCTGCCGGCTGGGCAACACCAACAACCAACACCAGCAGCTCAGGCACGTAGTCAGCCAGTGAGATCTCATTAAAATTAAAAAGCTCTGCAACGCCACAGCCCCGTCCTCGGCGGAGGCGGGGGTGATTCCTTCCACGGGGCACGGGGACTGGCAGCTGAGGGCCTGGCTAAATTTGTATAGACAACATGGGGGCGTGCCAACTGAAGCAACACGTGAGGTCCTAGGCGGGCCGGGATGGCTGGCTCCCCGGCTGGTTTGCAGCATTTAATGACTGAAATTGCACAAAGCAATCCTTGGACGGTTGGAAAAGGACAACGGCAGCCATATCTCAAACTGCTGCTGCGCCAGCAGAAGTCCCTGCTATATGCTGCTCTCTGGTGCAACTTTAATTAAGTTCCGATTTAAGGCAAATATCGTCTGCACCAGACACCAGCCCCGTATCGATTCTGCTCTGAAAATCAAAATAGTCTCCACCTGGGCGGGAAATTGGCCCACACTTGCACTTTGTTCCACACTCTCGGTTATTTGCCATTGGAACCCAAAAAAATTTGCATAATGCAAAAGGAGTCTCGGGCGAGGAAAGCCTGGAATAAGTAACAAAGTATTGCTCTAAGAGTGCAGCTTAGTCCCTGGCTGGAACCCTGACGAAAGAGGGGCGAATATGGGATGACTAATAATTGAACTTGCACTGAAGGAAAATTATTTGTCTTGTTGTAAGGTGCATGTATTTTACCAAACATAACGGAATCCGTATTCCGACTTAACTTGCACCTCTTATTTCTTTAACTTTGCTCATACTCTTACTTTTATTCAATTTAAGAACACGAAGATAAAAAATATTTTACATTTCTTTTAGTATCCCTTTTAAGTACCCAAAAAAGCAACAAGTTTGTTTCTTTAAAGGACCGCAGCGAACTAAAAATTCGCAATGAAGATTTATGGCCTGGCCTTGGTCAGATAAAATCCAAATTAATATGCAAGTCGTCATCATTTGCATTTAGGACACTTTAAGTAATGGCGAAAGTTTTTTCATTAAACTGTCAGGCTAACTGAATCTTTCTGGGTTGCAGAAGAAGGACCAGAACTCGGAGCGGGTCTAGGAGGCCGAAGCAATTATTGCAGGCGTTGCCCTGCGCATATTTTACCGCCCCGGGGGGCGGCTGGGAATCCGTACAATTGTGGCAGGCAATTCGTGTAATTCGCCTTCGACGGCACTTCCTCCACAGATTATTCTAATGTTGCAACAAAATGTGTTGGGACACGCCCCCTTTGCTGCCGGGCGCCTTGTAAATATGACACAAATGGCACGCTGGCATGGTACGACGTGCAACAATAAATTTGAATAAATGCAACAACGGGGCTAACAGCAAGTGGTAATGGTCCCCGTCCCTCCCCGACCGCAGGGGAACATCAACAGCATTCGTTTGTTATTAATATCCCCGTGCTGCAGCAGCAGGACGCAGGATAATGGAGGAGGGGCCCGGGTCACTGGACTACAGTAATATAAATTGGTGTCATGTATGTACTCACACACGTGGCAACATTTGTGGTTGTATAACCAGCAATTATAAAGCCTGCTCCTGCCATTTCAGCCATTGTTATTCCGGTTATTGTTGTTACTGCCAAGTTTTCTATGTGTGTGCGTGTGCAATTTCAGAATAGAATGAAATATAAATATTAAAAATTGCGCATATGCATAAAACACAAAGACAACGAAGGCAACAAAGGCACTCCACTATGGCACTGGCACCAGCCATGGCTACGGCTCCCAGTGCAATGCAACCGAACGAACCGAAAACTAAACCCACTCCGAAATCCTCTTCGCATTTCCGTAGGTCTGCGCCAGTGTTTCTCTTGCTGTTTGCGTTTATTTAGATGCATTACGGTTCGTTGCTATTTGCAGGCACTGTGCGTCCTGTCCGGTCCCTTTTGCCAGTTGTTTGCATATCCATTAGCTTAGTTTTTTTGCAACATTTTTGTTTATTTTATTTCGTTGTATTATTTGTGGTAGTGCTCTTCGGTTTTAATCCTCACCCCACCCGATGTCCAGGGAAAGCTCTTCCATTCGGTTGCAGTTCGTTAAAGCCACCGAGGGAAATATGGGGACCGACTGGCGTAAATATTATTAGAAAATATTGCCCAGCTGAAGTCAGCAAGTGCATCATCAATCTGCATATTAATTTCTGGCCAAGGAACCCAACTGAGGCATCAGGATATTAATAGCATGTTCATTGTATGAAATCGAGAACAATGCTAATGGCCTCATTACTTACTGCATAGAAGGGGAGCTGGGCCCCTGAATTAATGATCGAAATACGTTATGCGAGTATTCAAACCTAATTATGACATGAACATGTTCGGAGTACATTACGCATACGCCAGGTTTGATTTTGCAGTTGGAATCATGCATGTTTAACGTTGATGATTTCTGTCTAATTATGAAGCGAACGTAAATGTAATGAGATGTAGAATGTTTGGAATTTTGAAAATTGTGTTCGACTAGTTTGGAAAACCTACTGGATTTTCAATAGTACTTTGATTTTATCGGATATTGAGAGAAATAATTATTTAATAACTCTTGTGGCACTATCTACTGCTATTTCGTATATTTTTCTGTTTATATTATTCTCAGAAATCTAAATTAGTTGCTTAACTTGTAGGAAAGTATTCTCTACATTTAATTAAAAAATGTTTGCAGTTACTTAACTTACTTAAGGACAGGTATCCTGGCCTGAGTATATTCGAAGTAACCTCTGAATTTAATTTGCTTCGTAAAAAAGAAACGCTCTTAATTATCTCTCACAGATCCTGATTGCTGGCCAAACACGGTGGGGAAAAGTTCCAAATTGTATTAAAATATATCCGCGATTCCACGAACTGCCTGCTTATTGGATGTTGCTCGTCCTTTCTGCTTTCCACAGCTCCTTTTACTCATCCTCCTGGTGGCCACTGCTGCATCCGGTCCTCTTCCGGCGTCGGGACCAATTCAAGCTGCTGGCCTGCAGCCTGTCGTCCTGCCATGTCATGATTGTGATAAATGACGTAAAATGATGCCAGCGACAACGAGGACGACAGTGCTGTCGCTCTTCGTTGCTGGTGGCAGGATCCTCCTTTCCCTCCTTTCCCTCCTTACCCGTCTGCACGCCTCTGATATATTTTTTATGTTTGCACACACACACTCGCTCATCGGAGGCTGTAATTTCGGGACACATAAAATGCAGCCTGCAATTTGCTTCCTCCACCGTCGTCGTCGTGGAAACTCTACTCCCTCCGAGCAGCCAAAACTCGTACGAGTTCCTCGCCTTGCCGTGTTTGCCTTACCGAAATTGAATTTCTTGTTGGCTCGTCCCCGCTTACCAGAGAGGAGACCGGAGAGAGCTCCTCAATTAATAATTTAAACTTGTCGTGTTAAGGCAAACACCAAGGCACAAAAAATCATCATCACCGCCGTTATCGTGGAAGTTTTTCCGATTGTGCAATTAAATAAGCAAACACTCATGGCATGCGCCTTAATTAAAATGCAAAAGGCTTGCCAGCCAACATATTTACACTCTGGCTGCGGGTTCCCTGGATATTTGGCTAACGCTGCTGCACAGCTTTTCCGATAAGACCAAAGCGAAGAAAAAGAAAAACAATGCAGAGCCAAGTGGGAAAAAGTTACCCGTTGGTGGTGGTAAGTCTGGCTTTCCTGCATGGAAACGAGCACATTACGGGCAGGGAGCGAGCCAGGATAAGCGGCAAGTACTTGGCTGCGTTTGGGAAATTGGCTGATAATACACCTTAACTACGGAGGAGGTCGAAGTGTGCACATAAATCTGCTCGCTAATGGAAATTGTGTTTACCGGAGTTAAAATTGAAACTACAAGGATCGATCCGGGGAAGCCACATCAATCTAGACCTACACAGGCTAGAAATCACGCACACTCTAATTGAAATATTTATGCTTCACGAGACACATTTGTCTTTTGGCCGCAATAATAATTCTAAGAGGAGTCGCAGCAGCCATACCGTGTGGCTGGAGTTTTTCCATATTCATGGGGAGTTATTTCAGAGTCCTGAAGCATCCTGCGTGTGCTGGTAACCAAAGTGACCGGCTCTCCATAAATCATTAATTACAATTTATTGTTGGCAATTTGCACCTTGCAGAGGCCAATTTATGTCGCCCGCTTCGATGGGGCGTAAATAAAGCACTTCCCAGGGGTGAGAGTTGTTTACGCCATGGCCCCCACTAAAATATCTGTTGTCAACAACTATTGGTTGTCTTGGCAATTCCCCATGAAAGCCATTTAACGATTGGAAACTGCGAATAATGGGTTATTAATCACAATGGAAGAGGGCTCGTGTTTATATGAAAAATTGAATTTCTCTTCTCTGGTTTCTAACAACAAACGATTAAGAGTAACCCGACGACTCACAAATAATTTTGAAATATTCAAGAACCCTTTGCCGCAGTCGCCCAGAGGGCCTGAATATTTAACTATCGCATAATTGAACGTAGGGGGAAGCTGTGGAATTCACAAACACACTCGGCAGCAAATACTGTAATGAAATATCCCATGCACACATACTCGCATTTTTGCCGCCCCCAATGCTCTCAATTGACAAAATATAATTTGTATGCACACAAAGGAAATGCAAACTTTCACATTGTATTCCTCTATTTGCCTTTTAATGTGTGCGAATGTGTTTACAATTGTCATGAATATTGCAATTTATTTGGCTTCGGCCGTCGCTTTTTGCACCCGAAAAACATTTGTTTAACAACAATTTGTGGCCAGGTTAGCCCGCTGCCACTGCCATTCCACCTGTCACTGCCGCTCGGCTCTCTGTTTTGGTGTTAATTTGATATTTTATTTATTGTTGTTCAATATTTATACATAATTGTGTTTGCGCTTTCACTTTTATGACCAATGGTCGTGTCTGCTTCAGATCAGAGTTTTAAATCAATTAAATCCAGGAATGCCCGCACTTGTCTCTCTCCCTCGCTTGTTGACCGACACTGTGAGCTGCCCCGTGAAGTGAGTTCAATTAACAATGAATGGTAGCTGCTTTTAATTAAATATGATTTGTTCTACCTGGATGCCGCTACTCAGAGGGAAATTAATTGCACATATCGAAAAAAACAATCTGGAGTTGGAAACGTTCTTGGTCACGCATATTGTTTTCATGTTCAAACTGGATTTACTTTTGGTTTAATTAATTTTATAATATTTTTAAAATATATGAAAAAGTTCTATTAATCTGCATATTTAATGCCTAAGTTCTCTAATACACATTAAATTAAGCTCATAAACGATTAACCACGAACAAAATTGATTGTAATTATAATGAGACAATGCCATTGTATAATATTTTTCATTAATTACAGTTTTTAATAAAACTGTGGAAAAGACTAGTATTTGTAATGTTTTCTTCAGATTTTTGTTGTGAAACGATTCACACCGATTTTTAATGTAATAAATAACAGCGGTCAGTATTTGTGAAATAATTGAACTTTATACTCTGAATTTTTTTATAAGCACACTTATATACACTGCTTAATAGATGGCACCAAATCCCTTCAGTCTTTTTATATTACCCATAATAAACTGAGTTAATTCCCGTAAACACGATAAAACAGTCACCATAAAGCAAATACTAACAATGGCCGCCCGTCGCCCTATAAATTTTGCAATCGATTTTCGAACTGAAATCAAAAAGGTTTACTTAGCGTGGCTCTGTCAGCGCTTGAGTAGGGTAAATACGGCCCCAATCAACTCGTCTACAACACTATCAACATCAACGTAGCCCGATTTAGGGGCATAATTTTGGAGACCTCTTGCCTTTGGGGTGGCAGGAACTCGGGACAGATGGAAAGGTGGTGCTGGCAAAATGGCGCATGTCAGAGCCAGCCAAGCAGAATGTGAATGCATTTTTATAGCCAGTTGAAAGCGTAACGTGATAAAATGCTTTGCGAAATTTTGTTGTGCGCCAAAGTTTAGACGCCGCCAGCCCGCAGTTTGCCCTTGGCTCTGCAGGCAGAGATCGGGCGGCGGGGCTGCGTCTGTGTGCATATTAAAAGTCCTCACCTACGCAGCCATATGCCCAGACTGCTCCCGGCATGGGGGATAAACTTTTGCTGATAAGGTGGAAAAGTTGAAACGTTCATAAATCACGACACCAGAAAGTTGTTTTCACTATAAATATGCAATGGCCCGTCCGTCCGCCCCCCGGTTGACCCTACATTGTTGTGCGGGCTCTTGATTTGCTCATTTCCAGGGGCAAAAGTCAAGCTGTTTATAATCCCGACACTGCGTCATGCAAACTACTTTTCCGATCGTCAGCCAACTTTGGCCCCCCTCTAAGCCGGGGACTTACACTTGGCCAAACTCGGGCTCCGTCGGCTTGGGGCCAACCGCAGGCCAAGCAGCCAAAGGGATTGGCAACACTTGTAACACTTTGCCAACATGTTTACCTCGAAATGCTTTTGCATCCCACACGGCTTTTGTTGAGTCAGTGCAGCTGCATCCTGATAGCTGCAGGTGCACTCCAAGGAGGGAGTCCTTGTGTTGACCTCTTGGCAGTAGGCGGAGGAGGCTGCTAATGGCACTCCCACTTGTGCTCACCTCCCCACCTACTTCACTGGGCCACTTGCACTGGATCCATTGTCCTGCTTTGTGTTTTTGTGCTGACATAAGTAATCGCTCTGATTCTCTGGCCTGGCTTTTGTGGAGGCATGTCCCTTCCTACACTCACAATACCAAGATGCTCCTGGAAATGGGAGCACAGAAAGGGAAATCCCTTAGAAATGTTGACATTTCAAGCCGCAATTTTTAATAAATGTAAATCAAAATAAAGTGAGATCACTTAAAGGAGTTAAATAATATAATAAAATTATAATATTTGTTGTAATCTAGATATAACTATAAAAAAGAAAACAGATTATTTTCTTGAAAAATCGAACTAAAAATCGTTGTAAAATAAGAAAATTGAGGCCGCATAACTCTTTGAATATTAGAGCTAACCATAGCCTAATGACCTCTTTTCTTGCTGTGTAATCCTGCTGCTCCCGATTGATTTATGTTCACTTTAGGTTTTTTGCAAGTTCCCTTTGTGTGCTAACCTATTCCTCTGCCAAGCCCAGACTCAATCCCGATCCCAATTCCGATCCAAATCCAAATCCCAATCCCCTCTGGCCCGGAGATTGCTATAAAGTTTCTTTACTTGCGGCCTGCCATTAAGTTGTTAAGTTATCTATGTAGTATCGGCATTTCGTGCGGTTGGAAACAAACATTACATTATATGGCTGTAAATGTTCGAAATTAGAAATTGGCCGGCACAAAGGAGCTGGTGGAGAAGCGAGCTGCAGGCCCACAGCGTCTTGGCCATCTTGACCGCAGTTTGTCTGTGGGACGGCCTCTTGCTGTTGCTGTTGTTCGTTCTGTGGGAGCCATTTTTTGTGTCGACGAGGCCATAAAAGCGATGGCCAGGAGGGGAATGGGGACGGTAATAAAGTAGAAACGTGCAAAAACTAGAAAAATGTGGTCGGAGCAAATAATAGAGAGAACTTAGCACAAAAATGCACAAAGAGCAGAAGGAGAACCGCCGCCCATAGAACAAAAAGAAAGTGAGCTACGAACAAGTTTCGGCTACGTGCAATTCCTGCTCTCAGGTCACTTCTGTGGCATGTCAAAGGATTCTCCAGGCAGTGTGTGTGCCTCGTTGTGTGTGTTTTTCGGGGGTGTTTTGTGGGTGGCCGGGGTTGTGGCTTTTGGCCATAAACTTTCGCCTGTTGAAGCGAAGAGCAACAGAGCGCCGGCAGGGTCAGTCAGTCGGGATGCAGATTGGGAGCAGCAGGAAGCGTTTAGGGGTTGAAGTATCTTCTGGTATACTTTATAATTCTCATCCAGCAGCATTTAGCATTCCTCGTTGGCTTTAACTCTTGCGTGAATTCTCATCTCTTCTTCTTTTTTGTGGCATGTGCCAGCAGGAGTCAGCAGGAGGTGCTGGTAGGGACTTCTGGGCCTTCCCTTCCGTCAAGTGTGTCGAGCTAAGTGTTGTAAGTCAATTACCTGTCACAGAGCGGAAATCTCAGGCGCTCTAAGGGCTGCCTCCACTTTATGTTGCCCACTTTTGAGCGCTGTCGCACTCGCCGCATCCGTCAGATACAAAGCAAAGTCCCCATGCAACGACTGCATTATGATTGTCACTTCAAATGCTTGAAATGCTGATTGAATGGACGGCAATTCGCTCGGAAAAGCACCAAAGGGAGAGAGGGATACAGGGCAGCAGTGAACGTCACGCACTTGGCTGTCACCGTTTTTATGCTGCCAATAATTCAAACTTCGCTGTGCGAATGCAAAAATGACAAGCCAAGTTCTCCTCCGGAGTTCTCCATTGAAGTGGAATCGATTCGGTGGCAGAGTTCCACTCAGGAGATAACGACCCATGGCTCCGAATAAGAAATGAACTCTGAATTCCCCAGCCACGTTATTTAATAACGCAGCCGGGAAAAGAGCTGCCTTGCAGAGTGTTCTATTAATTTGTCATCGTAAAATTACACAATAAATCTGCGAAGAGAGAGTGGCTGGCACAAGTTTATTATTAAATTATTCATTATGTTACTGAATTTAAGGCCTTGGTCCGAAAGCCAATAACCTTTGAGAAAGTTTATGTTATGAATAGAAATCCTTTTAGGGAACCAACCACTCTCTGGCATCTCAGCTTTCCTGAAAAGTTCTTAATTGAATTCCGAGGAAAGCAGTGGAAAATTCTTTATGAATGGCCAACTCAAATTACTTGTATCAGTTGGAAGAACTAACCCCTTAAAAATATTTAACGATTCACAACGCTTGTCTGCCTCGCCCGAAAAATGTTTTTTAAATTGTGTTTATAAAATTACAGGAACGACAGGACTTGGCCAAATCAATTGGGCAAACTTTTATCAACTTCATTTCACTTTGCTGTTGGCTTAATTAAAGTCAAGTTACTTTTCCTTTTCCAAAAAAGTAATGAGAGAGGCAGCGGAATGCAAACAAAAGTCTGTTGCAGAGAACTAATTTTTCTTACTTCTTTGCCAGCAATTCGCATGTCAATCATGATTTGCACAGAGGAGAGTTGGCTCGAATAAAGAAGGTGTACTAGGAAATGTTGATATATAAAAAATTACACTTGGGTAGAATCGTGAAACTTTTCAAAAATAAATGGGGAGTCAAAGATGATTCTATGTTTATTTTTATAGATCCAGGTTATAATTCTTCCATTATGCATTTGAGAAAATATTCATTTGTTAGCTTTTAAGTTTTTAAATATTTAAAAATTACTTGTTAATATCTTAAAAAACTTCAAAGGCCTAGATTATAATTATGTGTCCCAATAAAAGGTTTATTGTAATAGACTTCAAACAAAGTTGCCTTAATTCAAGAGCTTAGCTTACAAAACAAAAACTCTCCACTAACTTTCTTTATCAGACGTGTTTTATAAAATATATACTCATCATTTTTCTCTCTGTACGGTGGGAATCATGAAGAACTACATAAAGGTAAAGTGAAACAGTTAACTCGGGCAACTCGAGTTCAGCACGTTTTCCATTTATGCGCACCGTGGCACCGAAAAACCAAGTCAAAAAAGGGCGACTGACACTCCGGTTGACATGCATTGAAATAGAAGTAAGTTGCCCAAGTCCTTGTCGCCACCTGCTGGCAATTGGCGCACTCGAAGGGAAAGTTTGACAAGGTGTTGACACGACACCTGCCGGAGCACCTTGGGTGCCACACGGCCCAAAAAGACGAAGCTCTGGGCTACCTACCTGCATACTTAATTAAATCGAATGCTGTGAAACTCAATTGCCTGATTCATTAGTTAGCCTCGAAAGCGGATTATGTCTGTGTACAACTGCTAATTTCCATTGCGAAATTGATTTGATGTAATTAAATTTCAATTTGCTAGCCATTCAGCTGTGAAACACATACATAACTAACTAATTTGGACGCTCGCTGTTTGTGAAACTGGAATATTTCATGAAGCGAATTATTGACACCTTAATCGATGCTAATTATAAACATTTGTCCCGTAATAACACCGGAACGGAGCGAACCCTGATTTGATTTTGCGCAATTTGTGTCGCAGTTTGCCATAAAATATAATTCACTGGCTGAAAACTTAATTCAAATATTATATGTGCGTTATTATACGGTTATTTGCATTTTGATTGTATAACATAATGTGCAGGAGGGGAGGCTCAGTTCGAGCTCCTTGCGTGCCAAGGCACTCTCGGCACGAAACCATTATTTTGATAAATAATTGAATATTGCTTCATTATACGTATGGCAGAACTTGCCCTGCCAAATGGGTTGTGGCTTCTTCTGCTCTTGCCAATGTTGGTTGCCACGTTGCTTGTCTTACTTGGTGGTGTTGCTAGTGCTACTGTTGCTGCTGCTGCTGCTGCTGCTGTTGCCGACATCAAAATGCAATTGACTTTTCACTATATTGCAACTTTGAGGTTTCGCCGGGCCAACCGTCAGCGTGCGTGTGTGTGACTATGGGTGTTGATTACACCAGCAACGGCAACACATTTGCAGCTCAACGTTCTCGAGTGCGTGTCTGCATTTCCGCTGACGAAGCCGCCTCCATGTTGCCCTCGTAGCCAGCACCAACAATTGCAGCAACGGCAGCAACATCAACACGACCACAGCTGCCAGCGACAATTTGGGGAGCTTCTGTTGCCGGGACTGTTTTGTCTTCGAATTTAGAGCAATTCAAGCAAAACTTTGCCACTGACTTCGCTGTGGACCACAACACTTTGGATTAATTTACCGGAAACTTTCCACACACACATTCGCTTACGACCTGCTGCTGGTGGCAGCGGAAACTTTTCCATTTTCGCTCAGTTTCTAGGTCCCGCGCACATAAATTAGACTCGTCTATTTCAGCAGCTGTCAATTGACATTTTTTCCGGCAAAATGAAGCCATTTAAGCGGTTCTAGGGCAGCCAAAGCCAATCTTCTTGGGGCGAAAGTCATAAACCTTCGGCTCCGTTGGCTGCAGCATAATCGTTATTTATGTGAGCGCGTGAAATGTATAAAAATGTTGCCCTTAACAGGCCATAAAACTCCCAGAGCGAGCAGGCAGCAGCGCCATCAGCCTGCCCGTTTTGTACGTCGTCTGCCATTTTGTGCAGTAAGCCAACGTGGCGTATGCGTAATGTTGTATAATGCAAAGGCCGCTTAGCCAATGATTGTTTTTTGCTTTTTTTGGTATTTAAAAAGCATTGAACCTATGGAGGCGGACGGCAACAGCCAACGGCAGGATCCAGGGTACAGAACCAACATCCAGCACATAATCATCACTGGGAAAATATAATACATATATGTATATTAAGAATATTTTAAATATAATACTTTAAATATTGGAAAATTCTTGATTTAATCTCAGAAATATAATAATTTTTACTAGGATAACATTTTATAGTAAACATTGTTGCTGTAAGAAACGTTATGCCTCGATTTTAAGGTAAACCTTAGCCCTCACATTTCCCCCAGTGTAGCTTTGGCACAACATTCCCCTGCATCCCAGGCACAACGACCCGATGTTGTTGTTGATATTGCTGTTGCTCCTGCTTAGCAACATTTATCGCCGTTTTGACATAAACACACATACGCACTCTCGCAGGGGCAGCGGAAATGCGGGGTCGCGACAGGCAACACATGCTTGCCAGCCATTTTCACATTATTTTGTAAACAATTTTAAGTTGAATGGAAAATGTTTATGTTTCGGCAGCGCCATCGTCGCCCGCTCATCGCATGCTGCACCCTATTTAACTTGTACTTTAACCCATTGCTGCTTTTATTTTTCTTTTGCGTGAGTGTGCGCGCTCGTCTGCCAAGGGTTTATGCATGCGTTATTAAATTTATTGGACTTGACGGGAGCAGCCCTATGAGCAGGAGTGAGATGAGATGTGACACCGCAGGCCGTCATAAAAATTATAAACATTGCTTTCACCATGTTTTTATTGTAATTGCAGTAGAATAACGCAGGTCTTCGCCGTCATGGTCGTCATCGGCTCAGTTTTGTTAGTGTGCAAATATTTGCTCTGCTTTTCATTATGCCAAGGCACACCCACACACCCGTGTTTATGCAAATGTTTGCTAAATAGTTTACATCTTTGGGTGTGCGTGTGTGTACGTTGGCCAAGTGTGTTTGGCTGCGTTGCCCTGTGCTTGGTATCAAGCCCTGGGCGTATTTGCATAAATTACCAGGGAATGACAGAAAACAATGGACCGACGTCGCCGCTACCGAGAACTGGACAAGTTAGTACACACGCATATGAGTTTGCAACTATAGTAAATATTACACTGTAAAATGAAGGAGTTTATCTAAGGTAAAAGGAAAACATATAACAGATACCTGGGCTCTGGATGAATGCCATTAAAACGTATTTAAATAACTTGTTTCGCGGCTTTAACAACACCGTAACCTATCAACCTATCTCAAGTAACTAGTCCAGAAAATGACTTTTTAATCGGGAATTCTTCAGCACATGTAAGTTGCAGCTTTAATTTTATAAAATATAATATTCATGTTTTCCTTTCCCTCAGTGCCCAATTTCGTCGGAATCCTCTGCAGACTTACTTACGCCTTGCGGCACGTGCAGTTACCGACATCCGACGAATGCGTATTATTGAAGTGGATTGATTGATCGGGCACATCGGCCGCCAACAGCATTTGTACTATATATACTCTTTGCGCAGTGCTTCAAAAATAAATTTGATTTTTTCCACACTCTGCTGCCTGTTTTTGACATGGCTCCAATTAAAGTAACGTGCCACGCCTCGTAGCCTGATTATTGATTGGTTGTTGGTGGTCGGCGGTACTAACTACGCAACAGTGGCGTAAGCACGTCCTTTTTGAAGGGATCTAGCACCAGTGAAACCCCCCTGGAAGGACTGCCGTGGGGCCAGGACTTTATTGTTGCATACTTTTTAGCATGCGCTTAATTACATGGCATTAACATTGTGTGCATGTGCTAGTATGTTTGTGTGAAAATTATGCGCGTTAGTAACGTTTTACATGCTGCCTCAGACCGTATTTTCCCTTTGGCCCCCGACAAAGAGAGCTCATATTAATTGAACAATTTTTTAGCATATTTTTTGCTCGTTTTCCCTTGATTATTATCGCTTGAAATTTCAACGTTTTTTCCTTACCGCAGAATGCTGGCTGCTTATTAGGGGAAGTCCCGCCCCCAGGCAAGGTCTGCGTGTTTATAATTCACACTTCTGTTGAATGCCATTCGGGGAGTGCATTTCGCAATGCAATTTCTTACCGGCCATAGGGATATCGGGTTGTAGTTGCTCCCGTTGGGGAGTCCTGGGGCAGAAATGAAGTCATTACCTATCGCCTGGCGCTAGTTGTTGCATGACAGGCTTTAGTTGTCGTAAATAGCAGGCCAAGTCAACGCCTTTTTGTACACAACACAAAAATATAAGCGGGGACATTCTAACTTCTATAAGCTACCTGATGACTGAACCTAGCTACAGGTAAAATTTCCTTAGCCTTTAGATAACTCTTTTCCCCAAGTGCACATAGCTTCCTCCTTCAGTCCAATTAAAACATTAGCATTAACCCATTTGCTGGGAATGTGTGGCGAATCACTCACATAACTCATCGGGCATTGCGTGTCTTTAGTTATCAGCGTGTGGCCCGCTTTGACATTTAATATTAAATCCCGAATAACTTTCCCAGTTGTTGAAAGCTTAGCTGCCTTCCATGCTGAGCCCGTCGAATGCCTTGCCTGCACGCACACACGCAGCCGGCGATAAACAAAGGATCCTGCGGCGCTTTAGATTTGCGTATTTATTGCCAAAAGGCTCGGCATAATTTCTGTTTGTGTTTAATGTAAACAAATGTTTATGTGTGCAACGACTTCCTTTTGTTTTCCATAATTTGCGTTTGTTCTCGGTTTCAAAATGTCGCAGATTTCTTTATGTATATGAATATATTTTTATTTTTTGTGTTGTTGTTGTGGTGGTGTCCTATTTTCGCCCCGCGTGTTGACACTTGCCAAGTGGCAGAGCCCGCGGCCATTTCACAGGGCCATTGTGCATCAGCATTCGGAGCCATTGTTGGGGTTCCACCCACTTCTCAGCTCGTTAGTCTCAAGGCTTTCCATGTGAAGTGAAAAAAATTTAGGAGAATTTAGAAAACATGTTTTTCGTAACAAAATTTTACAAGGTTTGGGTCATCTTAGAATTTAAGGACTAACTTAAAGCCAAGTCTTGCAAATTGCTAAATTAATAAAGTTTTATCAAACATTTAAGGGCAGTATTTTAGAACTAGAATACATAGCTCAAAAGAAATCAAAACGAATTTAAAAAGTATATATTTTTCTCTCTCTGCACTCTTGAGAGAAACGAGGACATGGATGAGAGTGGTGGTGGGCACTTGAAAGCGACACGACTAATTGGAGCCAGCTTTCTTACATACGATTAGACGTTACGTATGCGCCCCGTTGCTCGGCATGTGCCGAATTTATGAGGGCCTTTTTAGCCATCTGGGCATAGGGCTCTCTGCCAGAGCCCCACAAATGGGTCACAAAGCTGTCGTCGATGGGCGGGTCATCGGCGGGACAGCCTTCAAATGCAGGAGCGTCGGGTAATTAACGATGAGCGACCAGAGGAAACTGCTGAAATGGCGCTAATTGCGAAGCAATCGCCGCACGTGAAGCGCGCGCTAAATCACGGTCTATATCTGCGAGCGCCCACACACGTCCCCGGCCAAATGGCCACATGCTCTCCGATCCGGTTCGGTTCGGTTCGGTCCGCTCAGCATTATTTGCTCTCGACTTGTGGCTGCTGGACTCCGCTGGGAAATGGCCGAGGAGGAGCCTGAATAGCCTGAAGACCCTGAGGTGGGTGGTTGGTCTTCTTGGCCTGACGCTGACGAAGGTCAATATGCCTACACTTAGCCCGATTTGCTTTCGCCTTTCGGGGTGACCTTCTTGGCCCCTTTGTGTGTGTGTATTCGGGTTTTTATTGACAAACGCATAAAATTCGCTTGAACCTTTTGTTAACCAGGGTACACCTTTGGACAGGAGCAGACGGACGGGGGTCCTCGGTGCCATTTCCTGCCCAGGTGGTCCCTTTTCGGCAGCAAGTCCCCGGGTTTTGCCTTTCATTTCGCTTACTTAACTATTTATGAGCTAGCAATCCCTGGAATGCTGTGTGTCTTTATTTGTGCTGCTACTTTGCTGCCTTCTGGGCGTTAAATTGAGTTGGCCCACACACGGCCACACCTGAGCGATCTTAGAGTTTCACTTAAGTGGGAATCCCTGGTTTTGGTTTCCCCCTGTCGTCTCGGTTTCCGATTCAACTTCACCTTCCTTCTTGTCCTCGTCCTCGCCCTTGCCTCTTTAAGTGCCGAACATTGAAACTTTAAGGACCTGTCTGAGTAGCAATAATTTGTAGCCACCCTTGCCCCGATTACATGAAACTTTAGCGTGTAATTTCCTGGGAAAAATTTAGTGCAGTCGCTAATTTTCAACCAAAAAAAAAAAACAGAGAGAGGAATCGCTTAGTCTGCTCTCTAAGCTGAAACGGTTAGCGCTCTTTTTTTATCGCCACTCCTGTGCCATAAATATGCCTAGGCGGTTGACAAGGCTGGAAGAGGGGAGAGTTTGTAGCTAGTGGTAGCCAGGTCCACGATGTCTCTAAGTAGCTACAGCACTCCGGGGACCAATTACCCCATAGAGCGGAGCAGCATCGAGTCAGGTAACAAGCTGGGCTTGACCCGCAGCTGGGAAAGCCAAAAAATTAAGTTACGTTTAGGCAAGCGAAAAAGTTTTTGGGGCCAAAGAAAGGTCCGTCTCGCTCCGAACGGCCATATGTTTCACTAATGGTCGCGCACATTGCGGCCATTAGGGTACGGCTCCCAGCAGGTGGGGGACATCCGACAGGCCCCCATGCCCATTCCTACCATCTCCAAGGTTTTGGCAGTGAAGCCAAGTTTTTCTCTCTTTTGGTCGTTGAGGGTTCTTTGGCACAGTCCATATTTGAAAAGGAATATAAAGATTACACACTGCAGAAGTTGCTAAGACATATCAACGAGTATAGATAAAGCTTCTTCTTCTTTTTATTCCAGAATGTGGGTCTATCTTCAGAGTCTAACCATTTCTAACCTTTTCTAAGTATCAGTTTGCATGTTGTGTCTCGGTGTTTTGAATTTAGAGATATATCGTATCGTTTTTTCTCTCGATGTTCTAGCTAGAGAGACTAGATTTATATATTTCTTATTTGTAAATTATTTAAATCATAACATAATTATATTTATACCTTGTATTAAGTCTGTATTGTTACCCTTTTTCACTTACACTCGAATAAGTTTGAATTTAAGTTCTTGTGTTGCCTGCACATAAGTTTAAAGCCATTTAAAGGCAATCATTAGGGGCCTGTATACTTTGGATATATTGACATAACAAGCTGAGATGTGTTTGATTAATAGCCATTTTGTTTGCCTTTAGCTTAACATTAAATGGACGGCAACCAAGTATTTAAGATTATATCTGCCGAGTACCATTTGTACCTGCCAAAAAACTCTCTCTCTCTCTCCTCCACTATCTTCTTAATTATGAATCTTTGGCCAGCCATTGAATTTGAATTTGGGGGATTAAGGCCTGGGCTCGTCACTAGGAAATATGGGTAAATACGAATTCGGCTCAGTAATCCAAAATGTTTAATTAAATTGCATAATTGTCTGTATTTAACTTGGCATAAAATGGATAATATTTGAGATAATATCTGCATTGCGGACAGCAGGCAGCTTGTGGAAATATTCTGCAGGACCTGATGCTGTTAAATGTCGCTTAACAGTCTCCCATTAGTTATAAAATCACTTATTTGCTATGCAAATTGATTGAAGTCAGATGCGGCTGAACGTTTCGTCTCGAGTTTCAACGAAATTGCATTTGTGCATGACCAAATTGCCAAAACTTGGGCAATCATAATAATAATTATGCAAAGTAGCAGAGACGGCGAGGCGCAGGGAACACCTGGAATTACGCACAAACACACAGAGAGGCACCTCGGCTTTCGGGGCGAGGACGAAGGCTGCGGGACGGCAAGTGCAAATTACTTTGGCTTTGTTTGGCCGTCGTGCCTGTGTTTATTTACTCATGCCCGAACAGGAGTATTATGCAATTCACACACACTCCGGTGGGCGACAATAACTTCCATTATCAATGGAAAATGAAATCCCCCCAGTTTGTCCTTTTGTTGTCGAAAAGTCATCTCCAGTTTTCATTCAGTCACATCATCGAATATCAGAGTTTGTCAAACTAATTTGGAGCACTCCCCGCTCTACCACACACTATTCCCTGTAGTTTCCTGCCCTCCCACTGGCTTGTGTATTTTCAATTAAATAATTGTCAGCTTGAGCATGTGTCAATAGAGCCGACAAGGAACTGCACTCGAAGCAGTCAGCAATTTATGCCTTGTTAGGCTCACTGCCAATCTTGCGAACGAGACATTAATCAAGCTCTGTGTTGCTTCCTTGGGCCAGGCTCAACCTAACCCAAATCACAAGGTAGAATTTTATGCAGGGAACCCTCCAACCTCTCAGATAAGGCAATTGTTCAGGCAGAAGAAGGAAAAGGTATTCAAATGCCCGGCGCCAAATTGTATGCAAATTTTAAAGGCTACTCCACTCCCTTTCCTAGACTTTTGATCGGGCGCACCGCCATATGCCGCTGGACCCGCGGCTAATTATGATATATGAAGGTGCGAAGGCATTCAAGGAGAACGCATAAAAGCCCATTCAAATTAATATTAATTGCGGTTCTAGACCGGCATCTCTCCGCCTAATTGTTTTTTGTTCATTACATTTTTCGCTCCCTCCCCGGTGGACTCAGTGGGTTCATGGCAGACAGCAAACATATTTCCACAACGTCATTAAATCACGGCGAAGAAGTAAAAGCACAAATAATCATTTAATTGCCTTTCCAGTCCCGGCTTGGGTCACAGTCGTTACCCCGTGTAGCCGGCAAAGTGTTGCCCATAAATAGTAACTACTGCTCAAAAGTGAAGGGCTGAGCCGTGGATCCTGCAGGAATGCGCAGGACCAGAGGGGAATGCTGGGCATGTGAGGTAAGCAGGATGTCCGACACACCAAAGAGCAATGGCGCAGTCAAAGTGCACTGGAAATAAAAATGCTTCACATTTCATAAGTCATATGCACATGTTCTAGATACAGACTTATATTTATACGATTCTAGATACAGAATTTGTTGTATTATTGCATAACTATCTTATTTTTCCCAGGTATTTAAGCGTTTGTAAATCTTTTAAATTTTTCTCAGCTTCTTTGAGCTTTCATAAATCTGTTTTTATATTTTCCCCGAGTGCACATAGAGCTCACTGATGAGTGAGCAAAAATGTTGCTGCTTAATCATGGGGCTGGAATGGTGCTGGGAGGCGGCAAAGGAAGCGGAAATGATGCTCGCTGGCAATTTATTTGAAACCGCATAAAACAAGCGACGAGTAAAAATGTAGCCGGCACTCCTTTGGCTGTTTCAGTTGCTATAGCTGCTGATGTTGCTGCCTGCCACGATGTTGCTGTTGGTATGGCCGCTGCTGCCGAGCGGCTAATGAACAAACAGAGAAGCGCAGATAGGGAACGGATGATGGAAACCTCAGTAAACAACTGCAGTGCTGGTAAATAGACGGCGGCAAGGACTTGGCCCGTAAACAGGCCCGGCTGCATAAGCAAAAAAGAGGAGGAGGGCATGGGGAGCCGGCGGAAACGGCAAACCAAAGCTGCCAACTAGAGCAACGTTATTAACTTGAATAAAAATATTTACTGCCCGTCGAGCACTCGAGTTATCAATGGCGCTGCAGCAGCAGCTGCAGTTGCCTTGTCTCTGGCGCTGCAGCGATGACAAGTCGAGGGATCCGCAATCCTGGACTCCTGACGATGATGAAATGGAGCACTTAGTGCGCTGCTGCCGGCATTTACTTTGCCACTCGCCGCTTTTTCTCACTTTTGTTTATCCACCCTGATTAAAGTTTATTTTAATTTGTTGCTGTTGTTCTTTGCCTGGCTTGGCTTGCTGTTTTTACTTTGGCTTTTTGCTTCTGCTGCTTCCCCTTAAGTGGCACAATTTGGTGCTGGTCCTGGAAGGGAACAGCCTCCGTCTCCCCCTCTGCCTCCACCTCACTTCATAACGCATCGGCGCTCAGGCGTGCCCCAAAGTGCAGCCGAGTGGTAAAAGCAACCGCGACTGATGGCTGCGGGAGGTGCCAAAAAGCGGGCAGCCCCTGCCCATGTCCTGATCCCTCTGCGTTGGCACCTGGCAGCCATCCAGCAGCCAACAGCCAGCATCCAGCAGCCAGGCTCAAGGTGCCAGAGCCGGCAATACATGCGCGAATTAATCTTAATTGAAATTCCTTGCTGCCGCGCTGCACCCACACACATATGCCACATGGGCCGCTGCTTGCTCATGCAGATGTTGGGCCTTAATGAAAAATTAAAGGAAATTAAAATGCTCGCGCGAAACAAGCATCTCAAAAAGTATTTGCACCACATTAAATTTTATTTTCATACTTCTGGGTTCCCTCGACAATTGTGAGGGATGGAAATTACAGAGGAAGATACTCGTAACGTGGCTGAATTCCATCGTAAAAAAGGATATGTCTGGAGACGAATCCTGCTAATTTAATTTATTAATTATTGGATTAAGTATTGAGTTTTGTACCTAAAACTAACATAAAAAAATATTGTCAATGCATTTTCACTTCCCTAAGAATTGAGGCATTCTTTGCTGCTTTATTTCCCATCTCTAAGCAGTGGAGTATCCGGTGGCAAAAGCAAATACATGTGCGAGTGTCTTTCAGCTCCTTAAGCTCGGTTTATGTCCCATTAAAATGTTTTAAAATTCTATTCCACATGAGTCCCCGAACGCCTGGCCCCGGTCCCTGTTCCCCATCACTGTTCAGCTCTGCCAGCAATTAAGCAAGATGCTAATTGTTTCACAAAGCATTCGCACTTCGTCGCTTTCCAAGGACCGAAGCACCCAGGATGGCGTCCTCCCTCGATTCCGAAGCGTCCAGCTTAAATTGAAATTTAATGCTGGGAGCGTAAGGAGCTTAGCTCCCTGCTGGATATGGTTGTACACATGTTAAACACTTTTTTCCCAGCACTTGGCTGGCCGTGCCGTGCCTCACCTGCCCAACTCCTCCTGCTGTCGGCATCCTGGCAGAGTTTTTAGTAGGAAATCCTTTGGCAGATTGCTAACCAACTGCCTGGAGAGCCCTACTCCTCTTTCCACCCCTCTGTGGCTCTGCAGATTCTAATTTGTATGCAAATCAAAATCAATAGGATTAACCAAGTTACATAGTTGGGAGCATTGTCGAGTTTTCCACTGGCTGCAGTGCCATGGAGCTGTTTGCTGTAAAATTGTTTTCTCAAAAATATTTCATTGTCTGGAAAGTGTGTGTGCGTCGATTGCGGATAGTGTTGGGCTTACCAAACTTTTTGTACTTTGCCTTATAAGTGCGAATTTATGTTCAAATGAAGTTACCTGACTTGATTGTTAATGCCAGGACAGAGTTTGAGAACAGGATGTGGTCTTGATAAAGTCAAAAGGATCTCAGAAGGGTTGTTTAGAAACAATTGCGCAGACTTTGAGGAGATGTTGAATAGTTGAGAGATGAAATAGGAGTGTGTTTAAAAGATATAATATTTTAAATTGAAAAAAGAGAAGACCTAACATTTTCTTGGAAAATATAGACCATTTATAGTTCCTTAACTTTTATCATTAGATATATTCTTAAATAAAAATGTAGTTAGGATTTCTAACAATTTTATATTGTTTTTCTAGGAACCAATGAAAGATACTAAAAGTTAACTAAATCTATGTGAAGACATTTTAAACAAAACCATACAGTAAAACCAAGTGCTTTCAACTAACTTTAGTAACATTTTCCCACCAAACAGAGTCCCTGGGACCCACACAAATACAATAAATATAGAGACTCCCCCGCACATGTGTAAATATTAAAAAGCAACGGCTGCCAGCGAAGAATAAAGGGACTTACGTGGTGGTGCGAGTGTCTGGCTTACGTTTAGCCAGCGGGACTGCAGTGAATATGCCAGCCTGACACTTTGCCATTCCACAGTGCGGACGTAATCCCGCGGCTATATATACTTTCCGGGCCCCATCTGTGTACGGTGGCGATGGTCCCGATTCCGTTTCAGTTTCAGTTTCACAGCCATAATCGCCGATGTCGTCGCACTGGGTGTGGCTGTGCTTTGTGTCCTGATCCTGTCGCAGGTGCTGCTCCTGGCCATGTGCTGTGCGAACTTAAACTGGCAGCGCAGCTGGCAAGGATTATGGCCCAGCGATCGAACCCGGGAGTGGGGGGCAATTAATTAATCTAATTAGCGCACAGAGGGGGTGGGCTGCAAAGAAATCTCTCCGGTGTGCAAAAAACACTTTTGCTAATTTCATTAATTGTTTGCTCGGCTCTCGCTGCCGCGTGCCATTTTGCGTACAAGTGGCGCATTTAATTAGACTAATAAAGTAATTCAGGCAGCGACTGTAAATGAAACAAGCGGAGCGAACTGCGAGCGGCGAACGTAGACGGCTCCGACTAGAGTTTCCCGCGCAAACTGCTAATAAAACAGTTATAATGAGTTAGTAGTTGGGCGGGGGCGGCAACCAGGGGGCGGGCCATGGGCCGTGGGCCATTCATGCAGGCAGTTCACAGATGTGGTTGAGATAATAGCTCTTATACACTTGTATCCTTGTAAAATCAAAAGGTGATGTATAGGATTTTTAAATTTTCTTTACAAAGAAACAAGGTACAGCTAATAAAAACAAAAAGGAAACTCAAACTTCATCAAAAATGTGGCTTAATGTAGTATCACACGAAAAAATCGATCAGAAAACAAATTGGAATGCCATTACGCATCCTAATAATTTATATTAAATACGTTACATAACTATTAAGAATATTACTTTAAAGGGAAATAAAAGGGATTTATTTTAAGACTGAAAATGTGATAAGAGGATAATTAGAAAATATATTTAAAAGATTGTAGTTTAATATTAACTGTTTCCCGAAGGCATTTATTGGAATATATTGCAACTTTTGCTAGAATAAATATTTTCTTTTACTTTTACAAAGTTCTACCTACTGATTCGGGTCTGACATCATTTGGATTTCCCTAATCTCACTCCTACTATTGCGCCCTCAACTGTTCAATTTGTTTCCTTGCTAACCGTTCGTGCCTGGCTCAATAAAATTAAATTATCTTTGTGTGTGCGTGTGCGCGTTGGTTGAATTTGTTGCAAGTGATAAAGTGATTAGCACATAGTGCCAATACGTGTGTGTGCCTGAGCCTGGCCAGGGCCTGCCAGCGCCTATTGGTTATGCAACAAAATTTTTACCCCGCATTGTACGTGACCGGTAAATCCGTTTTTAATTAATTTCATAAATCAAGCTCATTGCATATATTTATGCGTATAAATCATGTAATTAACTGGCGCATAGTCGCGTGAGTGTGTGTGCGGCCATCGCCCGACCTGGGTCAACATATGGCCACCACTGGGGCCATGGGCAATGGCCAATCCTATAGCCACCGCCGAGCGGCAGAGGCAGCGGCAGCGGCAGCAGCAGAAGTGGAGGCCATGATAAACAAGATATTAACGACTTAATTTACTGCAGCCCGTGTGCCTTGGTGAGTGTCTGCGTGGCCATAAAGTGCAGGCACGCAACACAAATATAAATGGTTGAATAAATAAACGCCGGATGAGCTAACGAATAATGGGTGCCTCTTAGGACTCGGACGTGCAGGATGCATGCAGAGTGTTGATATAAATTTTCCTACATTTTTATAGTGAGTTGATAATAATAAAATTAACAGTCTCTAAGGTCAAGGTAAATATGCTTGGCTTATATAAAATTGACCAACTTTTTATCAGATAAAAAAGTAGTTACACTTTACTATGCTCTATAAATAGATAAATTAAAGAACAACTAACTAACAACTAATACCAAGAAATTGCAAAGTTATTTAGAAAACAATAGAAACCCCTAATAGCCGGAATTTAAAGTGGGGAAGTAATACCTTCTGAGCTTGTTTTAGATTTTCAGTATCCTTATTTTATATTTAACATTACTTTAACAACCGATATGCCTCAACAGATCAATTGCAGCTCATTCAACTTTGCGTCTCTTGTGTGAAATTAAAACGCTTAACGGTCGCGCAAATTTCCCCGCTCTGGCATTCCGCTTACACTCCGCTTCTGTGTACGATAACCGCCAATTTTTCAATAAACTGCAATAAATGTTTATCCATTTATATGCTTGATGCAATTCTTCTTTATGCTGCTACTGTTGCTGTTTGTTTTAAGAGCAAAGGTTGCAAAAGGAAAAATCCCACATCCGTATTAATGGCCGTTCTGCACTGTTGGGCAACCACGAACCCTGAACCTCCCGCTGCCCCCTCTTTTGAAGTTAAATTGACTGACTCAAATGAAATATGGTATTCACTCTTAAAACTATTATGGATAAAATCACTTTATATATAAAACAGGAGTCTAAGCGAAAATTTCAACCGATCTTGACTTATTCCACAATACTTCCTTCAAAACAGAGGACTTGCACTGAGTGATGTTTGGCCTAAAGCAATGTCCATAGTAAGTCGCCTTTACAAATTCTAAAAATAAAGTAAATGAGTATCTAAAATATTTAAATATTAGACAGAAATAAGAAGGACTTACTGTAGCTATCGGACAGCTTGCAGTTCACCATTTCCATTTCGCAGGAACTCCTAAAGGCAACGTAGCAGCGTTCGTTGTAGCCACAGGTAGGATAATCGGTCCAGGCAGTGCATTCTGCGCAAGTTCCACACTCCACCGAATTTAGATATGATGCTTGAAATATGTATTTACATTATTCTATATATTTATACATTTATTCCCTAAACAAACCCAAGAGAGCCACAAAAATAACTCCCATAGCGAACTCTTTGCAATGAAAGCTATAAATGATCTGTAACGAAAACCTGAGCTGTGGAAAAGACTGGGTGTGGCTAATGGATTTCATGGAAATTTAAATAATCACCGCCTGAGTCTGGCCGTGGCGAGGCCTCTTAGTTTATGAGAAATTCAATTAGAATAAAATTATAATTGCTGTAATACACAGTGCGGTAGGAACACCTCCAAGGAAGTGCTAGTTATGTTAGAAAAAAGAAACCAACTCCCAGGATGTTGCATGTTGCTGCTGCGAGTGCTGCTGCTACTGCTGCTGGTGTTGCCATTGCCTCTGGGCTGGCCAACTGGCAACTACCAACTGGCAGCAAGGAAATGAAAACGCCCCCCATGTGAGGCAAAAAGCCAACGACCTGGGCAAGGCAGAGCAGTTGCAGGAAAGGGCACGGACACGGGCAAGGGAAGGAGAACGGGAACAGGAACCAGAAAAAAAATAAACACACCAGAGTCAGAGCCAGAGTCGGAGCAGGAGCCGGGACATCGTTGGTCGTCCTGCCGCAGAGCAACTATAAAAAGGACTCCCTGCACTCAGAAAAAGTATGTGCCTTAATTAGTTTTACTTGATAAGAATTTCTATAAAGTGTATTGTGTTATTAACTATAGAAGTACATAACCTTTTGAAATTATCTTAAATTCTTTTTCAGACATATTTCAGTCTTAATAATTTTGAGAAAAAAAAAATTAATTTTTCGTTTGAATTTTTTTAATCTTTACTCCTAATTTCGCTGTGTGCTGAAGCTTCTGTTGGTGTCAGCCGGCAGCTTACAAAGACGGACGCATGTGTGTGTGGCGGACGCTCCCAGCTTTTAAGTATAATTTTCCAGATACCGAGGCCGACTCGTCTGGAGTCCAGGTGGCAAGTGCTAGACAAAAACGATGTGCACGCCCCCACACAGGAGCTGCAGGAGCAGCGGCAGGACTCCGAGGACTAGCAGGGCAGCTAAACGAGTAGGTGGAGAAAATTTAATATGATTATGTTGAAGTAAATAGCTTGAAACAAATGTTGCATGGGCATCCGCCCTCTGATCTCGCTCTACTCACCTGGTTTGGCAGCCAGACGTTGACTTGATTCGGTCTGTGCCTCTTTAGCCAGTTCCCTCCTCTGGCAGGACCTTTAAAAAGCAATTAAGGACAATACGATTTGGCCCTCAAAGGCTTTGGCTTGGGCGTCGGCTTCAAGCTGTCAACGAGTCGAGACGGGGGTAAGTGGTCCGTTTATTGTGTGGCCAATAAAATACTTTTTGGGTCCTGTGTGTGTTATAAACTTGCTATATAAATAATAAATTCGAGAGAGTAAAAACAAAGCACAGGAACCCCGGAAAATTTAATAAAGTTGTTTGAAAGTTAAGGCCAGGCTTTTTCTTAGGAAAAGAGAGCTACGCCTCCGATTTCTGTGTGATAAGCGCCAGCCGGCACAGCATGTGTCTTCGCACCACCACCCCCTCCTATCGCATTGGGCCAATATTCACAGGCATTCGAAGGCATTCGATGCCTTGGCAAAGCGAAGTCGCAAATTCCTGCCAACTGCCAGAATGCTGGCTTGCCACGTCCCCGGTGGGCGGATCTGCATGCCGCACGAATGGAATTTACGGCATCGGTTATTGCAACACAAAAATGCACCTAAGTTTGCACTTGCCGAAGGTTTTCCTGTGCGTCCAGAGAAATACTTTACAGTGAGAGGTAGCATGAAAATAACTTGGGCTTTGAAAAACTTTAAAAAGGAGGCTAAACACAAAAAAATTTTTGGTATCAATTTTAGTGTAAAGATACATATTAGTGGAACCATGTGATTTCTATGGTAACTGATTTTAAGATGTTCCAAAAATGCTCAATGTATTTAACAAAATTTTGATATTTATTTAAATGTATTTTTCTTACGATGAAAATTGTTGTAACATTATTTTAAGCACCAGCTAAAGGGTTTTAAGAACCTGAGAGATTTTTGTAGCACCCGGAAAATGTGTTTTAATGTTTATAAATATTAATAAAATATACAAATTAATTAATTATTCCTCTTTACAATTACAGTAAAACTTTATTTACTTAGTAGAATATAATCCCTGCCTAAACTAAAACCCCTTTATGTCCAACTCATTCTAATGAGTATTTCATGTACCCAAAATGACGAAAATATCATAGAAAATTACTGTTCAAAAAAATTAACTATAATGAAAGAAAAACGCACAGTTAGAGCCTTTATTGCTGCCTCATTTGCATGCAACCAAATACCAATAGCCAATTATTTCAGTCCGCCCCCTTTGATGGCCAACTAACTGTACCCACTGCAACACTAATTAGCAAACGAGGCGTACAGCCTGCCACAGCCAACCCTGCCAGCTACCAGTTACCAACAATATCTGGGAATAGCAAACACGGCGACTGCGACAACAATGTTGTCAATGTCTGGGATGCGGCGGCATGCCAGCATGTCTGCCGCTGCCAAATCAATTGCCAGGCATTCCCGTCAACGGCCCTCCGCCAATCCGCCAATGATAATTAAATTGCACATCGAATTTTAATGCAATTCAATTAAAATATAAAATATTTTTCAATTGGTTCACTGAAGCGGTTAGCCTCCGCCCCGGCTTCGGCTTCGGGCCACGTAATTAAATTAATCAGCGATGCTTTCACTCATTGCCACCGATGCTGCCAATGTCGATCTGCTGCTACCACTTCGTCCGCATATTTCCCATGAATTATTTATATCGGATTATTCAAATTGTGATTGCCAAGTTGGATAAGCCAAGGCATTGACAGACAGGAGGAATATTCAATTTTAATGTAATCTCGAAGCTAATGATCCTTGTGAGGGGTAAACGAAAGCAATGTATTGTTGTAATATTATTTCTACCTTAAGAAACTCATAGAAATTTGATAAGCATTTTGAGTTTTATCGGTTCTCCCCACTTATCATTTAAGACTCATCGCCTTTGCTGACTTAATAGCTAAAACCCACTTATTAGTCACCTTTCCCTTTCCAAAACCAATTGGTTTTTCAGCTTTAGTTCGATTTTTTGGCTGGCCAACCGCAGTTCCAATTGAATGTATAATACAAAACCGAAACCAAACAGAGAATTCTGATGCCGTCTGCGGCTTTGCCTAATCGAAATTAGCTTTGGCCTCAAATAGGCGGTGGCAATTAGCAGTCGCGGTGTACCGGGGAGCGGAGGTGACGGTGGCTTTGACGAGCGAATGGCTGATGTCACATTCAGTCGAGAGCAAAGCCCAACATCCATTAAGCCACTGTCACAGGGTCCGTGCCCTTTTTTCGGTGGATCCCTTCCCCATTGAGCTGCACAAAAGCGAAACAAAATAATTTAAAGCCGGCACACAGGACACAGTCCTCGGCAGCGCCGGCAAAAAAACAATTATCTTCGCACTAAAGCCAGTTACAGGCTGCCGCAGTGGCAAATGATTGACACAAGGCTGACAGGCATTGAAGCGCCTGACAGGAGCAGGATCAGTCCGGGAAGCAGGGTTCAGCAGCCAGGAGCCACCAGCCAGGAGCCGGCAGCAGAAGCAGGATGCCCATGCTCCGACAGTACCCATCCCCAGTTGATGTTCGTCGTGCGCTTGTTTTGTAATCTGCTTAAATGTAAAGTTAACAATTTCACCCATTTGGTCAGGGCACAATGACAGCAGAAAAAAATAAATGCAAAGCAAAACATTCACAGTCAGCAGCAGAAAACTTTTAGCACTGAATACATACATTTGATCCTGTTTTTCTGCCGTCTAGAGGAAAACGCATTCAAATGCGTGGTCGAGTGGACGAGGGACGAGAGTGCTGCACAGGAAAATAAAGTATAGTTTTACCTTTTAGAGAAGAAAAATAATAATGACAAATTAATCAAAGAATATATTAAACAGAACAAGGAAGAAAGCAAACTTCGTGAAACCGAAACCCTTGTAGTTTGATCATAAAAATCATCATAACTGAGCCAAAAATGCAATAATTTTAAATCGGAAAGTTTTTCTATGCTAGTTTTTATTAGGTTAACAAAATAGTATAATGAATTTAAAGTTTAAAAATTTTTAATTTATTTTGAATTTTTTACAGTTTTAATGATGTAACCCCTTATAAAATTTTGAAAATTTGGAAAAAAAAAATATTTGTGCCGAGCACAGCTGGTTCGACTCCGCTTTTAATGCTGATCAAAAATATATATATTTTATATATTAATTCAAGAACGTTTAGGGTTATCTTGTATCTCTCTCTCACAGCAAATGCTGCTCTAACCGAGTTTTTAAGAATTTTTAGGCTTAATTCAAGAACGTTTAGGCTTATTTTGTAACTTTAATCCCGGAACGAGATTGATTCAAGAATTTTTAGGCTTATTTTCTTATTTTAATCCCGAAGCGGGATTAAATGCACCATTTAATCCCGAATTGTACTTGAAAATTTCAAGAAACCGGGTTCAATAGAATCAAGAATATTTTTCTTGATTTTTTCGAGATACTTTTTTTTCTGTGTATATGATTTATAGGGTCGGAAATGACTCCATCACTGCATTGTAAGCTTCTGACTGAAATTATAATATCCTGCAAGGATATACAAATCGTTCCTAAATAATTACAAATAACCTAAAGATGGACCATTTAGTTATCTTAAAAAAGAGAAAACTACGAATTTATATCGATCTTATAGTAAAAAAGTATATCTCGATATTTTCTCTCTTCTCTTTATATGAGTTATATCGGTGTGTCACATATTTTTAACTTATCGTACTGTAGTTGTTATATTCTGCCATTTCTGTCGCTTTAAAATTAATAAATGAACCCAATTAAAATTTAACAAATAAAATACAACAAACGCTGTGCTGTAGCTAAAAATATAAAATGAATAAACTAACTCAGGAGTTTTCATTATTCCAAGTGATATTTTTCTGTGTGCATTCATTTTAGGGTAGTACCACTTTGCCTTTGCCTGTTTCAGGTCAATGGTTGGGCATACGCACACACACACTGTCAAGAACCACTTGAGAGCCATCCTCTTTGCACGGCCGTCGCACGGGGCGTATGAGTAATGCGAGGGAGTCGCATTGAAGCGCTCGAGTTTAGCAGGCATCAAGCAGAGAACTCTGAAGGGGCAGGTGCGGTTGGAGAAGAGGGAAGCGACACCAAGGCGTTGCGGGCTGTTAATTTGATTTCTTGTCAAAGCAAACGGCAGGTGCCAGCCAGAAGACGGCGACTGGCAGCGGAATCCAAGGCGTCCATGGCCGCACTTTTGACTTTCTCTGGTTTGCCGTTGACGTGACAATTTCACACGCAACGCACACAGTCGCGCCGGCTTGACATAAATAAACAATGGCTGGCAGGAGACAGGAGCACGTCCTGGGCCCCGTGGCATCGAAGCGTTAAATGGTTAACTCATCTCATTTGGGCGAATTAAAGTCAGCCACATAAAGCGTTCAGCAAGATGGCTGCCGAGGGCCACAAATGGCTAGACAAAAAAACCGTTCTCAGTGCAGCGGCAAAAGTGCACTTGAAGTGCCTGGTTAATTATGCAAACTGCAGCATTTAATACATAATTAAATAGCTCGGTGGGGGATGGCATTTGCATACGGACGGACCCCTGGCCAATGGCAGGGCTTAAGTCTTCCGCTTACAAAACCGCGATGCGCTTCATGAATTTCAAACAAAATGATGGCAAAACGTTGACTCCAAAGCGCATTAAAATCATGAGCGCATAAAAAGAATATTTTAAGCCAGTAGAAATGGCCGCAAAGCGGGTAGGGTCTGGGGTGGAGTGCGGGCGGGGGAGCGGACAAAGAATGGGCGCTTAAGCCAAAACGCTTCCCCGAAATGGCCGACAGAAAAGCGAATGATAAGCGTCGTTTTTTATGGAGCATGGCGTAGCGAACGATGCATGCATAAAGCTACAAAATGGTGACACATTTCAATTGGCAGGGATAACAAAAAAGTTACCAAGTCGAATTGGAAATGCTCTTCTAACTCCATAGAAAAAACAGCTAAACCTTTTTCGCTACTACAAACCTAACGAAAATCTCTGATTCTCCTCTGTAATTTCCGTAAATCTTGAACAACTTGGGCTTGACATTGCACCTGTTCCGGCCGCTTTCAGAGGGCATAAATCCTGGACAAAAAATAGAAAGAAATCAACAGCCAAGAGCTGCACTTTGCCACCCCCGAAAGCTGCTCGCTCTCTCACTCTTCACATGGCAGTGAAATTGACAATATTTCACTGGCAAAAGCCGAATTTAGTTGCAGCTTGGCATCCGTTTCGGCCCATTGAACTTTGCCGTTGATTGCGGCAGCCCTCCAAACAAAGAGGCTGAAAAAACCAAGAATGAAATCGGAAAAAAGGAGACTCTTTAAAGGCCCGCAGCCCAGGCCCTTTAAGATGGGAAAAAATAAAGCGCAGCCAGGCGTGTAAAGTGTTATCGCAACATCAAATTTCATACATCATAAAACATATTGGCTTAGAAAGTAACAATTTTGATTGCGGTAAGACGGAGCCCACAAAACGGAGCGTGGCATGCAATGAGCCGAGAGCAGCCCCCAGAACCAGGGACCAAGGACCCCGGGCCCTAAGCGGATTTGGGTCCTTCTCGTTTTTCTCCGTTTGTCTCCTTATCGCCGCAAATGAATCTGTAGCAGGCTTCACGGCGCCAGTAAGTGGGTCGTTTGGGCCATGCCGACGCCCCGATGTGGTAGTTTCTGGCTCTAAACACGCTCAGACGGGAGCGAATGACTTTATAACTAGCTGCCAGCCATAAAGCAACTCCGCCCACCAATCCAATTTCGATGCTGATTCCAAGGCTGCCTGCTGCTAATCATTGATTCCACTCTCTCTCTTTGTATAGTGTAACTTTTCACTTTCCAAACTTTGGCGAAAGTCATGCCCGCCGACAACGAAAAAACTTTCGCCCGGGAAACAGGAAGCGATCGTCTTGGCTGAGCACGGGCACTTCATTTCGGTGTCTCAAAGTTACGGGCAACAGATGCCCATGCACGGCAGTGATGGCAGTTTGTCCTTGTTCTGGGAGTTATTGCATAATCCTAATGTATTGATGATCTGGGGATAGTCCTTCAATGCAAAGTATTCTAAAAGAGTTTTCACATAACTATAAAGCTTAAAGGAACTAATGATAATAGGTGTATGAATAAAGGATAGCAACTCATGTTAACCTTCGAATGTCGCAGCCAAGTATATATATAGTCTTAGAAAGGAAGCTATTTAATTAATGTTTTAGAAAAGCAAACAAGATGCAACATAGGTTTATTTAATATTAAAAATTAATACAACATATGAATCTTCAAATAAGTTCTTGGCAGCACTGCCGTCTCTGATATAAATCTTCAAGAAAATCCCAGGGTACGGGCCATGTACGCAATTAATTTGGCCCAGTGCGAGTGCGTGTGCTAACCCGGTAACTGCAGCCGGCGGAAATAGTTCAAAAGTTCAGAGCGGTGGCAGCCAAACGGGTCGACAACCTGCCAGGCGGGAGAAGGTATAGCTCCCATATCTCCTTGCCCGACCGCAGCATTGTCTGCCCGCATTGTTGTCAACATTTTTGTCGTTATATCCTTCTGTCTGTCCGCAAACGTGGCCAAGTGTGGCACACACACAGCCAGCGTGCTGCAGCTTCTGCTTAGACACATTCACTTTTACGTCAGTCAGATTGCAGACAGCAAAGGTCATGACAATAATACAAGAAGGGGACAGTATTCAATAAATTCAGATTGATATTATCTCCCAATATCTTCGCTTCGGAATACATTTTGAAGTAAATTTTAAAAAATTAAAGAAGTCTTAAAAATCATATTGTGTTATTACATTTGATGCCTTAGTTAACAACTTTATTTTTGCAAACTTAGTTAGCCTCCTTATAATCCCTCAACTTTAATTATCTCAAGTGTATTTAATTGAAAGCATATAATAATATGTAATACTTAATTTAATCTGTTTAATACTCCATAATTTCACCCGCAATTGTATACGATGCCTGATGCTCAGTGCTCAGCTCAGCTGGCTGTTCATTTGAATATTTTATCTGGCTTTGAGGCTGCACTTACTTTCGTTGCTCGTTCCGGGTGCACTTTAAGCAAGCTCCTTGCCAGTGTTTATGTCACCGGAAGTTAAGTTTTCACATGCGGTTAACGTCGCCTGGAGAGGAGCGCAGTAGAGCTCCTACGGGATGCTCCTTCTCGGTCCTCCTACTTTTTTGACCCATTTGTTGGCGGAGCAGAAGACTACAGAGGCAAACTCCGGCTGTGGGGCTGTCTGGTGTTCCTGTCTGTGGCCGCATCTCCTAGCCAGTTTCAGTCATGCATCTGAGGCCTGTCGGCTGCATAAATGTGAATGCAAATATGGTGCACACAGACACACCTAGCGTGCAGAGAGAAAAAGAGCGTAGGCTTGGCATAAATCTAAAATTGTTAAGGAAAATTTAAGAATTTTACTTGAATTCTTAATATTTAATTAAAAAGAAGAGTAGTCAAATAAAACCAATGAAATGGATGAAATGATAAGACATCAACAGCTGCATCATCCACAACTCAGTTACCTAACATTCTTTAAATATGGTTTTACAAAAAGCATAAAAAAGAAGATAACACCTTTTAGAACGGAAATTGCACTTCACTCTCATTGAAGCCCTCAAAACTCTTATCACAGTGTATAAATTGTGTAAATATGAAGAGTACTTAGTGCAACAATGCCGGATTATAGTTGAATTTATTAGCTAGTGTGTGCAGCTGGCAAATGGGTTGATGGCATCCTCATCCCGTCCTGTGCAGCTATCGTCTGATCCTGCTGCCAGGATAAAACTCGCCCATGTTGAGAGCACACTTCCCTGACTGACTTGGCTGCTAATTAGTTTTGCAAGTTGTGCACTCGGGCGAAGGCAGCCCGTCTCGTTGCCGCCGGCTTAGCCAAGTGATAAGTGATAAGAGCCTTGGCCAAATTCAATTTGCAATGCAGCCGCAAAGCGTTGTTTATCCAACCGATGCAGCAGCTTCCTCCCTCGGCTGCTCATCCACAATGGAATGGAGATGGGAAAACGAAATCTCTCCAGTAGCTTCCCCTGGCGGCTGCTGCTGCCGTCGAGCTATAATTAATGATAAAGATGTTTCCTACTAATTGACATGTGTCCGAGGGGGAGTGAGCATCCGCATCTCGGAGATAAAGATACTCGCAGACGAGACACGTGGAAGTGGCGGCAGGAAGTCGTCGTAACATTAATCCCAAATGAATACCTACACTGACTGCATAAGTGATAAAATATAATTGGAGAATCCACTTCACAATCCGGGAGTGCCTGGTAATTATCAATTGGGAAGTGAAAGTAGTTTAATCGCACTTAAAGACCTCGGCAAGACTCCGCTTAAAGCGCAGCAGGAAGATACATTTTGCCTGGGTCTCCACTTTTTCCGCTCGCTGCGCTCCATTTGTATCTTTTATTCCTCCAACTGTCAGCAGCAGAGTCTGAATTTCTGTGTCACTAAGCAGCAAATCCTCCCTCGTTGTTGTAATTGTCCTGCAATTGTATTGGAGCCTGCCACAGGCGGGGTATATGCCATATCCAGTGTCCCTGGCATAGAACACTGCGAAAAGTGTACAAGAAGTTCGATGATTGCTAAACTTTTGCTTTTGCTTTGATTTCTGTAGCAATTTATTGTGTGACAATCGCAAGTTTTATTCCTGACATTCTTCCTTTCCAGCTCACATTTTTGTTGTTTTTTGTTATTGTTGCGATTATGATGATTCTTCAGTTGACTGCCGGTCCGTTTTTTAATAAATCATTTCCGCTGCTTGAGCTGGGGGAATATTATTTCCGCTTCCGCTTGGCATCGTCCCTTTTCGCCCGTTCCGGTCAGCCAGTATTTTGCTTGGCTGAATTTAAATCCAACAGGACAATAACCTGAAAACGATGGGGAAGTTGTGCAAGGCAGGAAAGAATTGCTTGGAGTCATCCGAATAATTGGCGAATCGATTGAAACTCCATCGACCAAAAACCATCGACCATTAGGAGATTAAAAACTAGCCAAGGCTTGCAATTAACCAAATGGAGCAGGGAAGAAGTTAGAGGAAGCATCCTGGCAACCAACAGATGCCAACCGATCTGCTGACGATGCTATCCATAGGTTAATCTATACACGGACCTAAAAACTATGCTGAGGTTTTAGTTCATAGATAAATAAATTCTGAAAAGACGACATTCGAAGGAAGTGTTCCTTAACATTTTCCTAATATTTAATATATTTTTATTCCTATATTTTGTAAAATTTTATTCCCATATCTTATCCTTAATCTCACACAACTCGATAATCTTGAATAATGCAAACCCAGCTGATAGTTTTCCTCTCTGCACATCCTTATCCTGGGAAATAAACAACTCGGGCGGAGCTCAGCGTGCGGTGGCAAATGGCAGTAAAGCAATAACTGTAACCATTTATTTTTTGGCCACCCAACAACCACACTCACACACACACGCGCAGCGGGTGTCCTGCGCTAATGTCACCACACACAACAGCAACACAGGCGCAATTCGATCTGACCTCAATGAGCGCCGGGATTTGTTCTCCTCTGGCTACCAACAGACACAAAAAAGGGAGGAGAAATGATATAAATAGTTCAAGTGGCTTGCCGTTGCCGCTGCCATCTCGCACTCGAAATTTAATTCGTTTGTTTGGCAACAATTTCGGAGAAATTCCACCAAAGAATTGGAACGGCAGCAGTGCCCAGCCAGACAAGGGAAAGAGCACGAACAACTCCACCGACAAGGCAATCGACAGATGGGCGGGCGCTACTCGCTCCGTTTCTGCCAATTTCGAGGGCTGAATGTAAGCGTTAAATGCATTAAACTTGCACAAGACGACTCGAAAGGCCCTAGGAAGGTGAGTGAGGGCACTGAGAGAAAGTATAGTTGACTCTTTTACTTACTTTACTTTTGAAAAAATATATATGTAAATATCAAGCACAATATCAACTTATTCTACATATATCTTAATGTACACATTTTTATTTCAGTCTTAGTGGAAAATTTTAATACAATATTGATATTTTGTTCAAGTGCTTAAAAAGTGTTTCCTTTTTTTCGGGTATATCCTGCACACAGGATGTTCCAGCTGAACGGCAAGCGGAAACGGAAACTGCTAAATAAGCTTACCCGGCTGAAATGGTGGAAGGCGAGCCCCAGCCCGAGACAGCAGCATCTCCTGCTGTCAGTTGGCAGGTGCAAAAGTGGAGACTCGCTAACTTTAACCACCCATAACCACACCATCACCGGGCCGAGCCGAGTGCTTCGCTCGCAGTTTGATTGTTTAAATATTTCATGGGATTTTATGGCAAGTACATGCTCACCCTTTTCCCAGCCACCTTCCATATTGATTCCGAGTCGAGTCTCGCGTGCCGCCTCTCTCTTTTTCCGAAAATAAAATCAACAGCTTCCACTTGAGCACCCGACACCAGGCTCAGATCGCACATAAATACCTCGGTGGCGAAAAAACAGCACACACCAAGATGGCGGGGGGCATGCATTTAAAAATTAACAACCCATCATAAAACAGGGCCAACAACACGGAACAAGTCTTGGCCATAAAACAATGTCGGATCGAGTGCCACTCAGAGCTGAAATATTAATTTATTTATTCCCGCTGTTACGTTTTTTACGGATCTCATAAAACGCGAGGGCTCGCATAAATTTTAATTCCTGACTTTTATGCGGGAGAGCTTCCCTGCCCCATAAACTGAAATGACTCCCCGCAAAGTGGTCAGGGCTTGGAGAAGACTTGAGCTTGATCTTTGCCTGGCTGGATCATCCGCTCAAAAGTTGGGCTATCAATTTCAGCAACTACCTTTTGCCGCGGAACATGAACCAATTAAACGATTAACTCAAGTGCAGTTTCAATGGCAGCAACTTAATTTACCGCAAACAACCGCAGCAGCAGCAGTTGCAGTTGCAGCATCGCAAACAAACAACTCAGCAGGACGCGAACAGGGTCCTGGGCGGGAGTATCCGTGGCAGCTGAATGTCCGAAAGTTGTCGAAAAGTTTTCAAGTGAAATATCAGCAGAAGGCGGAAGGAGTGCATCCTGTGTCCCGTGCACTTTCGAGTCCCCGTCGCGGACTGCTAAAAGCCAACTAAGAAACCCGGTCACGTTATGCACATTTCGCTGCACTCGGCCAGGATAACGGGGCCGGGCATGGAAAACAATAAGCGACCGGGGAGCCGGGCAAGGAGCAAAAGGACAACGCTCACGTACAGAGGCCAAAAAACGCATTTCATGCACACGGACTGGGGAGTGCGGAGCAGGAGGAGCAGGAACAGGAAAAGGGCCAGGAACAGGGTCAGGGAAAGGAAACAACAGCAACAGTAGCGATGAAGACGCGGCTAAAATCAACGGCCAACATGGCCAGAAATATTGGTGGCAACAGTTTCGCCCAACGTAAATTACCTGGAAAATACGTGACTTTACCGCGGAACGTGCGAGTCGGGCAAAGAGGTCGCCGCCGGGGGCATCATCAGGGGTGGCACAGCATCGGCAACATCGGCAACACCAACAACTGGACGTGAGGCAGGGCAGGCGGCGGCCAACTGCAAACAACAGCCACCTCGAAGCGAAAAAGACAGGCAAACAACTGCAAGTTGGCGTTGGCGTTGCCATACATACATATATCCTCGGCTTGAACGCCTTCACAGGACCTCTTTGTTTGCCCGCCCTTTTTTCGGCACAGAGAGAAATCATTCAGCGCTAAGGGATTATCTGTATTCCATTTGGACAAGGATATTTAAAGGGTGTGCAAATATAAATAAAATAAAGAAAGCATTAGGTTAACTCACGGCTGGTGCTTTGAATATCATTTAAAAATAAAATAAATGTTTGATAATAGAAATAGTGAATACAGAAAACTATTTTATAACGATATTTTAATCAAATATTGAAGATATACTTTAGAATACATTTCATATGAAAGTCTGTCAATATCACAGGCGTAACGGAAGAATTCTTGCTTTTTTATACAACGAATTTAATGTTTTAAGCTTGGGTATTTATTATTTATATTAAGCATAGATAATTATATTTTTTCCAGTGTCTGACCCCATCGACTGCACGTGATTTTTACGCGGCCAGTGCACTTAATTCAATTTTTGAGCCGCCGCACCGCTGATAAGCCGCCGGCACCACGTGCCCCCCTAAAATAAGGTCCACTTCGCCGATGAGTCTTCCATAATGCGTGCGCCCCTTAAATCAATTAGAGCACTCTGAGCCGCCCTCATAAACGTCAAAACTAATCCACTATCCAGCTGCAGGCTCCCTGGTCGTATCTAGGAATATTATTCTACTCGAGCGTACGTCACACTTTCTGGCACTGGCAGCAGCTGTAATGACTCTTGAACTTGACATTTCCCAGCCCAGGGCCCGGAGTCCCTCAGCCTCCTTCGCAGGGCTGTCACTTATATTTTTAATCTCCAGCAGCAGCAGCAGGCGACACACTGCGAAGCTACAAAAAATACACTCCGCATATTTACATCTATATATCTTTGCCAGGGGGGAGCGAGTGAAAAGTTAAGTAAGTTGGCTGCCATGGAGATGGCTCGGATCTCCCTTTTTTTGGGGCGATTAACGCGAATGCGCAATTGAAATTAATTGTCAGTCAAAGTGGGAGACTCCCCGTCGAAGTCCGGAGTCTGGAGTCTGCAGTCTGGAGTTGTTGCATTCGGGAGCTGTTTCTCCCCCAGGGCAGCTACTCCTCGCACGTGTTTAAAACGGATTTTTATTTTTAACTTTGTCCAAAAGAAGCGCTTGCCCTGGCAACCGCTGAAACGTATGCCACAGTCTGTTGGATATTGCTCGTGATGTTGCTGCCGCTGCTGCTGCTCCGTGTTGCACACACATGTGGCGCAAATTATGTCAACGTGGATTTGGGAAGTCAACTCCGCTTCTGAGGATATCGCACACGAATCCCTAGCCCTCCCCCAACAGCTTCCCTTCTGTTGTTTGTTTTCACGCCACAGCAACAGTGGCATCAACTCTTCCCAAATGGGCCATGCAACACAATTTGAATTAATACATTTTCTTATAAATTACAACGTCGCCTCTGTCTCGAATGTTTGTAGAATGTGCGCCTTGATCTTAGCCAGCAGCGGAAGTATCAATTAGGCATCGGAAAATTTATGAAATGCTTTGGGATAAAGCCTCAAGTGGCGTTGGCTCCTAGGAAATCCTAATCGTTGACGCCACGCGACAGGATGTTTATGTCGAGATACTTCACACACCTTACAAAAAGAGGGATAATTAGGAAAGGAAAATGTAACTCCTCTCAGATTGTTTTTTTTCTTAAGGAATATCTTTTCCTTAAGATTTATAAATCCTTTAAATTCTTTAGAAAATCTAGCAACATCTCAGGTGTTTTTAAACAACTTTCCCTTACTTTTAATACTCTTCCTCTCAGTATATTTTTCTCTCTGCATAAAAACAAGAAATGCCATAAGCCCTTGCACCCAGATAATAACTAGCTGCAATGACATCAACTGGTCTGGACCTGTTTCTTGTCTGATTCGCAGTTCCTGCCTATGGGCAGCCACCTCTTTTCCCTAACCAACCACGCTTCATTTATCGCATAATTTGCATGAGCCGCCTCCCTCCCCCTTTTTGCTGATGTGAAATTATTTTTACATTCGCGAAAGTCATCTGGAATCGGAGAATGGCATCTGCTTTCGTGATGCGGCGGCTCAGAGATGCGAAACTTCCGGCCAAGCAGTAATTGCAACTGCAACTCCCAGATTGCAGCACTCACAGATGTTGCGCATGTGCCGAGACATCTAATGCAGCGCTGCCACTTGAGATGGGCGTGGAAATTGGAAATGGGGAAGTCCCTTATGCATATTTCGACACAAATAAGACAGTTCGGAGTAAAAAAAAGACACAATGCGGATACTCACTTGCACTGGGAAGTTAAATATGCACCAAACGAAATACAAAATATTTGTATTTGAAATAAAATTGCAATAAGATTATATATGAAAATCAAGCTTATTTGCTTCTTGCTTCTTTAATTGTTTCAAATTGTTTCTTTATTAATTAAGCATTTTCTTATTCTAATCCTGTGGGAAAAAAGGTTCTCAAATATATGGAAGTAAGCTAACTTCGGGAAACCGATGTTTGTATACCCTTGCAGTTTGATTATAAAAAGATCAGAAAGATATTCCAGGTGGTTTTTATTAAGATAACAAATCTGTAAAAAAAGTTTGAAGTTTTAAAAATTTTAAATTTTAATGCATTTTTGACAATTTTAATCGGTTTGAATCGGCTTTTAATGCTGACTCCTTTACCGCGTTCCAAGCTTCTGACTGAAATTGTTGTAATACCCCGAAACAGTATAAAAGTACCTGTTATTTATTATTTCAGTGTTGTTCCCCTATGGACCGGATCCGTTTCCAAGCCTTTGTTTGTTCCCTCTCTCTCTCCACGTGTGTGTTTGTCCAAAAACTTGGTAACTTCTCAGTCTTGCCATTTGCATTTCCCACGTTGCCAAAGGCAGGCTGGAAAACCTCGGGGGGAAAGAGTGGGGCTGCGAGTACAAGGAATGCCAAAGTCAACGTCAAAGTTCAACGTGTCAGATACAATTCCATCGCTGTTGTTTCTGTTGTTCTTTGGGTTATGTCTTTGTTTTGGTTTTGGGGCAAAGGAGCTGGCAACTGTTAATTGGAATTCGGACCGGACCCGTCCCCCAGGCATCCCCGATTACGCCGAAATTAATACAATCTTTCTATTTGGCCGGGGAGCAGAGACCCTGAAACAGAAAGATAAATATACAAAATTAACACGTACTCAGGTGAAAATGAGCAGGTAGTTACCCGTGTGTGAGTGTGTGTGTAAAAGGACGGCGCACACACAGAAAGCCGTGGCACTCGTAGAGCAAATAACCCTAATAAATAAGCCAAGTCGCTCGATTGGCGCAGGAGTGGGGGCACTGCCGAGCCAAGATGTTCATGAAAAAAGTTAATTAAGGTGTTTGCCCAACAACAACGCCGGGCACTATATGCGAGATATTTATCTCCCGGCGGACACACAAGGGAATGACTGTGGCTGGAGGGGATCCTGTGGCCGGGGGATCTGGATCTCGTTCTGGTTGTGGGTCCGGGGGCTGCTTATGGCTCGGTTGCATGCCTCGGAGTGTTTGCCTTTGAAATGTTTGTCATTATCGTCGTTAACTTTTTGATGAGTCGAACGTGTGTGATAAAAGTGTCACAAGGATTGAAAAGAGACCGAGGCGGAGGGAGAGAAACAGGAGAGTGAAAGGAAAAACTAATAACGCAGGCAGCAGAAATAATTTTGTACGTGAGTGTCGGATGTTAGAGCCAGAGATGACGCTCTTTCTAAAGAAAATATTCGATGTTTTGGGAAACTGATGAGAAAATAAAAGAACTCACGTCTGTTCTTGGCGAAAACAAATTTGCCAATTTTTTCTATCAGTTATCAACTTTTTTACAAATATTTACAATTAGAAATCCCAGTTAAAGGTGGACTCTTAACTTAAAGAAATAATTTAAATACAAATCAATATAGATTACACAATTACTTCCATCTAAAAAAAATATTTTAAAAAAAGGAAGTTTAACCTTATAATGCAAGAAAAACACCGCTTGGGCATTATTAAACTTGACTGTAAATGTAGCTCAAAGCACTCTTGACCTTTCGTAAGTTTAATGTATTCAATGTTACTAATAATATTTAAAGAGATTTAAAATAAAAATATTTAATGTACAATTTAATGGAAATATTTTCAAATATAAAATTGGTCGGAAAATCATCCAATCTAGCATCTCTGGCCAAGAACGAATGAGGCACGGTTAGCGAGACAGCGGCGGGCAGCGCAACGAATGTATCTTTCGGATACCAATTGCCATTAGTTTATTGAGAATCTCGAATTTATGGCACTGCGTGTCGTGGCCAACCACGCACAAATGGTCACAAATCTGGGCCTGCAACACATGTGGGCCTGTCCTGGCCTGGGCCTCCTCCTCCTCCACATATATTTACCTCGGCTCCTCCGGCATTTGTGGCACGTACAAAATTCATTTGTTGCACTATTAATGTGTCGCCCTGATGAAAATGAAATCAAATTAAATTTTCGGCACAATTCAAAGTGAAATTTTGCAGCAACAATAAACAAAGCAAATGAGGAATAAATCTCCCGAAACGACGGTTTACGTGATGTACGTTTTCCCATGTGGGAACCGTGAATGGGAAATACAGGAATTTCCACATCGGTCGAAATTACATACTTAGGTAATATACCGAATACTTATCCTGGCCAGGGACAGGGATACTAGGAATTCCAAATGAGAACCGTAGGAGAATTCGTAAATGGGTGGGTGGAATAATAAAATAAACAATTACGGAATATGCATAGTAGAGAGTTCTTGGACTACCTGGATCCTAAAATAATTCTCAAACAAATATTTAAATATGTATGGATAATATTTAGCTTAGCATGCGAGCAAGGAATGCTCAAGGAACCAAATGTATAAAGATTAAGAATGGATTTAAACATTAAAACTCGTTTGTTATATACATATGTACATATGTAACATACTTAATATCTAATGACTTCTTTCTTAAATATCTTACGGACTTATTTACTTTAATAAATGTAAAAATATAAATAAATTTAATAAAAATTATATCACTTCATATTAATATTAGAAGTTATATACAAAAATAAAATTGAAAAACTTAAATTGAGAATAAAGAAAATTAGGATACTTATTATAATATTCCCAATATTGTTAAATTAACAATTTATTTTAATCTGAATTATTTATTTTTCTTATATTTTTTAAGCGTTATTTTCTTCATAACAAAAATGTTAAGATGTTTTTCTTCCTTTATACCTAGATTCTTGATCGTCCTTGTTTTCATAACCCGTTAATAATTCGCAAAGCGATATAATTTCCATTTCACACTCGGCACTCCGCCCCCCGGGGACGCTGCCTCACATGAGCTGGAAGGAAGCACACAAACAATTGCATCGCTTCCACTTCATTTAAGTCGCACGCTGCCGAGCGGGGGGCGAGGTGTACAATTAATTGCCAACATGTCTCTTACGTGCACTGGCAATTACATTTTACATTTTACATTTACGACTGGCACGCTGGCTGGGGACAGGGGGAGAAACTAACTAATCAACTAATAAATCCATAATCACTGTTATTAGGCGAGATGCTCTCAACCGGTCCAACTTGGCTAATAAGAACTAACGTGGCCAACAACAACTGCCGGCATTTCCACCGAAAACAAAACAAATCTGGCAGTCTGGCTTCGGAGAGACGGAGAGAGCTCTCTCCCAAACTCTTATATTGGCCGAACACCATTCGTGGGAGTTTACTTTCTCTCGTATTTTCGCTTTTATCGCATGCGATTTTGCTTGCAGTGCAACGAACCACTTACCCGAGAGTAGCTCGTGTGCGGCTCTCTTATATTCTATATATATCTTGAATGCTCGGTCTATATGCTTGTTCTCTCTTTTTGATACCCTTGAGTAATGGAAGAGGTATGATCGATCAATGGATAAGTAGTTATTTTCAAAGCTGTAATATCGCACAGACATCATAAAGTAACCGCAAATCACGAAATAAGTTCGCCAACCGCTAGATAATGCCTTCCTTGAAGGGGTCAACAAAAAGTTGCCGTTTGCCCAAAAAATTTATAATAATAAAACAATTCAATTGGACTTCATAAAATTTTTTAAAGTTATATTTTGAAAAGATTTAATTTTTGCAATTTCACAAGAAGCAAGAGAGGGCGTGGCAAAAATAGGTTTACTATTTTAAGTTTAATAACTTGCTTTATTAAAATTTTAAAGATACTTGTGTATTTCCGTTTTCACTTAAAAGTTAAGTATACGCAGTGGCTTCCCAGCTCGTCACTCATACGTACTGTTTTTTTTTTAACTTAAAGGTAGGCCTTAAATTCTCAAATATTAATTTCCAGCTGTCGAATAGATCCCGCTTTAAATACAGAGTACCACAACGGCGAATACTGCGTTTCACAACCTGTCTCGGACCACAGTAAGCGCGCTCGACGGCAGCCAGCTCTCAGTTTTTCCCGAAACGCCGACGTGTGCGGACGTGCGTTCGCTGTTTGAGACCTTTGGATTTTCCCAAGCCAGACTCGCGCGTTCGTGTGTTGTGGGCCGCCTTTGTTTGTCTCATTTAAGCGGCCAGCGATTTGGCAACCGATGCGAAGGAGCCAAAAGGCCCCAAAAACAAGACACGGCGCGCAATTAAATGCAAATGTGTGAAAGTGTAGCGCCCGCTCAACCAAAGGCATAATAAGCATATTTCGCGGCTCCAGAGTGCGAACAAGCGCGAAGCGGGGGAGCAAGAGACAAGTGCGTGATTGTTCGCTAACAAATATTAATATTTGCGAAAGAGATCGCCAGATCGACAGATCGGAGCAGCAGCAGCTAACCTCACATCGTATCGCAAAAGCGAGTATTTAAAACGGTAAGTTTTTACGCCGCCTTGTTCGCATTACACTTTGAGCTTAGGCCCAGGCCATCTTGCTCTGGCACACTATCTCTCCGCCCGTTGTGCTTTGTGCTAAGCTTCGCTTGGCGCGCGTTTCGCGCTGTCCTTCTCCCTCCCACCCGCAGATCAACCGATATTGCCTATTACTGCGGTTCATTTGCGTGTCGCTAGCTTCATCTCTTTCCGGCGAGCGAAAAATAACTGTTACAACAATCATTGCTGTTGTTGCACAATTTTCCCATGCGGTGTGTGTGCGTCACTTGTTGTGTGTTTCCTTGGTTTTCCGGTGGGAAATGTGCGGAGAAAAGTCTGAGACTTGCAGGTGGAAAACGGGAAAAATCCTGCCCAGCAAGTGCACGGCGGCCTTGGCGTGAGGCACCAAAAAACAAACAAAGAAGAAAAAGGCATTTCCAGCCTTACGCACCCAAAGCTTGAGCCACTTAGCAGTGCGATTTTGGCCAAAATAAAAACCAGTTTCGAAAAGCATTAACCACAACAAAAGTTTCTTTACTCCAAAAGAGAGCTTCGCTCAACAGGTTTTGTTTTTATTTTTCTCAACGAGAGGGGACTTTTATTTGCTCAGAAGCTCCAGACGGTGGGTATTTCTGGGTAATGCAATTCCGATTTGTGCAATTAAACGAACATGATTTATAGAACCTTTGAGGTGGAGGTTGAGTAAGCTGAATCAAGGGAGTATACTCGCAATATCCCTCTGACGATGAGTTTGTTGGTTTCGTAGTGGTTTTTCCAGGTTTAATTATCTTATGGGTTTTGCATTTGTCCATTATTTAAATATTTAAACATCCATTGACTTTAAATAGATTCAGCTTAAGGGAAACAAAAGAATAATTCTACGTATTTTACAACAGGTTTCCCACGAGCTGGGTTCCAGATGTTGCGGATATAGAAAATGTACAGATTTATAAATCTTCATAAAAATGTATTGAATTTTATGCATCGCTGAAATGGAAGAATTCACATTGTATTTTCATTATATATTTTAATTTTTACTCAGGGAACAATAATAAAATTTACATTCAGGTAAAGTTAGCGATGTGCCTAAATTTCAATATACTTTGGATTTTTTTAAATTAAAATGTTTTTATTTAGTAAAAAAATATATGTAATATGTATTATGGAATGTTAGTATTGAATGTTTTAATGATTATATTTTGAGATTGACAATAAACGTGTCTGGGGTTTTATTTATTTATTATAATGGCTTTTCCCGTTCTCAGACTCGAATAATTTATGGTTTCTTGGTTTATTAAAAACACCAAATAAAATAATCACTGAAATGTTTTCAAACTGATAAGAAAAAACAGAAGGTATTATCACAAGTTCAAAGCTTATCAGGCTGCCAGTCGACTATAATTCCTTATCATCAATTTATGTTTTCAAAAATATATTTTAAGCCTCTATATTCAACCAAAGCTCTATCCATTTTCTATACATTTTTTAGTAAGAAGTTCCAGTAGGGATTTGGGCTAAAATATTTCCTTTGTGGCCCCGAATCAAAGGCGAGAAGCTCTCAAAGAAGCTCTACAACAATGGCTCAAAACAAAACAAAAAAAATGTGAGTCTTTGAGTCTGCGAAGGTAAAACTGCGGAAGTCATTTAACAGTCTACTTAACTTCTGCCAAAAATGCTCAGAAAAAGGTAAAAAAAAACGCGGGAAAAGGGAAAATGAAGTAGAAAACGGCAATCTCGGAGCGTTCAAGATGGCTCTTCGGTCTCCTCCGGTCTTTGGTCACGTTAGAAAGTAGCTGTAATTGCGGCTCCCCGTAACTGTTATTGTTACGGCCGCCACTCGCTCAATTGCAGCCGGTAAAAGTTGCCCAAAATGAATTGTCATACACGGGGTTTGTTATATATATTTTTGCACTGTCTTACAATGAGACAGACAGACGACGGTCATACACATTTGGGATTCATTGTTGTGTATTTGCTTCGTTTTTTGCTGCTTTTGTGGGCGTTTGTCATCAGCAGTGAAATGCATAAAGTTTTTCACAAAAGTTGCTGGCTGGATTTGTTTGTCGCAAAGGGTCGGCGATGAGAATGGCTGGAACGGGATCGAAAAAGGGATGGGTATTGGGGGACAAGGCGCTTGTTCCAAAGGAGACTGAGAAAGTTTTACCCGCTGTTCGCTGGGATTTTCCTGGGGTATTAGCGTTGTTAGCCCCACGTTTTGACTGTGTTATGCTTGATTTTGCTTTGCTTTTCCCTCTCCGCACTCACTTTTCTTTTTTCCCTTGCTTGGCTTGACTTCACTTCGCCTTTGGCCCGGCGTGAAATTTTCCCTGGCTGTGCGTGTGTGTGCGTTTCTGGGGAAAGGCGAAGGGATTTGTCAGCGAGAGTCAGAAAGGCTCGGGAATCTTTTCTTGCGGTTAGAGGCGAAACCAATTTGTAGATTTGAAAAGTTTCTCTTCAAAACTGTTAACAGGACACTTTGAATATTCCGCAAGAGGAGGGAGAGAGGCTGAGGAGGACCAGGGTACTTTTTTATGGTTTTTGGCACTTGGCAGGGGCAAAGCCAAAGGAAGTTGGCAGGCAGCTGACAGAGAACGAGAAGTTGGCTTTTATTAGCTGTGAGGGAGCCTTCAAGTATCTGGTAATAAGTTTGCCAAGATTTTGCCTTGATAACTCTGAGATAATGGAGAACGGTAGAATATGAATCTGGCCTCGGACGCCTTTGTCCTTTGTCCCCTAACAGTGCTTTGCCGCTTTTCAATAGCTTACGCTCACCTTTTAACATTCACAGCCCGCAATTCAGGCAAATACAGATTCCGAGATAAAAATCTATATGGTGTGCACATTTCGCGCACCTCGACTTGTTTGCTTGTCTTCCCTCCCCCTTCACTTTCAATAAAAAAGCATAATTCTTGTTTTACAACGCCAGGCTGCCAGCCGCCAAGGATAATGCCTTGAATCGCCATGCCAACGCAGGGGGAATAAAAAATAAGAGAAAAGTAACCGAGGTGCGCGGCACAACACATTCCCCGGCATATTTGCATGCGAGAGTGTGATAAAGGGGATTTGAGATTCACCACACGATAAATTGCGGTAAAAGGTGTCTGCATCTCTGTCCCTCCAACCCTCCCGCCGCCAGCAAGGTCCCTATCCTGCGGCTCGGTTTTGCTGATAGCCAAAATCTTCAGCATTGAAAAACATGATTTTTAACTGGCAGAGCTGAAAGGCAGTTCCGACAGCCTCTCTCGCCCTAAATGTGTATGGGTGCTGCCTGTGAGTGTGTTGTGCTCTGTTTGCACGGTGCACAAATGAAATGAGATTTCCCAGCAGAGATAGAAGTATTCACTCAGTCTGACATTTGCAGAGAAAGAAAAACAGGTTCTAAGCTCACGACGTACAGCAATTCCGATTTAAGTGGCCTGGGATCCCCGACATGTGACTGAGTAAGCGGCAAACAAGATTGAGGTATTGTATAATGTAAACATCCATTTTTATTGCGAAAAGTTTATTAGGTATTTTACTATTAATTTACTACTATTGATCAATTCAGTAGAAATAGGTACTGATAAATTAATTGCCAAGACTTTGACATAGATGTTAAGAATGCTATAGAAATGATCTAGTTAATACAAAATCGAATGCACTAAATATAGAAATTGATAGATCTATAAATTGCTAACAGTTCTCACAAAACCAAAATTAAACAATTATTTTCATTTGAAGAAAAATCATTTTCAGAACAAAATAAAATATATAAAATTTGCATTTTGTATTTACAATGCTAAGCATGCCCAATAATCCAAAAGTATCTCTTTTAAACTAGATTATAATTATTACAATTCTACGCTAAATATCCTAGATGCGCTCCCCGTTTCTTTCTGTGTACCCACACACATACACGCGAAGGGAGACAAACACATGCGAAGCAAGACATATATGTACGTGTTCCCATTCAGGTGGAGCATATGAGAAATTCTCAATTTGAATGCAAACATGTAGGATTATTATGATTTTCTTCCTACCGTTGGCAGTTTTTCTTGTTAGTTTGCTTGCCATCTCTCTTTTTTTTCGCCCTGCCTCAATGTGGCGGATCCTGAGCCAGGATCTGGGTATTCTCGTGTGAGTGTGTGCATGCCTTGGCCAGGAATGTTTGGTTTCTTTTTTTATATGTTTTTCCTTGCCGAGCAGTGTGACAAGTATTAAGTGCAATCAAAAGAAGATTTACAAGCGTCATGAATGAAATATTTGCACCACATATGCCAGCAAGTACACACACGAACGGTTTGCAGATTGTATCTGTGTAGCTGCGTCTCTATCTGTATCTGCATCCGCATCTACGTATCTGCACTTGGCGCATAAAACCCATTTGACACGCTTGATATTTATGGCGGACCGGGGCCCAGAACCCAACCCATTAGCCAAAAACAAACAAACTGGTCTATCTTGATCAGAGGTGAGTTTAATTATTGATTATGGCGGACAGGGGTGCAGGGGGAAAAGTCAACTGGCGGGTCAACTGGCAAAGTGAAAGGATGTGACACTGGGAAAACTCGCTAATAAATTTGTAGCTCTGCTCTGTCCGTGAAAGCGTGGCTTTTGGCTTGTTCGGCTTGTTGTTGCTTGGAGCTTTGGCGCTGTTTTTCGTTACATTTTCCCAGGCGGCGGTAGTCGCATGACTTTTGAATAACCTTTCCCACAATTGTTTGCGCTGGTTGTGCAGCCAATTGCCCAGACAATTGCCACAGTCTTTGGAGATGCAGATACCATGTATCTGCTGGCTTCACAGCTTCACAGAGTCAGAGTCAGAGTAGGAGTCAGATTCGGATTCGTTCGGGGGCCACAGTTGATTGGCGCAACTCGCTATCTCATTCACATTCGCATATTCATGATGACACACATGTGCATGCATAAGTAAGCAATCCAGCAATCCAGCCATCCAGCGAATCCAACAAACTGGAGTTGGCCCCCATGATTTAGCAATTGAGACGACGGCGACGAGGAGCGAATAACGATTAAGATGCGCCATCTGGCTGTATTACATTGATTTGACTTTGGGCCATAATTGATGGCTTTCCAATTCACAGGGAGAAGAGGAGCTGGGCGAGGAGGAGCCAGGCTCGCCAGAAGTCCGTTTCCCCGACCCTTTGGTGCAATACAATGCGCGCTCTTCTCTCTTTTGACACTCTCCAAAAATTAATGATCTGGCAAGCCACAAAAACCCAAGTAACTCTAGTGTGGCTGTAGCTGGCAGTTAATAAACGAGTGCTCTCTCATGAGTGCCTCGTTCTGGTTTTATCCTCGGCCTTCCCCCTGCAGACTGTTCACTTCTGCGAATTATAATCGATTGCCAATTGATAATTGCTGACTAAAAAGGAAAGAACATAAGAGTTCAATGGCCAAGCTCATTAGCATTCGTTTGGCACAGATTGAGATATTATCTGTTCAGGGTATCGAGAAAATACACTTCAAAAATTAGGTCGTTTAATTTATATTAAGGGGGAATTAAAGATTCTACAAGGACTCAAATATTTTAATCTTTAGAATCTTTTTGATCCTAAAATTGGGTTTCCTTCCAGACTGACTATAGTTCAAACGCCTTCTTTTCAGTCCCTCTTTTTTCTTTCTCTGTTACTTTATAGTTGAAAGTTTGACTAGGGCAGCCACCATTTGGGAAACGAATTTGTTACAAAACGCTTTTGGGGCAGTTATCGGAAGCTAATGGCTGCGTTGATAATTCCCCAAAATGCCTTTTCTTGTCTTTAGAGCATAATTTACGCATCGTCGCCGGCCAAATGATGTGTAATACATACATATACCTACATACACCATGTGTGGCAGCTGTGAGCTCGGCTCGTAAAATGGGCGTCCAAAAAAATGGGCTCGCAGAAGGCAGTAAAAATCGATGCACACCAGATATAAACGGTATATAAAGCGCACAGTGTGTGCCGTATGTGTGTGTGTGTATTTATGAGCAATTTGCAAGAGTGCTTTAAAGTGTAAAGCGTATGCGCTCGGACGAGACGTAACGATGCGAGCGACCAGCGCGAAAATATATGCTAAGGTAAATGGTGAAAGCAAGGCAAGGCAAACAAACATTGCGCATACGCCGTGTTAATTTGCATTGTTATCAGACGCCGCCACTGCGGTTCGCTGATGCGCGTCTTTTGAGCCAGCGCTGAGGGCAAGGAGACCGCCTGCCAGGCAGCAGTTACCAGCCATATTCACCGAGCCACATCCCGGGCCACACATCCACACATCCCCGGCCACATTCACGTCCACATGGCAACTGTTTTGGTTGCCGCACCGTTCCACGCTGCGTATGCGTAACTCCGTACGCTCCCTCCTATAGCCCCGGCCATTGTCGGTTTGTTTTTATGCCGTATGTGTATGCGTTATTAAATTTATTTGACTTGACGTGCGCACACACACAGACAGCAGGCAGGAGGCAGCAGCAGCATAGAGAAGGGAAGTGGCTGGTGGCAAGGAAATGGATACAACAAACATCGACAACAGACAGAAGGAAGTCAGGCTCAAGGTTTGCCCGGGTTTTGTGGCTGCTGCTGCAGAGTCTGAGCCGGTGGCCATGCAACTGGCCAGGTCTGCCGGGCTCCTCTCCTCTACATTTCTCGCTCGCATTCCCATTCTCATTTAATATTTAAATTGCTTGTGGTTAAAATATCTCATGTGCTCTTGTGGCAATTTATATTTTAAATTATTAATTCTGCCTTATTACATTACATACAACATCTCCCTGGTTCTCGCTCTGTTTTTTCCTCGTTCTTGTCTGGCTCCTTTTCGTTTTGCCTCAATTTCAAGCTTGACTTCATATTTATTCAAAAGCAGACACACACACACTCGACACATGACTTAGATTTTCGGGGTGGGTGCGGATTTGCTTTTGGGTTCTCGCAATTGAATTTGGTCTCTCTTTGGATTTCCCATTTGCATTTCAAAAGGAATTTTCAATTAAAATGTCAACATAATTTAGAATTAATTTTTGCATCTATGCCAGTCGGTCATGTAAATCGCATTCTAGGCTGTATAATTAAATTTTAGTTTTGTCCTTAGGACGCTTGAGGATATTGTGGGTAATGGGACTCAAAGAAGCAGGGTTGGATTTGTTTTTAATTTAAATAAATTGAATCATCTCGCAGAAAATAATAAACAGGAAATGTAACAATTAAATGTATTAAAGTGTACATACTGTAACTTCCATTTATTGACAGCTTTAATGGAAATGTTTTGTAGTTTGATTTAGTTATTGTAACAAAATTTATTAGGGCTTGAATGTTTCCCTTTAGCTTTCTTGTTTTATGATTTATATAAGCTTTATATAATATAACTTTAAGAGGTTTTTTCTTACTGTTTCGCTTCAATTATTGTAAAGTATTCTGAACTTTGCGTTATTTCATTCCATCATTCTTTGATATTCATTTTAAATATATCAAGTAAGTTGTGGAGCGCCTGCTGCCACATACAAATGTGTGCCTGAATGCCATTCTTCGGGCGGGGTGAAACTTTATACCCGTATCGTTCTCTGTTCCTGATGGGTATTAAAAACAAATACATTTTATTCATGGCTGCATGTCAAAGTTTTTGGGAATATTTATTTCGCCACGGCTCGCATTTATGCCATACATATAAATATTCCCATTCCAGTTCCCTTCCCATTCGCTGGCTCTTTTTTCTGGATGCAAAGTTTTCTGTTTGTTTTTCGAGTCGCATGTGAATTTTATATCCCTTATTTACGCACAACTTTTTCCCCTGCACGCTGGCGCAGCGCAAGTTGCGAAAGCCGCTGAAATGCAATTCGCAGGAGTTCGCTCGTTACTAGAAACGGCAGAAACAGATGAAAGTTTCATATGAATTCATATAAATTTAACATAATGCCCGAAACGGGGAGTCGGAGAAATGCAGAAAACATCTCAATAAATAATGGCAAGCATCAAAAGTTTGAGCGATTTAGTGTTTAAGCAGATTGTACGCTAATTGCGCCGCCTCCTCCGGCAAATTACTTATTCTAAGAGGCTTAGGAGCCGCTGTTTCGATATCGCATTAAAGCTCATCAAATGCTTATCTGCTATCAGCAGGCAGCCAACTGCTAAAAGCTGCACTAACAGCCCAGATCCTGGCAACGCATTAACAAACACAGGCTAAAGCAGGCAAAAAAAGGAAAGGAAAAAAATACCAGGGACCTCCCTTAATAAAAAAAGGAAATGTCGCATAATCATATGTGTGAGTGTGCGCGTGTGTGTGGAGTCGTGACAAATGATACGAATATGGCGGGAGGACTCGAGAAGGTTTAGCAGCAGTTCATAGACCCCCAAAGGACCCATCCGCAACGCCACGGCGTGTATTTTTCATTAGGCGCGAAAAATATTAAACAGACGACAGGCTGAAATTATTATCCTGAATCTGGCAGCCGGCGTGGTGGCGATGATAACAAATTACGTATACGCATCACACATACGCCGCGTTGTCGCTGCAAAGCTCATCAGCGGCAGCATGCTAGCATTCCAGCGATATATATTTTTCCTGCCGCTGTTGTTATATTTAAGCATCGCTTTAGCCCCACTCGAGGCGGCGTCTGGCGATGGCAGTTGGCTCTCCTATAAGCCGCTGTGATTGTCAGTTGCGTTGCTAAGCTGTGACAGGAGGTCCTTACCCGGGTTCCTTGCGGGAGGAGCGGAGGCGAAGCGGAGAGGGGTATTCGCGCTGCCGCACAATTGTTTACGTTATGCGTGTGTGCGGCTCCTCGGGCACTTTATTATATTTGTAATATGTATTATGACATTTCTTTTATGGGCCTTGGCCTCCCTCCCTCTCGTCGGGCTGATGATTTGTCGATACCGTGGAATCAGCACGGCACACAGTGCGTTAAGTATTTATTAAACCGAAATGCGGGCGGCGTTCGGCGTAAAAACCAACTTAGGACTCGCCAGGAAGTGGGCGTAATTGCGTTTCTATGTTTGCCATTCGTATGCCTCCTTCATGTGTTCATTTCCGCACGCAAATAAACAGGATAAAATCAGGCAATGCCCAGAGATGCCAGCGGAGCCAGCGCCGAAATATTGATCCAATTTGGTAGGGGAGGGCACTGGAGAACAGCTTTCCAGCAAACGATCTGAATGCCACATAAATTCATTTTTTATGAAACCCAAGCATGCCAGATTGAAAGGGGTGTTGACAAATCCCGGGGACCCTGAGAGCCTGACCTGCGGCACTTCATAAAACGTAATCCGGCTTGGGGGGACTGCCAGGGCCGGGTCGCTTATGACAAACATAATCATTAAGCCATTATTATTATTACACTTACGGTGGGCGAGCGAGCGAGTTGCTGCTCCGCCCACACGCACATAAATTACGCCCGGATATAGTGGGGTTGGGCCACTGCCATCTGAAGCAATTCGCCATGATTTACGGTCCATATTCCGGCGAAGGACCCTGAAGGCGTCCTCGCCCTCGCTGCGTTGCCATCGATAAACAACTCGAAATGAAATGCAATTCCAAATGAAATGCAAAGGGAAGCTCGAGCTCCTCCTGGCTTCCTCTTCCTGGCTCCTGGGCAGGATCAGGATGTCGGCAGCAGACTTGCAGTGGCAAGAGAGTGTGTGCACAGACTTGGGTGTCCATCTATCTGTTTGTCGATATTGGAAATCTGATTTTATGGATTTTTATTTCGTTTGACTTTGCGCTGATTTTCAATTGCTCCGGCATCCACCCTTTCGTTATTCATACTTTTAATAATAACTTTTTGCCAGGACCTGTCCAGGGTCCAGGGCCCCTGGTCCCTGCTCCTTTTCATCCCCCATCCGGCAAATTGTTTGTCTTTCATTCTCCACTCTCTCTTACTCTCTGTGTGTCTCTGTGGTCTTTTTGCCAGGACTAACCATTGCCTTATTTTTGATTTTATGAAATATTTATGCCTGGCTTTGGTCAACAGGGAAATTGATTTTTCTTGCCACCTCTCGCCCCCGGCGGCCGTTTCCTTTTCCGCCCCCGCCACTGCCGCTGCCACTGCCTGTCACATGCATGTCCTGCGACAGCCTGTTGAGAAACAATTACAGTTACGCCCGACGGCAAAGGGACCACGCCCCGAACAGGTGTTGACATGTGTCGCGGCGGTGAATTAATAAATATTTTATCATTTGTATAAACACAACATTTCATTTCATTAATTTTTATACATTTGTATTTGCGGTGGTCGCTGCCGCCGCCGCCAGCAGTGCCTTTGTCAGTGACTATGAATATTCTTCTTAATTAATCGCCCGTGTCGCATTGGTCCTTTGTGTAAAATTATTGGTAAATGCAGCCGGCAATTAAATACTTAATGCCAAACTGCAGAGTTAAACAGCCGCAGCAGAGAAACCAGAGACCAGAGACCAGGACCAGAGGCATTGTCAACATCATCATGCCCATTATGGTTATGTTAATGGAATGGCCCCCCGCCCGAAAAGATGGCCATAATAATAATAATAATAATAATGATAAAAACAGCAAGGATTTCTGCATATTTTCAGTATTTATTATCAAATGCTTTCAATTGGGTTCAGCCAATTAATTTTCATAACGAGCCAAGAGAGCGACATGCAATTTTAATAATTTTAATTAACCATCAGCAGCAGACAGTGCTTAATGTGGCTGTGAATAAAATAATGCGCCATCAGATCAGATGATAATCCCGTAATGCCGCTTAACTTGCTAATCGCATTTGAGCCTGGCATAAATCTAAATGCCCGGAGGCATTAACCAGTTTGACACTTTTACTCACTACGCTTGTCACTTGGTTACTTCTACATTTCGGAGTTGCATATTACAAAGATCATTTTTCATTTTCCCTAGGACCTACACGGGAGAGGCGTGCGAGTGGGCTGGTGTGGGTGAAGGTCGCTGGCACGCACATGACGACAGTCATCAGTCAGTTGGTTAACGCGCTGTGGCCCGCTTCTGGCCCACTCTATGCGTTTAAGTGCTTGTTTGAGGTTTACGCGCAGTGTGACCATAATCTGCCACAGACACTTACACACAGCGGCAACGTCAACAGATAAATAAACAGGCGACAGGGACAGACAATCGGGCCGGGACAGAGACAGACACAGAGGACGAGATGGAGATGCAGAGGGAGGCCGGGGCTCTCCGGGATATAAACGATGTCCTGGCATAGCCTGATTAATGATGTTGCGACAATAATTAATTATATGCCTGCATCGGGGGAGTGAGAGGGGGTGGATGGTGGTGTGCTGGGTGAGTAGTGTGGCCGTAGGGTGGCCGTAGGGTGGGCCTCGTGGGGTTTAGTGTGGCCAATACCGCAAGTATTTCATTTCATTCGCGCGGCTCTTTGCATGGCTCTGCGCTGGTAAGCCACAAAAGCCACTAAATGTTGCCTAAGCAATAGCCTCAGTGGCGGTGACTTAAAGGGGTTTGGGATATCCAAAATCAGGCAGTCAAAGGAAATATGGAAAGGGGTGGGAACCGAAAATATTTGAGGTCATTGAAACAGCTTTAAAACAAACTTAGGCCTTAAAGATATACATTTTATACGAATTCTTTCTCTCAACTTGGAACTTTCTCTCGATAAACATCCCCACTCCCAACATTTACCTGAAAATAAAACCCCCCTAAAAACGTTTCTCCCGCCGCTCCGCCGCCGGAGTGGGTTAGTGGCACGTCAAAATATATTAGACTCGATTGTTATCCGGCACTCCTTTAGCCACTCGAGAGCTGGCAAAGCTTTGGCGTAGCAATTAAAATGCAATTTAAGGCATTTTCTGCATTTGCCTCGCCATTCGGCATTCCTCGCCCGTGTTTTTCGCGTTCATTTCGAGGGGAGTCCCTTGTGTTTCCGTGTGTGTGGGTGCATGATTTAGACATTTCAATTTGCATGTGTTAACATGCGATGCAAAAAGGATTCGATTCTTATCGCTGCCACATGCCAAAGGCCAAAAAACATAGAGAGCAGCAGCAGTGCCCGAGTGAGTCCTGGCCAAAGCTCCTTCTTTCTCCACTTGCATCCATTCCTTGCTCCTTCGGAGGATTTGAGGTTTATAATGGCGCAACTGGCAGGGCATGCAATGTGTGGCACACACTCCCACATACCCGTCGCCACACTCCATCTCGCCGCTTCAAATGTATGTATGCCCCTCCGCAATGTGGAAATTTGAATATCCTGCGGTAATTTCCACTATTTTTAGTACTTTGTTGCCCTTTTGAACTGTCATTACTGCGGCTTGCTGCGGAGTTGAGTGAAGAGAATGAAACAGAAAAGGAGAAAGACGGTGCGGCGCTTGGAGGTGTCACAAGGAGGACGGTTAAGGCAACTGAATGTGGGGCGATAAAGGGTTAAGTGACTGCCTGCCTGCCAGCGGGGTGGCGCATCTTTTGTGGCACTCACGTTTCCTTTCGCCCTTCCGATTTTTTTTTTCGCTCTTTTTGAATCCTTTATTTGCATGCGAGTTGAGTTACTTTTTATGGATTCCTGCATAAGCGAAAAAATCCATATATATATATATACACCCACATATATACGGTATTCAAGGGAACTTGGCAACTCGCATAACTTTGATGGGGATTTTTGATTACTTCTCAAATGGCTTCCAGCTCCATCATGGCGCCCCTGCTCTCCTCTTCCGCTCTAATGCGCAATTAGAGCGCCATTCCTTGATTGAGAAATTAGCCAAGTTTGAGTCTCGTCCATCAAAAGAGCATTTCTGGCTGCTCCGAAGAACTTATGTGGCATTAAAACGTTCAGAAGCCATTCTTCATTATGCTGGCCCGGCCGGCCGGCTGCGGACGTGGCCATTGCGTGAGCCTCCATTTTCTTCCCCAATTTTTCCACATCCACAGCCAAGGACACTCGTGTGTGCGTGACAATTGTCCGTAGTTGTTGTGGGGGCAAAAACTTCATCGGTTGTGTCATATATGGCACACTATGCTGCTCCCGACAAGGTAGTGCCGAAACGTGAGTTCATGTCAGCAGAATGTCGTCCTCCAGTGAAAGTTGAATAACTTAAATTTACCTTAATATTTTTAATTTAGAAAAAGTACATTTTATACAATAAATTAAACTTGTTATTTGCTTTTAAAACATTCTTAAAACGAATTAAATATATATATATATTTGCGTAATTTGTGCAGAGTTTTCTGCTTTACCCTAAGGATATCCAATTTGAGTTATTGCACATATATCGTAAAAATATCGATTTCATTTCAATTTTCAACACAATATCGACATATCGCTATTTTTTGCCATCCTTACTTTCACCTAATGAAGTTGTGTCTTCGGGGTTTTTGGAGTTTGGGTTTTTTAGGTTTTTGATGAAGATTGACCAAACACTGAGGCGATTTCTGGCCGCACATTAACCCCGAAATCGGTTAGAGCGCAGCGTGAGCCTCACAAAATTGGCACGTTAAAAGCGTCTATAAAATGCATGTGTAAACATGGCCCCAGCTCGTGTCCAATTATGGGCGACACACACGGAGCAGGAGGAGATGGCGAGGGTCGGGAGCCAAAAGCAAACTTTTATCTAAACAAACAGCTCGTTTGGGCCAACTGGACGATGGAGTGCCGAAAGCGGAGAGTCGAGGCGCGGCATGCTAAAAATAAATGAAGACATTAGCGACGCTCAAATGACATGTTATCGACTTTGAGGGCCAGCGACGGGCCAAACGATGGCGGACGGCGCAATTACCGTTAGCCGCACACACACACAGCCAGCAGACAGGTGTGTGTGTTAACCTGGCTCATAAATAAAGCGCTATAATGGCGGTAACCTTTCGGGGCGACTGACTGACTGCGTTTGCCTTTCAGCTTTTTTAAGCGCGCTTCAGATTCTTGCGAATGATATAGGAACATGCAAACTTCCGGCGGAAGTGCAGGCGTGCGACAGAGACGGCTAGCGCGCTGTTCCGTTCCGCTGTACCCAATACATCGACACGAAAAAGCCATTAACACACACACTCTCCCCCTCTTAGTACTCCTCCTTTTTTATGTGTTTGCGATAAATTCTCATTTCGCCGAGCTGCGCTTTTTCGCCGCAATCAGTTGGGTGGAAGCAACATAAATATTTTACCAGCCAGCCAGACTGACAGACAGACAAGCCCGGCAAACAGGCAACCAGGCAGCAAAAGGGCCAAAAAGGACACGGGGACGGCTGATGGATCCAAGGCGATGCCACCACATAAAGTTGCAAAAGTTGCGGCATTTTCAAAATGCAAATTACCATGTGCGAGTTCTTTGGACGAACTCCTTGCTCGGGGGCACACACCCCCTTACCCGGCCGCCATCGCTCAATCACGCCGCACACGAGCCCATCAATTAAAGGTCATTTACATGTCAATGCAGCGACCAGCAAAAACAACGAAAGCTCCAAACAAACCGCAGTGTTTTGCACCCAGCAAAACAACTCCTCTGTAATTGAAGCATTTTAGCCCACGTCATTCCTCAGATTTGTATCGCCCAAGGAAGGTCAGAAGCGTAGGTGGGTGAGGTTCTCAGAGGGATAATAGAGAAATAAGCAAGAAATTTGAATTCTACCTTAGTGTCCTTAGGAAGCGCCTCAATAAAATTTAAAAGAATTATAAATTTAATTAAAATGTTATATTTAAAACTGAGCTAGATCTTTGGGTTCAAGATAATGACTCTTTCTTTAAGAAGCACTTTAGAAGTTGATTAAATTTAAAACATGAAAAAATAAGTGTGAATTAATGTTCTCTGAATTTCTCTGATTTAATGCACAGAACCCTTGTATTTACATTTTAAAACTCAATCATAAAAACCTACTATAAACTACGCCCCTGCTCTCAAAACCCTTGCATGTTTATGGCCCCCTTTTGGCCCTCAGCTCCTTGTTTTTTTGTGTGGTTTGAGTGCAAAAGACTTTTGTTACGAAATTGCAGTTGCTGTTGCCGAATACTTTGCAGTTTGTAATTTTAACTGCGTTGCAATTTGTTAAGTGCATTTGCCCCGCAGTTTTTTCTTTGGCGGAGCAACCATCAAAAAATAAAGTTATTAAAGTCACGAATGGTGAGGCAGAGGAGGGCTTCCCAAAAATTATAGTTTCACTTTGGTGGGAGCTGGGACAAGAGTTTGGTTCGCCAATTTAAAATCGCTTTAAATTTCAACAGCATTAACACGAACGCACACAGGGATGGACCGCTGACGGACAAACAGAGGCCAACAAACGATCCTTTGTTTCGTCAACATCGTAATGTCGCCCGCTGTGCTGTTTCCGCGACAGCGACTAAAAGTCCACCCTCCCTCCCAGCCATTCTGGGCACTTCCGACCCACCCCAGCCCCACCCAACTTAACCCACCAGCCACCCACTCAGACACGGAGTGAACTCTCTCTCCTGATTTGCATTTTCGACATTGTTTGGCCTGATGATGACTGCCACGCCTCCGTTTCAGATGGGAACCCATTACCACCCATCAGGCAGCACCCCGTTGTTGCCGCTTTCCATTGACGGCAATTTATGTGTTGCATTGTTTATGACAGATTTATCGCAAGTTAATGACATGCGACCGCTGATTTATACAGCGAACACAAATATGCCAGCCAAATGACGCGCAGCTGACAGAGGAAGGCATATACTGGTCACAGGGTGATGCTTAATGTCGCCGAAAAGGATCCAGTGGCTAATGAGCATACCTGATCGGATCGAAAGGGAATATATTCCATTTGATCTCCCGACTGTGGGATGAGTGCTGCTGAGTAAGCAAAGGCGCACAGAAAGCGAGCAGTGTGAGTGAAATAATTTTCACATTTACACAACTGGAGATAATTTGTTGTTTCGTCCTCAGCCTTTCACTTGGTCTTAATACACTTTCTGGGGGTTTGACTATTTCCTGTAAGAAATATTGATTATTGAAGAATACTTTTCCGTTCAGAGCTTCAAATTCGTAATAGGGAGTTTTATCTATACTTCCTTTAAAAGCTGATACGTCTTACAGGGTCTTGACTTGTCTTGAATTAAGGGAACTTTCTTTTCAACTCTAACTTTTTTGTAATGATATGTATTTGTAAAAGTGTTTTAAAACACCTTCTCTCCGCTAATTCATAGAGCAAACAATCTTCGGTTGCCCCAAGATGTTTTTCTTCCTCATTGTTCTTGCATTTTCTTTTTCTCCTTCCGATGCTGCTGCTGCTGCTGCCGGGGTGCTGTAATTTTAATAATGAGAAATTGTCAGCGCATAAAATGAAGTCCAGACGACGACAGCTGACACAACAAGCCGCAGTAGTGAGCCACCAGCACCACCACCCAGTCAGCCTCCACTTTTAATTTAAAGCTTTTGCACATTTACGCGTCAGATGCCCCGAACCCATTGTTGTTGTTGGAGTTTTCCATGGCGTTGTCAGTGCTGTTGGTGTTGTTGTTGGCCGTATATAATAATAAGTGCGCGGCAAGTTGCCCTCTTCTTCTTGTTTGAACTTCCTTTTGGGTCCCGGCCATGCAAATATTTATATGCCAACGTTGGAACTTTGTTGATTACAAAAAACGGAACGAAACGGAATGAAATAAAAAATAAAGCGAACCGAAAAGCCAAGCAGGAAAAGTGAAAAGTATTTTTTTATATTGTATGTATATCCTTCAGTTGGATTTTTGGGGTAATTTCTTTGGGGGAAGTAGGTTAAGAGAAAGCACACAACACACAACAATTGTTCAAGGTTCAGTGCAGAGGAGGAGCTCTTGTAAGAATAAGTTTATTTGGCCAAAGGTCAAGAGTAATATACTTGTGTTTATATACTATATATGTGCATGATCCTTTGCGTGCTGTGAGAAATGGAATGCGATTCGCCTCCTTTCTGCTTTTTCGGGGTCAGCCGTATATTTCAATTAAAGCTGAACATGCAAAGCATAAAGAATAAAATCGCAGAGGCTGAAGTCGAACACAGTTTTTTGGGAGGCCTGCGAAATCCGAGCTCATCGTGTGTTAAAGCTAATAAAAAATGATTTATGCGTGCGGAAAGAAAGGCAATTCTTGGGCAAAAAGAAGGCAGGCAGAAAAGAGGAAGGCAGAACTTCCCAGGGAACTTTGCGGTGGTTAATGCTTGCGACTCGCTTGCCTCCGAGACTTTCTTTCTCGACAAAGTCGGGTAATTAACACGCTGCACACCGACGGCCACAAGAACCACGGAGGTGCAACACCTAGAACAATGCATAAATCTACTTTCCTGGTTCAATGCGCCGGCTGCGGTTGGCAAACGTGATTAGAAAAGAAAACCAAGAGCGAGGGAAGAACTAGTTTTTTCTACCTACCTACCTTTGGCATAATGGGAAATCGAAGCCGAAGCCGCCGCAGCAAACGGTAAAAAGCAGCCACAACAGCACAAAGAACAGCAGAACTTTGGCCAACTGTGGCTCTAATGAGAGGCGGGGAGGAAGCTTAGAAAGTGCCAGCACGAAGCCACTGGAAACCGAAGCAGGGCACCACCGCACACTCTGTTGCTGTGAAATGAATCGTTTCTGCCACATTCAAAAGGCTTTCTTTCTTTCATTCTACCAACTTGGCCAGCGAAGCGCGAATTATGCCCATGAAACATGTGTAAAAGATACCGAGGGAGTTGCAATTGAAGTAATTACAATTGCACGGCCAACAAAGACGGCCAGATACATTCTAAATGCGCTCAACAAAGGCTTAAAATTGCTCAAAAATGCATACAAAAGAAGAGCCAGAGCCAGAGCCAGAGCCAGAGTCGCGTATGAATACAAATGCATACACAAATAAATTAGCAACTAAACAAAAAACAAAGGCTGGCAAAGGGGAGCGATGTAATTATGTAAAAAAGCAGGGCGCGCGTGCATCCATAAGATACAAACAGAGGGAGAGAGCCAAATGCACATATGCAGACATGCACAGAACGAAATTTTATTTGGCAAGGGGTTCTGGGTGTACTGACATTTATGAGAGAGTAACATTTTGGCAATAAAATAAGTACCCAGACATTTATAGCCCCTGAGGCGAGAGTTTTATTGACTCGAAGTAATAGCTGTCACTCTTGGGCATGCCCTGCATGCTCTTCTCTATTAAAGCATTAAAGTGAATGGTATTCCCTATTATGGAATTTATTATAATATTTAGAAAAATGCAACTTAATTTTCCTCCCTGTACAGAACGTATCCGCGTTTGTATCTGCATATGTGCCTTGTGTGTGCGCGTGCCTGGCAACCTGGCAACACATTTGCACATTTCATTATTTAAACAAAAAGCAAGACACGGCTAAAGGGCCGCTCGAGGGAGAGGTGGTGCGGGGAGGGCAATAAAAATTATGCATGCCATACTTTTATTAACATCCATTGAGAGCCCAGCCCGCCCTAAGCAGCGCTCATTATGCCCAGCATCCACGGAAAGCCAGGCATGTCTATTAAAATAAAATGCGCTCAGCTCTCCTTTTTTCTTCATAATCTTTCATTCGCAAAGTAAGAGAACCGAAATTGCCACACAAAACGCGCTCCATGGGTGGCGACGGGGCTCGGCGGGGAGCTGGTCTGCCACTTCAGTGATTTTCAATATGAAAATGCAGCCAGACAGAGCTGACAGACGGACGGACAGACAGACAGTTGGTTGGGGGAGTTGTTTGTGCTGAATGCATGTTACCGCATGCTTGGGTGAATACGAATGCAGGAACATTATGTGGCAGGCAAGGGATTGCGGTTTTCAGCCCATGCAAATTAGCAGATATATATCTACAATAAACGCGATACATGCGGATACCAGATACCAGATACCAGATACCAGATAGCAGATAACACACGGCTCGCATTTATCGCAGCAATTTAAAGAAACATGCCGAAGATGTTTGCTTTTCAGGATTTGTTTGCACCGAAAAAAAGGGTTTCTAGCTTAGTTTAAACCTAACTAAGGATCTATGTTCAAAAAGACTAAACCATCCTTTAAACTAAAGGCTTAAAGGATCAATTTAGATGTTTCACACCTAATTTATATTTAGGCTTACCGTCTAAAGAGAGCAAGCTTTTCAATCTTTTAATTTTTTCCAGCTCTTCCACAAAATATTTCTTCAACTTCACATTTGAAAACATGTTTTTTTCTCCAAATAAATCTCCTTAAAATGTATATATCGAAGTATTTATTTTTCTAAGCAGCATCTCAATGAATTGCCACAGCTGTCGATCCATAAAAAATAGGTATGTGCGTGAGTTGGTGAGCAAAGTGCTTCGATAATCCCTGCTAAACATGCGATTTGAAATGGTGAACAAATCGAAAGCCGAATCTGAACCGAAAGTCAAATAAATATTTGAGGGAAAATAACAAATTTCGTATTCATACAATTTTTGGCTCTGAGTCCTTTCCCTCGTCCCTCACACACACGAAAGGCAATTGAATTACAAATGCTTCAGGAGTTGTCAGTTTAGATAACTGGCAATTTGTATGCGGCGAGCAATTAGAAATTTTTGGGCCTCAGAATAAAATAACACAATAAGAGATGGGACACGGGACGCACACGGAGGCGGACAGACGGACGGAGATGAGCTGATGAATTTAGTGAGGAAGAGCTGGCCATGCATACAGAATAAACAAAGAAATACAAAGATGTTTCCTTATTTATGGCCCGGCGAGCAAATGTATTCAGATGTATGTAGATTTGCCCAGTTTATTTCACTCTCTCCAACCCCCTTTTTACACATTTTTGGGGCAGGAAATAACCGAATTACACAGGACACAGGACGACCTGACCCTACCGAGAGTTGCTGGGGGTGAAATTTGTTATTTATTTGCAATCCGGGCTTAGTTCTTAATTATTTTCTTGAAACTGTTTCGTAACCAAACAAGAAAGCTTTTTGCATTTGATTCGATTGGACGAGAGGCAAATTGAATAAAATTATTCCAAAAATTTGAATATTCTTTTTGGTTCCGAGTTGCGAGCTCCCAGTTCCGAGCTCCGAGCTCCGAGCTCCGAGTGATTCATGTCAAGTTGCCAGGAGGCAGGCTCTCCAGCGTAATCCTTTGGCTGCCTCTCGTTCTCTCTCGCCTGCATTACACGCTCTTGACTTGCAAATTGTTTGCGGTTATGGCCTGCATTGCGAGTTCCAAGTAACAGCCAGCTTAATTAAATTAAGCATACTCACATCCCGCCACGAGGGATGTGTCTCATGAATAGGCATTACGTATGCGTTGAAACTTAAGTGGCTTACACACACGTGTCCCCGCGCGGACATGCTTGTTTGCCACTCTTGCATATGTATGACATAATTAGTGTCATAATGACAGCGTCACCCACACAAATGTGCCGGCACTTGTCTAGCTGTCTCTGAAAGTTGAAAAGTCGCTGAAGAAATGGCCCCGCCCTGAGCCAGCTCATTTGGAATGCTAATAAGACGCCATCCATCGCCTTGTCGCCCTTTACTAATTTGCATATTTTTCACGCTTCTTTATTGCAGTAAATTACTTAAAAATACATTAAAAATGTACAACCGGCTGCAGCTGCACCTGTAGGGAGAGAGGACAGAAAGGGATAAGGACGAGCAAGGACAATTCAGCGGAAGGTAAGTGAAAATAAATATTATTACTGCTCTTCTAGCCAAGCTTATAAATATTCATTAAAAATAATTATAAATTATGCAAGCGAGGTGGCCAAAGAATACAAAAATTAACTAACATAAGCGTAAAATAGAAAAAATCCCGCTGGCATCCATTTATTTATATATCATTAAATATTACAGCATTCAATTGTGCTCAGTTTTCATTTAGTTTTATTTTTTCCCCCGATTTTTCCTTTGGTTTCCTGTTTAATTGAGCATAAAGCGCACTGCAAACATAAATAAATTGCATTAAATAAATATGTTTTGGGAAATGGACAAACAAAAAATTAGTGGAATGAAAACCGCAATTATTTTCACAAAAGTGCAACGCTCTTAAAAAAAGAGAATAACGAGAAAAACTTTGGCGATCAAACACACAAAAAGCACTAGAAAAAGCACACACACAACACTTCTAAATTTTCAGCGCTTTTCCCAAAGAGTTCATAACTTTTATCACTCACTGTCAGCCGCACAACCACACACACGTTCTTCGCACTTGTTGTTACTTTTTTATTGCCACCTTCCCTGCCCCCGACACGCCCCCGGCAAATGCAAAATGCGAAAATGCATTGTGACAGCCATTTTTTGTTTTAAATGTCACCAGGAGCAGGCAAAAAATACGTATACGCCACAAACACTTTGTCGTTGGTGTTGCATAAGGAAAAACACTTTTAAAACATTTTTAGCGGCACTAAAACAAACGAGAAAATGGGTGAAAAAAATGACTGAAAGGCTTTATGTGGCGGCTCCCACTATTAATACACTTCTGTTGGTAGTAACACCCACAATTCCAGTATTCTAATGTCTTTGCCAGAGGAAAATGTGGAGGAAAATAAGCACAAAAACTTTAAAAACAAACCCTACTTTATTTATAAAGTTTGTGACACCTAAATGATGAATATTAAATTTGTTATTTGTTTATAAATAATTGTTTAAAAAAATGGATTAACATCTACTCATCCCCTCTGTTTTAAAATGTAGTTTAAAATTACCTTTAGGAAAGCAGAAAAATAAATTTTAAAAACTATTTCCTCTGTGTAAGCTGCCCCAAGCAGTATGCCACACTTTAGAGCAATATATGACTCGCTGGAATACATTTTTCGAGCTTAGTTGCAGCCACATCCAGCTCAGTAGTCCTCAGCCCCGAACTGGCAGACAAATTATGCGTTAAGGGTGCATCCCTGCGGCTCAAAGGGCTGAAGAAGAATTTAATTAAATTTGCGCAAAGTTAGCAGAGCAGGCGTACAAAAACCAAAACGGACCAGGAACCGAAAAAGCCCAGCACTGACACCGAAGGGTGCGGAAAAAAGCCATGGAGAAAAATGTTTAAATTTCGCACATGGTTTTCAATTCGAGCAGAGCTCTCGCGAGCGCCTAGAAAAGCGCCAGCTTAGAGCCCACTTAATTGGTTTTCCCCACGGGAGCTGCTGACCGCAAATTAAAATAAAAGCGTTTGCAGATCCGAACCAAAAGGCCAAAAGAATACACATATAGTAAGCACGAAGGGCACTTGAATATTGTAAATATGTAAATGTGGAGTCGCAACAGGCCAAACAAGGACAATGTTCGACGGTTTATTTGACTTTATGCAAATTGATTGCATAAATAATTTATGATTAAGGATCGGGCAAAATAATTTGCCAATTTAAATGCACAATTAGTTTAATTGATGCGCCGTCACGACTTCGGAAAAAAACTACTCCCACACCCACAAATGGCTGCAATCAGAGCGCATCGAACTCGACAATTCTGTATTTGACAAATAAATAATGAAATGTTTATTTCCATTGCGAAAATGTTGCCATGTTGACAGGCCCCTGGCCGCCAGTACATAATTATGCAAAATTCAGCGGCGGCAACAAAAAATAAATAAATAAAATAAAGTTTCAAACAAGCGACTGCAATTAAAATTAAAAATTAACAAAATATTTTTGCCATCGCACACATTCGGACAAACGCAAAATTAACACCCGCGCATGCATGGCATCGAGTTAAAGCTCATTAAATTTGCATTTGCATACGAAATGCATAGTTTCAACACCTCCCCAACCCCCAAAAAATAATATGTAAACCGAAAACACATCCGCCATCAGCCATCAGTCCAACCCTTCTTAGCCGGAAAATATTTTAACGAAAAAGCAATTAATGTAGCTCCTGATGCTGTTGGTCCCGCCACGGATATATGTATATTCCTAAGCATAAGCACGCTCTTGTGCGTATGTGGGAAAAATGTGTAAATGTACAGAATTACCGTCAAATTATTATTATTTTTTGTTGGCTCTTCCGACTGCCTGCCAATGGCACTGGCTAAAATGTGTTGGCCAGCAAATATGCAAAATATTCAGATGTGTTTACAGCAGCTGCAGGGCTGCTCCAAATATTAAAGTCCAATTAAAAGGAAATTACCAGTCTGCAACATGCTGTTATTAACTGCAAAAAAAATCTATCTCTCTCTGGTTTCACTTATACTTTATTAATACCCTTGAAGATTAAGTAAAAGTACCTGAAGCCCATTAAAGCTTCAGTCCTTTACTATCTCTATCCGTGCAGCGTTTCCTTTTATTCACTTATATTCTTTATGCAGTTTCCCCCAACGGACCGACCTTTCATTACGTTCGAGAGAGTGTTGGTCACAAACGTTGCGCATAAAGTGCACTTTGCGAATTCGCGCATTTTTATGACAAGATTTCAGCTTTTCATTTGAAACCAAAAGGCCACGCACCCACCCTGCAGCCGGGGAAACACTACACTCCGGCCACCTATTAAGGCTGTAACGAACATTTTATTTACTTTCTTTTATTTGTACTTTGATTTAATGGCCATAAAATGTGAGAGAAAAAACCGAAAGGAGGCGAGGCAAGGCGCGTGCATAAAAATCACAAGGCACGCTGTGAATTTTAATACAACGCTGCGTATACGTAATGATTTCACTTGGTCGTCGCCATTTTGATTTTTCATTTGGCAACAACTGTTGTTGCCATAACTACCAACAGACTGGCAGGCAGGCAGGCAGCCTGTCGAGCTGGTGACTTTAATTCTCCCTGCTGCTGCTGTTGTCCTTTTTTTTGCGATTGAAACATGAAATTGCATTTATTGTGCGGCGACAATGCAAACAAATGCACACGCACTGGCGGGCTGGGTTGGGTCCTGCGTCCTGCGTCCTGGGTGCTCGAGCCTTGCCTTGTGACACCAAAAAGTAGGCAACGATTTTTGATTTATCGCCGCTGCATGCCTGTGTGTGCGTGTGTATAAATATAAATACTTATGCACATAAATTGAAATGAAGTGCCGGGCACTTTTGTGACCGTTTCACAGATTTTAATCTTTATTTATCGCCATTGCGGCCAGGCATTGTCCCCCGGTCTCATCCTTCCCCTTCGCGGCTATTTGGCGAATTTATGTTAAGCAGGGCCATGGCCTCTCTCCCTTTGTGGCTCTGACAAATGTTAATGTCTCTATAAATGCGTGTGAAACATATATCAACACATAGGCCATAACCACTTTAAATGTTAATCAAAGCGTTGACCGAAAATCTATCAATATTTATACATATTTAATGCCTGCCCAGAGCCCGGGGGAGCTGTAGAAAGCTATAGTAAATAGACGACAATAAATAACCAAAATCAGAGCATAAAAAACTTCGAAATTCGCTCGGATTTGAGCCGAAAATGAAGGACAATCCGTGCTTTTTTGGCTTCCACCAAAACCAAGTCGGACATTCACTGGTTCGATTTGTGCTGCAACGGATGTGGTGACGGTCGCTATATATACTATATTCTGCGCAAATATGCACACAAAATTGTGCTTTTACAAATAAATATTGTTGTGGGATTAGGCCTGGCCGTCACAGATAACTGGGTTTCCAGGGAATGATTTCGGTTTTTTGGAAGCATCAGACGGAAATATGCTACCAGTTTCACGAGGAAAAAGAAAAGGACTCTTAATAAACTTTACAAGTACCAACTAAAAATTCATTCGGTTATGTATTTATCGTAATAACAAAATCGAAAGAGGTTGCGATTTATATTCATTGAAATCTCTACTTAGTTTTAACGAGCAAAGTCTTAAAGTTTGGCGACGCCAAGCCAAGAGCAAATGGCGCCAAGGAAACTCGCTAAAGTGTCTTAATTATCGCTGCAACTTTGGCTTTTCCGTCTGCTTGCCAAAAATAATATGGCCCCTATTGAACTGGGCCCGAACCCAAGCCAGCGAGGGCTTAAATGGGCAATAGCAGCAGCAGCAGGCAGGCAGGGTCGTGTGCGTTTATTTATAACAAGCGCAAAATGTGCACAATTAGCGCTATATATGGCATCGGCCCAGAAGGGGATTCTTCCTCCGATTCCGCCACCATAATCATGGCCAGCAAGCATGCCATTTAAGGCCCCAACGCAGAACTTTAAACGTGACTCACATTTCAACGTCGAACTAAAGCAGAACAACTGAGGCACAATCGGATTGGGGCAGCCGGGAGCTGGGGCTCTGCGGGTCCGCGAATTAAGCTGCATACAATAAAACACAGCGCAAATTATGAGGGCCGGCAAAACGGACCGGGGGCAGGAAAGCAGGCGGCAAACAAACAGCAACGCGCAACGGCGACAGCCAGAATAAATAGAAATCAAGAAAGCATAAAAATGCCCAGAGACAAAGCGAAAGCCAAACTTTGAATGCAAGCACGGGTACGAAAAATTAAGTAGTTGCTGGAACCTGTCCCCAAAGATTAAAGACAACCCAGAGCCCGGGGCTCCTACGACGGCTTGGTCCTCAGCTCTGGTAATTGAGGTGAGCACTGAGAATGAATTCTTAAGATCTGCATTCAAGTAAGAAATTTAATAAGTAAAATTAAGCATTTTCTAGACAAAAAATGAGGCAATTAGGACTGAAAACATATAAACTGAGTTAAGAGCAGGAGGTAGTATTAAATTCTAAATAAAGTAAAACGTTCTGGTGTCAGAGTTAGTCTCAAATACCTTTTGTTAGGTAGTTTTTGTTTGTGTACGCGTGCCTCTTGTGGCAATTGGACTTGGCCACACTTGGTGGCTTGTCGATGGCTTGGATGGGCTGGCCGAACGGCTCAGATGGGTTGGGTTGGACTGGGTCGGCCGGCAGAAGAGACAGCAGGCATTATGCTGTATTATTCACAATATGAGGGCCGATGGTGGTGGTTCGCCTGCCACTTAGATACGTACTCGTATCCGTACCTCGTACTCGTCGAGTCGTAGCCATAAAACGCTGTTTAAACGAACGCCGGCGGAGCGTGCAATGGACGACATTTTCATTTACGATGCCAGCCAGGCTCAAATTGAATGCGAACGGGGACTGGCTGGGTGTCTATTATTTTATTTTCCTATTCTGCCAGCGGCCAGTGCTGCTGCTGTCTTCCTACCGTCGGGTTGTTTATTTATGTGATGGACTGTGCGTGTGTGGAAGTTGCAGATAAATTTACTTAGCCGCCCGAGGAGGAGTGGGGAGTGAGTGCTCCGCTCCTCCAGTTGAGCAACTCCGGAGCTTAAGGAAATGACAAGTTGAAAGTGGAAGAGTGGACTTGGACTTGGCCAGGGAGATTGATGGTGCTTCTCCAGCTGCTGCTTCTCCTTCTGCTGGAACAAGCAGCCAGAGGTCCTGGCGAAAACTATAGCGGAAAGATGTCTCACCTTTGTATCCCACACAGAGATAAAAAATACTTCAAATGCATTTAGATATGTGCCTGCAATATATTATAATATGTTCAGTGATTTATGGGGTAATTATTGACCGATAATCCTGCATTAATGCACTGATTAACTGATTAACCCGTCATATATACTCTTTAACGATTAATTGAGCTCAGACAATGGTAATATCTGATGATATCAACTCAGGATATATAATTTATTATTATTATACCCAAGGCTTGTGCCTAATTTATATAATTTTTCCACCATGTACACTTGAGCTTGTGTGCACCACGTCATCGCCTGGTGAGTGGAAATCAATTTACGTTAAATGTTTGCCCATCCACCGAATCTAAACACGGCTGGCCGCATCAACCTGGCTGACAGGATGTGCGCTAAGTGAGCCAAGGAAGGAGCTGTGTGTATATATATGGATGCGGAGGAGTGGAGAAGCAGTCAACCGCAGAGAGTATCCATTTGAGTGACTTTGGGGTAGGGCAGGGCCACGGTTGTGATCGGCTGGGTCCGAGGCAAACTAGAGTAAACAATTGGCCGCTGGCGCTTCTGCGTTTTCTGGCCAACCTTCGAGGCGTATGGCATAACCAGCAATTGCTGTGCATCGACAGCGCCCATCATCAACATCATTATCATCGTTATCATTATCATCGACGAAAGCCTGGCCAACAGCAATGCGGGGCCGGGGCCTATTAAGCTTGAATGCGTGACGCATGCTTGCTGGCTTGCCGGTTCCGCCGTTGGCTTAAAAGAAGCACCCATCCGGCCATGGGCTCAACAAGTTTTTGCATTTGTCTCGGGCACGAGCGCATTATGCTAAAAAACTTTGCGAAAAACTTGGAGACTTGGGGACTTGGGGACGACAACATGATTAACAGACAAATGACATTACAAAGCCTTTCACTTGGCGACTTCTTGGAGGCAAAAGAAGCGAAGGAGAAGCGAGGTGATCCGGAAGTCGAAGTTTTGATGCTCTAACAGTAAAGATATTGGATATTAGTAATATTAAATATTTTCTTATACTGAATTCTATAAATGTAATTATATGTACTTGGTCAAATGTATAGTGACACCCAAAGAGATAAAAAGTTGAACGATAAGGCAACTTCTAGATGCTTCTAAGTTCCCTTTTGAATTTAAATAAATACACCATATAATATATTTTTAATGGCACTACAAGCTGTGTAGCATTATAATAATACCCTCAGTTAGGGCCTTGAAATTGCAGCCGTTGCCTGAGCAGCCTCAGCATCGCCTCGCCGCCTTTCTATTTCCCAGACAATGAGCTGGCTTTCAACGAGATCTGGAGAGGCCCTTCGCGAATATATGTATATGGGGAGTGTGGCAGCGGAGGCACTCTGAGGAATACGCAAATCAGGTCTTAACCCCTTTTTCTTTCATCTGCTGTAAGTTGAACTTTCAGTGAGCTGTGCAGGCTGCCAAGAGTAATGAGTGAGCGAGTATCTTATGGATTTGTCGCTGACTTTGAAGTTGCTTTTTGTTCGTCTGCTGCTAGAACTTGAGCTTGAGCCCTGCTGATGCGTTTACTAATAGAAAATTTTGCATTTAAATGGGAGCACTCCCTGGCACTCACTCCTTGCACTCCTCCTCCGCCATCTCCTGTCTACAGATTGTGCACTTGAGCGACTCGCCAAGCCCGTCGGCGGTTTGCACTTAGGCCAAGGCGTTACAGCGAAAGCAGCTTCGAGATATTTTCAATTCACAGCGGCTCGAGTACTTTTGGTTGCTCCTTTCCTCCTTGGAATTTTGATGCAAAAAATTCTGCACAAAGTGTGAGCCATAAATAATGAAAGCGGATTTAATGAATTCATCTCAGGGAAGTCTTAACCTTGCGACGCGACGTCTGTGCGTAATTAGCCTTCTTACAAGCTCCCCAGAGAGATGTTTTTTACATTTATTTTTAGTTACTTTTAAATTTACAAAATTGAAAAGATGTGCTTAAAGGGTTATTTATTCAACAAATAATACACATATATATACAAAATATTTAATAAACTCGCTAGCTATGAAGATATGTTGACAACTGTAATATATGTATATATGTATTTCTAATAACTAGTAAATTGTTGTTTTATTAAAAATGTTAACAAGATCCTTGTGTGTGTGAACTTGCAGTACAAGTATGTTGCAGCAGTTGTGTTTGTGGCAGACAGACGCTGCCACATTGCCAATCACACATATTGAACAGTTTCCAATTTTGTGATATTAAGACCCGCTTAGAGACTCTTCACATGCCGCCTGCCGCCCCCAAAGTACATCTTGCGAGTGGCGTTCGCCGGTCGCTTGGATGCTCCGTGCTCCCTGAGATGGCGAACACAGATGTTTACTTAAAGCTCCGGTTCGGCAATACATTGGCCCATCTGGCTGGCTATATAAACATGTCTTGGCTGCCGCTCACCAAAGTGTTGGAGGCGATGCCTGTAAAACCAGAAACATGGGGCCAAAAGACTTGCAAAAGTTTTTGGGGGAATTGAAATCCTTTGGCAAACACAACCCCCACACACACATGTACCACGGAGGGGGCAAGGAAGATGAAACATTGCAGGGATACAAAAACCACACTTGGCCAGACTTTCCGTTTCCTAGGAGCTGGAAAATGGGCAAGGAAAAGCCCCCTCACTTGCTGACTGTACTTCACATGCGTGTAAGAACTTTTCTCGAGCATTTGTAAGTTTTTAATAAGAAATTGTTAAACAACTTGTTTAGCTTTTTTTGCTCTCTCCCTGGCAGCCGAGTTGGAGCAGGAGGAGGAGCCGGAGAGGCAGCTCCAGCCGCTTGGCAGGAATTGTAGTAATTAGTCATGTTGATTGATGAATGTGAGCTGGAGCTGGAGCACTGGTCCTTGCCAATTTCAGTTGGCATGGCAATCGCTTCTGCACATGAAATTGGGGAATTGAAAAATTCATTTAAAGGGCGCACACAATATGTCAACGCCATTTAAACGCTTTGGCATTGCCGTAATCCCGCCGGCTGAGTATTAAGAAAACTTAACCATTTAATGGCTGCCACGACGCTTCTGGCTGCTCGACAATAATAAAATGCTCTGCGGCAGGCAGGCATCCCGAAAGCCAATTTTCCACGAGCTCGCTGCGGGCGGTGCGACGACTATTAAACATCAGACACAAACCTACACGGGCGCCTCCCTGCCCCTGCCTGTGCTTGAGTGGTTCCTCGGATTTCTGCAGTTCCTCTTCGAAGGGAAGGCTTACATTGTGTACTCCTTGGGTGGGCAATAAAAACCCAAGGTGAAAGCGTGGAGCTCGCTCCTGCTCCTGCTGCTCCTCCAGTTGTGCCGCAACCTCATCATGCCTGCCATGCCTGCGGTTGTAATTTAGTGTGCCTAATGAATTTAGTACCGTTACATACCGGAAGCGAGCATGTGAGTGCAAAAATGCGCACTCAACTGGAATGTCTGTGAATCCTTGTACGCTTGTGTGTGGGTTTCAGATACGTGCGGGTATTGGGGGCTTCCCAGGACTCGTGCGAGACCTGTGAAAATGTGTGAAAAATCTGCGCGTTGGCAAAACTTCGTTAACCTTTATTAACGACGCCGAGCGTCTAATTAAACAAGACAAAATTTTAAATCGAGCGGAACACACACACCCATACCACCACGTCGTGTGTGTGTGTGTTCATAATTTCCCGGCATGTGTGTGTGGAAAATGAGCAATTATTTTTAATTGCCTGGCGGGATTAAATTGGGTGCCAGGGCAGGATTCAATTAATTGCCAGGCCCCTCCGAGAGCAAGGCGTAAAGCTAGGTTAGTAGGGAAGCGGAACTGGCAACACTTCAAGCCTGATTGCGTACCAGTCCTGGCCTGGGACCCGTTCCGCTCGAGGCAAGATGTCAACAAAAAAACAAAGGGGGAACCCAAGATTAGATTGCATAAACAAAACGCGCTCGGGATATCAATGCTGCGGATTGAACGAGCCAGGTTCCAGCTCGTTGCTGGATATTTACACGGCCAGCGTGGCATAAAGGCGAAAAGTAATTTTCCTAAGTGAATATAAATGTTTAAAATCTTGCCAAGAAAAGCAGCAAAGGCAGAGCGCCAGCAGCAGCAACAACAATAGCCAGCTTGGCGAGCTTTACCAACCGGATGCACAGCGAGAAATTATAAGCTGGATTTTAACTGTTTAACTTTTGAGTTAAGCTGTTTTTTTGCTGATCGAAAACGTATTATAACAAGCTTATTGATTTATTAAATTTAAAAGGATATAAACTCTAGGGCCTTACATGGCCAGCTGTTTTTCTCTCCGTGCGACTGACTGGCTCCCACTTCGCTTGGCTCGGCTAAGAAATTTAAAAGGCAAAACACAGCACGTTTTGTAAGAGAAGGTAGTTTCAGGGGGAGGACCGGACTCATTGGGTGAAAAGTGCTTAAAGTTTTATGCGAAATTGAAGTCGGCTACACAAATAGCAGGGAAGGAGCAGGAGTAGCAGCCATGGCAAGAGCAAGAGCATCACCATTAGCTGCCTGAGTACGGGGGAAAACTTACTTGCCTTGCATAAGCCAGGCACGAATCCTGGGCTACGAAAACAAGGTGTTGAGTTCGGAAATGAACCAGAGCCCGAGGCGGCGGCGTGTCTATCCTGCCATCTAATAGCTTAAGGGCAACTCAACTCGATATCTGCAATCTGATGTGGCCAGGCAAACATTTAGCCAACACAAAGCCTTCGATTTGCAATAACTATCAACATTCGACAATATTTCGATAGCAAAACACTTTATAGAACAAATAAACTGTCTAATCAATGTGCTGAAATTCCATTTTAAATTCTTTTTGTTTTATACTCGAGGAGATATTTAAAGTGCGTCCAGCAGATGCAGATTTTATGGTTGAACAAGCATTTCCCAAAAATTTTGCTGACCGAGCGGAGGAGGAGGAGGAAAATCAATAACAAAACGTTCACAGCCCGAGGCAAACTCGGCGAAATTTCGTCATTTTGTCCGGCAGTCGTCCTAATTAATGAGGAAAAGTCACCAATTTGAAAATCAAATTACGGCGCGCATAATTAAATTGCCTTATCAAAATTTCATTCAAAAGCGTCCGTCTGTCTTTTTCTCTTACACAAGTCCTTGGGGGAGGGGCCGATGAATGCAATCTGGCCTAAAGTTGCCTTTTTTCGAGAGAAGACTACGAGCGACAGCTAGGAGGCCGAAACTTTTAATTGAATTCCCTTCAAATTGTTCGGTAATGGGCACAATTAAATTGTCACCATCAGGATTGAGAGGAGCGGCAGGACGACTTCAATGGGGAACGGAGATTGAGAGCAGGGACTTGACGAGAGGCTTCAACGAAAATCTCGTATTATGCAGCACTCGAGCGCATGACAAATTCATTAAAAGCACAAAGACCGTAAAGTGCCCCGATGTCCACTTGCCGCACGGAGCAACAGGAAGCGGAAAAGGACCAAGGAGCACGAGCACGAGCATGAGCTCGAGCACAAGCAAGAGCGTTTTACAAAATTTTATACACTCCCTGACCGTAATTACACCACACAGACGGATGGACGGGCGGACGGACCCTGGCGGGGATTACGGAGGAACAGAAGCTGGGCGTGGTTTCGAGGTGAGCCAACCATGAAATGCAACATGGCCCAGGAAGCGAGCGAAAGGATGTGTGTGTCCGCTGTTCGTGCCATATTCATACCCGAGTAGGTGTCGCTTTGTGTGCGCGAGCGTGTCCTTGCCCAGGAGTCGGGATTTTCCGCCCCGCAGCGTCCGCACATTTAAATTGAATTCATTTTTCGGCGATGTATGCGTGTGTGTGTAAGTGCTGCTAATGAAATATTTTTGCCGGGCTGTCAAAAATTTTGACTGGCGCTTTAATTAACCGTCCCTGATTAAGCCGCATTCAAAAGACTTTACTTCACGCACAGCACAGCCGTAATGAGCACATTTTCCGCGCTTATTCCATTAGGGAATGGCAAATGTTTGTAGTCAGTTTTATTTCACTTTCCATATAATTACTCCAAAGTTGCCACTCCGCCCACAAAGTCGCTGCCTTTTCATTTATATTTCGAAAATTTGTGTGCCTTCGGCTTGTCATTATGAAAATGACAAATGTCTACTGTCAACTATTCCCCAAAATAAACTTTTATTAATTACAGGAAGTAACGGGGTAAATCAAGAGATAGAAAAAATTAAATTCTATTCTTAATTGAAGACTGACAAAAAGGTTTAAGTGGAAATGTTACATCTAATTCCCCTTCTCTCTATATAATTTTCTAATTAAATTTAAATTATTTTACCTACTTACAGTCCTACAAAATAAAAAGGAATCTCAAACACAACTCACAGTTCATCCATCATGCGGCAACCAAAAGCAGCTACCGAGCTGTCGCTGCTCCTGCTGGTGGTGCTCCTCCAACTGGTCCATTGGCCAGCCGCGGAGGCGTCCTTCGGCCGCGACGAGTGCAATGAGCTGAGCGTGAGCACGGCCTGCCAGTGCGCACCCATCATGTCAGAGTACGAGATCCACTGCCCGGCCAACGAGGAGAACCCCAAGTTCCGGCTGAACATCCAACCCAGCCGGAACATTGTCTCGATCGTGTGCAACCTCACGGACACCTCGGACTACCAGCAGCTGCCGAACGTGAGGATCGGCGAGATTGATATGGTCACCATGCAGAGGTGCCTACTGCCGGGGCACACGCCCATTGCCGGGATCCTGGACTTTCTGGGCATTCCCACGCCCAAGATGCTGATCTTCGAGAGCGACAACTTGGGCATGAACATCACGCGGCAGCACCTGGAACGCCTGCACAACCTGAAGCGTCTGCGGTTCACCTCGCGCCGTCCCACGCATATACCCGGCAACCTGCTCAACGATCTGCGCAACCTCAGTGCCCTGGAGCTGATGGCCAACATTGCCGAGATGCCGGCGCACCTGTTCGACAACCTGGAGAACCTGGAGTCCATTGAGTTTGCTAGCAATCGGCTCAAGCGGCTGCCGCCTGGGATCTTTAGCAAAATGCCCAAGCTGAAGCACCTGAATCTGTGGAACAACCAGCTGCACAACCTGACCAAGCACGACTTTGAGGGCGCCACCTCGGTGCTGGACATTGACATCCATGCCAATGGGATCGAGCAGCTGCCCCATGATGTGTTTTCCCTGCTCACGAACCTGACGGAGATCAACCTGAGCGCCAATCACTTCCGCTCCCTGCCAGAGGGTCTCTTCGAGCACAACCCTCACCTGCAGCAGGTGCGAATTCTCAACAATCGGGTGCCACTCACCACGCTGCCATCGCGCCTGTTTGCCAACCACCAGGAGCTGAAGGTCATACTGCTGCGTTCCGAACTGGAGACACTGCCAGGCGACCTCTTCGAGCACTCGACGGAGATCACAAACATCTCGCTGAAGGAGAACCTGCTGACCACGCTGCCCGCCAGGCTGCTGGAGCATCAGGTGAATCTCCTGAATCTGGACCTGAGCAGCAACCGGCTGACCCATCTGCCGGACAAGCTCTTTGAGCACACCACCAAGCTGACGGATCTGAATATAGAGGATAATCTGTTGACTGGGATTAGCAGGTAAATAATTTAGGAAATTCGTGAATACCATTGCTTCTTAAAAAATAATTGTAAGGTACATAAAACTAACTCGTTTCTATGTTTTTTCCCCTTCCATAAAAACAGTGACATATTCAGCCGACTGGGCCACCTGGAGACCCTGACTATGAGCTGGAATCGTCTGCGCACCATCGATCCCAATGCCTTCGTAGGCGCCACAGAGCTGCGACACCTGCACCTGGAGCACAACGACATCAATCTGCAGCAGCCGCTTTTGGAGGCAATCCTCGAGGTCACAGGGAATTCCCCCTTCAGCCCCCTGACCGAACTGGAAACCCTCAATCTGCGCAACAACTCGGTGCTGTTCATCTACTCCGACTGGAAGTTCCTGCTGACGCAGCTGCGAGTGCTGGACCTGAGCTACAACAACATCAGCTCGCTCTCCTACGAGGATCTGCAGTTTCTGTCCAAGAACAGGCTGCACGTGAACTTCACGCACAACCAGATCACAAGGATTCAAATGCCTACGGACTTGGAGGTGAGCGAGGACCTGGGCTCGAGGGTGGTGCACGTGGACCTCAACGATAATCCTTTGGTCTGCGATTGCGTGCTGCTCCGGTTTGTCCAGCTGGTGAGGGGCGAACATGTGCCCGCGTACACCAGGCAGTTCAAGTTGCGCACAGACCGGTTGACCTGCAGCCAGCCCAGTGCCCTGCAGGCCATGCCCGTACGGGAGGTGCTGCCCGAGAAGCTCATCTGTCCGCTGGACATCTCCGACGATCCGAGGGAGCGAAAGTGTCCGCTCGGCTGTAGCTGCTGGGTGCGAACGTTCGACAAGGCCTTGCTGGTGAAGTGCAACAGCGGGAACCTGACCGAGGTGCCCAGACTGCCGGATCTGCACAACAACCTGGACATAATGGAGCTGTATCTGGAGAACAACACACTCCTCAGCCTGCCTGCCTTCGACACTCGTGGCTACGACCAGGTGACCAGTCTCCATCTGGCTGGCAACAATCTCACCAGCATTGAGGTGGATCAACTGCCGCGGCACCTGAACCACCTGGACGTGAGCCGGAACCAACTTCAGGCTCTGAACGCCACCGTGCTGGGCTTCCTCAATCGCACCATGCCGTACCGCTCGCTGAGGCTGGCCGGGAATCCCTGGAACTGCGACTGCAATGCCAAGCCCCTGCTCCTGTTCACCCAGGACAACTTCGAGCGGATTGAGGATCGCAACGAGATGATGTGCATGAACGCCGAGTCGCCCACACGGATGGTGGAGCTCTCCACCAACGACATCTGTCCGGATGACCGCAGTGCCTTTATTGCCCTGGCCGTTGTGATCGCCTTGACCGGCCTCCTGGCCGGATTCACGGCTGCTCTGTACTACAAGTACCAGATGGAGATCAAGATCTGGCTGTACGCCCACAACATGTTCCTGTGGCTGGTCACCGAGGAGGAGCTGGACAAGGACAAGAAGTTCGATGCCTTTATCTCGTACTCGCACAAGGACCAGAGCTTCATCGAGGACTACCTGGTGCCGCAGCTGGAGCACGGTCCCCAGAAGTTCCAGCTGTGTGTGCACGAACGCGACTGGCTGGTGGGCGGACACATACCCGAGAACATCATGCGATCCGTGGCGGATTCGCGGCGCACCATCATCGTGCTGAGCCAGAACTTCATCAAGTCGGAGTGGGCACGCATGGAGTTCCGGGCAGCACACAGATCGGCGCTGAACGAGGGTCGGGCCCGCATCATCGTCATCATTTACTCGGACATTGGGGATGTGGAGAAGCTGGACGAGGAGCTGAAGGCCTACCTGAAGATGAATACCTACCTGAAGTGGGGCGATCCCTGGTTCTGGGATAAGCTGCGCTTCGCCCTGCCCCACCGCAAGTCCCTGGGAAATGTGGGCAACGGAGCTTTGATCAAATCGCCGTTGAAGGGCTCCACCGATGACAAGCTGGAGCTAATCAAACCGTCGCCGGTGACGCCCCCGCTGACCACGCCGCCGGCAGAGGCTACTAAGAACCCGTTGGTGGCGCAGCTGAACGGCGGCACCACGCACCCGGCCATGATGATTGCCAATGGCAAGAACGGACTGACGAATCTCTACACGCCCAATGGCAAGGCGCACCATGCCAACGGCCACATCAACGGCGCCTTCATCATCAACACGAATGCGAAGCAGAGCGACGTATAGGACTGGGAGAAGGCGGAGCTGTTCCAGTTCGATCCCGACGATGAGCTATTGTTCCGTTAGAGAAACGAAGAAGCCGCAACCCACTGCCACGGACGGAGGCGGAGAAGCACCCAGCTGAATGTATAAAGTCTAGAGAATATTATCGATTTTCCCCCAAGCTCCTAGCCTGCGCTTCAGGAAATGTTTGAAGAAGTTTCCAATTTCAATATTTCATGTGGCCTTTGTTAAAGAAAGAATTAAGAAGAAATAATAGTTTGAGAAGGAAGTGCAAGTAGGAGGCATCACTCTGTTAAGTGTTATTTTTAAGTCTAGCCTAGACCCTCTCGTAAGACAGCAAATCTCATTTAATTAGTGATTATTTGTACATTAGGATTACCCTTAGCTGCCGCTAAACAAACTGAGAATAGCTCAAGGCTTACCCATGACCACTTTTATTTAAATATTTTACCTTTGAACGGAGAGGAATCTCGGCCGAAAGGGAGTCCAACTTTTGAACAAATCGAGCTTTATTTCAAACTAAACCTACTTATTATTTGTTAGAACGCAACCTACAACTGCTGCAAGTAAGAGCCGCATGCAATACACATACGACGTATCCAAATAGTAGTATAGAATCTCTAATTGTGAACAAAATAACGACAACAAATGCTACCGAATGAGAAATACAAATTGCCTTCTTTGTATGTATGTATGTATGCTAGATATTTAGGTCCTAAGTAACTATTATTCACCCGAACACCCACACCTCTCTGTACATAAGCTGAATGAGAATTTCCGTACTTTCCAAAAAATGAAAACAAAACGTAACGCACCAGATTTCCTATCACGAATATCAATTGTAATCTCACGCCCATTTAAACGACGCTATATAAATAAGTACATACCGACCCCGAGACCCTATCCAATTTGAACGGAAAACCATTATCACGTCATCTACCAAACCATTAGGCTAGCCTCTTCATTCATACGAAATATAAAAAAGAAACAGAATATCGTCTATGATACGTAAATGTAATTAAGCTAAAGTATGTGTATATCGTCTAAGCTATAGATTGTCTCTGATATGTAATGCCTAAGGTACCTACAAATTTACGCAGACACACTCATCTACTCTGTAACGCATATGAGTAAATTAATTCGAATTGTATATGGAAAACACATACATACAACGCAAAATAAAATATATTTTAAAAATTATGCAGCGTTTGGTTGTTGCTTAAGGGGATTTATAAATATTTATTTCAGGGTTTTAAATTACTGCAAGAATAAGCATGCCTTTAATGGCGACTACCCGCTCCCCTTTTTTCTTCAGACTCACTGTCGAATCGTTTTTTAAATAATTTAACATACGCCTTCCATATTAATAAATGTTTTATAATTTTTATTACTTTTATATATTTATATGTATACATTCAAAATTGTACATTTAAAAAGACTCGACTTAATTAACTAAAACAAACAAGACGAAAACAAAAATGTAAGTACAATAAAATACAAGTTGTTATACAAAAGGAATACCGTAAAGAGGGCACTCAAGCTTCACTCGAAGTGCCAAAAAATAGGAAATCACATCGTTAATGGAAGGAAACAAGCTGCCGCGCTATATCGTATATTTATAGTATGTCTATAGCTGTCAGCGAAAATACGATTCAAGCAATTGTCCTTAGCAATTCTCTTGTGAATGCACATTGCACTTATCTATAGCTATGGGGTTCGGGTTAGGCCTGGGATCATCATACGAAGGGTATATAAAATATATAGTGTGTTTGTGTATATATATGTATATATAGGTCCGTTAATTGGGTTGTGTATGTCGCCGTTGTAGCCTACGCATATTGTACAATTTTATATCAACATCCTTAAGCAGTTCTCACACCCTTATCCTTACTTCCCTTCTACGTCTTTTAGTTCTTTTTTAACTCACAATCAGTTCCATTTTCAGTTATGTCTTTGGTGTTCAGTGTTTCTCACTTTGGGATCCTCCGTGTCTTTATCTAGCTACCTCCGTTCCGCATCCGTTCCACCACCTTGTTTTTTCCCCTTCTAATGGCCAAGACGTGTCCTCCTCCGACGACTTGGGTTCATGTTGGCCCACCTAAAGCAACATGTCATCGTCGCTCTCGGTGAACTCTCCATTGGGCTCCAGCAGCAGGTTGGCCTCTTCGTTGGACTGGACCTAACGGATGGAAAATGGGGCAGCAGGACATAGTCTCGTTAGCTCCTGGCTCCCGGCTCCAACTCCACCTGGCTGGTTACACTGAGTGGCAAACTTACCCGGGAGTATCGGACCGCCGAGTTACTGCGCCGGAAGAAGCGACGCACGCGCTGCCTTCGCGCCGGCGAAAAGGCGAATAGTCCCAGGCACGTCACGCAGAAGGTCACCGACAAAATGGCCGCCAGGATGGCTGCGAAAAAGAGCGAAAACGGGGCGGATAAGTGATGGATGGCAGTGCAATCAGAGCGGACCAGCTGCACTTACTGCCCACGGAGGCCGTCGGCCCGATGGGAGTAGCCGCCGGATCGGGGCCAGCTGTTGTCGTTGTAGTTGTCGACGTGGCTGCCTTAGTTGGCTTACCCGCTGGCGAAGCCGTCGTCGTTGTCGTGGTGGTGGTGGTGGTGGTGGTGCTAGTAGAGCTGGAGCTACTGGAGCCACCGCCTTGGGCATCATGCTGAGGCACCTCGAGGGAAAGGAACTGGCAGATGCTCGGCGTTCGCTGCACATAAAGCAAATTGCATTGCTGGTCCTGCAAGGAAACGGATTCTTGTAATTAGAAACTTTCTTCATTAAGTGCAAGGAAAATAAATAAATAAATTGATATGGGGGACCGAGGGCGGACATAAATTCCGAGTAAAATACGACGCCCTAACACTTCCACCCCCATCCTTGTCCTCGTCCAGTGGCCTGCACAAATTTGTGGCGCAACAACTGCTCGCAGCTTGTTTCCGGCATCCTGGGTCGCCTGAAAAACCCTTGCTGTGTTCTGTATTCTGCGTTCTGTGTTCGCTGGCAACACTTTCACCCAAAGACCATTTCCGGCGCGACCAGCGACTGCAAAATGAAACAGCAAATGTGCGCATAATTTAAAAACTTTTGCGGCGCAACTGCAACTGGCAACTGGAGCCGACAACAACTGCAAGTGGCGAGGCAAAAACGCTCGCCAGCCCAAAGCTGGCTGAAACTTTCCCGTCACGGCGAGGCGCCGCACCAGACACGAACATGTCCGCGAGGAGAACAAGGTTGGGCTCTGGGAGCTGGGTGCTGGGTGCTGGGTGCTGGGAGCTGGGTTCTGGGTTCTGGGTTCGGGTTGCCAGAAAGCGGTAGAGGGAGCAGCTGGAACTGTAGCTGGTGGTGGAGGAGACGATGGAGGGAGCAACGCATTAAAAAGTTTGCAGCCATTTAAAATCCCATTTCATTGAATCGCTAATTTTCCAACAGCGCCTCTGCCAGTACCAGGACGAGTACCAGGAGCGAGTGCACACAGCTCCTTTTTGTTGCTACCCAAAAGTTGTCCTTCGTTGTGTATATATAGTATGCTATAATTGCACACATATACACTGGGAGAAACTATGCGTAAGAAGCGTTTTTTCTTGTGTCAATATTTGATTCTACAAGGAAAACCTGTTAATGAAAATATAACAATTTTTGCTCTCTATAAGGAGCGTGCTTTTCGTAAAGATTTTTTTTATCAACGTCTCTCTTGCTCTCGTTCTAGTTTCTCTCTCTCCCACTTACATACTTTGTCTGCAATGTACAAGCGATAGCAAACGGAAGAGCAGCCTTTTAACTTCACCCAGAAGGAATTCAGTTAAACGGAATGACAGGGTAAATAAAAACTCGAATTTATGTCCCCTTAAGAAAGGAACCGAAAGATTCTAAGGGCTGAAACGAATATTTAAACACTGATTAGGAATAAAAATCTAAATAAACAATTTCTCAAATTTTTTGCAAAGTGTAGCGAAAAGTGCCATTTTCCGCTCTGCAGTTCAAGGATTAAAACGTGTTGGGGTTCTTTGGACGATAAGCTGTTTGGCACCCTTTTTTCCGCTTTACATCTCAGCTGACCACAACATCTTGTTGGGCTTTACCTGTTGAGCTACTCAGATATATTAGCTGTCTGCTCGGACAAGGAAATGCAAATATTAAAGATCCCAGGGAGAGTGTGTCGAGCAATTAACATCATTGGATGATGCATACACATTCCCACAGCAAGGAGGCTGTGTTTCGGTTAGGGACAGGGTACGATGTGAATCGGAATGTGGCATGGTGATTGGGTGACAGAGGCCACAGCCCGCATCTGTGACATGGGAACCCCGTTGGCGATGGCAATGGCGGCATTCAGAAGCGTTTGTCGGAGGTGGCAAACAGCTTGCAGCTGGTTTAAATTTGGGTCAATTGCCTGGTGCCACAAATGCAAAACCGAAGCCAAATACAGGCGTGTCCTGGCTGACTGCCTGACTGCGTCCTGTCTGGCCGGGTAAAACATAAAACTATCGACCTAGAAAGCGGGCGCGGCAAATGTTTTCAATCAGCGCCCGCTTCCTACGGCGTAATTTTTGCGTAATGACTACAATGAGCCCTGATGGAGTCCTTTTTGGGGGGACGCGGCGCAGGAGTCGACCTCAAGCACTAATTGCAAAACGTTTTTGGGGGAGGCGGCTAATGCAATCGGACCTGCGCCACTAATTACGATGCATTGTGCTCGTGAAAATGGGGAAATATTTCAGCAACCTGCGGTTAATTGTCGTGCAAGCAAGGCAAACAATTATTAATTAGCTTAAAGAGAACACAGCCGGCATCAGAGCCATGCCCGGCATTCCAGGCATGCCTTGCATGCTAATGATGCTGGGCTGGGCTCCTGGAAAAGCCACAGCAAAGTCGGATCCCTGGTCATTAGTCAAAGTGCTGCAGGCGAATGCAACTTAATTATATTATTACTCCCACAAACACACACACACCCACACAGCAGGCTCAGCAGCAGGCGCCCGATAAAGGACCTGCTTTAATTTAATTTTCTCCTTCCGACTTCCACAACACCCCAGCCACAGGCCAAGGGTCACCTGGTCAATACATGAGGAGGTCACAGCGAACAAAGCCTGCATATATCTTGCCAGCTGATCCTGCGTGCCCGGATGACAACAAAGCCGCATGCGACACGAATGAACTCCGAGAAACAAAAGCTCCAACCAGCAGCTAAGAGCAGCTGAACAGGTGAACGGGTGAACGCAGATGAGGGCCTTAGACAAGGAGCAAGCAAGAAATGCAAAGCGAACCGCAAAAACAGAAATATGAAAAGACAAAGGACAAAGACACAGAAAGAGGGCTGAAAGCCAGGAAGATGCACAGGCAAAGCCGATTGCCAGGTGGTAAGCATAACAAAGGACACCTGCCACACATTCCGGGCTCCCGGGCCACCCGCCTAAGTTGCCGCCCCCAAAAACCACCGCTTCTTGCAAGGTGGCCGCTCTCCTGCGCCAGTTAGTCCGTGTCCCTGTCCAAGTCCCTGTGTCCCTTTCCGTGTCCCTGGTTGCCCTTTCCGCAAACATATTTCATACATTCTTACTTTGAAGCCGAGTAGACCCAGTGCCTTGTGGCGGGTCTTTGAGAACGGACCCAGCGACTGCCAAGACTTTTTGTTCGCTTACAAAAATTAAAAAGGGGAAAAATAAAAAGTAAAGGAGGAGGCTAACTTCGAAAAACCTAAAGGATGATACCCTTAAAGTTGATGTAGGAATTCGTATGGTATTTTTGGGGGTTTTATCACAAGGAATAGGGCCATGAAAGCTGAAGGATTCTTCTTTCAGGAGCCATAGGAAAAGTCCGATATGTTAAATCGACAATAATATAACAAATAAAATCATATCGAAATACCGATTTTTATGTTTAATGTTTATTAATTATTGGTGTTAATTTAAATCCTTTTTGATATTGCAAATTCGTATACCAAAGATCTTCATATTATTGTCGATATGATGCCGTTTTCAGTATCAATATTATCGAAAAAGTTTACTTAAACAACAAAAAATTTTAAAATCTTGCGATGTATAGCGCATATTAGGCCTTCGCATAAAAAGCCCCTCTTAAAGCCTGTTTTAACTAGGCCAGATTAAGTAGCGATTATGTATATCCAACGAAAACAGAATAGCCATTAAAAAATGCCAATCAATACCACTTAACTGGATTAAAAGTGTCACCTTCGCAGCTACAACGCTATAATCCCCATCCGCAAGGGTATAAAACAAGAAAACCCTCGCAAAATATCCCCACAGTTGCCGCGTTTCTTTGATGCGCATTTGGCAGGGCGCTGAAAGGCGTGCTACACTCTTTGTAATCCTCCGAGGAGCCAAGAACAAGCAGCGCCAGATGCCGTGGCTGCTGATTCAGGTAAGAGATTCCTTGCTTACAAATATATACGTATATAAAGTTTCCTTGGTACTTACGCTGGAGATGAGGCTGCTGCTCTCCGTCTGGTTGCTGCATATCAGGCGGATCTGGACATTCATGGTGCCTGCAAGGGATAACGTAAACGTAATGGGGCATTAGTTTCGAGAGCACTTTAATTAGTTCAAATGAACCCACATTCAAAACAATCTTAACCCTAATAAAAGCGTACAAAAACCAGTAGCATCAGCAGCAGGCTCCGGCTGGCTTTCCACTTTTATGGGCCAGACAAAGGCTGGCTTCCCCCACACACACAGCAGTAGTACAGTATCCTTATCAAAATTTAAATGATACAGCACGAGGGTTTTGGAGCAAAGTGGATTGGGCCTGGACACCGCAAAGTTATCGCATAAAAGCCAAAAATAATTATCACCACAGACGACAACACAGCTCCCAACTGCTCCTGCTCCTGCTCCTGCTCCTGCTCCTGCTCCTGCCCCTGATACTGCTCCTGATACTGCTCCTGCTCTTGCTCCCGCTCCTCCTCCTGGGTTGTCCTGACATCCTGCAGGGTCAGGCGATACTGTTGTCGGTCAAATGCTCAGCATGAAATGCGTACATCTCCGGCTTGGTGTGGGGGAATCAAAACCTCCAGCTTCGGTCGCAAAGCCACACAAAATCTACAACTCGTTGGGATTTTTGGCAATTTTCCTCTAACGCCTCCTGCTTCCACTTCCTACCCCTGCTCCTGCGTCTGCTCTTATTCCTGCTCCTTCTGCTGCTCCTGCTCTGACCACCCACACATTTCTGGTATCTGCTAACGCCTGTCACTGGGCATATTAAAATTGTCTGATCGCCTGCAGATTGCGCTCTGTCGTTGGCTCAAACCAAAACAATGCCAACACAGTTTGTGCGCCACAGAGTTTTAAAATAATTCCATTTTATGGCCAAGTCTGAGAGACAATGGAGATGTGTCATAATTAAATCGTCGTCAGTTTTATTTGTCAAAATAAAAAGTTTTGTTTTTTAATGGCAAAGTTTTAAGTGCCATGCAATGGCTCGAATAAAAATCATTGTGCGAATATAAGGCAGCTAACACAGAGTGGCCCGGGGGAAATCTCGGCACAGGATGCCGGAAAACCCCATCTCTCCCCCAGTCTGTCCTGGCTGTCTGCTCTGCATGCATTAAATATTCATGCAGTAGTATCACATCCACAAAAAAAGAATAAAAATAAAAATAAGAAAATCAAGAAAAACAGGAAAAACTCTAGAGAAAAAGAGAGATTTTCCCAAGTGCAGCAAGATTATTTTACCGCATTATCTCGTAGACAGTTTTTTTCTCGTTCGCTAGATATATTTTTTTTGTATAATTCCAAGCACTTTGCTTGCTTTTTATTTCCCCCGCAGACGGACAAAAAGAATCTTAGTTAAAAAGCAAACTACTAAAAAAACGGGGAAAGAGCCACCACGACAAGTGCCCGAAAATGTCGCAGTTGCAAGATTGGCGTCGCGTATAATAAAAAAAGTCAAGAAAAACCCTTGCATCAAAAGGCAGGACTGTGAGATACCCAGTACTGAGTACAGGAGTTTTTTCAAAGTTTATTTTTCTTTGAGCTCTCTCTCGGTTGCTTGTAAATTGCATCAATCCCTAAAGAATGCTGCAAATTTTCCATTACAGATTATAAATTAAATAAAAAATCTACAACAGATTACCCCGACTACATCATATCCCAACAAATCGCTGGCATTAAAACCATGAGTACCAGCGATAAAAGTGGCGTGATAAAATGCCACGAGGATCGCAAGGAGTGTGCAGGAAGCGCACTGTCACCAGGCAAAGAAAGTGCATTGGGCTGTACGCCAAATCTAATGCGATTCTCCCGTTTTTCCACAAAACACCCAAAAGCGCACCAAAAACAAAAAGGAGGGGAAAAACTAACGAAAAGCCCGATAGAGAAAGGCAAACAAAATGGCGACAAGGCGCGCATGTTGCGCCAGCGGAAAGGGAACCGGAAGCGGAACCAGAAACGGAAACGGAAGCGACAAGCGACAACGCGGGCTCCTTATCCAGTTCCCTTCTCCGCCGGAATATGTAAATCGAATTAGTTGCTCCTGCAAGTGCAGCTGCACCGTCAACTCACCTTCCTTGCCGCAATTAGGCGACTCGTGTGTGAAGAATATGTTGACCAGCGACTGTGAGTAGTCCGTCATCGCCTTGCGGCGAGCTCCGCAAATGTTTACAGACATCTTCGTGGCATTGTAGTCGATCTGAGAGCAGGAAAAAGCCCAGTTAGCAGACCAACCTTCCTCGAACGAACATTATTCCCTCTCACCTGAATCTTGCCATCGTTGGTGAAGGGCGCACTCTTGAAGTTGAAGCGCTGGCCCAGTTCGTCGTGCACCAGCTCGCAGGTGTCCGCACTGAAGGTGCACTCGTGCGGCGGGCAAAAGATATTCGTCTCCCACTCGAATCTGTAGGTGCAGTCCTCGATCGAACGCAGCACCGGTTGTCCCTAAATGGAGGAGGGAAGGAAGGCAAGGAAGAGCAGCCATTAGGAGCGTGCATGCAATTTGCAGGTGAGCGGCGAGGTCGTCCTTTGAAATAGTCGCATAAAGACTGTGACCCAGTCAAAGCTGTCCGCACAAATGGCCTATCAGAATCCGATTGCTTCTTCAATGTGTGGGTTTTTTATACACTTGAAAAATGTACTAAATCATTACAATACAAATATGATAACAGAAAAATAGGAGTGGTTACCCTTTACACACGCGTATCAATTCATATCTTGGAGATACCGTACTTAAAAATCTGTACGAAAACTCACACCTATACAGCACAGTTCATTATAAAATAAAGTTCAATTTTGGCAAATGATATTCGTCTCCCATTCAAATTTGTAGGTACAGTCCTCAACCGGCCCTAAATTAAGAAGAAATAAAACCAAAAACTAAAAAATATAAGTAAAATTAACATAAAATAAGGAAGAAGCATGCGAAATAAAAATAATTCAAAATACACTACACAAGCTTTCTAATTTATTACAAATATTTACCAATGGATATCAATAATTATATTAAATGTCTCCCCAATATTAATCTGCGAAACAAGCATCTTTATGTATTCGTGTTAATGTTCAGTGCGTATTTTCAGTATTAAATATTGTTATAATTTTCTTTCAGTGTACTTACCCTACCCGCACGCATATTGCAGTTAAAGAGCATGTGCGTGGACAAGTCCGTGCTGTTGTCCGTCGGACAGGGATCGCCCTTCAAGTACAGCAGCTCGGCGGAGGTGCGATTCCTTTGCGACAGCGAGACCATCGGAAATCCCATGCTCTGGGAACGAGACAAACAAGGGGGTGAAAGTGGTGAAAGGGGCGCTTAAGCTTGCTCGTCGAAAGCGAAATGTATAACTTTATGTCTGAGATTGCGGCAAATAACTCGAAATCCCTGTCTGAGCCAGGCACACGTTCCAGTGTGTCGCCTGCTCCTGGCTGCTGGGTACTCGTAGCTTGTTGCTATCCTTGTTGCCGGTGTCCAGGCCAACCAACTCGGAACCAGTGGAGTGGCCAGCACATCGATGCGATGATAACCGGCATGGCCAAGGATCCATGGCATGCCGGTCCGAGTCAGCACAAACGACAATTTAATGGATAGTTCAATGGCACCGCCCACCCGACAAAAATTAAGCTAGTCCTTCCGGAAATGAGTGTGTATAAAGATATCCTGTTTGTCTGGCAAACATAAAATAGTTTACACCCGCAAAAGGTAGACAAAGATAAGTCTGTCGAAGGTAGGGATAAAATTGCCTGATGTAAAAAATTTTACAGCTCGTACCTAAAGTTTATAAACGCATTAACAATATTTAACATATTTGTATTTTCAAAAGAGATTTTTTCCATTAAAAAAATATATAATTTAGGTCAAAATTCTTACAAAACTGTTTTGTTTACGACATGCCAGTCGTCACTAGCTCTATGCAAGGCATGGTCCTCCTTAACCCACAGATAATATTAAAAGTTTGAAGGTATTTTTGAATGACTATAAATAGGCACAGGGAGCTGCTTTCTATTTAAATACATCTCATGAATAATAGATTTTCAAGGCAGGGATGCTGGTACTTAAATCAGACCAGCTCGTCGCCTGTGCAGCTGTTGCTGGGCCCCCATCGATGGAGCACGCTAACTGCTGCTATTGGCAATCAGGCAGCTTAAACGCTGCCAGCTATCCAACTAGCCGGCCAACGACGTGAGCTTAATGCGCAAAAAGCAGGGATACACAACGATTCCGAAGGAGGAACGCTAGAGGATAGACGGGGAGCAAGGACAAACCGGGCTGGAGGCAAGTGCATTGGCGTTCGAGTGGCACAAGATTTATGCTCGGGTCAACAAGGTCGATGGCGGCGGCAAGCGTTGCACATGTTGTCGTCTCATCTTAAACGTATTAGTGGCAGAGGGTGCTCCAGTTTCCAGGTCCAGGTCCAGTGCCTCTGTCAGACCGACCGGGTTCCGACTCCGAACCGGACTCATTTCGTATGCAGCTCAGGCGATGTTTTAGCAGTTTGCTCTATTATTTATTGCTGGACGTTTCACTGGCGGATCGGATGCTTGCCCCTTTGAAAATCCATTTGAAAATCAAAATCGCAGCTAATGCGCCATCAGCAAATACACAACGACTGCCGCCTGACCTTCAGTATCCGGCAGACTCATTAGCATGGAGAGGGATCCTTGGGTTCGGGGGAGCGAGGGTGTATGGCAGATCAGGGGGACTCCCTTTGGCGCCGGCTTACCGACTCAGGAACAGAGGCAGGCTGGCAGGCAGGCACAGGGCACACAGAACACAGCACAGTAAGTTTCGCCAGTAGCTCTCGCTGTGCAAAATTTATTGAAAAACTTTCTTATCGCATTTGAACAAGCCAGTAACTTCCCTGTGTATGTGTGCCAGTGTGCGTGCGCCAGGATATTTGTGATTATTTTTTTTAAGTTTCGCAAAACTTTCCTCTCCAGGATACCAGGGACAAATAAAAAAAAGACGAGAAGAATTCCAGCGACGACTGGCTGGCCAGACCGAAAGTAACTTAATTGTTTGCAGATACAAATAAATGAGTTGGACAAAAAAGGAAAGCACAAAGGACACGGGGCAGGACAGGGCAAGACAAGGCCAAGCTAACAACAAGGAGCTGAGGAAAACAAGAAGAAAATCTTGACTTGATTGTTGGAAAATCTTTTGGCTCAGGCCAAGGGAAACAAATCGAAACTTTAATGCGCTGCTGCTGCGAGATTAAAAGAACTGTTTGGGATTCTCGAAAGGATTTCAGGACACGACATTTATTTAGGTTGCTCGTTCTAATTAGTGGCCAGCCCAAGAGGAAGGGGTGTATCGCTAACCTTAAGTCGTTTCTTTGGCTTCAGAGAGGAATGTATTCTTTTCTAACAAACACATTTGGGAGTAGAAAAGTCTGTGATAAAAATAAAAAGAAATGTTGGAGACAGATTGAAGGAATTGCTGTGCAATCTGAAAGGGGTTATTGGGTTAAGAAATCAATTAGGGATAGTGGTGTATTTGGAATATATGTTCCGAATTTTGTAATAATACTTAAAGGGTTTCAGCATATGTTTATAATTAAACACAACTTAGAATCCCATAAACCTACCCCAAATGTCTCATATTTCCCTCATTTAAATAAAACTTATTTCCTGAAATTCCTAGTGCATACGCTTTTCCAACCCAAATCGAATATTTTTTTGTAGAAAACAGAAGGAAAAAAGGAAACAAGGCCATGCTTGAGTTGAGAAACAATAAAGATTTCTGCTAGTTCAACGATTCACTAGGAACATGCCAGCGCACAAGGCGGCCGTCCTGCCCCTACGTTGCTCATCCGCCCTGTGGCGTGGTCGGCATTCAACCTACCAACCTACCAGAAAGCCAGGAGAGGGGCTAACGCGGCCACAACAGGCATGACATTGAGGGACAGGACAATAACTGGGATAACAATAAGCACAATGGCAGGCAGCGGGAGAAGGAGGGGACCGGACAGTGGGGACGAGTTATGCCCAGCATTGTGGAGCTGCTGGCAAGGCATTCAGCTGTTTGCACAACAATTTGATCAATTTCATTATTAATCCGATTTGATGGGGCGCAGACCCCCGACGGCAGCCATTTTGACGATTTTGTGGTTATTGTCGGAAGTGCAAATGCAAATGCAAGGGGAGCAGGAGCAGGAGCTGGAGATGGAGCTCGAGTGCTTCCACCGCCAGCTGGCCGGGGTAATGGGGTTGCCATTGTCATGCTAGTCACATGCCCGTTGCCAAATTTGCACTGGCACAAGTCAAACGCCGCCATCGAGTTGACAATGGAGTCTCTGCATGCCAATGAATTGACTCGCACTCGCAGTCGCAATCGGAGTCGCAATCGCAAATCGCAAGGGAATTCCCACAGAAAATCAAACGTGTCGCTGATCCGGCAGGGCTTCCTTCGAGTCAAGCGCCAAAGGCGACAAATGTCTGTACCGGCAATCGCTTAACCCTCCAGGGACCAACTAGTATTCTTGATAATTTTATGAAATGTTTCATAAGTACTTAAGTCAACTGTCTTATATTTTAGATGGACTTTTTTGGTATTAAACTTAATATTATTAATGTATCTGAAATATAATTTAAGACAAAATAAATGTCTAAGGACACTACCAATGGGTGTTGCTCTTTCTAGCATTTTTCCTTATTTTGGTGTGGAGCAATGGGACTCCAGCAACATTTGCCTTCATTTGCCTCCCGCCCTGTATTTTTTAGGTTTTCTATTAGTTCTAACATAGAATTCGGTAGCTTCTCTCGCCGTATTTCGGCTATAAAGCTTACTAAAAAATTAATATATTTTAATTTTATTGGGATCTATTACTTATAAGGTAATCTATGTATATTCTGTAAAATGAAAATGCAGCTTGCGTTAGCGTTACATAGATTACCCAAGCTTCTACATTTCACTTTGTAATATATTTAGGGATGTTGGACACCCTGGCACAGTGGGTTAAACATATCTTCGCCCACAGGATTCAGGCAATGCTTCTTTCCATTGTAGCTGGTTAGCCTGGGGATATGGAATGGCAGCACATTAAAATATGTGCATGCGATAAGGGGCTGAACTGGGGGATTCGATGGGGATGGGGCTGGGAATGCCAAGATGCCACTGCGAATGCAGGCGACAACGTTCGACAACTGCCAATGAGTGGGCGTGGCAGAGGGCACCCAAAGCCATCATGGGTTGAGTTTTTCTCTTTTTTCTGTTTTGGAGGATGGAGCGGAGAATGGGGCCCGCTCAAGTGCGCGTCAGCAGCTACGAGCAGCACATTTCCGTTTCCGCACACGAAATGCTTTGAAAACGAAGCATTTTCAAAATGCAAAACGTGGCGCAAAATGTCAACAGGAATGGAGGGACCAAAGGCTGCACTCAAAATATTAAAATATTACATTTTAATTGGAAAGTTGCTCATCGCTTTTCCCAGTTTTCACTAAATATATGAAATTTTTCAAAAGTTTATCATAACAAAATATGAAAGATTAGTTTACATAGAAAATATAATATCAATATGTTCTTTTTCGAAATCTACTAAAAAATAAATATTTTTTAACAGAATTATGAAAGGATTTCAGCATTATTTTAAATATCTTGTAGATACTTCCTGGAAAACATATTAGTTTAATGATAAATAAATTAAGATGCCATTCTTCGGTAAAATTAAAACTAACATGATTATTAGGTACACTCTTTTCAGTGTACGCTGTTCATGGTTAGCGGAGGCTGTCTGTAGCGAGCGTCGACTACAAAAATAAAGCAATAGAATTTTTATAAAAATATATATTTGCCCCGAATGCGTTATTTCTAGGCCAACGGCATGCAAACAAAGCCGATGGCACTTTAAGCCACCATTACCATCGTGCCACCGCCACCCATTCGGGCCATCTAGAGTCGCCTCCTGCCAGCGGAAATGCTTTACAGAGCACGTCGCCGGTAGGCACACCCCCTCGCACACTCCCGCTCACATACACACACGCCGTTACACGTACTCGCGGCACACATGGATGCTGCTGCTGGCCGCTAAAAGCTGTTTTTACAGATATTTTACCCTCGCTCTCCCCCATCCAGCCGCATTTTGCCATTTCCTTCCGTTCCGTTTCGTTACGTAGCGCGACGTTACGTTGGCTGACCTTACGTTATGCTCACATATTTCACTCGCGTGCTGCCTGCCGCAGGAATCCCCTGCCCCGGCGCTATTCGAAGCACAATTTAGACCAGGGGCGGCACCTAAGGGTTTCTTAAGGGGTTATTTTTCATCAAATTGTTTGTGATTGTTGAAAGAATATTATTATTTATCAGAAATATCTTAATATCTTTGGTAAAATGCAAGGAGTTGCTGGATTTCAAAGAGTTAGTAAGGTAAGTTCATATGATAGTTTTTTCAAATTCTTTCAAAGTTTGAAACATCTTCCTCAAAAACTTCAAAAAACCATATTCAGCGCTTTAAAGGCCCCCTGGATGCACCCATGCCTGGGAGCCCCTACTTAACTGCCCTCCATCGCCTCGTTCTCCACCGAACTCCAGCGCATTGCCATTTCCAACGCGTACGTGCTTATTTTTTAGCAACTTGAACAATGTTTTTGCTCCCGGGAAATTTGTGCAGCTTGTGATAAAAGTTGAAGCCGGAAGGTGCCAGAGCGAGGGGATGGATGAGTGTGTGTTGCGCGGCCTTTTGGCCCCGGAAAATACGAAAAATCCGCTGGAAAGATTGCCTTTTCCTCACCCCCCCTGCCTTGGCATGCATCCATTGTCGCATGCAATTATTGTGCTGATTGAAGTGGGGCGAGTGCGGTGAATGCGGTTTAGTGGTGGCTCGCTCCACCCGGAAACTTGGAAAAGGAACCTAATAATTCATTCGCCTTTCGTCTAAAAACAAGCTGGCATTAAGCCGAAAAGAAAGGCAGCTAAAAGCCACGAGGGACACACAAAAAAGAGAGGACATGAAAGGACAAAGGTAAATTGAATAGGGTGTGAAAATATGGTTTTAAAAATAACGAGAGAGAAAATTTCCGTCAGAAAGCCGAAATTTTAATACCCTTGCAGTTTTGTTTGATCATAACTAAGCCAAAAAAATCAATTCGGAACGCTTTTCTGGGATGGTTTTTAAAAGGCTATCTACCTGTTGAGTATACGATTTGGAAAATATAAGTTTTGTATAAGTTTTGACGACTTTCATGATGGAAAACAATTATGAACAGAAACAGAATTAACAAAAGCAAGAAACAGTAATATTTTATAATCAGTATACCACAAATCAAATCTAACCTGGTGTATAATGAATGGTGGCTATAAAAACCTTTTAAGAGTGATAAATAATTCAATAAATACATCAAAGATTCTGTATTTTTCAATTTTTCAAGCAAAAATACAAAAATTCCGACTTAATTAAAAACCAAATTAATAAAAATCCAAATAAATAAATTCTAAACACATTTCATTAGGCGTGCAGTGATTTAAAGAACGGCGCTCGCAGTAAATCAGCACTAGACCTACTTTTTTCCCTCGCGGCCATGTGTGTGTGGCATGGCCTAATGGAAAAATATATGAATTATTGAATCCAGCCAAATCCCCACCAATTATCTCATTCATTTGCAAAAGATTTGGCCCGCACGCTGCTTGGCAGCGTTTTTGGCCATTTTGTGGCCCAAGCAGAAATCTCGTTTCAAGCAAATTTCATTGCATACTTTTGTGGGCTTAAGTATTTAGGCACCGACCCGACAGAGTTGGCCCCGAAACTGGACTGGATTCGGACCGGCGGCCAGTGGCCACATGCTCAGTGAGGAGATTTTTGGCATTAAACAACTTTTGGCCGCTGTCAACGGCAGACAGTGGGTGTCCGCATCCGCACTCGCATCCCAATCCGAAGCTGAACCCCGGACCAGTCCCAGTTGGAGGCGCCTCTTAATGAAGCAAGCAAATAATCCACACTGGTCAGACCCGGGGGAATTACGGATGCTGGCCGTAGCGAGGGGTCGGAAAATTGAGGTTGAGCGAAGCTTAGCAATTAGATTGCTGCATATTTAATGCATGAATGGCGCCACAATTTTGGGCATTTGACCAAACGGCCACGGCGACGACGACGACCATATTGAGGCGTTTATGAGGTGGATGGAAAGGCGCCCCGAGCTGGTGTGGCAGGCTGAGGCTGGCGCAAATTACGAGCGATCCCCTGGGCTCCCGTTCCACTCATTGGATACACATGCATGCAAAGAGTTTTAAGCACATAAGCGGCTTTCTTTCACGTGGCCAGCACACTCTTCCGCCGCCCTTTGAGGCCTTTTGTGAGCACACTCAAATCTGCCATGCATGCACACAGTTGGGGTCGCAAAAATATCCCCAAGGCCTGGGGGAGTCCCTCTTATCGAATATTATATTGCGGGGTGTATTTGTCTGTTAGAAATATATTTTTAGCTAGAGGTTTTTAGGGCAAAAAAAATGGATTCGTTCTTCTTCTGCAAGATCTCTCAAACAATTAAGTTTGTGTGAGCTCTCTCTCACTGTCTCCTTGCTATCATTATGCTGACCTCTCCTGTACATTTATGCCCCCCAAAATATGTATGTATGTATGTATTGCGAAGTGGTACTTACACGCTCCTCCTCGGGGGCGCCGTCGGCCGTCACTTTGGCCATGCAGGCAGCAGATCCGCCGGCACAGCCTAATTGGTATTTGGGCACTAATGGACGGCACACATTCAAAAAGAACTGCAAAAAATAAAAAGGGGAGAAGGAGGATATCAGGAGTAGGATTGGTAGTGATGATGATGGTTTGAGTTGGTTGAGTAGAGCAAAGACAAAAGCCAGCAAATTACGGTCTGCCGTGTTCCGGGGGGAAATCAACGGCCTGTTCCTGCTCTGCTGCTCACCTTGGTCGCTTTGGGCACCAGGTGCTCCATGCCGGCGGGCAGCTCCACCCGTGCCTCGTAGTTGTCGCTGTCGCTAATCAATGGCGTTAGATCGATCAGCTCAACGCCGCTGCTCCCCAGTCCCTCCGCGGTGTGGTCCACGTAGATGGCGGCCTTGCACTTAATCGGCTCACGGCAGGCAAGCGGCGTCTGATATTGGATCAACAGCTGGCAATTGGAGTCCTCAATTATTTTCAAAGAATCGCCGCCTCCAGTTCCAGCTCCAGCTCCAGCAGCCGCATTGTCCTTGGTGGCATTGTTCGCACAGACAAACTCGATTTTCGTCGACCAGCGCCTGCTGCCCCCCGCCGCTGAGGGGCACTCGGCACCGTCCTCGTAGAGCAAATAGAGCGAGCCGCTCTGATTGAATCGCAGCTGCGAGTTGAAGTTGCCCAGGCTGATGGTTGTGGCATTCTGTTCGTAGCAGGCGCCTGCAAGTGCACGGAATCACAGAGAGAACGGATCAATGGAGGGCTTCCACGGGCAAGCGCCAAAAAGTCAGAAGGAAAAACAAAGGCCATCTCAAAGGCAAATAAAAACATGAACATGGCCGGCGAATGCTGCCAGAAAACCCTTAACCATTGACTAACTACACTGGGAAAAAAGAAGCTTCGAAGATATTTGGTAATACAAAATACAATAATAACATTTTTCTTAATGTTGATTTATCAAACTATTATTAAAAACCCTTTGGGAAGTGTTAACTAAATTCCAAATTAATGAAAAATGGCTACATCTCTGAACAGATAAAAATATGTTGGAAAAACAACGAACTTAAATGTTTTTTTATTATATTTCTTGAGCGTTCTTATGGAAGCAATATGATATAGTAGTCTAATATTGATAAAATGAAAACCGAAGTTCTAGAATAATATAAAATGGCCATGTCTCGAATAACAAAACTAGCCAAGTTATATTTTTTTTGCCTGCAAACTTACCGATCGTTCCTATGATATAGTCGTCCGATCAGTCCCGTTCCGACTTATATAGTAGTGAAAACATTTAGAAGACTATCTGCAAAGTTTCATTCATATAGCTTCAAAACGGACAGACAGACAGAAGGACGGACAGACGGACGAAGAGCCGGACATGGCTTGATCGACTCGGTATCAAACTAATCAAGAATATATTCACTACGTTGCAAACTTCTGACTAAATATATATATTATAAAACCCTTCAAGGGTATAAAAACGGTAATACCCGAGTGCCGAAAAATGTCGAGATCAATGGCTTTCACTACATTGTATGTAAATTCATTTTTCTTAGTGGAAGAATAGGTATGAAACGAAGCAACAGCAGGAGCAAAAGCGACAGGACATCAAAGGCGAAATTAATTGTTCTCGTTGTTTGTCAACTTGCAAGGCGTTTTTTGCGCACATCCCGATCTAGGAGAGTGTCCAAGCAATTGGAATGCTTTTAGTCTACCCAGGACTATTCAGTAACAATGGACTCGAGCCTAGCAGTGCTGCACAAGGGACAGTGTGAAGTTACATGGACTCCACAACGAATTTTAGATTTAATTGCCTAAAAATAATATTAAGTTGTTGGCAGAACTAAAGCCGGACAACAACTGACAACTCAATTTTGTGGAAATAAACAGAATCTCCGCCAACCTCGATCCAGCACTTGTCCCTTCTGGCTCCCTGCATTTCAATCTTTCCCTTTTCACTCGCAACCCCAACAATTTTGAGCAACGTCACTCACATTTGCCGGATTTTGATTGAGCGCCCTAGAGCAGACAGCATTGTGATTGTGATTTGACTAGAGTATGGTAATTTCAGTGCCCCTTCGGCACCCTCCCTCGCTCCTGCTTCCCCATTTTTATACTATATTGCAGACATCGGACAAATACACACACATCCAGGATCAAGAGCCATGACCAACAACGAGCAGACAAAAAAAGTATCCGGAGAAACGAAGAGAAAAAGACCAATTGAGGTGGCTTTTGGCAAATCGAAAAAGAAATCGACTGTCAACTAAATTGATAAATGGCATTCTGGGGCTGGGCTGCGTGACAATATATGTACGAACGTCCGGATATTCCAGTGTAAACATGTATGGCCAGAACAGGTCCTGCCCGAGTCCTGTGGAAGCATGCAATTGAATTTAGCAAGCCATCAGCCCAGAAGAACAGAAGACATCCTCTGAGGATTTCTTTGCACAGCTGCGGTCGGAATAAAATGTCTTTAATATAAATCAGATATTAAATAAAAAGCTCGTTTTAAAAATTCTCAGAATAATGGTTTCCGGCACTGACCTTCTCGGTTTTCTGACACGCTTTGCCTGCAATGTATAAGCGGTACCAAACAAAGGAGTTACGTTTTAACTGCACTTTTATAGAGCTGAGTATGAAAGATGCCGCTATTTAAAGTTCGTGTGATCCTGCATGATTAAATGAGTTAAGCCTTATCTGAGAGAGATTTATAATTGTAAATCTTTATTTAATTTTTGAAAGCTATTATCCCATCACTATTATTATGTCCCCCGCTGTGCTTTACAGCAACACAGGATGTATTCTTGTCCTTGTACACCTTGGGTGAAAATCATTTCCTTGTCAAGATTATCCAACGAGATTGACCTGGTCGCAAACACACCGAACACACCCCCGTAAATTGAATCCCAATGCAATCTCGGCTCAAAGCAACCTCGGGCCTCGCAGCATTGCGGTCATGAAACAAAACATTGTTTAAATTCCGCCTATTGCTGAGAAGGGTTAAATATAAGGAGCTGACTTTGTGGCATTGATAAGGCGGGTGAGCAAGGAGCACAGTTTGCCGCAAAATATTTCAGAGCAAAAAGCGGCGGCTGTAAATGGCTAAGGAGACCCGGGAAAATTGAATTTCAATAAGAAAACAGCCAAGAAAGGGCCGAGCCAAGTAACCCTAAAAACATTGACCATCAGCCGCCAACAGCAACAAAAAAACTGCCGAGCGAGAAAAACAAATATAAAACGATTTAGTAGCTCCAGTGGCCCTTCTCCCGACTCCCAAATGCCACTTGAATGGCGCATCCAGGCCAAACAGCTGGCGGCAAGTGTTAGTTACGGCTGCAGAATCGAGAACGGAGAATGGAGGAGGGTTTGGTTTTTGTCCAGTCCTGGCCAAATTGAATCTGCCCGCCGGGCAGGAGCGCCAACACAAATAAGCAAGGAAACAAGAGAAAAGCAGAGCCACACATAAAAAGGAGTAAAATGCGAAAAAACAGGAAAAAGAAAATTATAAACAAAACAGCAGCTCAAGCACGAAAGTGCGATGCCTTTGAGATTTAATACTCTCCAGAACTTTCTAAAATATGGCAAGACTTGCAATTATCTTACACTTTTAGCCAAAATTTTAATGAATTTTATGCAGTTACCAGGTGAGAAACCTCATCAGTGCTGCGAAAGACAGTATAATCCTTATGATGAGTATCGTCAAACGACTTGATCCAGGATCTCTTGAAATCGAATGCTCATTTACATACCAATTCATTGATATCTTTTTGAAATTTCTATACAATTTTGAAAAATCCTAAGTGTAAACGTTTACTATCTTTCTCGTTTATATTTTAAATATTTGCCTGTTTTTGAATTTAAACCTAAAAAGAACTTAAAAACTCTAATAAATTCTTTTATACGCTGTGGTGCCAAAATTTTTTTGTAAAGCCTTGTTTAAACTACAAATACGAACTTAATTTGCTTAGACAATTATGTTGACAAGCAGCAATTAAATGAAGCCTGCATCGTCATATACATAGATGAAATTCCTGCAGCCGCCCCCAACAAAAAAATGCAATTTGCAACGGCTCGCCATAAATAAATATAAAATGCAGAACGAAAACGCAAATGAAAATTACACAAAATGACAGGGCAACGCATGCTGCATAAGCAATTAACGGCAGCAGTAGGAGGCGGGATTTTATGGGACCTGTTTTGGGGGCGGGCAAGTAGGGGGCGCGGCCATAACTCACTCGCAGGCCAAAGGGGCCATGGCCAGGCCACTGCCAAATGCCTTCAAATATTGAATTCAACTATGTAAACCAGGAGATTTTAATGCCCCGCACGAGGGCGGAGCAGAATGGTGGGGGACTGGGCGGGCGGCAGCAATATGCCGTCTGCCAGTGTCAGCTGGGCACCAAATAGCGACCAAACAGCGCTGTTTGAGTGCAGAGAGAGAAATAGGACCAGGTCTGGGATTACTCAGAGTTCTGCAGAAAGCTAAGCCCAATTTGATTTAGGCTCTAGGGCTTCTACTTTTCGATTTTCAGTGCAACAGATTAAACCGGATCTGTGGAGAATTCCAAACTTGCCTGAAATAAATACAGCAAGTTGGGTAACCGTTTCACACCGATTTCGAGACATACGGGTTGTCAGAGGACTCGATTGAGCGGAATCAAAAAAGCCGATTTCTTTCTATTGGAAATTGCGGCATTGTAAAATATATAAATTCAAATATAACTAGGAAAAACGTCTTAAATTGTTATCTGTATAATGTATTAGATGTACAAAATATGTAGAAAAGTCCTTTCTAATACTAAAATTGTTAAATTAAGATAACATGAATCATATAACTATTTCTCTGTGTGAATATGAGCGCCAGCTTGTTTACAAAAGCCCTGCCATGTCCTACGCCCCAATTCCGCGCTCTAGTATGTGTGTGTGTCTGCTATTTGCCTAACAAATGAAAATTTCATGTAGGTCCCAGCCTCATGGCCTGGACATCAGCTTGCCAAAAGGGAGCACACACTTATTTATTTGTTTAGGCCCAGCAGTGGGGCCATGATATCTCCTCCGCGCGCGAGAGAGCCAGCCAACCGAAAAGGACGCGCAAACGGATATGCGTCTGCAGTCAACTGCGAATGCAGGACACCCCAAAAAGCATACCCAGATACATAGACACACAAAGAGTCGCGCTGCGTGAGCTGAACTCCATGGATACCAGACACGTTTCGCATGCCAACAGCCCACATCGGCAAAAGTTGTTATTTGCCACGGCGAGAGAGCCCTGTCTCCCCCATTTGTTGATGTTGATGCAGCGCATACAAAGCAAATAAATAGGAAAAATATCAAAGCTGCGGATGTGCAGGCATTATATGCTATACGGCATAAGATTATGCACTGGAAGGGTAAACCAGAATGTTTGCCATGTGAAAACCCTCCCCAAAGGTCTGTAGGAACGGAGTATTAGAAATATATTCAAACAAAAGAATTATTGATGAATGGTATTTCGTACATCATTTCTATTAAAACAAATTCATGAGCATTTTTTACTTATTTTTTAAAAGTGTTCATTATTATACTCTTATACAAAATCTGATGTTAATAATGAAATATATACGACATTAAACCCTTTTAACTTTGCTGTAATATATTATATATTTCCTAATATATTTCCATTATTTTTTACTTCCCTTCCCATTTATGAATCAAGAAGATATCTAACTATAATAATATGTCAGTTTTTTATACGCCCAACCTGGCGGAAAATAGTTTGATACTTTTGACAAGAACATCCTTTTTAATAGGACTAATATAATTGGTAAAAAGAAAGGAAAATAAATGGTTGATATTTTTTATGATTATTCTAGATTTTTACGATAAATTATAAATTTTTATTAAAGTTATATCAAACGTTTCTTTCTATATTTATTCCCAAATCTAAGCAAAAATTTAACCTGAACCTAATAAACGCACAACTTCCTTTAAAATGCCTATTTTAATGCCTCTCTTCTGACTTTCTCACCCAACAGAATATCAAGTATTAAACCAAATTTAAATAGAGCATTTTAGAGCCTCCAAAAACGTTCATTCTGCTTATTATTGGCGTCGGAAAAAATGTAAATTGAATTTTCACGTGGAGCGAACGGATGAATGGGGCGGAAGGCGACTCCGGCTAATGTTCTGACCACCTAGCCTGCATATATACACAGGCAAACTCGTAAATTATGTAAATATATGACGGACCACATCACAGATCTAAATCATTATCATCATACCCCGGCTTTAGCACACACACACGAGAGTGCGGCCATATTTATGGACATACGTTGAGGGGACCTACAAATAGCCACTCGTGTGCGATTTAATGGAAACCGGATGAAATGGTCAACACTTGACCGGGCCCATCCTTTTTTTCATTTTCCTCCGGTTACCAAGAAGATTATGGCCATGAGGGCCACTCGAGCGGAAGAGCAATAAAAAATCACTAATCCCGCTCAACTGAAGTCCCCGAGTCAAAAAAGGGTTTAAAGCTTTGCCTGGTTACGACTTCCCTGCATGGAAGCTCTTTAATTACGACTCTTTTACGGCGAATAAGTTTCGCCGGCACTTAAAAACTTGTATTAATATCCGAGGCCGCAAATGGCCGACTTACCGCCATTTTCCTGGCATGGGCTTCCAGCATGGGCGCACACTGCAATTGTATAGTTTCTACCATCCTTAATCAAAGTGCGGTCTAGCTTCGAGCTCAGCGGACTGAGATCCAATCTGTTGAGAGGAGGTGGAGAAGGGGTGAGCGTGGGATTAGAGTGGAATCATTAGGCTAAACGAGAGGCAGCACTCACAGCTCATTTGTGGCCGTGAAGGCCGTACAGGGTTTGAGATCATTGCAGGCCAGCGGGGTGACAAAGTTGAACTGGTAGGTGCAGGAGTCCGCTCCCAGGCCCGCGTACTCCGGATGGGCGTTCTGCAAAGGAAGATTCGGATATTAGAGATGAACTGGATAGTTTTAAGGAGTTTCTTATATCTTGCGATTTAAGAGAAATCTTAAAAAGAGAAATGTAAAAATAAAAACTTTTTTGGATTGAGATGATTTATCATTTATCTGGTGTTAATTACTACTTTTAAGCATAAAAAAGGATAAAAAAGGATCTTAGAAAAATATAGATACTACTCACACGTATAAACTTGTCACAGCTGAAGTAAATAACACTGGTATAATTGGCGCTGGAATTCTTGGCGCAGGGCGTTGGTGACTCATGTCTGAGCAAAAGCTGCCCGTTTTCGACCACCGGACGGGACTGTACATTTCCGAAATTGATGAAACTACGAAAAGATGCATTTTCTAGGCTGCGCTTGTAATATTCAATCAAGACTCACCGCTGCTTAATGTCCGTGGCTTTGGGATTGAATAGGCATACGCTGCTGCCTGGAGGACACATGCTGTTTTCACCATAAAGAACAGGCTTACAGACATTAATCACAAAGACGGCGTCCTGGCGATTGCTGGTGCGATAGTTACTATCACTTAGGGGCATCAAATCGAAGGTTCCATTCGACTTGGTGTCCCGCACGCTGCAACTATTCGATTGAAGGGCATCGGGTATGCGAAGACAGGCCAGCGGGGTCTCATAGGAAATGTAGAAAGAGCAGGTATCGTCGGCCTGAAAAGTTTTAAAGGAAAATGTCATTGGTGCAGCCACGTTATATAATCCAACCTTACATAGGACGTAACATGCATGGGCTGGTTATCTAGGGTGTAGTCGCAGCTGAGCATTACATGAAGCTGGTAGTTGGGCTTGTCGGCAGTGCCATTCTCACACTTGACGCCGCTCTTATACTCCAGATACATTTTGCCATTCCTGTAAAAAAGCTCGTGCTGGCGACCTAAGCGAGATAACAAAAGGTAAGGTTTAGAACAAATTTTGCGGGTGCTCAAACTCACCTAGGATGTACTCCTTGCCCTGTTTCTTAAGGCAGGCTGCCACATTGCTCTCACCATTACAGGTTCGCGAAAGATTTCCGCATATATTAAACTCGAATTTATCGCCGGGAGTGCTGGAACTCTCCACAACATGACCGAGATCCGATTGAAGACCACTAAAGTCGAAGGTACTGCCATATATGGGTTCTTTAAGTTTGCATTCCTTGGTAGAAAATTTCTAAAAAGAAATCAAAGAGTATACATTTTAATTTAACTTAATTTCGCTAAGCTAAACCAATGTTTTATTTTCGAATTATAAAAATTCAACCTAATAAACCCAAGAAATAATTAGTTTCAGGATATCTGTCCAAGATTGAGACTTTTGCTGTTCTTATCTCCCCTTAACTGATTGATTTCCAACCATTTTAAAACCAACAAAGACTGGAATCGATAACCGCGTGTGCGTGTGTGTGGGTGGTAAACATGAACTTGGAACGCCAATAACGCGGTCTTGGCCAAAATGGCAACAAGTGCGCAGCGCCAAACACGAAACGAAAACAAACGAGCGGCGCCTCCGAGCCGCCCAGTGCCTACTGGCCCTACGCAGTCCACCGCCCACCGCCCACCGACCGCCCACTTACCAGCTGATCAACTGCGTCAGCGGCATAGCTCCCGCGGCAGCATAAACACAGCAACAAAGAGAGGCAAACCATCCACTGCAAATACAAAAAAACATCAAGCAATTTCTAGGAATGTAAATAGGTACGAAAAAGGGAAAAGATGATCTCACCTGATGTCTGTGTCCCCGACTTGCAGTCGCCGGTGTATCCTTTAGCCCAGTGCAGCGCATTTTGTCACCTGCAGGTTCTGGAGAAGCACAAAGAATGATTGAAGAGTCCGAAGGCAGAGTTTGTGTATTACTAATTCCCCCTTAAGATTGAAACTTTTTCGCACACAAAGCACTTTTATTGTCCTTATCAGACTAACTGTTTATTTTGAGAGAGAGGCCAAGTGCGTTGTTGCAGTTTGTTATTCTTTTCCAATTGGCTCTCTCGCTTCGATTTTTCAACGGCGGCTCTTTTGCCTCCCAGGCGGCACATCGCCGCAACTGTACTTTGGTGCATAGTTGCAACACAGCAAGACGCAGCGCGTAAACAATAATCAGCACTAATATTACCTATTATTACTATTTTGCTAGTTACCTGGCCAAAAAAAGAAAACAATTCGCCGAAAACCGATACTGTAGTGCTATCGATAGCGGTGGCGAGAAACAGCTGACCCGCCGTCCAGTGTCATCGATAGTATTGCGATAGTCTTCCAGCTCTTGCATTTATTATTATTTTGGACGAAATTCACCGGTTATATGGCCGCCAATATAGCTGCCGCGGCTGCAGCCGCCCAGGAAGTGGACCCCGTGTTGAAGAAGGCCATCAAGCTGCTGCACTCGAGCAATCCCACCTCCGCGGCCGAGCTACGGCTGCTTTTCGACGAGGCTCTGAAGACCCGATACGGCCCGGAGAAGAGCCTGACAAACAACATGACCCAGCGCATGGTTGAGGACGAAGCCAACTTCCCGGGCAGGGCGGCCACGCCCCCGCAACCCATCAATGTGGACGAGATCATTAATCTGACCAACTCGCCGGACAAGGAGCCCTCCGATTCAGTGGACACCATTGCCGATTCGGATGACGGCTTGAGTGCCGTGGGCATAGTGAATACGGGCGACACCGGGGACTTTGGCGACCTCAATTGTTGCGTGTGCGGCGAGATGGTATTTACGGCCACCAATCGGCTAATAGAGTGCTCCAAGTGCGGCGCCATGTATCACCAGGAGTGTCACAAGCCCCCCATTACGAAGGAGGAGGCAGCCGACGACCAGGAGCAGAACTGGCAGTGCGACACGTGCTGCAACAAGCCCACAAGTAGCAGTCGGGCAGCCTCCTCCGCCGCGACAACAGTGACACCCACCGTTTTTATAGCCGACGAGCCAATGCCACTGAGCAGCAGCAAGGCCAAGTCCTCGGTAGCCTCCTCGCGCTCATCGAACTCATCCAATTCGTCATCGCCCTTTTATAGGCCCGAACCTAGCAGCTCTACAAATGCCAGTAGCAGTAGCAGCAGCAAGCATGGCCACAAATCTTCATCTTCGTCTTCGTCCAAGTCACACAAGGAAGAGAGATCGAGCAAGTCGTCAGGGGCGCCGTCCCTGAGTGCCATTGGAGGACTGGAGAAGCACAGCAGCAGCAGTGGCACCTCCTCATCACGGCGCAGCGGGTCCAGCGCCAAGTCCAGCTCAAAGAGCAGCTCCTCCAAGCACCACGAAAGCGGTAGCAGTAAGCGCAGGTCAAAGCAGTGACCATTATTTTGTAAGACGTAAGAGTTAAGTTAATTAAACAGATTAATTAAAATAAAGAGAAGTGTAGAATTTCAGAAATAATAATACGAAATCCATTTATTCAAAGTACATAGCCTTATAAAAATAGACAAAACAATAACCTAACGCTGGTATTTGCGCAGGGTGACGGTCGGAGTGCGCGGACTCTTGCCCGGAGATGCGGAGCTTTCGTCGACAACGCCGTGTCCGTTTACTTTGCGGAAGTTCACGCGGGTGACGGGTGTTCCGCGCTCCTCCTTGGAGCTGGTTATGCTGCGTGAGGAAGGAGTCCTTGATTCTGAAGAAGGCGCCGCCTGGTCTTTGGCGGTCTTTCTTTTGCGCTTGACGTTCACTATGACATTGGCGTCCATGCTCACGTCCAGCTCAAAGTTAAATTCGTAGGTCTTATTGGAGCGTGGATTCGGAGTGAGATCATCGTTGACCACCGTTTTTCCACCGGGCCGCCCACGTAGAGAAATCGCCGGGCTGAAGTTAACCTTGGCACTGGCACCGGGAGTATGAGGCTTTGGCGTCTTAGGCAGGGCTGCTGAGGGCGTTTGTTGCTTAGGACTAGCCTTGGGAGTGACCCTTGGCTTAGGCGTCAAATTGGGGTCAGTCTTTACCCTCTTTTGATTGGGGGGAGTGCCGGCATCACGCTTTTTGGGAAACACTAGGGCTGCATTACGAGCGGATGGTGAAGTCTTTATAGCTGCACCTCGAGTAACAGGCGAAGCCTTCATGGCGGCACTACGCGCTACGGGCGAAGCCTTCATCGACGCCATCTTTATGGGTTTTTTCCTCATATCTTCCCCATCTTCATCGCTGGCGGAGATTATTTCATCAATTGATGAGTTTACCATGGGAGATTCAACCTTCTTGGCTCTCCTGGCCGCTCCTGCTGCTGCCTTGCTAGTACCTGGCGGACTAATATTATTGTTGCTACTGGTCTGCGGCTTTATCTTGAAGTCAAGATCTCCGCTGTTCGGTACTCCGATCTGCTTGAGAGCCCTCTGAAACATCAGACGGCACTTCTCATATTCCGGCTCCTGTTTGTGCGACAGTTTGGTAACGTACTTCATAAACTCCTCAATAGCAGCCGGTACTCCCTTGGGAAATAGCGACTTGAGACTGCCGCCAATGTCGTCCATAAACGCCTCCTTGGCTTTTTGCACTTTCTGTGGAACATCCAAGAGTTTCTGCGTCTCCCAGGGCAACTCGACACCCATCCACGCGATAATGTTATAGCCAAGGATCTCTAGATCGGATCTTCTGGTGGCTACGCCCAGATGAGCATCTCGCGATGTGTACTCAATCGTCCCATTGTGCATTTTCTTGGGATCAGGCTTGAACTCCCCCGTAGTATAATGGGAGGCCAGGCCGAAGTCTACCAAGTAGGCCTGTGCTCCTCCGCCTTTGCCCAGGCCTAGTAGTATGTTGGCAGCCTTGAGATCGGCATGGACATAGCCGGTGCCGTGCATAAACTGATAGACGTCCAGCATCTGGATAGCCAGCCGATAGACTGTACCCTCGGGCAGGCGCTTTCCGTTCGCCATGAAGAACTTTGAGATGTCGCTACCGTAGCGTGGCATCACAATGAAGCGATGTTTCTGGCCATTCACCTCCGCCGATCCGTTGGCCAGGATGTAGGGCATGCCCAGGGACTTGAGGCCGTTCTTCTGCTTAAACTGCTTTATGTCGTCCAACTTGGCGTTCCGGAGGTAGAAGTGCATTTCCACAAACAGCGGACCATTGCCATGCGGCTCCTGAAATGAAGGTTTTTGGCAGGAAGCTCTGGCGAAACAAATCTCAACTCACGCATTTCACAACGGCATCGAAGTTCTTCTCTCCCACTTTGCAGGCGGCGTATATCTCGCCGAAACCGCCCACGCCGATGGAGGGACCGATGCGCCACTGGCCCTTAGCCAAATCGGTGAAGACAGTGCCCTCCGGCACCTTCTCCGGCATGACGTACATATTCTTTTTGGCCTTCTTGGCGGGCGCCGCCTTCTTGGCCGGCGCTGCGCCGGCAGCCGTCTTCGGTTTGGCTACACGCGGCATCTTCTGTGAACAACTGTTGGCCTTGCAAAATACGTTCGCAATTCTGATCGAAATGCCGCCACAAACAGCGGAGCGCAGGGTTGCCACTTGCCGGAAAGAGAAGCGTCAGCAGCAGGGTTGTCAGCTTTTGTTTGTTTACATGAGTCGGATCGGAACTTTCAAATCTCCCTTCACAAATTCTGTGATTTTCAATATTTTTTGCGATTACCACTCCAAAAACAAACAATTAACTTTTATTTAAATCTACAATCGCAACGAGCGGTCACACTGCAAAGTGATGTACGTCCTTAGAGATGGCAGTTTTACTGTTAGTTAGTTCTACCGATGAAGAACGTATATACAAAAATATATCTATATATTACAATATGTAAATTTTAGGTCAGTTGTCATATTTTCTTCATTTATAAATCTTGACAGAAGTAGAACCGGTAAAACATCGGTCCACATGTAATATGTCCAGCGATAGTTTTCAGGCAGATACCGATATATTGAAGACATTTCTCACAATAGTGGCTCACAAGACCACTATCGATATATCGATACTATCGTGAGTGGGCAACCCAGCTCTAGCAGCCATTAACAAAATTTTTCAAGTGCCGAACAGACGCGTTCCTAAATAATTCGAAAGAAAACAACCAAATTAGTTCGTTCCGTGGTCGCAATCATTCCCATCGCGGCAGAGAAACCCTAGTGCCTAGAGCATTTCGCAAGCGCAGTTAGCAAGCAGCAGAAAAATCGATTGAATTGAAATGGTAATTGCGATGAAGAGCAGCGAACAGCGAAATTTGAGCGGCAGCGCAGGTCGCTTCTGCAGCGTTAGCAGCCTCTGTTCGCAACGCGCGTGCCCCCTCAAATCAAATATTGATGCAGGCCGCCGGCGGTGCCCACCACGTAGCGCGAAAATTGAACGGTCCGTTGTCCGCGCTCCCTGCGCTCTGGGCTCGGCGGCAAAAGGCGGGCATTTGTTATTGCTGCGGGGGCATCGGCCCTAACCTCACAATTGGACCGACGTCCGAGGCGCCTCCATTTTGTGTTTAGCTTGCTTGTGTTTTCGTTTTTTGCTCAGTGTGTGTGTTTTTTTCCCCCGACAGGCTGGCGGCAAAGCAGGCAAGGATTCCGGCAAGGCTAAGGCGAAGGCGGTCTCGCGATCGGCGCGCGCGGGTCTCCAGGTGAGTGGTTCGAGATTCGGCACTGCCGCTGCTGTTGTTGTCTGTACTTTTGGCGCCTTTTCCGTTCTCACCTCGCCCCGAGCATATTCCACCACGAACAGGGTGCCGTCACTGCGTGCCCTGCTTCGGTGGTGGCAAAACATAAACAAGCCGGCCGGTAATTAATGTTATTTGTGTTTTTCACTAAGTTCCCCGTGGGTCGTATCCACCGTCACCTGAAGAGTCGCACCACATCGCACGGACGTGTTGGAGCCACGGCAGCCGTCTACTCCGCTGCCATATTGGAATATTTGACCGCCGAGGTGAGTGTTTGTGGAGCGTTATTTTCCCGCTTTATGCTTTCGTTACAGCGAGCTTAGCGGTACTTTTTCAAGAAGCTGTGCGAAGTTGAAAAGAAGTCTTGTTTTTTTTTCGGAGAAAACTGAATGATGCAATTTTGGCATTTGTTCTTGCAATAAAAACTTTAAAACTTTTAACTTTGCACCTTAAAAATATTTTAAAAATTGCGCTTTATTTATTTATTTATTTTTTCAATTTTTCAAAATATACATATTTGTTCTCATTGTACCAATTTTTACTTGCTTCCAGGTTCTAGAGTTGGCAGGCAACGCATCAAAGGATCTTAAAGTTAAACGTATCACGCCGCGCCACTTACAACTCGCCATTCGCGGAGACGAGGAGCTGGACAGCCTGATCAAGGCAACCATTGCCGGCGGCGGTGTCATTCCGCACATACACAAGTCGCTGATTGGCAAGAAAGAGGACACAGTACAGGATCCGCAGCGAAAGGGCAACGTCATCCTGTCGCAGGCCTACTAGGCTAGCCGAGTCCGCTCTTTTTCAAAAGTAATTTTAAATTCAGATTTCAGCAGAGACAAGCTAACAAACAGACGAGTTGTAATCATTTCTGTGCGCCAGCACACACTTCTTTTATACAACATAATACATAAATATGTAATTCTAGCATCTGCCCAACACTCACAAGCATATAAACATAAAAAAAACACAAAACGTATTTACACCCGCACGCATTCACGGCGAGGTTTAGTATGAAAAAAAAAACAAAAACTAAATTTAGAGCAAACGATTACACGAATAAATTTAATAAAAATAAAAATAAAAACGCCAATCCTGTTATTTGAAAAATGTTGCAGTTTTTACCATTTACAATGTGCAACATGAATGCAAAGTTTTCTATTTCAGTTTGTTAAAAATAAAGTACGTATCAACAATGATTGCTCATTGTGAGGCATATAAAACTACCTTTTAAGCTTACACAACTTTTGGAATATTTTATTCTTTTTCAATAAGGTTTTTAAAGATTAAATTTAAAAAATAGTGACTTTATTTTTTATTAGTTTTTGTCTAACTTTATGCATTTTATCGTAAAGATATCCTTCTATATATATACTCACATTTTAACCAACTAAGAACAACAAAGCCCATGTTGACACTTGAAAGTATTATTTACCTTTGTTTATTTTCATTAAACACAAAGCTCTTAGAATCAAATCGTGCAAAAGTAGAGATTTTTGGATTAAGAAAGCACAAGTGGTTAGTGTTTATGGCATTCTACAATAGTAAGGAAAGATTTTTAGGGGCTTAGCCCAACATATGCGGCTTAGCCCGCTTGACGTCGTCGCACTGCTCAATGAGGTCATCGGCATCCAGCTCCAGGCAGGCGCCCCACTCAACCAGTGTAATGCGATGGTCATTGTTGGAGTCGCACGACTCCAGGAAGGGGGCAATGCAGTGCTCCAGGCTAACAAGCGGAGCCCGGATGGGGAACAGCTCGTGCCGGGATACGGAGCGATCGGTGTCGCCGTCCAAGTCGCACCATTTCCACACAGCGGCATTCGACCAGCGACGCGAGTGGTTCGTCTCGGCCTCCAGCTGCATCTGCATATAGTGCTCCGTCAGCTCGTCCCTCTCGGCCAGATCCCGCATCACGTTGAACAGCCAGTCGCGCATGCGCCTGGGGAAGTCCTTCAGGTCCTCGCCGTCGCAGGTCCTCGGCTCGTGACAGGCTCCATAGTAGTCGATGTGCATGTGGGCGTTGTCCAGGTTGGCGCAGCGCTCGTCACGGCTGTCACACCAACAGCGCTGCTGGTACACGGAGCAATCCGATGGCCAGGTCTCATTGGTGTTGGTGCAGACATGGCGACGGGTGTCGATCTCCTCCGGGCATTCCGGGATGCACACACACTCTGGCTTCTCGTCATGAATCTGGCAGATGCGGCCCGCGCCGCAAGGGATCGTCTCGCAGAGATCCACCTCCACGACAGGATTGAGAAGATTGTGCTGAACCTCGGCCAGCTGGCTAGCAATCTCGTTCTCCCGCTGCACATCCTTGGCCTGGGGAAAGAATTTAAAAACTTTGTTTGATTAAATTTACCGTTGGCAAACCTACCTTAGCCTTGTCCTCTAGGAGCCGCAGGAACTCCTCATCGTTCTCATCCATATCGGTCAGATCGAGATCGTCTAAGTCACCTAAAGAGTCCTCCTCGGAGGCCTGGACCTGGCTCAGGGCCAGCAGCCCCAGGCCGAGCAGCAGCCAAAGGGAACGCATACTGAAATGTCAACTGAAAAAGAGGTTTAGATTTTAAATTAAATTACATCTGTTAACAGATTGCTCAGAAAATTGAACCTGTTAAAAAAATATAAAATTGAAATACGAAAATATACTATTTGTATATTGAGTATTGAAATTTTTAGTATTATTATTACAAATGAAATTAAAGATTTGCTTTTGAAAATCTAAAAGCTCGTATCAGCAATTTAAACCAGCGACCCAAATATTTATAAAGGTCACATAAATCATGGTGAACTGGGGAAATCCAAACCGCCCTGAGATTAGCTTTGGCCTTGCCCAACTTCCGTTTCAAGGAGGCGACGTAATAAGTATTTCTCAACGTTACTGTACCCTGCACAAGGAAACGTAACGGTCGTGTAACTCGCCCTTACGGGGTGGTTTTTACATGTTGAGCGTTTGTAAGGGAAACGGCGCCTTTATCCCATTGTGCACAATTGAAGAAGCCGGAAGAAAGTCTTGCCGATACAGAGTTCAAAAGGTCACCGCGAATATATGTACATATACAGTGTTCCTTTTATGAGGAAATTAAATTATGAATTGTGCTAATCCCAGGGGAGACAAGACAAAGCAAACTCATTGTTTTCTGCATATTTCACACTAACTGAAATAGAATATAAATCTCGGAATAAAAGGGATACATTTCTTAAATATTAAATAAATACAATATATATATACATATATTTGAAATATAAAAGGAAAAAATTCGTGGAATTTTCAATGTTTGCTTCTCATTTCCTTTGCATGTTGCAAACAAATTTCCTATTACTGCAACCGCAGAGAAAAGTTCCAGATTTTCAGATAGGCATGTTGAACACATGTGCTCAAAAGCTTCTCGACGAGATTCGTACATGAAATCATCATCATAATTCTTTAGTGGCAAAATTCTGTATGTACCTAATGCTGAGTGTATATTTTTAGGTAGCGGCTCCTCTGTCCCCGATTAAAGCTGACCTCTATGTTTCAAAAACAGACTCAAAACCTAGCCATATTGTCATCATAATCAGTTCAAGACGTCGCCCTAGTTCTATGCCAGCGTTTGGTACATGTGCCATACACATAAATATATACAGTATATATGTAGTACACTTAATTGCTCAACAACGACACATTTGGCTTATCGTCAGGCCCGACTTGGCCCCAGGCCGCTTATCAGGATCGCTCGCTTCCGTTTAGGGGACTAAGTTTTTGCTTAATCGTCGCTTTTCTGAATACAAAAATGTTCTGCAAATGTATCTTGTGAGTTCCAGGAATATCCGAGCTGGATGCTGCTGCCTGCAGTGCCAGTGCATTCCGAAGCGGATTGTATATACACAGTGCTGCAGTTTAATTATACCGACAAATCTAGAAAACAATGACGTGATGCAGCGTCCAAGATGCATGTTTATGTTGGAGGTGGAGGGAGCACTGAATGGCGGCGAGTGTGGGTCCCGTCCCCATAAAAAACAATTTAGTTGAATTTACGGAACAGCAAAAAGCGCGATGATGACACTCTTTCCAGACAAGGTTGACCTTGCAAAACAGGCACTGATTTTGTATGATATGAGTTAAGCATAACTGAAAAGTTTTTGCAAGTTGATTGGCAATTTCATGAAAAGATTTAGTTCAATTAATTCCGAATCGATCCAATATAAAAGACCAATGAACTTGAAGGCAACTCGAGAACAAAGCTGAGCCTGCAGTAATTTGAGAGGAAACACTTGCTTACGAAACTCACGTTCACTTTTCAAAGGGCGAGTTAAACACTTAATCCTTTGTTCCACTTCTGTTATATACTCACAGTACGTAGATTTTTATAAAAATATTTTCCTTGTCAAGTGTCTAAGCGCGTTGGCAGATGGCGACGGACTGGTTCGCCTCCGGGAAAGCTTCCAAATGATTACGGATCGCTAAACTGGAGCGATCCCCCAAGCTGCCTCCAACATGTTGCCGTTCCAACATGTTCGTATGAAATGAATGAAAACACAAATTGTCTCGATTTTAATAGTTCTTTCTTTTATTGGTAAAAGTATAATAGTAATAAGGCCAGGACCGCAACTTACCGTTGAAGGTTGGTCAACTGTGGGTCTTCCGCCGGTGTGGTCTCTCCAACAGAGCTCTCAGGTTTTTTGGGGCATTTTCATTTGAAAAAGAAATATTGTTTTTGCTTTAGAAAGGACTGAATAAACGAACAAATGTTGTAGAGCATGCTATATAAAAAGCAGGTACTTAAGCGCACTTATCGAAACTATGTAGTGTATGTGTATATCCTAGGGAAGAGATCCCTCTGTGATCACTAACTTACCTTAGGAATAAAGCTTGGCTCAAGGAAAGCTGGGTTCTTTACGAGTATAGTAGTTTTGTTTAAAATTAAATCGAAAGAGTATGACTTGCGTTTGTACCTAGGAAGTACCATAAAGTTAACTTTATCTTGAGGTAATAGTTTAGTTTTATCGCTACTTAGACTGCACCCAAGGAAAGAGACTTACAATTCGGCGCCTCAAACAAATACATAGTGTTGCATTTTTTAAATATTTATTTAAAATAAATACGGATTTCCATATATATATATAGTTCGGTTAGCATATATAGAGTGTGTGATTAGTGTTTTGTATAGAGGAGCTCTCGACTGAGCCATTGGTGGACTGATCCTCTCCGTATCACCGTTGTTTTATTATATTATCATTATTAAACATAGTTTAACGCATTTAATTCATAATTTCAATTCAAAGCCTTTGGCGTGCGCTACGGAACGTAAGCTTAAGAGAGAGAATGAGTCGTACATCTAGGTAAAGAGAGTAGATCTAGACTTAACTTAGAGGTGTGTGAGTGTGTGTCAAAACATATCAGAAAGCTTAACATTATTATTTCATTTGTTTGTGGAAAATCAAAAGGTTCGACATTTTTTGTCAGTGGCTGCTGCTTTGGAAACCGTTACAGAATTGTCGGGTTTATAGAATAAATATCCGCCTTTTCTCATGAAAATTGACAATAGTTTTTGATATCAACTCTTGTGTACATTGATAGATAGGTAAGGCCACGCAACCGTGTGACGCCCGCCAGCTCAGTGTTGAATTTTATATAAGATCTGATTTTTTTTCTTTCTTTCTCTTGTTTGTGGACGTATCTTTTGTTGAAAATGGTTTAGATAATATAATGTATACCTATGACTACGCCATACGTTTTTTCTGTTTTGGCCAATAAGCTCAGGCTACATCTTCGTAATTTTCATTCTAATTATTAATTGATTTATTGCTTCAAATTGCCTTCTATTCTTTTCGACTTACAGACAGAGAGATAATCATAGAGAGCTTTGTCTTATATCGTATACGCTACGATCCGCGGGGTTTACATGAACATATTTAAACTATAAATAGGCTGGACAAGAGAATGGCATCACTCCTTCCCATACCTTCGGTGTAGAAAATATGTGCTTGTGGCATAGCTTAGATCGATCGTAGGATGTATCAATGTCATAGCTTAATTGTACAGTAAAAACCGTAGGTAGTTTTCTTATGATAGAGAGATAGGATAGATATATAGAGAGAGAGACAATTCGTCAAGTGTCCTGTTAGTAACTAAGCGAGAGTGGCCTAGCTTATCAAAGAGCCTATTTAATCTTGAATCTTGATCTTTTTCAGAGCATCTAAATCAAAGAGAACATTACACATTAGTAAATAAATTAACGGGTCTTCAGACGTACTTCACATTTGTTGCAAGCTGGGAAACAATTGATTTTACATCGATATTATCAATATTGCAATAACCAATACATCTTAACCAGTGGCTCCTTTAATTTTTGTGTATATGAAAATTATGATCGGTATAAATTAATCTCTAGTTCAGAAAAATACGAATTTTTCTTAATTAATTTAATCAGTTACTTTCAAAAATATCGACACAAAATTTGATTCGTAAAAAATCAATTTTTTCCAGCCTGTGGGTGTGTCTGAGTAGTGGCAAGACGTATTCGGGTATCTCTTATAAGGGGTGGTACTGTATCGATATTTAAGAAAAGTCTGATACATACATAAATCAATATTCTTAGATTGTATGCTCGATTCTGTTGATATATCGGATGTTTAATTTTATAAAGGATTCATAAATATATTTGAACTTCTCCTTTTCGAAAATAAATATAAATATGTTTTCAACGTTACCTTTATAGGTGTAATAATCGTGAAAAAGAAATTAATAAAATACATCTTTTGGATTTGTTTTAATACAAATAAAAAAAAATTCGATATATCAAGCTTTATGAAATTGTAGATTTTTTTATACCTTCTTATATTTCGATCTGGTATCGAGCAATGTATATATCGAAACTCTTCCTCTCGATATACATCCCAGTTTCTTATGCTTAGGCCACATTTTTAAACAACTAATGGCGGGGACGGTTGGGGTTTGCACAGGTTGCACTTTCATCATCTACTCACCCTTTCTAGCGGCGGTACTTGCTGTTGGCACTGCCTCCGGTGGCCACCGAGCCGTTGGACACACCCACGGCCTTAGTGTTGATTGGTGGTGGCACGCTTCCATTGGGCGGCGGTGCGGTGGCATTGTACGGCGGATAGGCTGGAGCCGGCTGCTGCTGAGGATGCTCTGTGGGGTAAAAAAGAGATTAACCATAAGCGAAACTTAGTCGAAGGTAACTCTTAACATACGGTAGGGATTGGGAGGCGCTGCAGCGTAGGGATTCATGCGGTTCGCGTTCATGTTATTGTGTTTGGTTGGTCCGCCTCCATAGGCTTGCTGATATCCGCTGCCAAAGTTCGGCGGTGGAGGCTGCTGCTGCTGTTGCTGCGGCGGTGGCTGATGGTGGGGCGGTGGACCCTGCGGTGGTGGTGCTCCCAGTCCAGGAGACTGTGTATTCGGCGGCATATTCCAGTTGCCAGGAGACGGAGGCGGCGGACCACCATGACGGTGATCCATTGGAGGCGATACCACACCTGCCGGCGGCATCTGTTGCACCGGCGGCGGACAACCCCATTGGCTAGGGTGCCACTGCTGGGCACCGGGCGGCAGCGGTGGTGTAGCGTTCCAGCCATTTTGGGGCGGTGGGTAGGGTCCCCACCCGGTCATCTGCGGCGGTGGCGGTTGCTGGTAGTAGGACTGCATGGTTTGTGGAGGCGGTCCCCAGTAGTTGTAGTTGGGCGGCGGGGCGTTAATAGCCGGTGGTGGGGGCTGCTGCTGCTGGTAGGGAGGCATAGCTTGGGGTGGGGGCCCTGGCGGACGGTAGCCAGGGGGGGCTGGCATGTTGCCATTATGCTGTGGCTGTGGCTGTGGCAGCGGTGCCTGTTGATGCTGCTGCTGCTGCGGTTGATTGGGCGGCGGCGGCTTGTTGCCGTTGGTCAAGGCTCCCTGCTGCTGCTTGTCCTTCTTTTCCAGATTATAAATGGACTTCTTTACGTCCACGTGTACGTACTTAATGGAATGCTGCTTCTGGACTGATGGGAAGTAAATAAAATTAGGGTTATACGTTTGTGGAGATTTTGGAAAAGCAAAGAAAGATTTTCACAAAGTTGCAATAAAAAGAGAATAACTGATAAAGAGATTACTATATCTCATAGCGAGCATTGCTCGTGAAAGTGAACTTGGTTTTGATTTACTTACGTATGGCTTTGTCCACGGCATCGTAGTCGTCGAACTCGATGAAGGCGAAGCCACGACGCTTGCCAGTGGTTTTGTCGGTCAGCAGCTTGACGGAGACCACACGGCCGAACTGAAGGAAATACTCCCGCAGGCACTCCTCGTCATGGTTGTCCTTCAGACCGCCCACAAACAGCTTCTTTACAGATATATTTGTCTCACGCGACTCACGTTCTGGGCGGGGCAAAGCGCGCTTGGCCTCCACCGTCCTACACATAATTGATATGATTTAAATCTTTAAAGTAAATATTCTCGCTTGTACTCACTTGCCATCGATTACATGCGGACGATTCTCCTGAGCCTTGTCCACACAGATGGACTTTGTATATGTGATGAAGCCAAAGCCGCGCGAACGCTTGGTGGCCGCATCGCGCATCACCACCACATCCACCACTTTGCCCCACTGTCCGTAGAACACCTTGAGGCCTTCTTCGGTGGTATAGGGGGCCAAGCCGCCGATGAAGAGCTTACGCAAGTGCTCCAATTCGCAGATATCCTGCAGGGCGGCAAATGGGTAAAAGGGGAGGTACATACCCGGAATAACACATTTTAGTGCGTCATGAGGCAAGGCACATACACCCACACGCACATACACGCAAGTGCGCGTGTGTGCTTCGGGGACTTTTAGTACGAATTTTCAATTTCACTTACATCATCCTCACGCTCCGGTAGAATAACCACTTCCGGGCTGGAGCCCTCGCCCACCTCTTCCTTCACCCGCGCTATATTAGTCATTAAAAATTCTTTAACAAACTAACTTAACAAACTTTTTCGCAGGCTGGTAGATAGAGAAGAAAAGCAGACGATGGCAAGACACTGCACTTAGAGGTGCAGGAAACATCGATTGAAACATCGATGTTTTGCAAAATTTTAAAAACATCGATATATATATTTGACTATCGACGTTTTGGCGCCAACATCAAAGAAACTTTTCAAAGAACTTTTCACCTCGTTCATAGTCTTGTCGATTTTCACGGACATCAATGTTTTTATGTATTTGTTTTATTAATGTGGAAAACAAAATATAAAAAAAATGTTTCTTATTTTATTTAAATTTTATTTCAACTTTTAAACTTTTAAAGCTGAAAATTTTTGTTTATGAGTTTACGATTAAAGCATATGATTGATGATGTCCTTTTGGTGAAATACAACTAATATAAGATAATAAGCTCGGGACATCTCAGTCTCTCTTCGTCTGGCGTCATAGACTTGTATTTTTATACCCCTGCAGAGTATTATAATTTCAGTCAGAAGCTTGCAACGCAGTGAAGGAGACATTTCCGACCCTATAAAGTATATATATTCTTGATCAGAATAGCCGAGTCGATCTAGGCATGTCCGTTTGTCCGTCTGTTCGTTTCTACGCAAACTAGTCCCTCAGTTTTGAAGCTATCTGAATGAAACTTTTCAGATATATGCTCTCACTGCTATATAAGTCGGAACGGGCCGGATCGGACGATATATATAGATATATATATGATAGCTGCTATAGGAACAATCGGTAAATTTTCAGAAAAAAAATTATAACTTTTCCAATTTTCAAAATATTTTCATATAATTTGTGAAATGGCCATAATATATTATTCTTGAACAGCCTGAAGGCCTTCGTTGCTCTGGCTATTTCTCTTTGTATCTCAAAATTAATTTTAAGGTACAATTAATTAAATAAATAAATAAATAAATATTATTCTTGAATTTCGGTTTTAATTTGATCAAAATCGGACTACTATATCATATAGCTGCCATAGCAATGTTGGGGAAATTTTACGTATACGAAATGTTAAACCTAATTTTTATTACATGTATAAATGTTTTATATAATTCCTGTTAGTTTTACTTACCATTTGATAACATTTTATTAATTCAAAATGATTCAATGTTAATCTGCGTGCCGAAGTTAGCATTCTTCCTTGTTGTTCCCTAATTTTTGAAATTATTCAAAGAAATAAAGGAAATAAGCGTTTCTTTTCGATATATTATTGATAAATTCGAAAAAGAAATATTTAGATAATGTGAGAATTGTAATTTACAATACAATGCGTGGTTTTGAGCAGACATTCAATTCAATCTTATCCTAATCTTAATTAAAACTATTCCTGAGCACATTCCCGACGCTAGCTACCACTTTGCCGTGTTTCTACGGATGGGGATGTGGATGCGGATGGTTGTTCCTGGCCACCCGCAGTGATGGACGCCTTGACTCGCGTGTGCCGCCCGGGACGGATGCGTTCGATGCGGTGGTGGCCAATCGTGGCAAACGCGGATTCACGGGCGGACCCATGACACGATCAACGGGATCCTGGCTGTCAATAGGCGGCAGGGGCGAGGCCGGAGACCACTCCGAGCTGGAACTGGAGCCGGGGGAATCGGAACTAGAACCAACAGGATTAAGGATCTTTTTTTGAAGGACGCCAATTAATTATTTACCCTGCCGTGTAGATGGGCGGCAGTTTCTTCTCATAGTTGCTGGTGCTTGGCGTGACCACTCCCGCGTGTATTTCCTGCTGATACAGCCCGTAAAGCTCTCGCAGCTCATCTGGCAAATCCACGTTACCCTCCTCGATCAGTCGTCGCTGGGAGCTTATGATATCCTCACAGAGACGGCGCTGTCGCTCTGCCCGTAGCAGCTGGAGGTCGCGACGACGCAGCTCCGCCTGGCGGGCCAGTCGTTCCGCCTGCAGGGACACCTTGTCCGCCTCCAGTTCATGGACTCGGCAGAGTAAAGCCAGCAGCTCACGTTCCTCATCGCTGCTTATCCTTTCCGGAAGCTCCTGGCAAGAGAAGAGAGTCACAACCACAGAAGATTCAACACGAAGTGAGCTCACATCCTCCAGCTTGACGCCCTTTTGGCGGCACTGCTCCAGTTCCTGTTCCGTCCGCTCGCGGATTTCCTTGTAGCGCCGGTTTTCCTTCTCAATGGCCGCCAGCTCGCCCCAGGCGTTCTTTAGAGCCACGGAGCCCTCGGACTCTATATCTGCGGAAGAAAACATTTTAATAGATACACATTCCAGGGTGGGAAGGTAGTAAATAGCCACCATCTTCGCCCATGGCGTCGTAGAGTTTCCCGATGCGTCCCTGCCAGTGTGAGATGATCATGTGCTGCCGCTCGGCATCCAGCTCCAAACCCAACAGATGGCTCTCGGCCTCCAGGAGCTTACGTCGCAGCTTCATCTGCTGCTTGAAAGTAAGCACAATCTGTTCCCTCAAATAGCGCAGCTCCGTCCTGCGCTGCTCATCCTGCTCGGGGACAGCGCCGCCTGGTCCCGCTGTTGCAGAGTTGGATCCAGTTGCTGATGCCGCTGCGGCGGCCGCTGCTGCTACTGCAGCTGCTCCACTGCGAGGACGTTCCGTAAGCATCTTTGTTCGTAGACGCGACACCTCGTCCCGCAGCTCGGAGACCAGGCTCTGGTAGTGCTTGGTGGGGAAATCCTTGAACTCATCGATGTACACGGAGTTTTGGAGCTTGGTGGTGATGCTGTTGGCCCGATCCGCATACACCAAAGTGTTTTTGGTCTCGTCCCGGTGCTTGCTCTCCGGCGCCACGTGGGCAATCATAACGGTCTTGCATCGACCGCTGAGCGCCTCCTTGAGCAGCCGCGTTAGCTTCGAGTCCCGGTAATTTACATATCTCGCTCCTCCGGACAAGGCGTTGATGCAGTTACCCAGCGCCAACAAACTGCGATTTATGTGGGCGCCCTCCTGCAGCCGTTTTCCACGATTCTTCGTCTTCTTAGCCCGCTCCGATCCTGCCAGATCGGTGAGAAACAATCGCCCCTGCTTGGTGCCCAGAGGGGTTCGCGCTTGAACAGTGATACTTAGCAGGGCGTGGCTCCGGGAGGAGGTCTGATTGGCGGCCGTGGGCTCCATGGTGCGCGCCTTGTTGCCCTTCATCAGCAGACCCACCACCTCCTTCCGACTAGCTGTGGTAATCTCCGAGAGACCCGCCACCGTGATGCGCTGGCCCCGATGATCCTCTCTTAGCTCCAGGGGTCCGCCAGGGTTGAGGAGGTCCCGGATCAGCTCGTTGTATATCTCAAGGTAGGAAATAGACACCCGACAGGTGTCCGCCTCCGCCGACTCGATGTGACTGAAGATATCTTCGATGGCGCGCACCATCAGACCAATGTCCTGGCTGTTTACATCAGTAGCCTCGCAGCTGGCGGTGGCTGGTGGCCGATCTGGCGCGGTTTGAGGCTTCTTGCGCGGCACTGGCCCCAGCATGGTGTGTGTTTTTCCCGAGCCCGTAGCTCCATACGCAAATACGGCGGCATTAAGGCCATTGAGAACATCCCTGACCAGCGGCGCCGTGGTGGTCTTGTACACCTGCTCTTGGGTGTCATTCTCCCGAAAGACATGATCGTAGGAATACTGTCTCGGACGACTCTTGCCGCCATCATCGTAGAGCAGCGATCCGCCGGAAACCACCTCTATGCAACGTTCGGCGGCTTCCAAGCTGGGCCTTACACGGACGGCCACCTGGCGGGCGAGATAGAAAGGTGGAGTTACGGTTGGTTAAGTATTTTTAATTAAATCTGAAGCATAAACTATACAATATAAAGGCATGTATTCTCACCACCAATCGCTCCTCCTGCGCTGGCTGGCCGGTGGCTATGGATCGTCCATGGGATGAGTTGCTGCCTCCGCTGCTGCCCGACCAGCTGCTAGCTCCAGTGCTGGCCGCCATCGTTGAGCCGATCCTCTGGGATGTGTGTAAGCTGGAAGTAAAGGCTGGGCGTTAGCGTCCTTGGCTGGCCACGTGCCGCCTGGCCTGACCTGACTGATGACCTGACCTGGACAAGACCATTACAAATCGTGTCAATTTGTTGTCAACAATCGTAAAACTGCCATCAGCAGCGCGGGAAACGCCCAGCGAGCACTTAATGGACTTGTGAATTTGCGCGCCAAGGCCTTGGCACCTGGAGAGGATTATGTGGATTGGGGGTACCTAAGGTACGAGGGTAGTCTTGTTTACCTGTGGCTCAAGCTTTCAGCTCAAGGAGCTGGCGTGAGCCATAAATCAAGCCGTGAACTTGGGACACCTCGAAAAATGTGGCTGCGTGTCTTGACATGCAAATCAATGGGAGAGCAGTCGATGGTCATAGAGTGCCTACTGTACACTTGCCCTGAGGAAACCCTTGAAAGTCTATGAACCTTTAAATAGGTTGAGCCAAAAATTGGACCTAGTCAGGGGAATATATTCAGATATTGCCTGAGCAATTAAAGACCAATGCTAAGTTTAAACTTCATATACCGACTTTCGACATAAATATAGCCCATAAAAAAAATTTATTTTGAGAATTAACTAAATTACCTAAAAAGCTAAGCTATTAAGGATTAAGAATATGAAATTAAAAGAACAAATTAATAACAAGTGAGCGCTTTCAAACGGAATCCGTGTAATCCGTGGCATCACTTGAAATATTTGTATTTCCACATTGCCCACCCGCTAAGCCAAAAGCCATGTCCCGTGCCGACCCCTGACCCAACACCTGTCACCCGTAAGTACCCACACCCGATGCCACAACCAACTGTCGCTTCCCCAACCCATATAATAATTTCATTTACCTAAAAGCTGCTCAATTATAAAACGTGCGACTGCCCTTCGTGGGGGCGGCTGCATTATTAACTTTAATACCACGTTCCCATTCAGGTGCCAAGAATATGTCACGGAACAGACACAGGCAAGACGCATCCCCCTCGAATAAATATATGTACACAAATTACAGGCCTCAAATGTCAACAAACGATGGGGCTGGTGTATTGAGTGCCTAAATTGGGTGTCGAGTACACTTAGAGATGTTTTAATGTAAAACAAAATGTAATGCTTAAAATTATAGGAATGCCTATATTACAAAAAACACTTTGATAAAAATTTTAAAATAATTATGCTGGCGCTTTAAGTTAGATACCACTTTTCGTTCTTTTTTATTATTGGCAGGAACCGATTTATATACCATTGCAGGGTATAATTTTCAACATATTTTTATATAATTTGAGACATGGCCATTTTATATTATTCTAGAATTTATGTTATTTTTTATCAAAATCGGATTACTATATGATATAGCTGCCATAGGAACGTTCAAGAAATATACTGAACAAAAAATTTAATTTTGCTGTTTTTTCATATTTTTATCTGCTCAGAGATGTAGCCATTTTATATATTTTAAGAATTTCAATTTTAATTTTATGCAAATCGGATGATTATATCATATAGCTGGCATAGAGACGATCGTTTAATGTAGAGGAATATGCAAAACTGTGAGTGTAAAACTGTTAATGTAAAACGGTAAACGTTAAAACCGATTTTTGAACGTCTAAATGTTTTATATAATTCCTGTTAGTTATTCTTTTCATTTGATCAAATTTGATCAATTCGTAATGAAGCAATTATAAGCTTCGTCGTGTCGAAGTTAACTTTATTTCTTGTTTGTTCTAAAGCTTTTAATTTAAATAAGCATATTTTAAATAAAATTATGTTTAATTGTAAAACATTTTTTTCACTCATTTAGGGATATAGTTATGTAGCATCCACAAGAGTATTATTGTAATTATCAGAATTTATACATAATAATTATGAAACTTAATATTAACTGGATGTATTTTTTAACAAAACCCATTAACTTAAGAACTGAAGTAATTTCCCTGTTCCGTTTCACAGGGGACACTTTTAAAGCTATTCCGCTGCCACTAATTCGATAATATAACAAAATCGATTCGAGGTCTTTAATGAGCGCCAGTTGAGTTAGGTGAACCCAGCACCTCCCCAAAGGCCCAGCCCGGTGTCCACTCGGGGAGACCCGAGACCTCAACACTTTTGCCAGTTCTTGTTTCATATTCTATTGTCGGGCTTTTGTCGTTTATTGAATTTGTGTAAATTGCCAGCAGACACGACACGAAAGTCGCAGGACTCCTGTGCAACTTGATGTGGGGGGCGAGGACTTGGATAGGTGGGCTATTGGGGTGACTACTCTGTCGCCTTTGGCTCTGTTAATGTTTTTAATGCTTCTGTATGGCCATGTTTTGATTTTCTTTACTTGCATAGTTATATATGTGCCGGCTAGTGAACCCCATTTGGGATTTATGAGGGCGTGGCTTTTTGTTTGGGTCACAATCCGGAGCTCATTAGCGGAAATCGGGAGTGGGAACTGGGCCAATTTGGGCGGGGAGTCGGAAAGGTTTTTTCTTTCGGTGGGGAAAACCCTGTCTAAATTGTGGAGGTTGGGGCGAGTCTCGTGGCTAAGTAATAACGCGTGTGACAGACTCTTTATCGCTAATGAGTTTGCTTTTCGAGCCCCAGGACAGAGAGAGGCAGCCCAGACAAATGATAAAGGATATGCGCCTTTCTCCCCACTCGGGGCGACTTGATTGGATTGAGGTGCCTTAACAAAGAGGATTCCTAAGTAAACACAGGACTTTCGAGATTGGGATCTCACCGACAACAAAGACCAATAAACATTGACAAATTGCTCTACTGTATATTGGATTAAAACGTAGATCCTGCCAACGGGGTCGCAAAATAAATAGTACATTAATAAGCGTTACCTTTAGTGTTCCATATTTTTTAATGGGTTTAGTCTTTATTAGATTTCCGGTTTACCAAAGAAGTTTCCATCAACGGGACAGAAAGTGCATTTGAATATGTTTGTAAAGGCTTTTTCGGCTCACAATGTTACTTAAAGGATGGTTGGAGCTGAAAGGCCAAATGGCCAGGACTTAAAGCATGGTTGGCCATTAAACAGCACTCTCAGATCTTGTCAGAAAGAGTTCTGGGAGCAGTAGTGACTTTAAGCAAGCTCTGGGAGCGAAGAAAAGAGAGCCGAAAAACCCCAATCTTGGACTCCAAACGACATCCAAATTCACCTTGGGTATTCGTTTCGTTTATTGTGTTATTACTTCCACGAAAGTCAAAAGCTGAGGCAACAAAATCTGAGCAGGGTAAACCCAGAGAAATCGCCGGACTGTAATTAAACTGCCTGCTTGCCGACGACATTGCGTATACGCAGCGTTGGTTGATTGATGGCCCCAGTGACCTGGAGACGACTTAATTACTCCACCACCTTTTCGCTTTCCTTCCACATTGCCACCGAGTTTATTTTTAGAGGACCATCAAGTGGAGTAGCAACCAGAAGTTGCATATACCCCATTATGGCCTCAGTGTGACGCCACTTTTTGGGGGACCTAATATAGGATACGATGCATGTGCCAAAGTGGGTAACCTTCGCGGGGAAGTGCTCTGTGCGTGCCGCAGGACTCCTCGGGAAACTTGATGCCCACTAAGTGGGTTAACTATTCCGCAGTGTTTGGCCACCTTACTGCCGCCACAAAGTGGCAAAGCAAGCTGTGGCCCCAATCTTGACATGAAATAATGTAATATTTTACACTTGCGGGGTAAATCCGGCTCCAAGTGGGTCAATTAAATGCGGCGCTCGGAATCGGCAGATTATGTAAAACAAACATTTTGATAAAGAACTTTTCAGAAGCACCTCTGCAACGCGGCGGCGGCTCACTTACAAATAGTTTTGTTTTGCACTTTATTCGCTCGGGCTAACTTTCCGGACACGCCAAAGCCCCGAAAAAAATGTTTAAACTGCTGAACTTGCTTCCGCTTGGAGTATTGTGCAAAATAACCGAAATAGCCGGCTCTTTTCGATAGAACCATTCGCGTCGACGTAACAAACTCAACTGAATAAAGGTCCGAGGCTCGGCCGCGGTCAGAAAATAACGAAATTATAGGCATGTCCTGGGGGTGAAAGGAGTGCAGGAGTAGTGGCAGGTGAGCATTGGGGGTGGGCTGACTCCTCCTCTTGGCACGGCACAACAATCAATTGTGTTGTTGGTCGCGTTCTTTTACCTTTTTCGGAATTGTTGAAATGCCCAAGTTTCTCAGCTGTTTGTTGAGGTCCACTTTAATAATTGTTGGACAAATAAAAGGTATTTCCACAGGGCTTTCCGAGGGCCAACGATTTAGCACATTTTATGCAAATCATGCCAGGCACTCTAAGTTCTTTTTCTGTGGCATTTCCGCCACGTCAACTCCTTTTGAGTAATAACTCTTTGATAATATTTGTGAGCGAACAAAATCCTTAAAATCTAACAACCTTACTTACGTTGCTGGCAAAAAATGCTAAAAAACCGAAGTCATATTTTCTAGGACAAAAAAGAATTCCAAGACCTACAATTTTTGTACTTAAAAGGACTCTGGGTGGGCGGCGTGTCGATGATGATTGACGCCTTGATTGACTTGGCCGTAAAAACTGGTTTTTGGTGTTTAGTGTTGGCATTTGTAAATATTTCAAGCCATCCATCCAGGCGTCACTCAAATTGCCTTGAAATTTGCATTCCAGATTTCGATTTTCGAATTTGAAATTTGGCGGAACGACGGAGCCTTGCCCCAATTACAGGATTTGTTTTTTATGGTCTTCCGGCTCACGAGAAGGTCAGCGTGCGCAACGTAAATTACACGGTCTTAGGGAAGTCAAGAAACAAGGACTTGCGGTTTGGTAATTGAAATTTTTATTAGCTATTATTTTTTACCATATAAAGTAGAGCGTGTGTTTGAGTGTATATGAATTTGATTTGATTCCTTTGCTGCTGGCAAATAAGGTTCGTAAAAATGGACAATACTCGAGTATTCAAAGCTAACTGAAATTTATATAACCTACGGATATAGGCGAGGGTTTTGGCTTAGGCAAACGGCAAACACAGAACGGCGGCGAGCAAATATTTCAAGTAATTGGACTGAATTCGTCTACGTGGAACACTTTTAGAACTTGCCTTTAAGTTGATACAGGGTAACGCCCCTCGTAGCAGCGTTATTTTTGGCTACTAAATAGTGTAAATAGGTCAAGCTTCGTCCTCGGCCTGGGAATCCTGTGTTTATATTAGACTAAATGCAATGGGCTGATGCTAATGGAATTCTTTTCGCTCTCTTCGCTGTAATTGTATAAATTGTCCTTATCAATATGCTCAAAATTGTTATCGTCATTGTCAAACGAGTCTGTTTCAAAACTCCAAGGACTCTCTCCAAGTCTTTGGACTGAAACAGACCAGATAATGCAGATTATTGTAATGGTTGGCATGTTTAGAATATATATATATAGAGTAGCGAGTGGGCGAGGCTTTAGACACAGGGCTCCACATAGTTGCCCGGAAACAAGCCGGTGACCCCATCCATGACGCCCTCCCACCAGCCATCGTCGTTCTTCTTGAGCACGTACAGCACAGAGCTCTCCTGGAAGCTCAGCTCGTCGTCCTTGTCGGCATAGTAGTCATAAATGGCCACCACTGTTATATAAAATCAAGAAGTTAACTAAGTTTTAGTTAATTTCCTTTGACTTACCCTTCTCTATAAAGTTCTTGGGCACCCATCCGGGCAAATTCTGATCCTCGGGCACTATGGGCGCCAGCTGCGGTCCCGTTGAAGTTCTTGGTCGCCCGAAGTCCTGGTGCTCATCCTCTGGCGGCGGCGGAGGGGGCAAAGGCGGCGACTGAGAGCCTGGACGCGCAAAGTTCAAACTGAAATGATTTCTTTTTTTGGGAGAAATAAATAAGAAACAAACTGATTAACTATTTGAAGCCGAATAAAAGAAAACATGCAATTTACCGATTTGGATTCCTGGATTTTGCACAGAGAACAACATGAAATGAGTTATATGTACACACAAAACGGGATTAGCGAACAACTTACCTGTTGATGTTGCGACCCAGAGTGTGCATGCCAATGTGACTCTGCTCGGTCATCTCGTGCTGCGAGACCGTCAGCGGCGAGGGAGGAGCAGCTGGAAAACAGAGAAAATAATTCAAGGATCTAAAGATTCATTCAAAGCTAACTCACGAGGCATGCTGCTCCTATCGTCATACGTTGTGGGCGGTGGCGGTGGCAAAGATTGCATCATGCCCGCCGACGGCAGGTTTACGTGTGTGGCTATCTGCTGACTGGGTGGCATCGGCAGAGCACTGTATCCAGCCGCCCGCTCGTTGCCCGCCGCTCCACCACCGGTGGTGGTGGTGGTCACCGACGAGGCCGTCGACATGCGCTTGGGATGTCCAATTGGATAATTGGGCGCATAGTGCGAGGGCACCTGCGGCGGATTAACCACCGGTGGAGTGCGATACTCTCGAGAGCTCTTGCCCAGTGTCCCGGTATTGCTAACCGATTTGCCCAAAGTACCGGTGTTCCCGGCACCACGCGACATTTGCGGCGGTGTCGGTGGCTTCGTAGTGGGCGGCGGCCCCACCACTGATGACGACGGCACCAGGGATTGCACAGAACCGTGGCTGGAGCCACGATGCTTCTGCCGCGCCTGAGGATGCGAGGCGGAGTTGATGCCATGGCCGATCTCGTCAAGAATCGAGTAATCAATGGGCTTGCGCACATACTTTATGGGTTTCTCCGGATTGATGGGGGCCACGATCTTGAACTGGCGCGAGCTCACCTTGTTGGCCGTCAGAACGCCAATTTCACTTTGGTGTTAGAAATTAAAAATTTGATTATAAAAACTAATGTACAAAAAATCAATAGTATATGGTAAAAATGTAAAGCTTTGGAAAAGTACAAAAAAGTAATCGTGTCTCCTGGCATCCAGATCTTACCGTATATTTAAGCTTGGTCTTATATATTATAAAATTTCTACATGAAGACCACATTAGAATTTCTTAATAGAAAATAAAATAACAATTTTATAGATTATCGTATCTTAACTAAAACGCGTAGAACAAATCATTCAACACCTTCTTTAATAAATACTTTTCTCTAAGCTCATGTTCTGATTTACTGAAAATGTGATTATGGAGTAGGTAAGTAAGTAATCTCTAGAATATTCAAGTTTATCGAGAAACCGGAAGCCAAACTGCAAAAACATAGTTTTTACAAAACCAGGGAGTCGTGACCTCATATGAGATTCCGAATATCGTTTATCAGGAATGATTCTGTGCGTCCCATTTAGCACATATTTCAACTTACCGCCTAGCCACCTTCTCCTTGTGTATGTGCACCGTCTGGGCGATGTGATTCATCTGGGACTCCATCTCGCCCAGCTGCTGCGCCTGCAGCTCCAGCAGCTGCATGTAGCTGTAGGCGAGCGTGTTGATCTGGTAGGCGACGCTGGCCAACGATTGTGTGGTGTAGTTCTTGGTGGCCTCCAGTGCCGCCTTCTTGTTGTCGGCACGGTAGTAGGTGTCCTCGCAGTAATCGGCCACGCGCTCCAAATTCGTGTAACTATCCCGCAGGCTCTGGCGGCCATCGGGGATCTCGGTGCGTATCAGAGAGGCTAGTTCGTCCATGATGTTCTCGCTGGCCATGGGGGCTTCGGTCAACATGGGTATGGATGCTGTGAGGGGGAGCACAATTAATTTCTTCGCTTTTCCGCACTTTCCACGCCCGTAAACACTTGGGGCGTGACTTCCTCTCTGCCGACGTCGACGCCAGCGCCCCAAATGACCAATTGGGCGCTTCAAATGACCGAATTTTCATCTGCACTCACTTTATTTACTAAGCAATTGCACTGCAGAGGCTTTTCCGGGCTAATTAATTCGCGTTAAATGCAATTAAATGCAATTTTTCTTTACATTTTCCCAAATCGAATCGCTATATTTTTTTAAGAACAAAGATACGTATTTTACAACACTTATTGTGAACAAGAGGTGGAAATTCAGCTATTTCGCAGCTAAACCATCCATTTGTATGATTTGACTTGCTAAATATCTCCCAAAAACCTGACTCAAAATGTAAAAGAAGTGTAACTATTATGTATGCGTTAGCACTTGGATTTTAATTCATTTAATTAGGAATTTATTTAATTCAATTTCCACGAGTAGCTTGTTTTTAGCTAACAATTATGAACTGTTGCACACTATTTTTGGTGTTCCCTTGACTTCCCACTTCGGTCACACTGGTTGTGAGTAATAGAAATTTGTTGGGAAATATTTATTTTCTTTGCCAAAAATGTCTCACCAAACAGGAATCAGAGGTTTGTAAGTGCCAGGAGCACCTTATTTGGCTTCTACATATTCTCATCTCCAATTCCAGCAAACGAGCAGCTGGCCAAGGTGTTCGGCAAGGCGAAAAAAGACAAATACCGTGTAATAAAAGTTTCGATTGAGAACGGTAAGTGGAAATCCGGAGTCCGTGATATATACACACAATTATATACTAAGTACCGCCCGCGCTGATAATGCCGTTTCCGGCTGCACCCTTTCATTCACAGAGCAGCTGAGCTGTGGTGCCACGGCGGAGGCGAAGAAGGACTGGGAGCGAGACTATGACAAGCTAGTAGCTCCGCTGCTGGAGGCAGATGTGCCCTGCTACATCTTGTACCGGCTGGATGCCAAGATACCATTGGGACACAGTTGGCTGCTAATTAGCTGGACTCCGGATACGGCCAGTATCCGGCAGAAGATGGTCTACGCCTCTACTAAGGCCACGCTCAAGACAGAGTTCGGCTCGGCCTACATTACTGAGGAGCTGCACGCCACTACGCTTGACGAGACGACGCTGGAGGGCTACCGGCGGCACAAGCGGGACTTCGCGGCCCCTGCCCCGCTCACCATGCGCGAGGAGGAGCTAAAGGAGCTGCGCAAGACCGAGGTTCACACCGAAATCAGCACGAACACGCGCCACCAGACGCTTGGGGGCATCAACTGCCCGCTAAGCGAGGCCACGCTGGCCGCCGTCCAGGATATGGTGCGCGGCAGCTATGACTATCTGCAGTTCCGCATCGATCTCGAGGAGGAACGCATCCATGTCTCCAATGCGGCCAAGGTGGAGCTGGCCGATCTGCCCAAGCAGGTGCCCGAGGATCATGCCCGCTACCATCTTTTCCTGTTCCGGCACACGCACGAGGGCGACTACTTGGAGTCGTACGTGTTCATTTACTCAATGCCCGGATACTCCTGCTCGGTGCGTGAGCGCATGATGTACTCCAGTTGTAAGGCGCCCTTCCTCGAACAGCTAGCGGCTCTAGGTGTAGATGTCATCAAGAAGGTGGGATAAAGTTTGGGTTATATGGCTGGCACATAAAATGTGTACACAAATCTATATCTTTATTTTCAGCTGGAAATCGACAGCGGCAGCGAGCTGACTGAGGCCTATCTACAGGAGGAGCTGCACCCCAAGAAGATCCTGCACCGACCAGCCTTTGCCAAGCCCAAGGGGCCACCAAACCGCGGCGCCAAGCGTCTCACGCGTCCCACCACCGAGGACTAAGTCTGAATCCGGATCCCATCGAGTCAATTCTATATTGTATTTAACCACCAAACCGTCTGTTCCTGGCAGAGCATTTAATTTATTGTATTCAAGCGAGTTTCGTGTTCATCCTACCTGTCTTTCTGTGTCTATTATGTGCGCCCTTGCCAACGGAGGCTTCACGCATAGCAGCAGCTAATGAGGGCTTCCTTAACTGTATTTCTTGTCTCTTTGTTTAAATATTAGGACATTTTTGCAATTTATTTAAATTAAATTAATAAAAAACTCACTAAGTTTACATACAACATGCTCGCTGCCGACTCTCACTTGACAGACTCCAGGGATACCTGTGGCTGCTGTTCGGGCATCTTTTCGTCATGGACCTTGAACAGCTCCGGTTCGTCACTCTCGGTCATCTTTTTGAATGCCTGCTGGATGTTATCGTCGCGTTCGAGCCGCCACTTGTACTGCCAGTAGCGCACCTCCTCCATCGATGTGCCGGATGCTTTCATCAGCAGCAAGGAAGTGACCCCCGCCACTCCGCCCAAGAAGCCACCGATAATGCCGCCCGCGGCCATGCCACGCAGACCCAGATTCATTTTGTACAGAGAACCAGTAAGGGAGCCGGCGGCCAGGTACTCATAAATGGAAGATTTGCCGCGATAAACGGAGATGCAGGTGATGATGCCGCTGTAAAGGGCAGTGAATATTAGAACAACGAGACAGAAGGAAACTTTCAAAGAAACTCACAAGTAGGAGGTGGTAAAGAGGCCCACTCTCCAGCCCCATTTGAAGCCGCCCTTCGCAAAGTTCACTGTAAACTGATCTTGTAACTTTTTCTGCAATTAAGGAAAGAACACCTTTATATCTGATTAAATCGGATTAGAAAGTAGCTCCTTACCTTGGCATCAAAGTGCGATTTAAAGGCGGTGGCCTGGTTGTTCTCCATGAAATTCATGTACCCGGTGCGCGATTGTGTAACGCCGCCATAAATCGCTCCAATCAGGAACCCCAGGAAGCCGGCCTGGTATATCGAGTTCAGTTCGGAGGATATGCTGCCAAACTCACTGGAACGTGTGGAAAAAATGTATTACTAGATTTCCTGCAACTAGAATTACCCCAAAAACTAACTCGATGGAAAACATATGCTTCAATCGCTCCAGACCGGTCTCCTCCAGCGGCTTGCTGGCCAGGTAAGCCTTGTAAGTTTTGTTTTCCTTGTCCACAATATCATCCGGACCGCGTTCCATGGCCGGCAGGATACCGGCGATCAGTAGTCGGTGTCCTTTTCTCAGAAAACTCATATTGTAATAGAGCAGGACGTTAAATAACGTGGAAAAAATAAAAACAAAAATCAGCTGTTTTTCGATAGACTTTTTATGAAAGAAAGTTATCGTTTTTCCTATGCAAAAAAATAAACGTATTAATTGTTTGTTCAGAAAGGTTTTCACTGTTTTTGGTGCAAATTAGTCCGAATTTCGCTGCCCTGTTATATGACACTTTAATTTATATAGTTAAATAAATATTTTATATAGTTATAGTGTTGGCAAACGTAAATCCCCGTATTCTCATTGTTGCTTTCCAGTGTTGTATAGGAACAGGATTTACCGCGTTTTGTTTTTCCGACGCCGGCTTGCGGAAAATAGAAAAGCAAAATGGATGGTAAGTCGGGTTTGGAGCCTCCTGGAGCCGTAGGAGGTAGAGCGTAGCAGCATAGTTGACCTCGTGCCGGATTCTACGCTTTCCAGGTGTGACCGAGGACATGTGGACGCCGTTCAAGCACCTCTACAGCGTGTTCCGGCAGGCCATGTCGACTCAGAGCGGCGTCACCTCGGACTTGGAGCTGTGCCTTAAGAAGTACAAACAGAACTTTACAAACTTTCTGCGCAACCCGGTGAGCATAAGCAGCGGCGCTGCTGTGACCATAACCTAACCTAGTCCGAAACCTAATCTCCACTAATAGCCCAAGAGTGAGAAGAGCCGGAATCACCTGCGAAGTGTGCAGAACGATGGCGTCACAATGCCGGGACAGACTCGCAAGGTGCATCTCTCGCAGGACCTTATCGACGAGGCCTTCATTTTGTCGGACATGTTCGATTTGGACGAGGTCTTCGCAATGGAACTTCTGTACACCGCCCAGCGACAGCAAATGCATCATCCGGGTCTGCCGCGCGGCCTGGTGGCAGTGCTGCTCTACTATGACGGCCGCAAGGCTATCAGCTGTGCTCTGCGCGACATGTTCCAGGCGGTGAGCGGCGTCTCCTGGAGCACGGAATTGCCCCGGGAGGTGACCTGCCTGGTAACCAACTATGCCCAAAATCTGGTGGAGGACTCTAACATATTGGGGCGCCTGTTGGAACTGCTCGAGGAGATGGATCTGGACAAGGAGGTGGGCTTTGAACTGTGGACCTTTCATTATATATCCTAAATATCATTTTGTCTTTTAGTGCATTCTGCTAACCAAGAACCGTGCCTTCGGTTCAAAAAAGCACCAGAACCAGGTGCTGGGCCTGTATGAGGATATCCAACGTGCTTTGGCAATGGCCTTGTTCCACTGGTCCGCCCAGCGTGGACTTCCCCGTTCCATTGCCATCCGGTTGCTGCAGCTGTTAGCTAACCGCAAGACCACCGATGCCGACGGCAACATTGATGACATCACCACGATCATGCTAATGGCGCTGTTGTACGCGTATGACACTTCGGTGCTGCTAGTCACCGATCACAATAATCCGCTCACCGGCCGCCTACCCATTCTGAGTGATCCAGAGTTCGCTAAGAGCTTCCTGGAGGCGTTGTATGCGCAGAGCAGTTGGCAGATTCCCCGTCTGGACGCTGTCATCAAGTACAGCTTTGGTTTGACGCTGGCCAGCCTGCGGCATGCTCCCAGCCAGTTGCAGGCGGCCGCTCTGTCGGTGATCAACCGGGATGAGCAGCTCATCGATGAGGCCCTGGGCGCAAGCGTGTTTGCCTTCTTTTACCGTTTATTGCTGGAGAAGGATCTGGTTTACACGTAAGTGCGCTTCATATGTAGTTTTTGGATACATTTTAAATGTGGCAGGTGACCTTTATATATCTTTGATATCCATATCTTGCCACAGCACGGAGTTTATCTACCGCCGCGTCCACCTGCACATCACCGACTTCATAGACTTTATGCATGCCAAGGTCTCGGAGCTTCGCGGTCGAGCAGATGAGTCGGCACGCACGGTGATCAGCTTTCTAAACGAGGGCCTCGAACCACCGCCAAATCTAGATGCCAACTACGAGGTGCTCATGCTTTGCGTAGCCAAGCTGTATGGCGATCCCCGAGTGACCATAAAGCTTTGCAATGAGTACTGGGGTCCCAGCGATCCCACGGCAGCCTTGAAGAACAGCTCGCGTTCCGTTTCCCTGTTCAAGTTTATCAGTTTGGCCAGCGAGCTGCTTCCGCAGACTCTTTTTAAATCCTACCTCAAGATGATCACCGGGTTGACGCGCACCGAGTTCTCTGCTCGATGCGCCTTTAATATGTTGAAGCATCCGCAGGTGTCCACCGCCACATATGCTGTAAGCTGGGATCACTTTTTTACGACTCTGGGAAACTACTACAAGTGAGTTTATAATATTTCGAGGTGCGAGCGCTCTTCTCTTAAAAAATGCTTGAACGATCGTAATGAGCGCTTAACTGAAAACATTTAATCGAGGAGAATTTACCTAATTACAATTTTTAAATTCGTAGCCTTATGCGAAATGACTTCAACACAAACATCAGCACCGCCGGAGACACTATTTATCGAAGCCGCTCCGTGCCGCGGTCCATTACGCAACGCGAAACGGAGCACTTGGTGGCCGTGATGGGCATAATACAGGCTGTGGCCGAATATGACGAGATCTCGCGCATCATGATCTGTGAGCAACCCAACTGGCAGGTGCCACAGGTGCTGCTCGGTTTGGTGGCCTGTTCCACGCCGCTAATCCTCAAGGCAGAGATCCTTACCGCGTTGGCCGCCATGGCTAGGTCAAGGAAGACGGCGCGTGCCATTTGGTGCCATTTAGAGGACTCGCAAATCATCGCCACCATACCCACGGCAAGCAGCTACGGGCAGTCCAGCTTGGCCGAAGAGATTGAGCAGAATGAGAGCCGCTTGGAGTCGTACAAGCTGACGCGGGGCATCCTGCAGTTGCTCTACACCCTTATGACCGGCCACATGCCCAAGAGTCTGGGCGTTGGCTCGCGAAAGCCGGGATACGATGCCTACCTTAACTTTGTGCTGGAGTCTGTGCTCCTCAAGTTCTACAATCGGGCTTATAAGGACCCTGCCGAGAAGTGGCAAGTGGGCGCCCAGTGCCTGAAGTTACTCTACTTCCTGCTGGCTACCTACCGGCCGCGACCTTCCGACTTCCAGGAGATACGCGAGGAGCATCCTTATCCCGGCTATCACATTATGCTACAGCTTCAAGTGAAGTCTGATGTACTGCGGCTACTCCTGATGATCGTGGAAGAGGCGCGCGAGCGCCTGGACGACTATAACCGCTTTAGGGGTAAGGAATTGCTCGAAGAGTGTTCGCTCTACGCCCTCCTGCTGCTCGAGGCGGCGCTGGCTAAGCAGAATGAATTCTTTGAGGCCCATTCGGCGGCCAACTGTCCCATTCAGCTTTCGGGACTTAACCGAATGCTACTAGACCTTAATCCGCGCAGCCGCAAGCCCGACCACGTCTTGAATATTGTGAAGTTTGTGACCTACAATAGCTGGCTGCCGCGCCACACACTGGCCGCCGTTAAGATCCTGAAGGCGGTGACCCAGCTGCCCAACGTCTCCGCCCAAATCCTCAGTATGTATGCCCAGAATAGCACCGAGAAGCTTGAGATCCGGCAGGGCTTCATCGAGTGCCTGGAGATGGATGTGCGGGTGAGCCACCCCAGCGATGATCTGCTCGATCAGCTGGCCCTCAACGATCACGTGCCGTTCTTGGGTTTCGGTCTCCAGGAAGGCGGCGACAAGGACCGTACAGAGACAGAGACACGAGTGGAACTTTATGGAGGGGAAGAGCTTCACTTCGAGCGTAAGCCAGCGCGCATCGAGCTGCAGTTGAAGGAGTCCATTGTTCATCTCTTCGAGATGAATCTCAGCCAACAGTTGCCCAACTTTGTTTACTTCTTACTCGGCGTTGACGTCCTGCGCGACTTTATGGCCAATGAGAAGCAGCATTTAGGCATCGAGATGTACGGCTCCTGTGTCAACTCGCTTGTCTTGCTGTTGGAGAAGTACCTGGAGGTAAGTTGGACCTGATTAACTGGTATTTTTCATGGCTAAGCCTAATTCATTCTGTGCAGCAACAGCGACATAGTGAGGATTACTGTGAGCACACGGCAAGCATTGTGGAGCGCATCTACCGCCTGTTCCATGGCCTTTGCGCCAATCGACGTACATCAGAGACGATCCTGCGCTATTTCCGACTCACCTGCAACGATTTCCTGCTGCGCCACCTCAACTCACTGCCCTTCCGCCAGCATCGCGAGGATCATGTCTTGCATGCCATGGGTCACTTGCTGACCTGCGTGGCTATCGAGGTGAAGCTAGCAGCGACCCATGGCCAGACGACGCGCTACAAGCTGCTCTGTGACATCTTGCTTATGGGCGCCACCGGTTCGGATGTTCAGCGCTCAGGACATGCCTTGCCTATGGATCTGCCGTCATCCAATTTCTTTGCCATGGACCTCCTGCCAGGCGGTGGCGGCTCGATAGGGATGATGGGACCAGGAGCAGGGGCACCACCACTGTCGGTTACAGGAGCAAGCAGTCTGAAGCCGCCGCCGCTGTTGCAGGAAACTGCGGTGGGATTGCATGCCAACCGGTTGCTCGACTGCCTCTGCTTGGAAATCGATTCGTATGACCTGCCGCGCCTAGAGTTCTTTGACTCGCAGCTGACAAAGACTTTGCTGCGGGACTGCGTGGGTGCCGGGAGAGGGGCTGGTAAGGCTGGGACCAACTTGCCGGCTAACCTCATCAACATCCGTCAGCTACACGACATTCTTTATGACGAGCTACGGCTAGTCCAAAGCACGATCGCCAGTGGACAGCGCAAGGCTATCACCGCGGAGATTGCGGTGCTGTTGCAGCATGCCATTAGGCTCAACCAGATGCGCACGCAGCGCAGCGCCACACTGGCGTTCATGGAGGCCTGGGGCCAGCTGGTGCAGGTGTTTTTTAGCAGCATGCCCGACGCCGTCCTGCCGTTGTCCTTGCGACGTCAGCATATCGTGGACATTGTGGAGAAGCTCATGATCAAGGTGCAGCCCGTCCAGCCGATCATTGAGATATCGATTCAGGTCAGCGAGACGGTTCTACTGCTCCTGGCCAATCTGCGCTACTGCTGCTACCAGATCGAGGATCGGAGTTCCGACGATCAGTCTGATTTAACTTCCAACCCCAACGACACCCAGGCCCAGGCCAAAAAGAGCCTTGGCCTCGCCACTCTGGGGGCCAGAGGAGAGAACGGTTCCTCCGGGGCCAACAGCAACAACCTGCGGTTCATCCTCAAACGCCTGGTCGAGTGGATCATGATCAGCGAGGTCAAGTCGCAAAAGCTGCGCATCAACCTATACGGCGCCCTGCTCAACTGTTTGCGGATTGTAAAGCGACTGCGCAGCGACGAAGAGCGGGAGTTCCAGGAAACGTAAGTTTGATGTTTTTGCTGGAGCTCTTAAATTCTTTCCACCAACATGACTAAAACTTTATTTAATCCCCCTTGCAGAGTCGCTAATCGCCTGGACAGCTCGCGGGTGAGCGGCATTGAGATGCGCCGTGACGACCGTCAGCAACTGAGGGAGATGGCGGCCGCCGTAATCGGTCAGTTTGGCGAAAAGCTTATCGAGACCATCTGCCACGACGCAGTGACTGGACACGATGTCTGCCGAATGCTAGCGTTGTCCTGCCTGGACATGATAACTGAGTTACATGCAGTAAGCACGCTGAGCGAGTTCGTGACGATGCGCGGCTACCTTAAGCACATGCTGGACAGTCTGGCCAAGTCTGATGAGTCGCTATGCGGCATCCTGCAGCCGGTGCCCGATCACCTGCGTCCGCTCTACGTTTACGAGTCGCACATGACTTTCTTCACGCGCATGGCCAACACGGACATCGGAGCCCGTTTGCTTCTTGGCGAGCGGGCCTTGGGTGTGTTGTCCAACATGCGAGTATACGATCTGCAGCCGGACCTCAAGGCTAGTGAGCTGAAGCGCGACGAGCCGAAGGCCTTTATACCGCCGCTGGACGAGCGTTTTCGAGCCATCCTACTCCCAGCCCTGTCCCTCTGCGATGCCATTGTCAACTCGCTGGGATCCCACAACAACTCGGCGGCCCTGCAGGTGCTCAATTTCCTGTTCGCTCACATTGACATGGTGGAGGCCATGCTGCGCACGGCTACGCCCTTTATGGATTTGGGTCACCTGCGGCAGCTGGCCGCCATCACGAGTCTGTTTGCCCGCACCACCACGCACCAAGTGACGGCTCTGGAGGATAGCCTGGATGTGGAGAACGACATGGAGTTGCGCAATCGCCTGGGGCGTCTGCAACAGTTAATGATCGTTGTTTTTGGTCGCTTCTCCGTCAACGAGGCGACCATTCGGCGCATGCTCCAGCAGGAACAAGTGCACGCCGAACTGGCAGAGGCCGGAAAAACGCAGCACGTCAAGTTCTTTCTGGATATTGCCGCCAACCTGTCGCTGTACTGTCGGAATGCAGTCACCAGCCACGTCAAGGACAGTATGACCTCAAAATACCTGTTGACTACCATAATCAATGACGTCACACCATTGTGAGTAACAATCCCAAAAGGGAATCCTTTAAAGTAGCAATTCTTTAATTAATATGCCTTTGCAGGACTGGCAAAAAGGACGGCAAGAAGCTGACCTCCATAATGCATACCATTCTCAACCAGCTGAAGGGCTCAATCGGCTACTACCTCTCTCAGAAGTCCATAGCCGACAATCTACTGCAGCAGCGCGCCTCCCTGCCCAACATAAGTTTCGGTCCCAACGGTGAGTTCACTACTCTGTAAATCGTTATTTAAACGTTAAATGCTATATTACAAAATTTAAAACCTGCATTTTTTCTCGATTTTTGTCCTTCCACAGGCAAGCAAAGCTTCTTGGAGCTGAGCCAGCGGCACAACGAGAAACGAAGCGAACTGATGCAGGCCGTCTTCATTGCCGAACAGAACCTATATTTGCTGTGGATCCACCTGGACTTTTACCTGCGCAACGCCGTCGTTCATGCGACCGAGAACCGGAATGCCATCAACGAAAGCAACCTGATGGATGGCGGCGGACATAATGTGTCTGTGCTGAACGCCTCGCAGGACGAGATCGTGCAGCTGAAGCAGCTGCTCATCTCCACTTTCAACGAAACTTTCTGCACGCAGCTTATAACGGCCAGCGAGGATTATACTGTCAAGTGCAAGGGCTTCAATGCCTCGCTACTGCGTCGTATCAAGGCTCTCGTCCAGTTCGCCCCGGTCACTGTCAACGGCAACGGCAATGGGACTGATGCCACTGGGTTTCCATCCTAGGTTAAGTTCGCATCTGTTTGGCAGTCTTTCTATGCGGATTGCCACGGATATAACCTACACTAATTCCGCTGACTGAGTGTCGCATGTATTTGTTTATTAAATTAATTCAATAAAACCGTTTTTCAATGCGAAAACGTATTCGGATTTCACTTGAAAAGTAATTCATTTAAAACAAGTAAGAAACTACAGCAGAATGATTGATGTCAGGTTTTTAATATAGCATGGGAATATTTAGAATTAAATTTAAATATTTACATTTAAACGAAATATGCGTTTATTAAACTAAATAAACGGCCGTATCTTTTCTTTAAATTTTACCTCGGATTTGGTTCGGAATTAAGACAATTTATCAGATAATTTCTAGTAAAATAAAAATTACAATTTGTTGTACATTTTACCATATCTTGCTTTGAATGGATAAAAACCAAAAATACGTACTAGGAAAACAAATCGTTTGGTTTCCCCTACGAGACTCGGCATTTTTCTAGACAAGGTATTTAAGTTCCAACAATTTGTTTATTGTGCATTAGCAATGTATGCAAAATGCCTTTGTTTGTTAATTTTTTTTTTTTATATTTTAAGGCCCCTAAATCCATTCATCACTGATTTTATGTTTCTACTCCTTTGGAATTTTCTATGAATTTGCGAAAAATTATCTGCAAATCACTTTATTCTGAATAAAAAACACTGATACTAAAGTTGAATACGAATAAAATTACAAAAGGAAATAATATTTTGGTATCATCTATAAATACACAATACAGTTGACTATGCTATATTTTTGGTATTTGTATCAAATGGCTCAAATTCACTTTATTTTATACATAAAACTTAATTATTGATAATATATAAAAAATGAAAATTTATTTAGTTAAATAGCCAAAATATCTTCCCAGTTTTGGGTGTCGGAAAATAGCCAGGCTGGCACCACTGAACGTCGTGCCATCTCTAACGGCGTGCCATCTCTAGCGCAAATCAACAACAAAGCACGCCGCTAAACGCGGTGCAAAACTTTTGTTGGGAAATTTTGCAATTTTTACTAGTTGTTTGACTACAATTCGTATTTTATCAAATACTTTTAGTGCCCAAGAGCACTTATAAACGCAACAAAATGATGTACGACAACGAGGAAGGTAAAAAAAGAACTGGCTAAAAAGTGACAACGTGAAGAAGAAAAGGAACATGGCGGCGCCGGGAGCGCTAGGGCTCCGCTGTATTTTTGGTGTTTTTTGGATTTTATTTAACGAAATTTACTTTTCGCAGAGTTGTACGAGGAGGAGAATGCAGAGGAGATCTCCCACGAGCTGTGGCAGGAGGCTTGCTGGATTGTTATCAATGCGTATTTCGACGAGAAAGGTTTGGTGCGCCAGCAGCTGGACAGTTTCGACGAGTTCATCCAGATGTCTGTGCAGCGCATTGTGGAGGATTCGCCGGCTATCGAGTTGCAGGCAGAGGCGCAGCATACCTCCGGCGAGGTGGAGACGCCGCCGCGCTTCTCGCTGAAGTTCGAACAGATCTACCTGTCTAAGCCGACCCACTGGGAAAAGGACGGCTCGCCTAGTCCCATGATGCCGAATGAGGCGCGCCTTCGTAATCTCACCTATTCTGCGCCGCTCTACGTGGATATAACCAAGACAAAGAATATGGAGGGTATGGATCCTGTGGAGACGCAGCACCAGAAGACTTTCATCGGCAAGATACCCATAATGCTGCGCTCAACGTATTGCCTGCTATCCCAGCTCACAGATCGCGATTTGACGGAGTTGAATGAGTGTCCGCTGGATCCTGGCGGCTACTTCATCATTAACGGCTCGGAGAAGGTGCTCATCGCCCAGGAAAAGATGGCCACCAACACGGTGTATGTGTTCAGCATGAAAGACGGCAAGTATGCCTTCAAGACGGAGATCCGGTCGTGCCTGGAACACAGTTCACGTCCCACCTCCACGCTGTGGGTAAACATGATGGCCAGGGGATCGCAGAATATCAAGAAGTCTGCCATTGGCCAACGGATCATCGCCATTCTGCCGTATATCAAACAGGAGATCCCAATCATGATTGTGTTCCGCGCCTTGGGCTTTGTGGCCGATCGTGATATTCTGGAGCACATCATCTACGATTTCGATGATCCGGAGATGATGGAGATGGTGAAGCCATCTCTAGACGAGGCCTTCGTTGTGCAGGAGCAGAATGTTGCTTTGAATTTCATAGGAGCGCGTGGTGCCCGTCCCGGAGTCACAAAAGACAAGCGTATTAAATACGCCAAGGAAATTCTGCAGAAGGAAATGCTTCCCCATGTCGGCGTCTCAGATTTCTGCGAGACAAAGAAGGCGTACTTCCTCGGCTACATGGTACATCGCCTGCTGTTGGCTTCCCTTGGCCGAAGGGAGCTCGATGACCGTGATCACTATGGTAACAAGCGACTGGATCTTGCCGGACCGCTGCTGGCATTCCTTTTCCGCGGTTTATTCAAGAATCTGATGAAGGAGGTGCGCATGTATACACAAAAATTCATCGATCGCGGCAAAGACTTTAATCTGGAATTGGCCATTAAGACCAACATTATAACAGACGGTCTGAGGTACTCCCTGGCCACAGGCAACTGGGGCGATCAGAAGAAGGCCCATCAGGCAAGAGCCGGTGTCTCCCAGGTGTTGAATCGTCTGACCTTTGCCTCCACTCTCTCCCATTTGCGGCGAGTCAACTCGCCCATCGGCCGGGACGGCAAGCTGGCCAAGCCCCGTCAGCTGCACAACACGCTCTGGGGCATGTTGTGTCCCGCCGAGACGCCCGAAGGTGCTGCTGTCGGTCTGGTAAAGAACCTTGCCCTCATGGCCTATATATCGGTGGGATCGCAACCCTCGCCCATTCTCGAGTTTTTGGAGGAGTGGTCTATGGAGAATCTTGAGGAGATTGCACCCTCGGCTATCGCCGATGCCACCAAAATATTTGTGAACGGCTGTTGGGTGGGCATTCATCGTGATCCCGAGCAGCTGATGGCTACGCTACGTAAGTTACGGCGTCAGATGGACATCATTGTGTCGGAGGTATCAATGATCCGAGATATTCGGGATCGTGAGATTCGTATCTACACAGATGCGGGCCGCATTTGCCGGCCACTGCTCATCGTGGAAAACGGATCGCTTCTGCTGAAAAAGACCCATGTGGAGATGCTAAAGGAGCGCGACTACAACAACTACAGTTGGCAGGTGCTGGTGGCCTCCGGTGTGGTGGAGTATATCGACACCCTCGAAGAGGAGACGGTCATGATTGCCATGTCGCCGTACGATCTGAAGCAGGACAAGGACTATGCCTACTGTACGACCTACACCCACTGCGAGATTCATCCGGCCATGATCCTCGGCGTTTGTGCCTCTATTATACCCTTCCCCGATCACAACCAGAGTCCGCGTAACACCTATCAAAGCGCTATGGGTGAGTTTGGTCTCCTTATTAATATATTTACGTACCGCTCATTTCCTTATCTCTTTTCTTTAAAGGTAAACAAGCTATGGGCGTGTACATTACCAACTTCCACGTGCGCATGGACACACTAGCCCACGTCCTATACTATCCCATGAAACCGCTTGTCACCACCCGTTCCATGGAGTACTTGCGCTTCCGAGAGCTCCCAGCTGGCATCAACTCGATCGTTGCTATTCTCTGCTACACGGGCTACAACCAGGAAGATTCTGTCATTTTGAACGCTTCAGCGGTAGAGCGAGGATTCTTCCGCTCGGTGTTCTATCGTTCGTATAAGGATTCGGAGAACAAGCGCGTGGGTGACCAGGAGGAGAATTTTGAGAAACCGCATCGAGGCACCTGTCAGGGCATGCGGAATGCCCATTACGATAAGCTGGATGATGACGGTATTATAGCGCCGGGAATTCGTGTCTCTGGCGATGATGTGGTCATCGGCAAGACTATAACTCTGCCCGAAAATGACGATGAACTGGACAGCAACACAAAGCGTTTTGCCAAGCGAGACGCCTCCACGTTTCTGCGAAACTCCGAGACTGGCATTGTGGATCAGGTGATGTTGACCCTGAACAGCGAGGGTTACAAGTTCTGCAAGATTCGAGTACGCTCAGTGCGCATCCCGCAAATTGGTGACAAGTTTGCTTCTCGCCACGGACAAAAGGGTACGTGCGGTATTCAGTACAGGCAGGAGGATATGGCCTTCACCTGCGAGGGTCTGGCGCCAGATATTATCATCAATCCCCATGCCATTCCCTCGCGTATGACAATCGGTCACTTGATCGAGTGCCTCCAGGGCAAACTGGGCTCCAACAAGGGCGAGATTGGTGATGCCACGCCCTTCAACGATGCCGTCAACGTGCAGAAGATCTCCACTTTCCTGCAGGAGTATGGCTATCATCTGCGTGGCAACGAGGTCATGTACAATGGACATACGGGTCGGAAGATCAATGCCCAGGTAGGTTTTGAGCAGAGGATTTGGGTAGAATATTTGAATTTGTAATTTTTCCTATTCTTTTCAAGGTCTTCTTGGGACCCACCTACTATCAGCGCCTCAAGCACATGGTGGATGACAAAATCCACTCTCGGGCCCGCGGTCCTGTTCAAATCCTCGTGCGTCAGCCCATGGAGGGTCGTGCTCGTGATGGTGGCCTGCGTTTCGGTGAGATGGAACGTGATTGTCAGATCTCTCACGGTGCCGCGCAGTTCCTCAGGGAGCGTCTGTTCGAGGTCTCCGATCCGTATCGCGTCCACATCTGCAATTTCTGTGGCCTAATCGCAATTGCCAATCTGCGCAACAACACGTTTGAGTGCAAGGGATGCAAGAATAAGACGCAAATCTCGCAGGTACGACTTCCCTACGCGGCCAAGCTGCTCTTCCAAGAGCTCATGTCCATGAACATTGCGCCGCGCCTAATGGTCAATTAATCATGGCATGTTTGGACCACCTAATCGTTTTAAGCCGAAAGTTAGCAGTTAATTAATAAATTACCATAATATTGTGACAACTCAATTGGGCCCTTTGTCTGCTGTTTTCTATTATTTGAGGTAGCCTAACTGGAGCGAATGCCCTCCGTGCATTTTAAAGACGCGAACGTGCCGTGAGCTCTTCGGGGCGAAAGTCCGCACGGGTTCAAGAGCTCCCTCCGGACGCCGGAGTGGAATGTGATTTATTTGCTTATTTGAAAATAGCTTATTTTGTTCACTGCCCGCTTGCTTTTTTTTGGGTGCGGGTACATGGATTGGGTGACTGGGTTGTTTGCTGGTTTTTGGGTTTTCTTTGATAAAGATAAATATGTCAAATGTACATAATCGAGAAATATAGTCCGATATAAATATAGGCAAAAAAGGGTTTAATATTTTTAAAAAGAGCCAACAATTTGCTCTATTTACAAACTCCACTACCCTAAAGTGTATTCCACATTCGACCTCCGAATGAAAGGCTTTCCATTTTCATTTATGTTTTTTGGTTGGCTTTTGTTGCTTTCTTTGATTTTGACGTAATGCCTTGGCCCCGCGGTGACGCCCAGTGACAAAAGGGATTAGTTCATTGTTGTCGGAAGTGTGGGGCTGGAAGGTGGTGGAGCTGGCGATGTCGATGTGGATGGAGCCACAGCAGCGCCGCCGCCAATCGACCGAACTGACAGTTATTAATTGCCACTTGACGTGGCGGGAAAAGCAGTTGCTGGCGGTGTTGATACCAATGTTCTGGCTGATGCTTGATGGCCAAGGCGATGCTGACACCCATCAGTCAGCCCGGCAGCCAGCCCCAACTTGAACCTGGACCCGACCTGGAGCCCCAGACGCTGTAAGCCAGAGCTTATGAGTAATTGAAATTGCGTGTAAATCCGCGAACGCAAAGTGGCGCCGATAAGATATAAAAAACCTGCGGCTCACTCCTGAGGTGAGTATTTATTTATAGCGTCTTAAAATAACTTATATTACTCCTGTTCCTTCGTCATCCGGATGATCACTTCTCCCCGTTGCTAAACACACTGATGGCGTAGAACTCAGGCACACGATACACCTTCAGGCGCTCGTGGCTAAACCTTCCGTTGGTCAGAGCCTTCACATAGAAGATATCCTTGAGTCCCTGCTCCTTCCTGCGCGAGGACTTGGTCTCCTCGAGGACGAGTCGCTGCTGCTTTGGACGATAGGCACTGGATTTGTCCTCCAGCAACTTCACAAAGATAATGTCCTGGTCGTTGTTCCGCCCTGCTAGATTCCTGGCCTGGTAGAGATTCTCTCGGGGCTGAGGGTAAATGAGCACGGGCTGTATGGGCAGCACTTGGCTGGGCGATGTGGGATATGCCTCTTCCAGTGCAGAGTCGGGTATTGGGTACTCCCGAAGGTGTAGAGCAGGGGCTGCCCAGGATTTGGTGGGCAGGTAAGTCACTAGCAAGAGCAGGAGCGGACTGATTATGTGATTTATCTGGTCAAGTAGAAATGGTAATGGATATTATTGTTGAATATCTTAGAAATCACAGAATATCCTCGTGTGCAAAATAGTTAATAAGTTACGTTAACTGAGATTGTTCTATTTAGGTTTTATTTGTATCCCGGAATATTTCTTAAAAAAGAATGCTTTAAAGCAAGAATCACTTTATTTATATAAAAGACAATCTCCAAAGTGTCACACTAAATAAGAGTTTAATAATAATGAAAATCAAAAAAATACAAATTATAAAAATCTTTTCCTAATCTGTTAAATACATATAAGCAAAATAAACATAAAATACGTATTAATTTCTTTATCTATTGCACGTTAATTTTCTTTGGTTTGATTTATTTATTTTAGGAGGCCAATAAAATCCAAGATAAATGAAGAATTTTGACACTTCAATTAGTATAAAACACACAATTTAATCTTTTTTGCATTGTTTCAAAATGATTTCTAACTTTGTCTGGGGTTCTCCACTTTATCGCACCGATTTGCATATCTAATTGATCTACAAAACTCAGCAAATTAATTGCGGCTTGTGACCAAAGAGAATTAGTTTCAGTCAAAACACGGTTTCGGTAAATTTCTATATATATTTCTCCTAATGACTTGTTCTTGTCTTTGAATTACCGTTTTCATTGCGTTTGCTAATTCCCAAGCTCAAGTTCGAACTGATATATATATGTATATATGTATTTTGTGAACCTAATCGGTTTAAGTTTTTCGCCCTTTTCGGCAGAAATATATAAATGCGAATAATAGAAACGTAATATCACAGCGATCTCAGGCGGCGATCGAGCGCGACGCGCGAATGTCAGAAGCAGACTGGCGTGCGACAAGGCCAAGTTAACTCCATTTACCGCAGAAGCTCAGGTCTTACCGGACTGAAGCTCAATAAAAAACCAACTAAAAGATAAAAAAGAAGGCCCGGGCTGGAAGAAGAAAAAGCAGCAGCGGAGGCTACGCAGCTTCGCAGCTGTCAACAAATTGCAAACGGTAGGCAAACATAAACTCATAATTGTGGTTAAAATTAACCCATTAACTTGGTTGCATAAATGTTAATTTATAATATTATTGCTTCTATGTTCGAAGCTTACAACCGAAAATTTTTAAGAGTTCCGTATTAATAAAGAGTTTGTTTAATTTATAATCAGATTATAGAAAAAATATAAAAAATCAAATAAAAATGTATATAGCAATTTAAAGCCTTTGGAAATAATGTTTTCCCCAATACAATATAAAATGTTATTACATGTCATAAACTTTTTAATGTACAGTTTATCACCATAGGTGTTCCTTGAGTTAATTGTTAATAAAATATATATGCATTTTAAGCTATTACAAAATAAAATCATAATATAGGGTGTAATGTATTATACATTTGATTGTGGAAAAAAAAAAAAACAATTTTCCATAAGGGCTCAAACATTTTAACCCTAATGGAAAATAGATTTTTTTAAATTGTATGATAAATTGCGTAAGGAAACAAAAATTTAACACAGTTTTAGTGTTGAATTATCGCCCTTCAAACGCTAATGGGTTAACGAGTGAAGATCTGCCTTAATGGGCGGAGATCATTCATTGTTTGTGCTATTAATTGATCACTAGGTCGGGGTGTCGATAGGGTCAATGTTATCAGCCAAGCGGCGAACAGGCTTTCGGCTCAATCACCTGTGTTTATATTTATGATGAGCTCAAAGTTAATTTCCAGCAGCCGCTTACAGGTGAAGAAGTTTATGCGCCGACCGTGTGATGTCAAATTTATTATTATAGCCTCAAGTAAATGGAAAAAATCACATAAAATCGACTGAAATAAATTTTAGACAAGTAGAAATGCTTAATTAGCAAATATTTGCGCTGCCGCCTTGAGCTTCAGTAAAGAGTTTTGCACACTTTGCCGGATTGCTGTCTTTTGTTTGCAGTTGTTGAGGTTCACAAATAATAATAGAAATTTCTAGCTAAATACTTATGTATCTGTGGAGGGTTCTGCTGATTGCTGACAAATCAATCATACGCACCGTGGCCAAGCGAAGAAGATGAAAATCAATTACAGCTTGGAGTGCGGAGACCAAAGATAAATAAATAAATAAGCAGCGGTAACAAGGCCAAAAAGCGAAATTTAATCGCTTTAAATGTGAAATTATGGCCCAAAACGGTAAACAAACAAACACAAAACTAAGTGAAGCACGAATAATTATAAGTTTGCGTATTGTTTGGGCCAAGCCGCCATCACAGCCATGACAGCAATGGCATAATCAAAACAGTTGTCGCCGCGATTTCGCTGGAAACTCGATTGATTCGTCGTGACTGATTAATTGCATGTCGAGCTACCCCTTGTTTCTTTTGTCCCCTCCTCTCTTTGCATACTCGATACTCTGCTTTCGTTTTGGCCTTGTTTTCGCTTTCGGCCCGATTCTTTTCGCCCAAAAGAAGCGTCCGGCCGTTAATGAGCACATTCGCATGCTCAGCTGGCCTTCTATCGTGTGAAAGGTGAATACTTATGCTGGGGGAGTCCATCTCTCTGATGCTACTGTTTGTGCAAACAAACCTCTCTAAAAAAGGGAAAGCTTTTCGATTCAAGAGAGGTGTCGGAACGATGTTTGTGGCGCCAGCATTAGCCACAAATTGTGGTTTATGCGTCTGGCCGAAAGCCATAACGATTGGGTGGGAGCAAAACACAGGTATCGGGTATCGTATATCGGCTTTCGGTTAGGGCCAAAGGTTACTCCACAACTGCAAACAATGAGTGCAAATTTGATTGGCAGGAAAATAATAGAGCGGGGTGGAAATAACTTCCCTCCAGAGTCCATTGAATTTGTATTTTAAATTTAATTGACATTATAAAAACTGAACATTTTTAATATGATTTTGTTCTATGATTATTTATTGTTAGCACTCGGCTGTTTATTTATTTATGATTTACCTTTAAGTTGGTTATTTATATTGTATTTTATATAATCCATAAAAAAGACTGTCAAGAGGAGGAAGTTGGCAAGCTTATGGAATTATTCAATGCAGCTCCTCTGATTTTTGTTATTTTATTTTGTTACGTTTCCCAATTTATTATGCAAGTTAGTGTTGTTAGCCGGGTATTATGTATATCGTTGTTATATCACTAATGTTTTGATGAAAACAAAATGCCAAAAACAAAACAAATTGAAGGGAGATGAAAGATTAATATTAATACGAAATATATTTATATAAATGCGAACTTAAATTATTGATTAATATTCAGCCTAACGGAATTAATTCATAATTATTTTATGAGTGTGGTTAATTATTATACTCTCATAATCACAGCAAATTAAATTATTATGGACAGGAATACGATGACAGAACAGGGCAAACTTAAACCTTAACTTTATGCAGCCAGCTTTAAAGCATTCAGTTTATTTTTTCAAAATTTTTTCACGACTTTATATGTTGTGGTTAATCTGTATTATGCTACCCAATAAACCCCAATAAATTATCTGCAGCATATTGGACGCTTCAGTTTAACTCATTGTTACTTATTTAAAACCATTCGAACATTAATATATTCAACGAGAAATAAATAAATAATCCGCAGAGCAGTGAGTGTGGGTGCTTTTTCTTTGTGAATAATTTTGATTCCCGTTAAAGAGTGAACACAATCGTAATCCCAAATGGCCGGATTTAAGCGGATATTTCCCTTTCAACACCTTCTGTTCGCTCTTCGCACAATTTCCCGGGCCATCCGCCGGGCCTCATTAGCATTGTTAATTGATAACATTTGTGGGCGAGGGGGAATATACATATATACCGCACAATTTATAACAAAATAATCATAACTTTGTCTCGAGGAACCAAGGATGTCTGGCGACGGCGTGCTAGTATTAATATTATTATTCATGTAAACGAGCCTCTCTTTGTGGCTTTCTGTGGGCAAATACGAAAAGACCCAAAAGGTGCTTAACTATGAAATACGATGACAAGACAAACGGCGTTTGCTGCGCGTTTTTAATTACCATAATTACATAACTGCACACACACGGACTCGCACACACTCCAGCACTCTGGCACGCACTTACTCACGCACACACGCGTCAGGAGAATGCTGTTGCCCGCGCCTCCAAGTATGCAGCACATTCGCCCGGGAAGTAAGGGAGCGAAAGCAGGATTAGTGCTGGCAGGGATTTTCGTAAATGGGAGTTGCTAGTGAAAGCTAATACATTTTGAAGGAGAATATCATTTAAGAAGTGGCTAAGTATATTTATAAAATTATTAATTAATAAGTAGATGTTTGTATGGCTTACCAGATTTTATATTATATTTATTTTATTGATATATGTATAATATTTCACTTGAATTTCTCTTAAAATTTATTTATGGTTAACTTAATCAAACTCACAAGAAAAAAAACCAAATCCCCTTCAGCCAAAGCTGAACTATGCATATTTCTAAAGTTTAAAACTTACAAACTAATATTTTTCGCCTGAAAAAACAGCTGAACAGACAACTCTAGAGGGGTTGTGAGGTGGACTGGGCTCTTTTATTGTTGTTATCGCATAAACTTAAATAGTTTTTGCCAGCCACTTTGCGGCTTTTAAGTTATTTTGCGTGCACCACTTGAGCGGAGCACTTTTATTCCTCCCTCGGCCCTGTCCTCGTGCCAGAGGTCCTCCTCGTGGGGCGTATTCTGTGTTGGTTCCGGGGCCAAGGACCTTTGCGGGGGATGGGCAAAAAATTACAGAGACAGTTGGAAACAGGCGAAACTCGAAGGGAGCTGGGAGTTGGGGGCCTAGTGGCAGTGTTTGAATGTTTAACTGGCTCCGTTAATTAAATTGCCAGTCTCTTCCTCCTCCTGCCCGTGGATACTTTTCCACCTGTTTCCTCGGCCGCAAATTAAGTCAAAGTTTCCCATTCCCCTTACTTCTGTCTCCTGTCTGCTGCATATAGTAATTTTGCAACCCAAGCCTTCTTTTGGGGGCTTCGCTTCCCCTTTGGCGGTCGCGTGGCTGTGCGAAAAAAGGAGAAAGAACCTGGCTAAATGGTTTGCCATTAATTTTTCGTGGCATGTCGGTTATTAACCTGCCTGGCAACGCTATTCCTGTTCCTTTCCGTAATTTTGGCTTTCCCCTCGTTGCAGTCATATTTTTGCAGCCTGAGGGCGTGGAAGCCTCTGGGGGCGTGGCTGACACAGTTCGGGAATCAAAGCTGAAAATCACAACAGCTTTTGGGGGCCTGGAACAAAATTAATTAAAAAATTACTAAGCCCAAGGCGGAGTTCGGGAAATAAATAGGAGAACTTGTAGAGACTAGAAAGATCCGGTTAAACTATGGAGAAATATTGAATATTATTAAAAGTACAAAGAACTCAGCTTTGGTAATTATTGGTTTATGTTCTTTATAATTTCTCTATTGTTGAGTTCCTTTTTTAAACTTTTTGCGAAGACAAACATGGATTAATTCAATGTTTTTGTTCTTCAATGTTTTTACTATATTTCTCATGTTGTATTTTTTGTTTATTTATTTAAAAAACTTACCGAAGGCATTTTTATGGCATTAATTATACAAAATTCAATGGCAGATATATTCATATTAAACAATTCGAGAACGAGTTAAATATAAACAAAATCACATAGCTACTTGCAATGTATCAATGTATTTTTAATTTTACCTAATGAATTACCTTGTATAAAAAATCTAATAGAAATGTTTACCAAACCCAACTTAATTATTTTACCTAATTACCTTGTAGAAAAAAAAATTACAAAACCTATCTAAGAGTTTATCTAGCACATACATACATGAAACTATGCCATTATCCTTTCTTTATATTAAAGTAACAACGGGGCTTAAAAAAAGAGTATAACTTTTTTAGAGAAATTCTTCTTCTCCCTCACTTAGGTTTGTAATTTGTTCCATTTAAGTTTATTGTCGTTGTTGACTCATGTCTTGGCCGTGGCGGAGTAGGGGCCGGAGTGCACGTGACTGGTCCCGGATTGGCTCAGCTTTTTAGGGAACTGAATTGAATTTCGGTCACATCTTGCCATTGTCCGACAATCGAAGTGCATTTTGGCTTTCATAAATAAATAGGTTTGTTAAATTGTCCATGCTCCAGAGGCCTTACAAGGCTATGTAGCTGGGTTGGGGTCCGGCTGCCAGTCCGGTTCTATGTGCACGACTGCTCTGGAGATCCTGGGCCCGTTTGTCACTCGATTTGAATACGCTTTCGATGCTTATCACGTCAGAAATTGACTAAAGTCTGCAGGAGTTGGGGTCAGGAGTCTGACAGAACCAAAGTCCTGAAGTCCTTTCCAGACCTCGGATCAAAGGCGCATTTAAGCAGCTTACCGCAAAATGAAAAGCGATTGAAATTTTCATGAGTTTCCATTGCCGGCACTCCCTTCCATGACGTCCTAAGAACTTTTTGCAAACAACAATTAGCCGAATATCCTGCAACTCCTATATGTGAAGGACAGTCGTAACTGCAAGTAATTGATTTTCGCCATCAGTTTGATTTCCAATTTTCTGGCATCACACCCCCCTGTCTAAACTCAAGTTAAATGTGGCCGAAATGCCGGCAGCAGCTGCAAACATGGCGAAAAAAATCTCTCAACTTTGATTGCGAATTTCTTTCTGCCTTTTCACCGAAACAATTTGCAGCTTCCCCGTGCCGCAAAATCCACAAAAACAGCTGGAGCTCGCCCCTCCCTTTGCATACGGACTTTTTTCTAATTTTCCGTTGCAGTCTTCCCTCGTTTTCCCTTTTATTTTTTATTTTGTGTCGGTATATTTGCTATTTTTTCTATACATGCCGGCATGCTTTGGCTGTGCTCAGGGAAGGACTTTTAAGGATTTAGGGGAGTGCATTTTGAGATATTGAATTCGTATTTGGATTTATAAATTGTTATACTGTAGATATTTATTTAAATATTGATTTATTTTTTTAATGCATATCTCAGAAGGGATTAAGTAGGTCTAACGATATTTTTTATTAATTTTAAAACGAAATTCCGGCCCATCTAAATCAAAATCCGGCCCTTTTTCATTTGGCATTCCTCTAGATTATTCTTATTTTCCAGATTTAGTGGGTGCCCTGTTTTTTTCCGGAGCCGGAAAACTGGCAAAAGTGTTGCTTGCAAATGTTTACAGTTTAGTTGTGCGGATGTGATAAAAACAATTTGATTGCAAAATAAACTGCACACAGCATCGAACTTGCTAAGAGAGCATACAAAAAGAAAAATAGATGGAAAATTTGGTGATTTTGCGAATGGAAAATGCCATCGGAATTTTCGAGCAGATCCCAGAAAGCATTGCTTGAGGAGGAGCAAGCCTGCTGAACCGGAATGCGGATGGGAAATGTTTGATTGAGTCCCTGTTTGAATTTGATTTGATTTCGGACATCGGCAGCCGGCAGCCGGCCGTCCGTAAAAGGAAATTCTCTCGGAGAAAACTGAATTTCAGCTCTTACGCCAGGATTATTTCACTTTTCGAAAGTCTACCTCTCTCTCCCCCTTTTCCCCTTAATTCGGTTTTTGAGCATTTTATGGCTGCACATTCCACGGATGAGTGATGCCCGATTGCACTTGGGTTCGTTTGCGAATGGATTGGAAATTGGTTAATTGGCTTGTGCATAGCTGGCACTTTATTTAATGGTATCTTTACGCAATTCCGAGTAAGGTTAAAAATTTCATACGAAATTTTTAATTATTAAATGGCTTAAATGGTAAAGGCCAGAACAACACTTTGTATAAGCACTTTCTCGGAATTCGTGTTGCTTCTGACCACTTACCTTAATTATTCCAAAGTAATTAATTTATTTTGGTATATCATTTACAATAATTTTCTGAATATTTGACACTTTTAGTTCAAGGCAAATGCCAGTTGTATATTCTAACTTTTTATTTTCCAGTGCTTTACATTTCGAATTGAACCTTTTTTGATTTAATTTAAGTGCCAAATGCTTACAAATCTGTTCAATCACTTTCGAAATTCAATTAAAATTTGAACAAACAAGTCCTTTGGACGGCTTTTTTATGTGAAACATTAAATCTGCCTTTTTCTGCCTTAATTGTTCCTAAATTCATTCATAGAAATGGCAACGCCGGCGCTCGTGTTAATCCTTTCCAAGTTAATCTGCGTCAAGCCAAAACGTGGCCATTATCCCTGCCGGTTCTTCTGTCCTTCTGTCACTCCCTCCGACTGACCGCTTGTCTGTCCGTGGCAAGTTATGTGATTAATGGCAACAAGAGGGGAGAGGCGGTGGGTCAGCGTCCTCCAACTAATTACATTGCGCCGGAACCCTTACACAAAAAAGGGAACAAAAAACTCATTAACTTACTTGCAACATGTCCTAAATATGTAATATTCATAATAGTTTCACTATTTCCCCGCTTTCTGTTTGGCGAAAAGCGTATGCCCTGAAAGATTTAAAAAGTAAGATGGAATTTTAGCGAGAATAGAATCGGGATCATTTGATACCTTTTAAGAAAATGTGTTATTTCATATATACAAAACATGTTTAGGATTGTGAAATAAAAATTTTGAGAGGATACCAACAGAAGCCGCGAGCCGAAGGTCTTAGCTACTATGGCTCTTTAAGTTAGCTCTTAGTTTACAACTATTTGTTAGCTTTAGATAAATAAAATAAATAAATAAATTTATGAGATAATATTTTATACGATTGTTTTAAGAGGTATTCAAAGGTAAATCCTTTGGCTCAGGCGTTCAAGAACAAGATCTGTGCATCGTCAGTCGGATGATCCATTCGCTTAGGTTTAAAAAATGTAGTTGTAAATAATTTGATTTATATGTGGAGCCTTAGGGCCTTAGTCTCACATTCTATTCCAAACTCTTACTTTTCCTGTAAATATTTTGAAATTATATTATTAACTAATAGTGAACACAGGCGCTTTATGCACTTTGTCCGGGGTATCACAGCTAAAACACAAGTGAAAATAAAAGCGCTAACTTTTCTGGGAGTGTGATGCCTTTTATGCCAGTTGCGAATGGTGGGTGCTTTGGGGGTAAGTCCTCGGACTCCACATATTCGTATTACACATGAGCGGGTGTATTTGCGAGTGTGGCACACATGTTTTACATGAATCACAGTTAGGATGCTGGCGAGCTGGAAATGTATGTGTCTGGTTTGCAAGCCACAAACGTGGCAACAAAAATGCGGGCGCCCTCAGTAACTCAGGGTGTGTGTGTGTGGTGTGTCCTGTGAAAAGTGACAAAAGCATTGACAGGAAACAAAAACTGTCCGCGCGGCCAAACACAAATAAAACCAAAAATAAAACAAGAAACAGAAACAGATGCAAAGCGCTGCCAAAGAAAACTTTTTTTTGCGGCTAAGGATCATGGTCACGGTCGCCCGAGCAGATAAGATAGGACTTGTGAAGGGCTCAGCGAAAGGACCCCTCGATATGGTCTTGGTCTCGAGCGAAACTTGAACGAGGATGTGGCTGCCAACTTTTATTGATGGCCAACCGCAAACTTTAGGGGTCATTTCTTTGAGCTGACTTTTGACCTTTCTAGAGTTGGCAGATTTTGGCTAACTAAATGGCCGAGCTAGCTGTAAAGCGACTCTTCACAACTTAATCAAGAAATGTTCTTAATCTTAAATTAGGAAAAACCATTGAATTTTATTATTAAAAAAGCGTTACATATTGCATTTATATATATTTGTTTTTATTTTCTATGGCTTTAATATTTATTTCATTCCTTTCCTTTCTGTATTCAGTTCACTTGTTTACCATCCAACTAAGTTAATCTTGAACATATTTATTTCATTGGCCACTTGACACCACAGTTCAAATGAATCAGCTTGAGCTTAGGGGAACCACCTAGGGCAGCACTATCCTTATCCGTTCCAGCATCTGTATGTGGGGTCTCTCTGGGTGAGTTGGAGGTACCAAAGGAACGAACTGGTGTTGCTGTTGCTTCTACAACTGTTTCTGCCGGTTTTTGTGTGCTTAGCCAACTGTCAAGCGACTGTCAATTGTTAATTAAATGTATACCCTCGGCAGCTGCTGCCACCAAGTTCACTTGATTTGTTTCGGCCACAGTGTATGGTTACACCAAGAAAAATAAATAAATTGGGTAGCTTTTAGGGTTTCTAATTTAAAGAACAGTTTTAATTTAACAGTATTTCATTTCGAAATTTATCTAGAATTCTTTACAGATATATGATTAAGTATGAAAAATAGCAACTGGAGCGGAAGCTCTTGCAGTATTCGAAACAACACCTACTGCTCTGATTTTTGAAATATTTGGAATTTACTGCAATATTTTTCGATATATAACAATTTAATATCTTTCGTTTTGATACTGAATGAATAATGTATTATATAGGAGTTTTCCTCTTAGTATAAGTGCGGTCCTACTGTTAGTAGAGGGTCCTTGTGTTAATAAGAAAAAAAGAATGCAAAATCGTATTTGTGTTATGTATGTATATTTAAAATAAAATAGATTAAATATGTAAAAGGTTTGAAAATATAAATAAATAGGAGCTGTAAATATTTCTCATCTCTGGCAGGATTTCTTTCACTGTGTACATATATACCGAGTGACTTTTGGGACCGGACCTCTGAGGCTGTCACACTCCCATTTCCGATTTCCCACTACGCAATTCCCGTTTCCACTCACGAACATTTGCAGATACATTTATTGCGAAAGTTTGCCAGGCGGCAGCAGCATCTAATTTGTGTAAGCTTTATGTTAATATTGTTACGGTCCTGACAGTTTTATTGCCCCGAACTAATAACTTAATTGACAATTTGAGTTGGAGGCGGTGGGGCGGGGCTGGGGCCTCGTCGCACCTGTTGTGCCTGTAATGTTCGTAATTTATGAAGTGAAACCTAAATAATCGGCTCACTTGATGCTGCACAATTTGATTTATTAATTTTCGACCCTAAGTCAGTGGGTGGAATAATCGAATAACGAATGAATAATATCGGGAGGGCCTCCGCCCTAACCGTCGGATCCCCCGATCAGCTGCAGGACGTCAAGGAATATATTAACCACATCCATGTAGAGATTGAGGGCGGCGAAAATGTACTCCTCGGGACTGATCGAATAGCGATGCTTACCGCCCATCATCATCTGAGTGTCAAACACCAAATAAAAGGAAAAGAGCAGGGTGCTCAGGCAGACGAACACCTTGCTTAATACGGAACTATTCATGAACACAGTCATGAACCCGAAGAGCAGCAGGACCAGCAGACAGGACACCAGCATGCCACCCATCATGGTGAAATCAAAGCGTGTCTGCAGGGCGAAGACGGTGAGTCCTAGGCAGACCACTGCCGTGATCACCACGGCCATGAAGACTTCGTTTGGGGCATAGCGACAGGCCATCACGCTGACCAGGAAGGACTGGGCGATGGAGATCATCATCAGGAAGATAAAATTCGTAGGCGTCCGGCGTCGTGCGCCCTCATTGCAGGTGAGGACGCCCAGGGTGACCAGCATCGCCACCCAGGCAAGCAAGAATATCACCTTACTTTCCTGCACGTACAACTTGATATCATTGTCGCAGGTCAGCAACGCCAGAAGGGCCAGTGTGCCCATTAACTGGGCCAGCAGGATCAGGTACACCTTCCGCACGAATCCCCTGCGAATGCTGTCGTTGCAGAAGCCAAGGCCCTTAGGTTCTTGACCCTCCTCATCAGGCTGCATGTCGGAGCCATATGCAGGGTACTGTCGTAAGGGAATGCAGTTGGCACATGACACGGGATCTCCTCCGACTGCCTGCATGGTGATCCTCGAACAAAAACAAAATTATTGGTATGTCTTACTCGTTTCCTCCGAAGAGATTAGTATTAAACTGAGACTGGGCCTGCGATTGGGGATCTAACAGAAAAGTCACCGGTTACTTTGCTTTTATACATTTATTTTCTATTTCTTAAATTTCTATAGAAACTAAAAAATATATATTATTGTAATGGCATTAAAACTAACCTTAAAACAAACCTTAAAACTTTTATGATATTTCTTAAAACTACTTTGTTTAACTCAGAACCTAGCAACATTGGATTTCTTTATTATTATATTTTTTTCACCCGTGGACCATAAGCCTCTTCTCTTGGCTGGGTAGGTCAATAGTTTTTGGCTTGATCTTGCCTCGACTGGATTACGAGGCGGCAACTACAACTACAACAACAGGTGGTGTTGAAGCACCAACACAACCTCAAATCTCTCGTTTCCCGCTTCTGCGCGCTGAGGAAATTCAGCAAAAAGCAGAGAGCTTTCCGTGGATTTTCGGTCGGTTGGCTGAAAGCGTATCGCCGTAGCATTCAGTACTTTGGGCTCCTTTGTGGCTGGAGTGGCCGAAAAAATATATAGAGTCGAGTGAGGGATGCAATTGGCATTTTCTGATTGCCTGGCCAGGCCAATTCGACAAAGTTCGCTGTGACGTTCTGTTTTTAGAAAACATAAAAAGCATTTTATACGGCAATCTGCGGTGAATATTCGAGGGGCCAAAAATTAGGCAAATGCTTGCCACAAAAATTAACTTGATATGGGCATGCCTTTCGGAGCGTACACCTGCTCGTACCTGACCCAAATAGAGGACACTTTTTGTGGCACACATCAATCAAAATGCCATTTAGTGGGCTGTCCTCTAGGCAGGGATTAGGGCCTCTGCCGGCGGCACGACACGTGTTGCGTTTTAAAGTTAAGCACACACTTCGTGTCCCCCCGCTTGTCCGCTTTTTAAAGCCCCCAAGCTTTTGTCGAACAACTATCAACAAGTTTGCTTTTTTGTCTCGACGTTATTTGTGTTTTTCGTTTTTTTTTTGAGGCAAGTTAAGCCCTAAGCTGGAGTGCGTCACGTGTCGCCGGTTGCCATTTTTGGAAAGGACTCCTCGTGGCTAATGAAAACAACCTCTCATCCTTGGCAAAAATCAAAAGGAGACCAGAATAGGGCAGAACAAAAGGCGGCAGCCACTTTTCAAGACTGGGCGTGGCTGGCCCTGCCATCTATCAACACTTTTGAAACTTTAAATGAGTTTTCGAGCGACATAAACTTTGCTTGGTTTGCCCCGAAAAAACCACACCGAAAAAAACCAACCATAACAGAAAGCAGAATGAAGTCACTGCGGAAATTAAACAATGTCGCAACAATACGGGCTGTCCTACATTTTTTAAAGTGGTTTTGAGCTCTTTTTAAAATATACAAAACAGAAATATAAAACATGTTTGTATACATATAAAACAAATGTAAAAAAAAATATTTTTAATGAATTATGCGGGTGAGAAGATTCATTATTGCTTTCATTAATGAAAGTAATTTTTTTCAGAGTAGACGTATAGTATATATAGTTGTCTCCTTCAGCTTTGTAAGCCTGTAATCTCATCACCGCACAGGAAACTTGTTTAATTAGGTATACATTGCTACTCGTCTCATCTATATTAATATATATTTTTTAGATATTTCTCACTGTGAACTTAGTGGGAGCGCAAAATCTATGACAAAAAACCGAGGGAAACGGCCGAAATGATGGTCAGAAATGCCCGTACTGCGGAATATCCGAGAAGAAATGGACCACGAGCCAGTGATTCTGGCTTAACAAATGCTAAACAAGCCGTGAACAACTCACCCAGGACCACGAAAGAGCGGTGACTGGCAACAAAATACTAAGCTATATATAGAACAGAATTTACTTCCTTTTCGGGGGCGAGAGCCATTGCAGTTTAATCTATGCAAATCCGCAAGAAATCTTATTTTGCGGATTTAAAGTTGATAAAAGTGTGCTGCAGCCGGCAGCCCACAGTCGTCCGTTTCTGATGGTGGAAAACAGAACTCGCACAGGACTCGCACTCGCAAAAAACAACTCCACGATTCGTGTGAACTCAATTCTTTTCGACATTTCCCTTATTTTATGCATTATTATACGGAATATTTTATTTTTATACCCCATTTTATTTTCGCCTTGTTTGTCATTGTTGAATTTTTATCCATGGTGCTCTTTTTTCGGTCCAGAGTCCCAGAGCAATCCTCAACCCTTCGACGGGGTCATTAAAATTTACAATTCGCCAAGGGCAAGAAACTTCAGTGCAGGAGCAGGACTCTGCTTCATGTGGCTTACATTCTTCCTGCGATGCAGTCAGTCGGGGCCCTTTTCTGGGTCTGTATCTGGGCCACAATTAATTTTAATTTTTCGAGAAATACATTCGTGGTTTTGCCTGGGAGTCAGTTTTCCGTTAATTGAAGAATGATGCTCGAATATGTTGAAGTGTGTAGAGTTTAAAGACTTGGAGTTTAAAGACTCGGAATCTCCTTTAAATATTATATTTATGTAAATTGTTTTTTAAAGAAATTATTGTTATGGGCTTAAAAATTAATTTGTATGTAACATCAATTATTTTTGAAGCAAACAAATATTTTCCCTCGAAAGTACTCACATTTTTAACTGACATTGTCCTGTAGCTAAGTTGATTCACAATAAACTTCGGACTTGGAATGCAGTTAAAAGTCGGGTTGAGTGTGCAGGGCCTCTTAGTCACCGTTGCGTCTTTCCAACGTTTCAAGGAGTCAGCGACACCTTTCCAAGTTGATACACAATATTTTGTGTTTATGCTGTCATTTGCATAGTGCACTCGCATTCCAGGACACAGAGCCATAGTCAGGGACGAAGCCGGAGCCTGTGACATGCAAATACGGGTAGCTTAACGCCCTCTACGGTTCAACGACTGCCCCGGAATATTGACAAAAGTGTTTAATATGCTGCACATTGAGCTTGTACTCGCCGGCGGCTGCTTGCAGTTCACAATTTTCCAGAGCTAGAAGGACCTCCTACTCCTACTCCGACCCAGCACAAATATTTTTGGAGCAAGCTAAAATATTTGCCAATAAACAGAGAGAAAGACCAAGAGTGGCAAAGTTTAACCGCAAAATGTCCGTAAAGTTCATGGCCATTGGCTCATCATCATCGAACGCACTCAGACACAAGGATCCCCCTGAGACGAGGGACAATCAGTCAGTTGACAGGACTAACAGCTGCTGATGCTCGTTGCTCCTTGTGAAAGTTTTGCTCTTTTCTGATGGCACTTAGAATTTGTGGAATTTATGCTCGAAATCCGAAAGTTTCGTCTCGTTTAATTGAAATTTAACTTGGCCTCACCCGACACTTATTTGTTTTGGCTTTTTTCGGTGGCTTTCGTTTAATTGAAATTCATTCGGCAATCCCCCTTTTCGCAGAAGGCGAGTGGGAGCTCTACATATACTCGTTTCCTGGTATATTTATAATTGCTCGACCAAATGGTGTTTTGTTTTCATTTCGGTTTCATTTACTATTCATTTAATCCTCGATAGCCACAAAACTGATGACAAATGCTTATCCCTTGGGGCCATTAAAAAAGGCAATGAAAATAGATGATGGGATATTTGTAAATCAATCAACGGACACACTGAACACTCCACATCACACAGTATTTGTTTTCATGCAACAAAAGGGACTTTTATGGGTTTATTTATTTCTTAATTCAATACAAATTGTTTATGGTTTCGTTTTTTTTGGTTTGTTTTGTTGTCCAAAAGGAATTACTTAACAAACGGAAAAGGAAACAAAAGTAAGTCGTTTTCAAACTGGGCTTAGCTTAATGTTTCAGTCTCTGCATAAATTGACCCTTCAAAGATTAATTGTATTGAAAAGGCAAAGGTTATGTATATTTAATTAATATTGTAACTTCCTTAAAAATGTAAATACTACTAAAGGCTTTTAAAAGAAGACAAACACTAGTCCATGAATAAATTGGTAAAAATCTTCTAAGGTACTTTACTTACATAATTTACTTAATATTATGATTGAATTCGCAAATCTCTGCACACAATATTAAAGAACAACTACGACTTTATTTAATTGAATTACTTCGCCAGCAAATTCTTAGTAAATATTACTATTTAAATGTTTAAATATATTTGCCGTCTGAAATGTCTCTCCATCATTTCCCCATGGACGCCACACGGCTTGTGGAAAACAGCGGATGTGCATTCACAAGGCAATTGCTTTTGGGATTTATTTTTATTTGGGTTTTTGAGTTCCGCAAAGAAAAAACAAAATAAAAAGAGCGAATTCTTCCGTGCTTGTTGGTCTGCATGCATGAATAAATATTTTATTGCACACACACGAGCACTTGGGGGTCGTTGTGTCAGGGAAGAGCCGGGGAGCTCATAAAAACGAAAGTTTTGTTTTAGGTTTATTATTATTATATGTGTAGTTTAGGAGTTCATATCACAAAGCGCACTTTTTGTTGACAAGCCGAAGGAAACCCGGGAAATCAGGATTTAGGGGGAAGCAAACTGCAGGTGCTCTTTATTCTGTTGGTTAAGGCACTCGCGCTGCACAGAAATTGCACTGCAAGTTCGAATAAAATTTGTGAAATGGCAGTTCAGGGGGGTTCACCTAAATTTGAACCACATACAACACCCAAACGCAGCTGAGAACTCTAAGAGTTCTCTGGTATTGGTGCCCTTTTTCTGGCTGACATTTCCTTTTTAGCCTTTAATGGAGTCGTGAAGCTTCTGGTAACAAAATGTTTGTTTCACTTTCTTCCTTGTTTCGGCAAAATAGCAGCAGCACTGCACATTTTGGTTTCTGTATGGTTTAGGCACTTTAAATAATATTTCTAGGGAAAATAAAGCTATTTTCTTTGATCAAATATTTACTTTAATCTCTAAACACAGAAGAAAAATACGTATAAAAATATTCAAAGGTTATTTGGTGTTCTTATAAATACAAAAATTTATGTAAGCAATTTTATTAAGTCCTTAAAGCATCTGACAACATTGAGTAGATATAACTCACTTCATCGAAAATGTCTTCCAAGCACTCAATTAAATGAATTTTCTTTCAAGTGCACTCACCCCTACACTCACACCGACACCCACACAGCAGAAACAAGCCCACACATACTGGCAATGGCGACGCATGACGCGCTCTCCGATTACATTACCGCGTTGCTCATACGCAGCGTTGTCGCCGGGGCGGATTTGTGCATTAATTAGAGCAACTCTCGCGACTGGTAACTGGCAACTGGCAACTGGTAACTGAGAACTGGCAGCTTGGAAACGAATCGCGTGCCCCGCGTGCTGCACGTATGTATGTACATGCGAGTAAGTGTGTCGACTTGACTCCGCGCGCGGCAATTAAAATGTTGCAATCGAATATTCATTAAAGACCAATTTGCAGTGAAAGCACATCTGGTATTTTGGCATTATGACAGCTCAAAACTGGGGCAATGCGACCGAATTGGGGGAGGGAAAACTCTTAGAAGCAGGTGCTGCTGCTGCGGAACGGACATCCTTTGACAGCATAACGAAATCTAAAATTCGCACAGCTGCTCTGAAAATTTGCAAAAAGCGCCCAAAGCCAGGCCAAGAAACTTAAGCGGCAGAGGGAAATATAGTATGGAAGGAGCTTAATTTGGACAGTTCTTAGGAGGAAAAGTTTTTTGGCGGGACCTCGCAAATCTGCCGGCATAATTATTATGAATTATGCAGCAAAATAACTTGGCCCCCGATGCTAATGGACCTGCCCAAGGGCGCAGGCCGGGACTTCCTGCTCCCTTTTAGACGAAGGTATAGTGCAACTAATTGACAAATGATGATAAAGTGTCTCGGACAGCCCTCCAAAAAGGAGCACCCTGAAGTGACTACTACTTTCTGCCGCACTTTATGGTACAGTATTTCCTTGACGTGGCCGCCCTCCAGCCCAGTCCTCTGGTATTTCGGTCGCCTTGGCCTTCGCCGCAGTTTTATGTCTGATAAAAGCTTTGTTTGTGCTGACGGAAACGGATGTTAACTGCCACACCGAATAGCCACTGACATGACCAGCGGAGGGTGGAGCTGGGCACTGAGAAAAACGGGGCTAAGCAAAGGAAAGCAAAGAATGAATTGCGCAAAATAAAAGAGAGTTACATTGGAAAGGACATAGAATTAATATGCTGTATCTATATTTTAACGTTTCGATATATGAGCGATAAGCCGATAGCGAACAGTTATATTCAGAAAACAAAAGAAAATTCTTAATGTGTATGTTTGAACATTTTACGATATTTTCGATATATATAATGTAAACGTACTCTAAAGAAATAATCAAATAAATTCAATAAAGATATTATTTTTTCCTGAATTTTTCTTTTCATGCAGGGTGGTACGTATATTCCCAGATGGACGGTGTTATTATACCTTGGTCAGCACCAGTCTGAATAAATATTTGCACATATATTTTGCTTCTTTTTTCTCCAGGGTATCTGCGGTGCTGTAAAGGCTCCTCGAGAGCCGACTCAACTTATTTGATTTATGGAGTGCCAGAACGCATTTACCTTCGCCGCTTTCCTGCTCTCTCCACCTCCCATTTTACCTGGTCATGTTGACTTTAAAGCGTCAAATTAAAAATCCCATTAAATAAAATATTTAACAAGGGTTCGCTCTCAAAATATCGACCCCGCAATGTCCAATGAATTATGCAGAGGGAGGAGGGAGGAGGTCGTTCATTCCGCCAGCATAATTGTGAACATCCCTTCCTCGACCGTCGCAGAATCGTTGGCATGTTTTTCAGCGAAAGTGCCACAACTTTGAAATATTTGGCGGCCAAAAATAAATGCGGTCCCCTCGTCAGAGTCCTATCAAATGATCCCGCATCGGACACCGGTGCTTCATATCAGAAATTTGTGGCGTGATTTATCAGGCTTTATTAGTCGGTTTTATTTGGTTGTAGTCGCACTTTAAAATTATTTCAAATTTTTATTAGAGGCAACGCAAAAAATTAAGAAAACTTGTTTAAGATAAGCCAGAAAATATATTGAAAATTGGAGGTTTCTTGTTTAGGTCTAAATATTGATCAATGGACTTCAAATTAAAATTAGAAATTTAAAATTAAGTATTAAATTAAAGACAATAAAAGAATCAATTATATTTATGAATTGTTTTATTATATATTTCCAGTGCCACCATTAGTTTGTCATATTTTCCATTAGGAAAATCATCATTCCCCTAGATCAGTTAAAACTTCTTTATTTTTTTGTTATTGCTCTGAGAATAAAACCTTTTTTTATGATTTCTCTTCTACACCTCTTTTATTGCGCTCACAAAGCTAAGGAGAGATTTCTCTTTCCTCGCCTAATTTACGTGCTAAAATAATTCAGGCTGAAAATGAACTTTTTTGCATTTTTGCCTCCCGCCCGTTAATTGGCCTAATTTGTATAATTAAAAATTTTGGCGTACTCCTTGTGTAAATTTGAAACCTTTGGCGGAGGCACTAATAAATTGGCGCAATTTAAGTCCGGACTCTTGAGTCCCTTGGGTTGGAATAGGTAAGCCCGCCGCTCACGCAGATTTCCACAGGGATATGTGGTAACACAATGCAGTTTAGTGATGGTAGACGCAAATGAGGAAAGCACTGAAAGAAATAGTATAGAAAAAGTATAACAAATAATAACAATAACTAAAATATAATATAAATATCTATAGAATTTCAGTATTTTTAATGGAATTTACTATTCTGTAAGGGTAGTAAAAACAATTTTTAAAATACATATTGTATAGATTATTTGTATATATTTCAAGTAAAGTAGAGCCACTTAATATGCGTATGTGAAATTATTCTCTTAAGAGAGAGAGAGAGTAAAGCCTACTTTTAGACACAATTACAAAAACCCGATCCAAGCCAAATATTAAGCCTTGAAATTCTCTTTTAATTCTCTTTTTATTAATACATATTTAAATTTGATATTTTACGTAAACAATAAGATATATTGTATATCTTTCACTAGTTATTAGCCCATCTAGTAAGTCTTGGCCACTTATCAGCCATAATTCAAGTCGGCCAATTCCCACCGAGTTGCTGATATGTGGCTGTTGCCTTTGCTAATCAGCTTAGGTATTTTGCATATATTAACATTCGCCATTAATTTACTATTATTCAGAGTGCGTGTGTGGGTTTCTGTAGCTATCTAAACTGTTATGAAGCACTGTTGCCCCCCAGTTCTCTCTGGCAGAGAGATCCCTGTGCGTGCCTGCCATTTAATTAACTGCGCACAGACAACATTTTCAATCTCGACTACAGCAATCTCCACCGATGTCATTGCGGAGGGGGGAACATGAAGTGGAGTTGCCATTCCATTGGCAATCTGAAATCTGAAATCCGAAATGCTGTTATAATAACGCAAACAAGCTGTTGGGGGCTTACAGAATTTAATCCCCTGACTCTCTGTGGGGTGGCGGCACTAAAAACTAATTGAAATTGCCATATTTCATGCTTAATATACAAGAGAGCCAGGCCAGAGATAGAATCTTACAGAACATAACATTTGATAATACCATTTGGATTTTCGTCGGATTATGAGGAGCGTGTATCTTTTGGATACACTTAACTTTGCTTAACAAACAAGAATTCAATTATGGCGACAAATTGCAAGGTAAAGATTTGGATTTATCATTATTGCTATTAGTTAACACATTTTAAGAGATTGAAAAGATTTTTTTAACATACAAGTTTTTTTTTATGTCCTTTTTGGTATTATAATGATTAGATTGCACAGGGTCGGGATGAATGGCAAATTTATTTCACTCTTTATTTTCCAATCGTACACATTATCTATATGGTATTTTATTTTTGTTAGTAATTAATTTATATTTTTGGGACATTTTGCTGTATTACATTACAATTCTTTGGAATGAAAACATTATATTAATAATGCATAATTGAAAACAATGATATACGGTGAGATATTGTTATCATTGTTATACGATTTACACATATTTTCGGTGGAATATTTCGTTATTTACTATAAGAATATTTTTACATATTTTCTTTCACCGTGGGTTTTTTTAGAAATCACCAATGATAAAAAAAATAACATTTCCTAGAAAGTATGAAATGGGCTCGTAAGATAAAATATATATATATTTGACCAAAGCTTTTGTCATCTGAATGAGTTTACATAACATCGGTAGAGCCATCGGTAAGCACAGTATCCATTTCCGGCCGGAGCACCCTAATATGTAACACTAACAAGCAATATCCATGCGATAGTGAGCATAGGGATCAGAGCCCTTGCCCCTTCTGGGAGCCTGACTGATCAGTGGTGGCGGCCCTGCCAAGAGATCCCGGCGCCGTCGCTCGAACACCGTGAGACCATCTGGTCCTTTATCGGTTAGTTTGGGTGGTCGCGGCCGTGTATCCTTGCCCTCGTTAGCATTCCAGGGCCGCTTCAGAATTCCCTTTTGCTGCAGGTACTTAATCATATCGGGGCCCCTCTTCTTCTTTTCCGCAGCAGCCCTTTCTGCCTCCTTGGCCGCCCTAGCCGCATCCTGTGCGGGCTTGAGGAATCGCTTGGGATAGCGCACCGGAATCGGTCCGCTTTTGCCACCGGGGCCTCCCTTGCCGTCCTTTCCCTTGATTCTAGGGAAGCCCTTCCACGCTCCGGGACCACCGGCACCTCCGAAACCACCGGCACCTCCGAAACCACCGGCACCTCCGAAGCCGCCGGTACCACTGGCTCCTTGTCTACGTCCGCGTCCAGCGAACATTCCTCCTCCACCTCCTCCACCCCAGGCATTGGGCGGCCGGTTACCGCCGCAGGGCATAGGATTAGGACCGTGCGGTCCGCCGCCCGCCAGCCCGAAGACGCCGTCCTCGAAGACGAGCTCGCCCGGCAAGCCGAAGGCGGTACCCATGTAGCGATCTCCGAGAGCGCAATCGAATCCCCGGTAATAGGGTGGCACCTGCATGGGATACTTTGGAGGTGGCGGCAACTGGTCCTTCTTTGACGTCTGGGTGCCGTGGTTTACTGTGGGAGGAGACGTAGGTGGCGGGTACTTCTGCTCCGTGCCTGCCGGCGGGGTGACATCGAAGTCGTACTCCATGTCACTCTCGCTGGTGTCGGTTAGTACCAGATGTTCGGCTGCGGGAGCGATGAAGTGACGCCGGCACTCCTTGTCCAGGGCCTGCTGCAGGTGCCTCTTTTCGACGGCGTCGCGACAGGTACACATCATCAGGGACTGGTGGCAGGTGCACTTGCGATAGCCTTTGTCCTTGAGCTTTCGTTTGATCTCGCGCAGCGCCACTGCCAGGTCGCTCTTCACGATCCGGAAGGTAATGGGCTTCTGGCGAACGCCCATGGTACCCAGCGGACGAAGTGTGAGATAGATGGCGCCGTCCTTCTTGCAGATGTTCAAGACCGGGGCGGCCAGCTCCTTCTCGCGCTCCAACATCTCAGCGGCCTTGATGTGGGCAGAGGCACTCTTGTCCTGCGATCGTTCCAGGAAGAACTTCATGAGGTTCTTGATGGGCTTGCGGACGGCGCCCGGACGCCAGCCCAGCTTTTTGGCCTCAAAGCTCTTACTCCAGGCCCACCCATGGTTGCTGGACACGAAGCCGGCCTGGGCGACGCACTTTTTGTGCCTGTTCGAGATCTGGCCCTTTTGGTTGGCCGGGATGTACACAGACTTGGCGGTGGTTGGCTGCTCCTTTGCGGCCGCTGTCGCTGCCTGGCCTTCGATCTTCTTGGTCTCCACCTTTTCTGTCGGCTTCGTCGTTTTCGCTGGCTGGGGCTCACAGTTCTCGTCCAGATCCGACATCCTTTTGGTATCCTTGATGTCGTAGAGGTCGCGCAACTCGGAGAAGACCTTGGCGAGGTAGGGGCGGCAGTCGTCGGAGCTCTCGTTCACCACACAGAAGTCCTCCGAGTCCTTTGGCTCCAGTTTCGGGCACTTGGGCGGTATATTCCTGTCCGACTTGAAGATGTCGCCGCAAACCTTCCGAATGCGACAGTGGGCGCACATCTTACCATACTGGCAGGTGCAACGGCACGGCGGACACTCCTCATCGGCGGCAGCGTCCGATTTGGCCTGCATGGCTTTCTCGCAGGGATTTACACAGTAGTCCTCCAGCGTGGGCGGCGGCTTGCCTAGATACTCGAGTAGGATCTGGTCCGCGGACAGCTTCTTTTCCTTGTGCCGCTCTTTCACCACGGGCATCGGCTTGACCCCACACTTGGGGCACGAGGCGAACTTGGGCAGCCAGGACATGTTGGTCAGGCAGACGGGACAGAATCGAATGGGCTTGATGTCTGGCATAGGCTGCCCATCGCAGTCGGCAATTGGTACCGGGATGAGGTTACGGTCGCAGAAGTCTGGACTCTCCTCATCCGCCTGGTAGGCGGGCAGGTAAACAAAGCAGGGCTTGTTTGGCGGCTCCGGCAGATCAAGCATCATCGGTGGATCCGGCTTCTGGCAAAAGCAGGGATTCATTCCGAAGGCGGCCACTTCGCCGGGATCGCGACACGGCGGCTTGGGTGGCGCTGCCTTGCCCGTGGACTTGGTTATGAAGTCTATCATTTGCTCGTACTCGATGGCCATTTTCTGGAAGGGAGGGCGGTGGGAAAGAAAGATGCCGATATAAGCAGGACTCGAATTGAAGGCTATACAAGCCCACCTTTAGTTCACAGCACGCAGGGACCATGGACGGATTGTCCGTCGTCATCTTGTAGGGCTGGATGCCGCCACCCTGGCTGCGGTAGCGTTCCAGGTCCAGCCGGAGGCGCTCGTCGCCCTCCTCGTCCTCCGAACCATTCGCGCACGGTGAGCAGGCACTGGGGCACACCTGGGACTCGCCCATAACGAACATAATGTCCTGCGGATTAATGCTTCGGTCCATCAACCGGTGGCACTCGTTCTCGCCCTCCCTGAGAATGGGAAGAATTTGAATAAAGTCGATAGGGAAGTTTCTTCACAAACGGAACAAAGTTCGATTCACTTACTCGGGAGCACACATGCTGATCAGGCGGCAGAGGAATGTCAGCTTGCCAGTCACCTCTCCGCCGCGTCCCAAATTAACGGTGTCCTCGTGGACAATGTCAAGCATGTCCCGTTCGATGTCAGCTACGAGGGGGAGGGGAAAAGATGCCTGGGCGGAGCCGATTACCTTCTTGGCATAGGTAACCGCAAAGGAGACACCGCAATCTTTCATCAAGCTGCGCATATCCTTGGGCTCCTTCTGGAAGGTGAGGCTGGTGTTTGGCTTGAAGTCGCTGACGTTGACCTGATCGGGCGCCAGCTCCATTTGGATCTTGCCAAAGGTGGCGGTGATCTGCAGCTTGGCGGGATTCGTGAATTCTTCACTCGGGGACTCGACATTGGTGACGACAAGGTCGAAGACAAAAATCGGCGGGGGCTCCTTTTTGGGCTTGGTGCTGACCTCCGAGCTTGGCGCCACTATGGAAACCTTCCGAGGACCCATCTCGTGGACGACCTCCGACTTTGGCGCCACTATGGAAACCGTCCGAGGACGCATCTCGTGGAGGAGTATCGGCTTTTTCCTGAAAAAATGGCTAGCTATCTGTAATTTTGAGCTCTGCCTGTACTGGCCTCACGAAACTAGAATATGCTTTTATTTCAATAATTTTTTTACTTTTAATTTTTTTAAATATTTTTGGATATTACTGTTCTACTCTAAACTTTACAATAAAACTGGGGCAGGCTAATACAGAACGTAAAAGCAAGACCATCTAAGACTAAGGCTAAATATAAAATGGACAGAAAATGTTTATGACACAAAGCCCTTGATTTGGAGAGCTCTGGTAGTTCGATGGGGGGGGTTTTTTCAATAACATATATCAGAATTATTATACCCTTGCAGAGATTTATAATTTCAGTGAAGGAGACATTTCCGACCCTATAAAGTATATATATTCTTGATCGGCATCAATAGCCGAGTCGATCTAGCCATGTCCGGGCATAAGAAAAAATTGACCCATTCTTTCAAAAAAATGTAAGGGGTTACATCGTTAAAATTGTCAAAAATTGGCCAATTGGCCCTTACATTTTTTTCAAAAATTGGGTCAAATTTTTTGTCTGAAAATTGGTAACACCTTCAACGGTTTTATGATCATAACTTGGCTAAAACCCAACCGATTTCAGTCTGGTTTGGTTTTTCTTCTTGGTTTTTCAATGCGAACATTTCTGCATTTAAACCTCGATATCTAATTTTCTGTCTTTATTTTAAAGTTGAATTCAAATTTGGCAGTTGACTGATTCGGCGGTTACCTATCATCATTTAAAAGTTGAATTCAAATTTGCCAGTTAATTTGTATAGCGGCCACCCACAGTCTTTTTAAATTTGATTTCAAACTTAGCGGCTTACCTATATGGCGGGTACCTATCATAATTTCGAATTCAAATTTTGCGGTTTAGTTAACATATTTAATTTTTTTTTTTGTTGTTGTACAACATATTGTTGGTGTAAAATAGTTGTTGTAGTTGTTGTAGGCAAAACCCGGCTTCAATGTCTACATTTTCAGTACAAATTCACCATTTTCTGGATTTCATGCACCAGGCGAACAGAAAGCAGAAAAGAGCGACGGAGATCTGTTATAAGCTGTTATAAAATTCCCGAGTTTCGAACCACCGACAGATCTTGGTATGGAAGTTATCGCAGACTGTAGCCTTGTTAATCGGCGGGACCTATCGTCATTTTGAATTCGAATTCAAATTTGGCAGTTAACTTAGTTATCAGTTACCTGTCATTATTTTAAAATTAAATTCAAATTTGGCAGTTGACTGATTCGGCGGTTACCTATCATCATTTAAAAGTTGAATTCAAATTTGCCAGTTAATTTGTATAGCGGCCACCCACAGTCTTTTTAAATTTGATTTCAAATTTAGCGGCTTACCTATATGGCGGGTACCTATCATAATTTCAAAATCAAATTTTGCGGTTTAGTTAACATATTTAATTTTTTTTTTGTTGTTGTACAACATATTGTTGGTGTAAAATAGTTGTTGAAGTTGTTGTAGGCAAAACCCGGCTTCAATCTCTACATTTTCAGTACAAATTCACCATTTTCTGGATTTCATGCACCAGGCGAACAGAAAGCAGAAAAGAGCGACGGAGATCTGTTATAAGCTGTTATAAAATTCCCGAGTTTCGAACCACCGACAGATCTTGGTATGGAAGTTATCGCAGACTGTAGCCTTGTTAATCGGCGGGACCTATCGTCATTTTGAATTCGAATTCAAATTTGGCAGTTAACTTAGTTGGCAGTTACCTGTCATTATTTTAAAATTAAATTCAAATTTGGCAGTTGACTGATTCGGCGGTTACCTATCATCATTTAAAAGTTGAATTCAAATTTGCCAGTTAATTTGTATAGCGGCCACCCACAGTCTTTTTAAATTTGATTTCAAATTTAGCGGCTTACCTATATGGCGGGTACCTATCATAATTTCAAATTCAAATTTTGCGGTTTAGTTAACATATTTAATTTTTTTTTTTTGTTCTACAACATATTGTTGGTGTAAAATAGTTGTTGAAGTTGTTGTAGGCAAAACCCGGCTTCAATCTCTACATTTTCAGTACAAATTCACCATTTTCTGGATTTCATGCACCAGGCGAACAGAAAGCAGAAAAGAGCGACGGAGATCTGTTATAAGCTGTTATAAAATTCCCGAGTTTCGAACCACCGACAGATCTTGGTATGGAAGTTATCGCAGACTGTAGCCTTGTTAATCGGCGGGACCTATCGTCATTTTGAATTCGAATTCAAATTTGGCAGTTAACTTAGTTATCAGTTACATGTCATTATTTTAAAATTAAATTCAAATTTGGCAGTTAATTCTTTTTATATTCATTTTACATTCGAATTCAAACTTGGCGGTTAATCTAAATGGCGGGCACTCATCGTCTTTTTAAACTCAAATTGAAACTTGGCGGTTAAAATTTTTTGGCTGAAAATTGCCAGCACCTTCAACGGTTTTATGATCATAACTTGGCTAAAACTCAACCGATTTCAGTCTGGTTTGGTTTTTTCTTCTTGGTTTTTAAATGCGAACATTTCTGCATTTAAAACTCGATATCTAATTTTTGGCCAATTTTTGACAATTTTAACGATGTAACCCCTTATATTTTTTTCAAAAATTGGGTCAAATTTTTTGGCTGAAAATTGCTAGCACCTTCAACGGTTTTATGATCATAACTTGGCTAAAACTCAACCGATTTCAGTCTGGTTTGGTTTTTTCTTCTTGGTTTTTAAATGCGAACATTTCTGCATAAAACTTGATATCTAATTTTTGGCCAATTTTTGACAATTTTAACGATGTAACCCCTTACATTTTTTTGAAAAAATTGGTCAATAGTCACATAGTTTTTGGCTGAAAATTGCCAGCACCTTCAACGGTTTTATGATCATAACTTGGCTAAAACTCAACCGATTTCAGTCTGGTTTGGTTTTTTATTCTTGGTTTTTAAATGCGAACATTTCTGCATTTTAAACTCGATATCTAATTTTTTGCCAATTTTTGACAATTTTAACGATGTAACCCCTTACATTTTTTTCAAAAATTGGGTCAAATTTTTTGGCTGAAAATTGCTAGCACCTTCAACGGTTTTATGATCATAACTTGGCTAAAACTCAACCGATTTCAGTCTGGTTTGGTTTTTTCTTCTTGGTTTTTAAATGCGAACATTTCTGCATAAAACTTGATATCTAATTTTTGGCCAATTTTTGACAATTTTAACGATGTAACCCCTTACATTTTTTTGAAAAAATTGGTCAATAGTCACATAGTTTTTGGCTGAAAATTGCCAGCACCTTCAACGGTTTTATGATCATAACTTGGCTAAAACTCAACCGATTTCAGTCTGGTTTGGTTTTTTATTCTTGGTTTTTAAATGCGAACATTTCTGCATTTAAAACTCGATATCTAATTTTTTGCCAATTTTTGACAATTTTAACGATGTAACCCCTTACATTTTTTTCAAAAATTGGGTAAAATTTTTTGGCTGAAAATTGCTAGCACCTTCAACGGTTTTATGATTATAACTTGGCTAAAACTCAACCGATTTCAGTATGGTTTGGTTTTTTATTCTTGGTTTTTAAATGCGAACATTTCTGCATTTAAAACTCGATATCTAATTTTTTGCCAATTTTTGACAATTTTAACGATGTAACCCCTTACATTTTTTTCAAAAATTGGGTCAAATTTTTTGGCTGAAAATTGCCAGCACCTTTAACGATTTTATGATTATAACTTGGCTAAAACTCAACCGATTTCAGTCTGGTTTGGTTTTTTTTCTTGATTTTTATATGCGAACATTTCTGCATTTAAAACTCGATACCTAATTTTTGGCCAATTTTTGACAATTTTAACGATGTAACCCCTTACATTTTTTTCAAAAATTGGGTCAAATTTTTTGGCTGAAAATTGCTAGCACCTTCAACGGTTTTATGATCATAACTTGGCTAAAACTCAACCGATTTCAGTCTGGTTTGGTTTTTTCTTCTTGGTTTTTAAATGCGAACATTTCTGCATAAAACTTGATATCTAATTTTTGGCCAATTTTTGACAATTTTAACGATGTAACCCCTTACATTTTTTTCAAAAATTGGGTCAAATTTTTTGGCTGAAAATTGCCAGCACCTTCAACGATTTTATGATTATAACTTGGCTAAAACTCAACCGATTTCAGTCTGGTTTGGTTTTTTATTCTTGGTTTTTAAATGCGAACATTTCTGCATTTAAAACTCGATATCTAATTTTTTGCCAATTTTTGACAATTTTAACGATGTAACCCCTTACATTTTTTTCAAAAATTGGGTCAAATTTTTTGGCTGAAAATTGCTAGCACCTTCAACGGTTTTATGATCATAACTTGGCTAAAACTCAACCGATTTCAGTCTGGTTTGGTTTTTTTTCTTGATTTTTATATGCGAACATTTCTGCATTTAAAACTCGATACCTAATTTTTGGCCAATTTTTGACAATTTTAACGATGTAACCCCTTACATTTTTTTGAAAAAATGGGTCAATTTTTTCTTTTTCCCGGACATGCCTTGATCGATGCGGCTGTTCATGCTGATCAAGAATATATATGGTTTATAGGGTCGGAAATGGTTTTTTCCCTGTTTTGTCTTTAAAATTAAAATTTGTCATTGTTTTCAGTAAGGTTCAATCGTACATAACAGCAATCAACAAGGGTAAACAGACTTCGGCTTTCCGAAATTGTCTTCCTTTCTTCTCAATAAAGGACTAAGCATTTGGATTTTATAAATATCAAACGTTAATTAGATCCGGAAAAAGCTAATTGCAAAAGAAAAGACAACATATGTTTTCGAGTAAACGAAGTTTTTATTGAATGCTTTTATTGATTTCTTTCCAAGATCGCCGTTTAGAGTTAATTTTTCCACTTAGGAGTTAATGATGGCCGTAACCACTTCTGACTGGGGCACCGTGACCGGGTGCAGGTCCATGGCTTACGGGAACCTTGTGGCCCGCTGATCCCTGGCCTACAGGAGCAACGTGTCCCACAGGACCCGATGGACTGTGGCCGACACGCGGAGCCTGTGGCTGGTGGCCACCATGCTGAGGCTGTTGCTGGTGCCCAGGAGTGGCCTGGACGGAGGCCAGGGCGGTGATGAGGAGGAAGGCGGCAGCAATTGCAAAGAACTTCATCGTTAGCGTTTTCGATGCATTCTGAGGACCGGACGAGCTCTTTTATACTAATTCACTGGCTTTCTTCACCTGCTGGAAATATAAATTCTAAGTTATGGCACTTACTTAAATCGACTCATCGGTGATCCTCATTTTTTTTAATGCCGGTTGCTTTAGCTGTTATTGCAGTTTATTTGTGAAGGCAATTATTGATGTTTATTGCTCGGAACAGGTTTTCTAATGACAAAAACAAATAGTCGGTTATATTATGGTAGCCTACTTTAAGGCATAAGATTAAATTATTACTAGTATCTTGGATTAAAAAATATTCTCTTAAGAAGAAAAATCTTCGAAATAATTGTATTAGTTTCCCTTGTCATTTATATAGACTAGGTATTAATATCATACCGTATCACTAAATGAAATATATGTAGTGCTATATAGCACCCACATTGGTTGTTTCGAAAAATGCTTTTTTTAAATATTTCGGAAAATAGGTTTGTATGGGTTTATTTTTATTTGGTTCTCCGAAGTATTTTCTGTGATGCAATTTCTTCAATGAGTCGGCAGAATACTTTCCTGGTACTCTGAATTCCTTCAATATTCATTAAAATATTGGGAAAATTCATCCGAGGCTTAGATCTTCATGTTGGAACTTTCAATGCTGGCAAACTTCTGTTAAGGAGCACACACAGAAGCCCTTTTATGACATTATTATAATATTTAATAATCCTAATTGATGTTGGGAAAGGCTAGTACCGGGCTCACAGCTGAAATTATATTTTTAGATCAGAAAAAATAGCCACTAAGTGTGAATATTTTAATTAATATAACACCCTTAGCTATCTTAAAAAATACCCATGAACTTAAGTTATATCTTTTAACTGAGCAATCTAAAAGTATTATTTCTAAAATAACAATAAACAGAGTTTTTGTTGTTTAAAGCGTTGATTTATTAAAATCCTTTGTTTTGGAATCTTTTGCTTATTTAGATTCCTATTTTCCTGCCGCCTTGCCAAGGGCTTTGCGAGTGAGGCCACTCTTCTCGGGAACCTTGGGAGTCGCCTGGACGGCAGCCAGAGCGAGGAGCAGGAAGGCACACAGAGCGAAGATCTTCATTTTGGCGATGACGGGGATTGTTTGATGCACTCTGGCCGGTGGGGAACCTCTTTTATACTGAGCCTCTGCCTAGCCTGAAAACTAGTTTTATAAAAAGCAAATAATCAATTCTTTTTGAATGTATTTGAACACATTTGTCATTAACAGAATGTCTAGTTCGATACCCTGTAACAACAGGAAAAAGGGATATTAGAGCTCATTATAGCAGAAGAATGAGTGCTATTGGATAAGGTATAATTCTTTCAATATCCCTATGACAGCGGAAGCCGTCTGGTCAAGGATCTGTGGGCATCTTGCAGTCGAGCTAACTAAGGTCTCTATCTAAATGTTATTTTTATTATGTACTTTATTCGAAAAATTGTGTCACTCGTAATATTGTGTTCTTGTTCCCAAAACACAAAATTTTATCATTATTTCTTATTGAAAACAGGTTGTTTGATGGCAAAATGTGAACAAGCTGTTCAACTGCTGTGGGTATGGTCGAGTTTCGAATAAATTGATTTTGGTATTATGTATTAGTCTTTATTTTTGGTAACTAATGTTTACTCCCAACAGTACACTCTTTTATCTTAGTAATAGTTTAATAATAGACAGAGTTCAAGCATGGAGCATAAGGGATCGGTTTTGTCCTGCCCTGCGTTGTAAGTCTAGGAGGCGCCTGGACGGCAGCCAGGGCGAGGGGCAGGAAGGCACACAGAGCGAAGATCTTCATTATGGTTGCTGGAACCAGTTAGAGTATTTGCATATTACCTAATTTTCTGGTAATTAATTTAGAAGCGTTCAAATTTATATTCCTTTTAATTTTAATGAGAAACAGTATTAAACCTGCCACTCGTTGATCTTGTGGCTTAAACAAATGTATTATTGTTTACTCAAATCAGGTTGTTTTGCTGGCTAAACAAAATTATGAAAAAAAAACAAAAACAAAATACTCTGACTGACAAATATATTTATTCCTTGGATTTTGCTCGCATTTTGTGGACAATCTTCTGCGGAAGACCCTTCCACACTGAGTGCCTGAACCGATGTGGATCACTGGCGTCGCGAGCGGTTCCTATGCGCAGTGGAGCCCCGGCGCCCTCGTTCCACACTTTCGGATCCCGCCAGACGGTGGGACTGCCATGCTGACCACCGCCTCGATAACCGTATACTCCGTCCTCGAACACCTTCTCAGTGTTGCTGCCGAAGGCTGTGCCCATGTAGCGATCCCCGACAGCGCAGTCAACTGCCTTGTAGTAGGGATTATCCGGCACTGGATATCTGGGTGGCAACTTCTGTGCCCGGATTCCCGTCTGCGTGCTGCGGTTCACCGTATTGCAGATTGACTTCCTGGGCCAGCGAGTTCCCGCCGGCGGAGTCACATCCAGATCGAACTCCAGGTCGCTGACACTGGTGTCGGTGAGCACCAGGTGCTCCGGGCATGGATCGATGAGGCGATGCTGGCACTCTCTCCGGAGCGCCTTGTTCAGCTTCAACTTCTCTAGGGCGTTACGACATGTGCACAGCATGAGGGACTTGTGACAGGTGCACTTCCCAAAGCCCTGATCCTTGAGAGCGCGCTTGATCTCGCGCAGGGCCCCTGCCAGGTGGCTCTTCACGATCCTGAAGGTGATAGGCTTTTGCCGCTTACCCAGGGTGGCCAGCGAACGCAAGGTGACAAAGATCTCGCCGTTTCGCTTGCAGACACTAAGCACGGGTGCAGCCATCCTCTGGCGGTGGCCTTCATCGGTAACTATCCTTTGGTAGGTTGATAGGTTGCGCTCTCTGTACATCAGGAAGTAGCGCATGACGTGGCCGGAGGTACGCAGGATGGCTCCTGGCCGCCAGCCTTTGGTGCGGGCCTCAGCTGAGGTGGTCCAGTTCCAGCCATGCCGGCGAGACACCACGCTCTCCGGCGGCAGGCAACACTTGTGACCTGCCTTTTTGGAATGTTGCTGCACCCGGGATCGGGGCCTGCCTCCCTGGTATAGCGCCTCGGTCAGCTTCTTGATGGAGCGCCTGGGCAGCAGCGTCTGGGACTCGCAGCCAAGCTTCTGTGCCGAGAGCTTCTTGGAGTCGTGCAGGTCGTACAGGAACTTCATCTCGCGGAAGACCCTCGTGAGGTAGGGAAGGTCGTCGTCCTGGGACTCAGGGATCACGCAGAAGTCCTCGCCAGGGCCGGGATTAGGCACAAGTCGTGGTGGCTCTAGCACCGGAGCGCCCTGGTAGATCTCCTCGCACATCCTGCGGACGCGACAGTGTGCACATATTAGGCCCTCGAAACAGGTGCAGTGACAGGGTGGGCACTCTCCTTCGCTGTTCCGGACTCGAACCTGCCGGTGACTCGAAATGCAGGGACCCATGCAGAATTCCTCATCTTGGGGCACACTGGGCCCCGCCAGCTGCTCGGCCACGATCTGCATCGCTCTAAGCTGCTCCTTCGAACCCTGCCTGGGCAGCACGGGACTCGTCTTTGTTTTGCATTGGGGACATGGCGTATACTTCGGCAGCCAGGACATAGAGTACAGGCAGACAGGACAGTAGCGAATCGGCTTCACTCCGGGAAGATCTTCAGGCTCCGATCTGAGTGGCACTGGGATCCCCCGCTCTTCCTTTAAAGTTCTCAGAGAGGTCGTCGACGTAGGGATGGACACTGTGCGTCTGCGACAATCCACGTGCTTCATCCTCTTGGTCACCGAGTTTATGATCTGAGAGTACTCCTGGGTGAGCTTTTTCAGGCGGCTCAAGGAGGGCTTCTGCTTGGGACAGGGTTGATCCCCTGGGAAGGTGACGCGACGATTGAGACTTCGGTAGCGCTGCAGGTCCAGACTGAGGCGCTCGTCGCCCTCTTCAGCTGACAGCTCGGTGCAGGGATCTGAGGGAAATTGCAGCAAAGGAGCGGGATCCCCGATAAGGAACATCACGTCATGCGGGTTGATGGTAGGTCCTTGGTCGGAGCAGCTCACGCGACTTGCCCGCCTTTGTGGATCTCGAGGTGCAGCAAGTTTGCCCGAAACCAGTGAGTCTTCTTCGCACTTGAGGGTCAGCCGGAAAAGGATGCTTATCGAACCCACGACATTGGAGCGACGCTGTAAGTCCACGGTGTCCTCGAGCAGCAAGTCGCTCATGGCGGGGCTTATTTTCCCCAAAAACTCCGTCGGAAAGGTTACAGAAGCGGCGCCCAGAGTTGACCCCTGGTAGGACGCGGTCAGTTCCACGCCCAACTCCTCCAATGTTTGGCGCACATTATCCGGCTCCGAGTGGAACTCAAATTCCCGATTTGCCATAAATCCGCTAACGTTCACTCGGCTAGAGGTCAGCTTCAAGGTTTGTCCCATAAACTTAAGTTTAACTATTAGCTGCAGCGGCTCCGTGAATTCTACGCCGTAGACCTCCACGTGGGTCACGACCGCATCGAATAGAAAGGGAAGGCTTACGTCCATTTCCGAGCTGGTGATACTTGTGGTTCTTCGTAATTAGCAATTGTAAGAAGTAATAAAACACCTGGAAAATGTGAATGCTAAAGGCTGAAAGAGCTGAAAAGTTAAGGTAATTTAGGTGTTAACGCGGGAACAGATGGTGTGTGTATGTGAATTTATTGTGGGGACGGTAGTTTCGCTTATTTAGGTGACACTTGGGTCGAGGCAAGTATATTGAGTGGAAAAGTCAGCTCTCAAAATATTATCGAAAATAGCATTGGAGAGAAATTTTTAATATGAAAAAATGTTGTCTTTAAATACGTAGACTTATCGCAACGTTAACGCATCGACTTATATATTGTCCTTATATCAACATATAAACATCTTCTTGGCTGCATCGTCGACAAACGTTTGAACAAAATCCAGCCTAAGGCAAATAAATTCGTGTTATTATCTATATAAAGCTCAAAAATATATTGCTGATACGTTATACTGTCTTGTCCGTATTTCGTCACGAAACAACAGGTTTCCCATAAATAATAATACAGTTGTGTATAATTACAGGGGCTGGTTTCCTAATATTGATACTGTTCCTAATCAAAACAAGCCGAAATCGAACTAGAACCCTCTTAAGCTGGGGAACTGGTTTCCGACAATGGTATAAAAGTGGCTCTCCAGTCGTCAGATCACTTCAAAAATTTGCATCATGAAGATCTTCGCTCTGTGTGCCTTCCTGCTCCTCACCCTGGCTGCCGTCCAGGCCGCTCCCAAAGTGGTTGAGAAGAGCAACATCGGCCCGAAAGTCATAAAGTCAGCTCAGGGAAAGTAGGACTGCAGATGCGACTTCTTGCGGTGCTTTCTTGTCAAAAAGTATGAATAAAATTCCGATTATTTTAGTAATTAATATATTTTGGTTTGAAAGTACTAAGGATTAAAATATTTGTTTTTTTTCAATGTAAACAGCTTAATTTTCAGGATTCTTAGTGCGCTTTGGGGGCCGCGGTCGCTTGTCCTTCCCATCGACGGGATTCCATGGCCGCACCAGGGTGCCCTTCATCTGCAAATATTTGAGCATGTCGGGACCCTTCTTTTTCTTCTCCGCAGCATCTATTTCCGCCTGCTTGGCAGCCTTGGCTGCGTCCTGAGCGGGTTTGAGGAATCGTTTAGGATACCGCACCGGGATAGGACCGCTGTTCCCAACTTTCCCCTTGTCGGCCTTACGAGGAAAGCCCTGCCAGGGTCCGGTTCCAGGCCCGCTGGGGGGTACATGTGCACGCCCGCGTCCACCACCTCCTGCACCTCGCTTAGTTCGTCCGCAGATAATGGGATTTGGACCGTGTGGGCCGCCGCCCTCCACCCCGAATACGCCGTCCTCAAAGACGTTCTCACCCGGCAAGCCGAAGGCGGTGCCCATATAGCGATCCCCGACGGCGCAATCGTAAGCCTGGTAATAGGGTGACACCGGCATGGGATACTGAGGCGGCGGAGGCAACGGGTCCGTCTTGGATGTCTGGGTGCCGTGGTTTTTAGATTTCCGGATGGCCTTTATCCGGGACTTGCAACTTTTAGAAGGAGAATGGACGTCCAGGTTAAACTCCAAGTCGCTGACACTTGTGTCGGTGAGCACCAGATGCTCCGGGCATGGTTTGATGAGGCGTCGCTGGCACTCCCTCCGGAGCGCCTTGTTCAGCTCCAACTTCTCTAGGGCGTTACGACATGTGCACAGCATGAGGGACTTGTGGCAGACGCACTTCTCGAAACCCTGGTTCTTGAGAGCACGCTTGATCTGTCGGAGGGCCACCGCCAGGTGGCTCTTCACGATCCTAAAGGTGATGGGCTTCTGCTTATTGCCTGAATTGGTAAGCGGGCGCAAGGTAACAAAAATATCCCCATTGCGCTTGCAAATGTTCAGCACCGGTGTGTTCTGCTCCTGCAGCGCCTCGGATTCTGCCAGTACCTGGTTGCATGGATTGCGATCCTCCTCGGAGGTGAGGAAGAAGCTCATCACATGCACGGCCGCCCGCAGGATGGCTCCAGGTCGCCAGCCGTACTTCCTGGCCTCCAGGCTTCGATGCCAATCCCAGCCGTGGCAGCGAGGTACCAAAGAGTTTGGCGGCACGCAATCCTTGTGGCCAGCCTTCTGACGATAATAGGATTCTCTGGCGTGGGCAATTAACCTGTGGTGCTGTGACTGGTACAGACTAGTAGACGCAGATCTCAGGGTCAGCAATGACTGGGACATGCAGCGCTGTTGAATGGCCTTGATCTTCCTCTTGTCGTGCAGAGCATACAAGCTCTTCATCTCCGAAAAGACCCTCGAGAGGTAGGGTCGGTCGTCGTCCTCGGGCCCTGGAATCAAGGCAAAGTCTTCACTGGAGCACGGCTGGGGATAGCGTGCGAGGCGCTGCTCTGCCTGCTGCTCCGCCTGCTTCTTCGCCTCGTCATCGCTATTGAAGATTTCTGTGCACAAATTTCGGATGCGACAATGAGCACAGATATTGCCGTCCTTGCATGTGCAGCGGCAGGGGGGACACTCTGCATCTGAATCCGTGTTCACCATTGGCTTGTATTCAGGCAGACAGAAATCCTCGCCCGGCTTCGGCTTGTTCAGCTGCTCGGCCACGATATCTTTGGCGTTTATTTGCTTCTCTTCACTTTCTACCTTCAGCACGGAACGTGGTCTGGTGTTGCAGTTGGGGCAAGGGGTGAACCTCGGCAGCCAAGACATCGGGTATAGGCAGACGGGACAGTAGCGAATGGGCTTCACGCCGTACTCCTCTTCCGATTCCATTGGCACTGGAATCCACCGCTCAGTGCCGACCTCCTGGGGTGTCCCGGCAGTAACGACTGTATTCTCAGATGGCGATTCCGTGGCGGTCCCGCCGACTGGCCTCACCCTTTCGGTCACCGAATCTATGATCCTACCGTACTTCTCTGTGAGCTTCTTCAGTTGGCTGAGCAAGGGTTTCTGCCAGGGACACGGATCGTCGGTCGAAAACGTGACGCGTTGATTAAGACTTCGGTAGCGCTGTAGATCCAGCATGAGGCGCTCGTCTCCCTCCTCCGACGGGAGGTCGGAGCAGGGCTCGGCGGGGATCTTAAGGGTAGGATCAGGATCGCCGACGACAAAGAGCACGTCCGGGGGATTGAACTCTGGCCCCAGACCGAAGCACTCCTCCTTCTCCACCTTTTGCTGATGGCCCATGAGGGCGGAACGTAGACTGGCCCTACTGTCTCTGAACTTTCTAAAGGACTTCCTGCTGGTCCTTCGCTCAATAATACTAAACTCCCCACACTTGGGCCTCAGCACCAAACGGAGACTCAGGGTGCCGATAACTTCGTCATCCCTTGGGTGGATTATTGGGACGGTAACATCGTGGAATTGGTCATTCATTTTGTATCCAATGTGGTCTATAAATGTGTCTGGTAAAGAAATCACGGCAGTGCCCAACGATAATTTCTCATAGCGCAGTGACAGCTCGATTCCTTTGGTGGCCAGGGATTTACGCAGTTCGGGAGGTTTTACCGAGAAGAAGAACTGCTGGAGGACGTCGAATTCAGTGATATTGAAGAGTTTTCGCGGAACCTCAACCAAGTTTCCGGCGATGTTAATCAAAGCATCGAGCTTCGTGATGTCCTTAACATTGTGCACAAGTTTGGTCTCGGGAATTACTACGTTGAAGAAAACTTCCATATCCTCGGTCTCCATCTTGGAAGTCTTTAATGAAAACCATCTAAAATTTTCGCAGCGTATAAATGCTTTTATGTAAAGTTGAAAATGTATTTAGAGTAAGGTGTAAAGGTTGAGAACTTTCTGAACACTGGGACACATTGGCCTGATCCGGGAAGTGGATCGGGTAACAGTAGAGGCAAGGCTATAGTTTGAGAATACGGAGCAAAAAAATCCTCAAATCGGGTAATAACTCCTAAGGAACTGATTTCTAAGACCCCGCGGTGATTAAGGTTGCTTTGTGAGCTGTATGGTTGAACTTTGAACTCCTGTGACCTACGAAATGGATTCCCTCCCCGGAGGACTGTGGCCCCCAAAATGGATTTCTAATTACCCCGGCCGCTCCTTGTTACACTCCCCCACGCCTGTTGCTGGTGGATTCCCGTGGAAAATCGCGCTCTTATTTATCGCTACACCTTCCGTAAGCGGCTTAGCACGCAATGTTCCTCGGGAAAGCGAGGAAAACTCACACGACGCCCTCCCGGGCAATTTATCAAATCGGCTCACATGCTTATCTAAATTAAGTTCAATTTTAATTAAATTTCGCGCATTAGGTTTACGCATACATATCGCTCCCGCCGATTCCCCGAATCGCCAAACTATTCTCACAGTAAAAATGAAAACGTTTGCAGCCAGCGTTCTCTGACTAACTAAGCCGATTTAATTGGATACAAATTGGTGCAGCCAAAAGCTCAGTGCGAGTGGAAGTGGGTGGGTTCATTGGTCAGGTCCTTGCTGTCCACGCCAATAGCCAAACAATAACAAATTGGATGCCGGGGTCCCAGGCGCAGGCGAGTTTCTGCTGGCCGAGTGGAAAGCACTCGTGCATAAATTATACAACAATGGTGGCTGTATATATCCCAATTTGCTCTAACCGACAAGAGTGGGTCCAGCGCCGGGGCTTTTCGGGCTTAAAGAATGCACTCAGCAGCACTTAATTTGTATACACTAATATGGGAAGAGTAGTAAGGGTGATTAAAGTAGATTTTCGAGGAATTTTCTTCAAATCTTGATGTCTAAGGTTGTCGCATTCCATGAGGTTGTGCCGTCCTCTGGCATTTAGAATGATAAATAAATGAAGAGTTAAAAAACTGCAGAGTATTTACCTGTCTAGTGCTTTGAAATTCCTAATTTTGCTACAAAATTGTTGGTCAGAACTTGTGCAAATATTTTCGCGCCTCTCGAAACGTGTGAACATGAGACCGCCGTGCCGGAGCAAACATTTTCAATTGTGGCTAGGAACTGGCTAAAATTCGTCTGGTCGAAAACGTGGCATTAATGACTTGTTAATTAGTTGGCCATTTTGTTGAGCGAAGCAATTGTAAAACAATTTCGTCGGCAATTGTCATTGGTCGGATTGGTGCCTTGCCTTCGATTGCATAATTCATGCTGAATGGGTTCTGATGGAATGGACGACTACGGAGGAGACCACACTTATTTGCATATTTGTACTTGTGGACGAAATGCTCGTCTAGCTGCAATTTAATTGCTTGCCAAATTAATGTCTGGCCGCAAAATAAATGCCAAAGGCATTTTGCATCGGCCCTAAGCCGAAAAGGCCACCAATTAGGGCGTGAGCCTTTAGATGTACACAGCTGGGGAGGAAATACAAGGGCCGACACAGCATGCTATATGTTTAGGGCTTTAACAAAAATCTTAATGAAGCACGAAGTATTAAAACTTGTTTAAAATAAATCAAAAAGCTGTGGCGCGCAGAGCAACCGAGCTGTCAAGGTGCAAGTTTTCGTGCAGTTCTGACCTCATAAATAAAATAAAAATTTTAAAGTAATATATAAAACAAAATCAATATAGTGTTCAAGACCATATAACAAGGTTTTTTCACACTTTCCAGCTCTTTCATCTTGACCATAGGTGTATGTATGCGAGCCATAAGTAGGACCTTAATAAATCCTTTTGGATAAACAATAAAACACAAAAGATGCTTCTTCTTCTGCTGGCAAAACTAATTCCGTCTGTTCTCCGCTGGCCAGCCCACAAGTAATTGGTTAGAGAGAAGTGGCAGTGCCTTTGGCCCATGTTTTTGCTCCGGCGAGCACTCTTGGTTTTCGCACGTTACGTATACGCCACAGCGTTCACCTCCTCCGGATGATGGTCCTTGTGGCTGCATCGAAACCACTGACACTGGGAGCAAGGAGCGAGGAGCGAGGAGCAAGATGTGAGAAGCATGAAGCGAGAAGGACCTCTACTGTTTCTGTTTCTGCTGGCAGACAAATGAGTGCTCCCATTAAACGCTTCTGAAATATGCTGGCGAATCACTCACCAGGAGGTGAGGGGAGCTGCTGCATTCGGGGGCTGGAGTGCGGTATTTCGTTTGCCAATAAATCTTCAAATTCCGCAACCCAGAACCAAGATTGCTCTCTGGCGGACAAAGTGTTAAATCGTGTTTGATTGCAGGTTTCCAATGCAAACGTAAAGGTATCTGTTAAGGCTATAGTCTTGGGTAGGTAAATCATGAAATATACTGCCGCTCTCTGATTATAGAACTCCTTCATTCAATAATCAAAATGTTGTTTTATTTGTTCGGCTTTAAATTGTAGATTTTATAAATGTGCTTTAAAGGAAAGCCTTTTGCCTCTTAAACACCACCCTACAGACTCCAAACTCATACCTGCAAGATGCCCAAGAAAGGCAAAGGAAAGGGAAAAAAAGGCAAGGCAAAGTCCAAGTCGGTGTCCAGTCCCACGGTCGCAAACCCGGCTCCAGTTGTCCCGGAGAAGCCAGTATTCAATAGAAATCTGCCCGTTTTTTCCTTCGATCTCGTAATAACACGACTAGACGTGACTGGTGTGCGGCTGACCGATCCCCGGAAGCTGGTGGTGTCGGTGGCTTTTGGGGGCAACTTGTTCGACCTAAAGGCCAGCAAGACCAACGTCGACGTGTTCAATTCCTATGCCAGTGTGACCTTCCAAAAGGAACCCAAGGATCTGGCGGATAACATTGTGGAGAACGGGCTGAGCTTCGAGGTGCGCTACGACGGCAACTTGGTGGCTGTGGGTAAAGTCCGTCTGCCCAGGAAACTGACCAATAGCATTAACTTGGACATGACCGAGTTTTCCTACACGCGCACCTGTCGCCTGGAATCGAGTGGCGAGCCCACGGGCACGCTGGAGCCCAAGGGCAAGCCAGTGCCCAATAGTAAGCCAGTGCCCAATAGTAAGCCAGAGCCCAATGGCAAGCCGGAGCCTAAGGGCAAGCTGGAGTTTCTTTGCAAACTGTTCATTAAGTGCGGCGATTATGCCAGGTAAGATGGGGTTGCCTTCTAAGTATGATCCTTAACTCTTTTTTTTCAGGGATGGCGAGACCTGTCGCAATTTGGACAAGAACATTAGTCCCCAGGACATAGTCTTTGTCATTGGCAAGTCAAAGAAGCATCCCAATGTTTGCGATCCCTGCCGCGAAGTCCTAGAGATCGCGGCGAAAAAGGAGAAGGACTACGTTATCCAATCGAGTCCTGGTCACTGATAACGGGCGACAACGGGCGGTATCAGTGAATTAGGGAAGTATTTTTTAACATTTTAAGGCTGGATCAATGCAAAACAAATAAAAATAAAAACGAAATGTAACATAAAAATTGGAACAAGGAGTCGTATGTTTTTTTTAACAAATTCCTTGTTGGAGGGTTATATTTAAGGAAAACAAATTATTTTAAAAGTTTTGTAAATATACAAATTACATGTAAAATTTTTAGGTCCTGGTCCAGTTTCTCTATTTAATTGTTCTATTAAAACTTTAAATCATATTTGAACTGTACAAATGATACCCCTTCTTGGCTATACTTTTAACTGCATCCAGTCAAGACTCAACTCACATCTCATATCGATTTTCCCCGTCCAGCGACTGTATTTGCTGGCCAAACAGCTTTAAAGGCATTGCTCTGGCTTAAATAATGGCCCTCTTGGAACGGTTTCTTTTTACTTTTTTACTTTGCTTGATTAGAATGTGACTTCAGTTCGGGGTACTTTTCCCTGCTGGCTTTTGTAGATAAGCAAATATTTGGGGCCCGGGATCAGGTTGGATTTTTATTACACATTTTGCTTATTTTAATGTCCTCTCCTTGAGATGTTTGCTGAAAATTTGACGGGCCCATGTGTGTGTCTGTCTGAAAGGGAGAGTAAGTTCATCTATTTCTTATTTTATTTTATTTGCCTCAGCACAGATGGTCCATAATCATATATGTGAATGGCTGCGGGAAATGTGTAGCCGAGAAAATTTTAATATTGACTCCTCCTTGCGGATTGTGTCCCCTGCCATTGTGTCCCAAATCTCAAGTAAATAATTGAATATTTATTCGATTTTCGAACTTCATTTCGCTCCTGCTGCGCCGAGCTAAGTCCTGATTTCAGGCGGATTCCATTGTTGGGGCAACAGCTTTTTTAACAGCATCAAGTTAAATTACATCCGCCGCCTGACATAATATTGCGTATTACACCAACAATGTGCGATAATAGCAGGACTCCCAGAGGGACCTGCCCTGTCCCTGACTTTCGGCTGGCAACCACAGAGCGGAAATTAAAACTTCACTCGAAGGAGAATAAGGAATGAGTCGATTTCTGGGTTCATACTGGGTGGACCTTAATCACAAGCTCGGATTGAATAAGAATAATGGGCAGTATATATTTGTTGTATATATTCTTATTATAAAATATTATTCAAGGGGGGAAACGTGTTGTTTTTATTATAAAAATTAACAAAGCATTAAAATATATAACGAGTTAGGCTCAAGTACCCAGTTCCTTTCCTTATTTGTAGACAGTTCTTAGAAACATAAAAATCCAATTACACTTTAATAAAAACTCATGCCCACCCTGATGTCGTTCCGCGTTGTATGTGCTTTCTCTATTTGCTGTGTGCTCCTGTTTTCTGTGCATCCTTGGGAGCAATGCAGGCGGAAAAGCCACCAGACATATATTCATTTGCGGTTCGGCGCATTTCGTGTTTGTGTTTGGCTTCGAATTGAATTCCGGCACACGTTTTTTTAATAAACTCAGAGTTCCTCACACGGTCAGGGACTATGTGCCACGCCCACTTTCCCCGAGTATAGAGACAACCGGCAGTGACAGTTCGATATATATTTTTAGGGGAAATTAAATTTGTGAAAAAAACTAACACTTACCTGTGCACTTTTGGGAGATAATTGAATCAGATTTCGAATGGAATCGAAATCTCTGGCTGAAAATGCAATTAAGCGAAAGCCAAACACAGGACAATGTTTCTGCTTATCAATATGCTTTCAGTATTTATTTAAGTATTTCTCACTTTGCTTTAGTAGTTTCCGTTTGAGTAAACTAAGTTGAGAGATTTGTCGATTTATACAGAACAGTGAAAGAGTACGCAGAGGGGAGGAAAGGCAGGAGGTGGTGTCAACTTAGGGATACAGATGCGATTCCTTCGGATTAAGACATAAATATATAGTACAGTTACAGACATGCACACAAAACACTTACGTACTATTTGCAATTTATTTTCTTGTTCATGTTTCTTTTAATTTTAATAGGGGGCCTCTCGGCTACATATTTGCAATGACAACGCACACACATTTAACTAGTTAATTAGTTACTGATATTTGTTTAGCCATAGTTATGTATACGCTAGTTAGACTTACATTTGCAGCGGGGCAATTTAAAGGAATAGGTATGGGTCACATTGGCGCATCAGATGCTCTAAGTGGAGAGTTGGGTACACTAACAGGAGGAGAGCCAGATGATCTACTAGGTTGCGCATCGCTTATTTCCCTGAATTGCCCCGTTACACTCGCTAGACAGCAACAATGAACTAGAAATTTCCACTACGGTTTCGCTTGAGATTCAATAATTTACAATTTAATTCGCTATATGCTCTATGCTCTATGCGCATTATGTATGTACTTCCTGTTTTAGACTATTAAATGCTTTCAGCATAATTGTGGCTTACCTGGCTACATGCGGGGCTGTGACCTCTGTTAAGTTAATTAGTTTAATTGTATTTAGTTTAATTAGCTTGCTTGGTTGCTTGCGATTTCGCTTACTTAGGGCTAGACCAAAAACGTTCAAGTTTCACTGAGCGCCTTAGTTTTTTAGGGTTCCTCGGTCGGTAAATTCGAAAGTGGGAGAGCAGAGGTACAAAAAGAGCCTTACATACAGTGTATTTCTTTGAATATTTTGCTTACGACTAATAACTTTCTAGTTTCCGTTTCTTCTGCCTAATCTTTGGTTACTTTAGACAGATACTCCAGGTTGTGTTTCCGTTTGTATATTTTTTTTTTGTATTTACATAATTCGAGGCGAGATTACTCGCTTTTACTGGCTAGAGTTACAGTTTACAGTTTACAGTTTACACAACGCAATCACCTTAAGGTACAAATTAGTAAAGTAAAGGTTCAGGGGGATTCCCTTGGCCCTGCGTTTGGATATGTGGTTGTTGTGTGTGTGTCTCTGTTTTTGGTGTTTCTGTTTATTAATTCAAAACTTTCCCGATATGTGTTGCAAAGACGCTAAAACTGTGGCTGTCGCTTACCATTCAACTTTTTCCCCAGGGGCTTTCGGCTCAGGCTCTTTGGGTTTCTGTCATAAAATGCACTTTTCCCCGACTGCAATTTGATGCGAAAATGTTGCTCACCAGCCGGGGGATTCCCCGGGGAGCGGCAACGGGATATAGGGCCACTAATGCTGTGGCATTTCCACCGCCCAACTCAGCAGAGCTCGGTTCGGTTTATTTCAGCTCGGTTGAGGGAATGTGTCAGCTTCTACGTCAATTGTATGGCCATTAAACTAGAGCGCAGCATTGGCAGTTTCGTTTCCAGGCCCTCGAGGCACTCGACAAAAATAGGAGTATACAGTATGGAATTTGTTTAGAGAGTTGTTAAATATTTTAATCTATGATTGATAAAAAATTTAACCGAAATCACGATATTAGTTCACTTATGATAGAGCTCTGAGCTCCAAAAAATGCTGGATTTTTTTTTACTTTTATTCCGACTTTTTACACCATTCCAATGTGTCTCTGCCGGGCCAGAGCAAAGTTTCGTGGCTGTCCCTGCATTCGTGGGCAGGGACTTCCTCCCAGGACTTTGCCTGACAGTTTCAGCACTTAATGCAGCTGAGCCAGCTGTCCGGTGTGGAAATGCTGCCGACTGCGAGAGCTCTTTGCTGGGGAGGATGACCAAAAAACATCGATTAGATAATTCGTTAGAGCCCATTCCTGGCCAGGACACTTAACTCTTTGCAAATTTGTGACTGCAATGATGAAAATCTATTTTTAAGGGCTCTTGCGGTCATTTTCCCTTTGACTTTCGACCAGTTTATTCATGGATTTGCTCAGCTCTTCAAATAAAACATAAATATTCGCTTGCATTTATTTAAGCATGCAAACAAAAGTGTGTAAAACGACTGCAGTTATGGATAAATGGATGGATGGTTGGATAAAAGGATGGATGGATGGATAGATGGCTTGATGGCTTGATGGATGGGGCGGAGCTGGCAGCTGATGGGCGTGTCGGGGCTAAAAATCGCAGCATGTTTCACGGCAATCACTCGGCGCATTGTTTGCGCTGCTCCGCTTTTGTTTTCGCTGCAACAACAGAATCGGCGGAGAAAAACGGGAAAGGCCCGGAAAAACTCGGGAAAACTGGAGAAGAAAAAATGAACGGGGCGGCGCAAAATATTAAGTAAACAAAAGGCGAACGCGCTAAAAAGAGGAAGGCGAGGAAGAGGAAGCAAAGGCTTTCAGCATTTCACCATTTCACTTTTCATTGCGTGCCATCGTAAAATGAAAAGTAGTGCGAAATATTTGAGCGGAATCTATGTCAGCAGTTCGTCGTAAAAACGCTCACGTTGCCCCCGTAATTTTTATGCTCGGAAAACTGCTCGAATTTCCCTCTTTAAGCTCCATTGCAGTTTTTCGGCTTCGCCTTTGCCACTCCTTCGAAAGCACCGGTCTGCCTCTTTGCACTTTTGGCCACTTGCAGCCAGTTGCCAACCGATCTAATTAGGCAGCAGCATTGAAAGGGACACGGTCCACTGAAAAGGATCCAAAGGGAGAACTTTTTCATAATGATTATTGATTCAGGGACCGTCGCCACGGGAAGCACTCATAAAGTTTTTCTTTAGTTTTGCTCTGTCAAATCGCAGGAATAAGTTTATAATTCTTTTGTTTTTCTGTTCAAACTTGAAATTGATTTAATTGTTTGGCAGAGAGTAAACATTTATTAAAGTTATTTTTAACCCCAAGTACAAGTTTTATACAATAAGCTAAAGCACCTATATCATTTTTAAATTATTACTTTTATAAAAATCCCCCATTCCTTGTATTTTTATAAGATCCAAATAAAGAGACCTGGAAAATAAATGAACTCTGATATAAATTGAAGTTGCAACAAGCTGCCATCAAATGAACAACATTTCCCATTGACTGAGGTCGGCGCCTGATTAATGTCCGGTGCTTTCGGAAGCAAACAACCTCAGGAAAAGTCAAGGAAGAGCAGCCTGATTTATGTATTGAAATATACACGGACAGATTCGGAGACTGATGAGTCGACCATCTTGCTGGCCAGCAGCAGGAGGCCTTCTCCATTATTCTCCCGTTCCAATTTGCTGGACAAAAGTCAAGTGTAAGCCCCGGCGAAAGCGAGAGTCAGCGCTAAACGCTTTTAAAATCCTGGCAGCTTAATGGCCAATTAGCGAAACAGAGGACATTCGCAGGACTTGGGCCCCGAAGGCCTAAGATTTCAATAAAAGTGGCAGGACACACTGGAGTCCTGCCCCGGACTAATGGAGAAGAATGGCGAGCGAGAGAGCCGTTCCCGAGCCGCATAAATTACAATTAAGTGTAATTAATCATTGCTGAGTGGCCCGGCGGCACTTGGCCATCCATCGGGCTCGTCCTCTGGCCAATTCAGTAGGCGGACCAGCCGCCATTTGTTGGCCCTCGTTGTCTTATCCTCTCAGAGGAGCAGGAAGAGGAGCGGAGGAAGGAGCGGGACACTCGAGTGATTGGTTAGCCGCACTTCCCACTTGGCAACAGTGGGAACAGGAGCAGCTGCAACACCCAAAACAGGGTATGGGCAAGGCAAGCAAGGACAACAGCACAGGAAGAGGTAGTGCCCAGTGCAGGCTACTCACTCTTAACACCTAGCTGGCCTGGGGTTTTCCTGGAAAGGGGATATAACACTATTAAATTATAATACCAGGAAATGGTATTCGAGCCTAAAATCAAAATTTAATTATAATACATTTTGCGGAACTCACACTTTCCCAGAATAGGTTATCAAAGTTATTATTCCTTTGAAGTGGCACTGCTTGCGTCAATATAATAACCACTTTCCAGTGAATTATCTAATAGCACCTTAATTACTGTCTTGTTGTTCTAGGAAATTTAATTTATTTATAAATCTATTAAAATTCTATTGAAATTCAATCGAAATTCTATTTAATTATTTTCTTTCAACAGATTTGCCAAGTAAATACCTGACTATTGGCTAAGAAAAATAAATAAATATAACAGGTACATGCTTTTGCAAACAATTTTATGTTCCAACGCTTATTTAAACGATTTACCTGCGTAGAAAAGTATAAAATATACGCAGAGTTCATTTGTTATTTACCAAAACAAGAATTGGAAATGCTAATGAATAAAGCTAACAAATTAGCAGAGAATAACATGGGAATTTGTAAATACATTTGTTTGGCAAATAACCGGAATTCAAAAGTGCTAAGTTAATAGGATCAAAAAACTTGTTTATAAAAGGGATGACAGTTTCAGTCTCTATTGATTTTAAATAAAACAATTTAAAAGCAAGAAAGTTTGTAACTAACTATGAAATGAATATCAGTTACTTATTTTATATCAGAAAGTAAGCTTCTTGTAGCCCGTTGTAGTTAAATTTAATATCAAAATCATTTCAGACAAGCTGAGCTAGCACAAAACCCTAAACCTTTGTTGTCCTGTCATTATTATTTATGGGCTCCTGCCTAGCTGGAGGGTTAAGGGGAAATGAGTAGAGGAAATTAAAAATCGAGATTTAGGCAAATTGAAAAAGGCGGCTGGGCAATTTATTAAATGACAGAGATAAGTGAGGGCTAGCGAGCTGACGAGGTAGGGTCCACGACAGAGAGACGTTGAGTTCACCGCAAACTATTTTTGTCATTGGGGGTCATTTACGGCCTCGCTGCCGGCTGGGTGTTAAGGGGCGAGGGCCGATGAAGGAACGCGGATATATGTATGGCCAGGTCGCAGCGCTGGTCCAGGCTCTGTCGCTAGTTGTTGGCCAAGGCAAAAGGCAGGCAAATCAATGAATGGAATGAAAGAGGACCAAACAGGACGCAGGAAGGGAGCCATAGAGCCGCAGAGCGGAGTGCGGAGAGCGGGCGGAGAGAGGCAGTGTGCTCCATCAGCGGCTCGTTCAGTTGGAAAAGTTATTGCGCCAGAAGTAATTCTATAAAGAAAGCTGTCAGCCTCTCTTCTTCTCTCCCTTTCACTCTTTCTACACTGGTCTCTTTTAGCTCTATTGGCCCCTCTTTCGTTCTCTCTGTACACGGTAAAATAATGTGTAACAATCTATTAAGTTTTAAAGGAAAATATTTCATCAGTAAGTAAAATATTGTCATCAGCGACCGATTGACTTACAGATAAATATAGGATAGATAAAGATTCCCGATCAAAACTTTTAAACAAAACACAAAACAAGCGACCTTTCGGTAGTTGGGAATTTGTTAAATGATTTGTATAATAAACTTTTATTAAAATATTTTCCAAGTTGGGAATAAAATATAAGGTATTCAATAAAATAATATGTCAAATATTAGAAAAACCACTAACGTTGGAAGTCTTAAGTTTAGACATCAGACTACGCGATCGGGACTTAATTTACCTATTTACCTTATATTAAAAATTAAATTTGTAATAGGCTAAGAACTAACACAATCTTATTTAAAAAAAAAATTTTTTCTTTCTTAATATTTTCAGGCTAAATAGGCATTCTTATTTTTCCATTGTGTATCTATAACCTGACCTGGGAATTTGCCTATTCAATATGAGTATTTCAGTTTTTCAGCTGCCAAACGGAACTTGCGCTATTTCAGGTCCTCGAAAAATACGGCTTCGCATGCGACGTGCGGGGAACTCCCTATGTCTATGTATATATATATCGCTATATATCGGGAATCGATTTGGGGGCTATGTCAACGGCTATTTTTGCGGTCTCGTCCAGCGAGTTGAAGAGCCGTTAACGCTAACGATGGTCGGATGAAGGAGAGTTGGGGTATATTCGATTACCAGCATCGAAAAGGGTTTACCAAAAAAGTATAGATGAAGAAGGCCGAGAAGAATTGTTTTTTGGGTTGGAGTTGGACTTTTTTTTGTCAAAAATAAGCATAATTTGATTAGTTGGGTTCACTCGGTCACAACATACAAGGAAGGCACAGAGACAAAGGAACACTCCACAGTGGGCATTGTCAGGAGCAGCCGAAGCTGAGAGAGAAGTTCCGAAAATTGATTTTTCCTTCAACAGTTTTATTTGCCAAACATAATTTAATAATAAACTTTGGCACTTTTAGCCAGGACGAAGCAGGGGCAGGGGCAGGGGCAGACAGGAGAAGCAGGAGGAAGCCCTGGGTCGTTCACTGAAGCTTGAAATTTATGTTCACGCCTGCATTGTTGCCTCGCAGCTCCGGCAGGACACTTTCCCTGATCCACCCTTCAGTCGCCATACCTCAGACCCCCAGGCCCCCCTGAGTGGGCAGCTGTCAGGAGCACACGAGGCAACCGCTGGGCAGAGGTTTGCCTGGCACGTCCTGCCTGGTTTGGTTTTGGCCTGGTTTTTAGTTTCGGCCAGTCGGAAATTCGACTTTAATTGGGAAATCATCCGACGGTGGGGCGAAACAATATTTTAACAAATAAATTCCGTTTGAAGTGCAGACTTTCGCTCGCTCTCGATCTGTTATTGTTTAATTTGCGGCCAGGTCCTGGTCCAGCCAGTTGCTGCCTTTGTGCAAATATTTAGCAATTAATTAAATGTTCAAAGAGGAGGCAGGGGGAAATGGTCTAAAAATCCATATAAATCATTGTGCAATTTGCGGAATGCTGCTTCGTCCGGCTCGTTATGCCATAATCAAATGTTATTCATACTTTTGTAGCAACATTTTTTTAATGCGGAGTATTTAATTAGATTTTCTCACTCGTAATTGTTGCTCTGGGTGTTTGAATATTTTATTTTGCGGTGTGAATACCAATTGTATCGGGAATTGAATTGAAGAGGAATTAAGTGTTTAAACTTTAAATTCAATTGAAAACATTTGACTTTTTGTGCTGATTTCAATCCATTTAAATGATTTAGGATTTTCTTAATTTTTTATAAAGTTATCAAGCCTCTAAAAAATTGCCTTTTACATTGAATATACCCTGAGCTTAAACACAGGTCATTGATATTTTTTCAGGAATTTTAATCAAGTATGAAGGAACTGTCAAACATTGGTAGACTTACTCAAGCTAAATTTGTCATGTCTAAAATTCTTAGAGTTTGTCAGATCAATTAACACTCTTGGTTCGACATTCTCGCCTTCTATTTCACCTTTTCGTTGGCGACATTCTTAAAGCCGCGTCAAAAATGCGGGTTGTCAGGCAGGCAAAGGCCTTACCAGCCCTCGGGGAAAATGGGGAAAACCGAGGGAAACGAGGGGAGCTCGGGGACAGCAGACCGCCAACGATGCCGGCGATGAAGAAGTAATTCAATTTGGGTTTAAAATTGCAAGCTGCAGACCGGCAGCGAAGGCATGTCAAGGCGACACATCCTTGACAGAAAACAATAAAAGAGTGTAGGCTGGGACACCGGGGGCTTCTTTCTTAATTAAAAAGCATCCCGTGTGAGACACGGATACTGGATATAAAAATCGATTGAGTGCAGCTTAACTCGGCAGGATTCAGTGGATCAGCAATAAGCGTCCCGGTGGAGTATTGAATAATTGTTGATTTTAAGTGGCAAACTCACTCGAACTCATCCGACATAATTAATTACGCAAAAACTTTCGCCTCAAATTGAATTTGTTTTCGAATTAAATTCCCGCGAAACGAGGGGGTGAGAGCGGGTGAGCGGAGAAGGAATTGCATTGCGAAAATGATTTCGAGGCTGTGGCGCTCTTTTGCATTTCGGTTGAGTTAAAATGCGACTGGGGCACATAATTTTAATTTTAATTGCAAGCTGTGCCAGCAGCAGGTGGGACGTCGCGGGTGGATGAGAAACTATCTAAACTTTCCCCTTATATTTGTTATTGTTGCAGCGCCGGGACAAAACTTTGAACTGCATAAAGTTTTCTCCCCTCGTCGCCTAGTTTTCCGGTGAACAAAAAAGACGCACGTAACTTTCTGCGGGCGTCGGCTAGAAGCTGAAAATTAAATGAAACTTCGCTGGCCAACAACTTAGAGGCGACTTAAAGTACTTTAAGTTGGCCGAATGTCAAAGATTGCGTATACGCACGGTGCTGTTTGTGGTAGAAAGGGGTCAGGGGTTACGAGCTAAATGTCAAGTTCATTGAAGCCGCAATTCCGCATTCATGTGGGCCCGGGGCCAAAATCTTAGGAGGCCTCGAGGTCAATGCGTCGTCTGTCATGTGAGAGGTACTAAGAGCAATGTAATGATATTAAATAATTAAATAAATTAAATTTTGGTAAGGAAGTATAAATCCGTAAATCCCTAACAAATAAGAAAAATACTAAATTAAAGCAAAAATCTCGTTTTAAATAAAATATTGGTCTACATATAGCGAAATTGACATCTTGAACACACAAAAAATCATAGAATATATTGGAAAATGTAACAAAATTCAAGAGCTTCCCATCAGACATGCCCTGACGGCCAATTGCCCTCGCTAATTTGCCTATGTGAAAATCCCGCCAAGTAAGCGCCCAAAAAGAAGAAATTGTGATTAAAATTGGGTTTTTATGAACCATTCGGGGCGTGACTGGGGCTGTGAGAGATATTAAACTGAGGCCTGGTGGCCTCTATACAAGGACTAACGTATAAATTAGCACGCCAAGCTATGCTGGCAATAAAACGTTTTTCGCGGAGGCATACGTTGCGTATACGCAATGTGGCCCAGGAATGCGAGCTCAGCCAGAAAGTAGGCAACAAAAATGACACGCGCCACGAAAAGATTTTGTGCTTAGAAGGAGAGACAGAGACAGAGAGAGCGAGAGCGAATCAGAGGAAACGGAAGAGAGCCATAAGGAAGACTGTGTGTAAGCTGAAACTGCGGGAATTTGTGGAAAGTCGTAAAGCAAAATAAACACTGGCAGGCGTAAAAGTTGTAAAAATACCAAAATATAGCCAAAGTTAAGCCGACCAAGGAGCGACTTTGGCGGCCAACTGTTGATAGTTGGCAGTGCCTAAAAGGAACAAGAAAAAGCAACACACCCACACAGGGAGATGAGAAACGTCGCCAGTGAAGCAGCAAATTCGTTGGGCACAAAAACCATCTATCCCGCCATTCAGCCATCCATCCAAGCATCCATCAATCAATCAATCAGCCTAAACCAGTCAACGTCAATGGCCCCTGCCTCTCCGAAATGTCCAAAATGGAAAGCGACCGCTTTGGCAATCGACATGCAATTTATGCGAAATGTTGACATTCATCGCCCGGCTGGGCGATGGAAAATGTTAAAAGGAAATGCCAAATTTAAACATGTGTACAAACACAGATTTTAAAGCGGGCTCAAAGGATTGCCAATTGAATGTATGTTTTTGTATATGAGATCCATTATGCATACACGGGATTAGCCAGATGGCTGCCTAAAGGATTGTCAAGAAGCCAGCCAGACAGGCGACATAAAATATTGAACTTGGCCTAAGTCCTTGAGTCCTTGAAGTGCGAGCTGAGCAAAGAAAACACACACACGCGTTCGTCTGTAACCTAAGCCAGAAGTCAACACACAATTTTTCCCATTGGAAATTAAAAGTTTAACTTGAACACTCGTCGATTGCCGGCAAATATTTACTTAATGCTCATTTGTGTGCTTTACTTTTTTCGAAAATTCGAACACGTTCAGTTGATGGAAAAAATGTAATGGTTTGTGGCTGTTATTGACATGAATTTTCCGACAAATAATTGAATTGCGAAAGCAATTACGTGGAATCTGTTTATTTAAGCAGCAAATGTACAGACTTTTAAGAAACTCCCCCTATTTCATGATTTTTTTAAAAAAGTCTGCGTTGCAGTGAGTGTTTTTTGTTGTGCGGCGATTATGCTAATGAAAGGGAATGTTCAGCCTGGCTATTCTTCTTTCGGAATTCCCATCACAGACAGTTCGCCCATCGTACATGCCGCTCACGTAGCATCTAACATGAATCTGGCTAATACAATTAGAAGCAGCAGACAGCCAGAGGGATGGGAAGGCCAAAGAGATAGAGAGGCTGACAATTGAGTTTCGGGATGTCAAATGTTTCAATTAAAACTCGCGAAGGATACAGAATCCATTCTCGTGATTGGAGGACAAAGGGCGAGAGACCGGATCTTGGGCAATAGTAGCAATCACCAAATTGCTTCTAGCAAATCAAAGATGAACAAAGGCTGGAAAAAATTCAGTAAAACTGGGAAATCGACTAAAAGAGAAAGGAGAGAGAGAGAGAGAGAGAGAAAAGGGAAAACAGGAAGTCGTATAACGAGAAAGGAAAACAAAGCAAAGCTGCGGGGCATTATCTTAATTATGCAAAGTCGAATTGAAGGGGTTATGGTGTAAAAGGCTTAAGCCACGTCTGACGAAGGGCAAATGCCTTGAGAAGTGGCAATATTATTCCCTGAACTTATTCAAGCTATTAGCTACACTCAACCCAGAGTCTTTATGGGTTTTAATTAAACAAATATAATATTTTCGTATAATTTAAAAGCTTTTGTGTGGGTTTTGTCCAAGTATACGATTTCAAACTCTCATCGAAAGCCTGCGATATTAAATTTCCAACTTTTCAAGGAGCCTTTGAAAGCCTTGCTCAAGTACCACTTCTCCTGCGGTCTGGCCGAGTATAATTGATGATTTATTTCAATCAATATTGAATGTAAGCAAATTTCTGGGCATAATGGGTTAAGGCTTATGGCCGCTGCCACGCACATTTATCATGTGCTCGCCATTTCTTTCTTTTTCCTTTTTTGTTACGACAAATTCCAAAGTCAAAGTCAAGAGGGGGTGCCCCAAATAAACCCGAATGGAATGTGGGATGGGGCCGGCAAGGCCATTCCGTGTGTGCCATAAAGCACTCTGAGCCTCTGAGCCACGGAGGCCAAAACCCAAAATTTCAGAGCCTTTTTGCCTGCCAGTCTGCGAGCCTGCGACACGTGCAAAGTCGAGTTCGAAGTTGAAGTTTGAATTGATTGCGTGCCAGTTGTGGCAATGCCGATTGGGGGCGTTCAAGGAGGCGTATCTGGGTGGGCGTGGCCGCCCCGATAACAAATGCCTCTCGCTTCGCTCTTGTGCTGTGTGCGTATTGTAATTAAAATGACGAAAGCAGCAGCACCAAAGTTTTAATAAACTGCCAAAATAAATACGAAAAGGAGAAGAAGCGTGAGCGCGAAAGGGAATCGAATAAACAAAGACTGAAAATGTTGTAAGCGGATTGCAGGGGATAGAAGGTGGGGAAGAGGCCCCAGGATGAAGGACGCACGAGAGGGGGCCACATAAGTACTTTGTATTAATAACAGAACCCGGCAAGGACTGAGGCAAGAGTTGCGGCATCCGCAAATAACTGGAATTGAAACTCGAGTGCCTGCGGGGAAAAATGCCGAGCAGAAAAAGCACTGTAAAAGAAAACTCTGAATGCTAAATAAATAAATATAGATTACTGAGATATATTAAAAAAGAAATAAATATTCTATGATTTTCCTAGAATTTTAAAACTAGGAATTTGCATTTTAAAATAACTAAATTAATTAATTTATAGAATTTATTCTTGACTTTAATTATATTTCCTTACAAAGACCTCTTTTATTATTTCATTAAATGACCAATGACCTCTGTAGAATATGATTATCTTGAAGCAACAAGATAATAAGCAAATCAAGGGCCACCCCTTTTACACCTCTTGTTTTTTAATTTATCGTCTTATTTATGACTTTATCAGAACATGAACAAAAAACCATAAATACTCAATACTGTTGCTTATTTTTCTCGCCGTGGCGGCATAATTTTTCATCATGGCGTGAAGAGCAAACTGTTTACATTTGTTTTCCTCACTCAGGATCCAGGACACAAGACAGGCCGGGGCGAAGCGAGGCGATGCCTGGAGCAACATGTTCATTATGCCAACGGGCACCTGCAGAGGCAGCAGCTGAGTCGGCCTTGTTTTCACAGGTGCGGCTCATTAAATCACCGCCGGTAATCAGCGAGTATTTCCCGAAAAGGCTTCGCGGGTTAAGGTTAACTCGCAACTGCCTTCCCACCAACTGCTTGGTGTCAATCACAGTTGCCTTAATTAACATCGCTGGCCCGCCATTGTGGAACTGATTTTAGCGCATAAATTCTCATCAGTCTGCAAACTTTGGCCATAAAATGCCGGGAGAGGCACTCGGAACTAAACATACCATTTACTATATAGCGGGCTTTAGAGTGCTCGCAGTAATAATAATAAGAATAACAACAATAATCATTTTGCATGATTTACGAGTGCAGCTGGCAGACCTCTGCTGCTGTTCGTTCAGTGGCCATAAATTCTCATCAATAAATCAAATGTAAAAGCGTGGCTCCTACATGCGGGCGCCGCGCTATTGGACGCCACGCTATTGGTACCACTTAGCCGGGGATATTCGGGAATAAAGTGAAACCACAGTTTTAGCGATAGATATTACTCTTTCAAAGTTATAAAAATAATTTTTTTCTATTCATGAAGAGTAAATAAAAAATGTTTATAACATTTGCCTTGAGCATTTTAGTTGGCGCCCGAAAGCAGGCAATACTTTTCATTCAATACAGGGTATTTCAGGGTCTGCCATTTTCCTTCGAGTTCGCGACTGGTGTGTTTGTGTTGTGCGTGTTTTGTGTGTGTCTATGCGGGTGAGAAGTGTGGCAAGTGACATGTGTCACTCCATAATAATCGCATTTGCATGGAGCCATGAGCGGCAGCCATGAATATCCAAACAGAAACTTAACTACATAGAAGCTCTTCGCTGATGGGCTTTGAAGATCTTAGACCTAATCACGTTTCGGGTTCAAGGGCTATTGGGTTTTATATTTTCTTATTTTTGGGCTATCGATTTCGTTTTCCATTTCCTAGGGGTACTTACAGCTAGACACTCGTACGATTAAGTATACGCATAGTTGATTGCTTAGTCTCGGGGACGCGCTGATAATACTTACAGGTTTGCAGAGAGGGGTCGGTCGTGTGAATAGGTACCAGGACCTGGAAGGGTGTCGGGGGTCACAGGAATTCGAATAGGAACCTAGAGCAGCTCCGTCTCCATCTGTGCGGCCTCCACGGTCTCCACAATGGTGGCCGTGGCCGCCGTGACCGAATCTCATGGGACGTAGCGAGTGGTCAGCGCTCCATCGTCGTCGTCGTCCACCCGCAGGCCACCGCATCCACAACATCCGCCGGCACAGCAGGCGAGGCTCAGGCAGCCGCCTCTTGGTCAAATTGCGGACACCTGCTCCAGTTCGGCGCTGGAGCGGCCCGAGTTCATCACCACCACATTCTTGGCGGCATAGTCCGTGATGAAGCGGTCGCTGTTCCGCGGATGAATATTGCCAACGTCCTGGGCGCAGCACCAGGGATTGCGCATGGTCAGGATACGCTTGAAGGCGTCACGGAACTCCTTGTTGAAGATCGAGTAGATGATCGGATTGAAGGCCGAGTTCGAGTAGCCCAGCCAGGTGAGGATCTTAAAGGTCTGTCCCCCAATGCAGGTCTTGCAGAAGGCGGCCGTTATGTTCACGCAGAAGAAGGGCACCCAGCAGATGAGGAACACGCCCATGATGACGCCCACCGTCACGGCGGCCTTGTGGTCGGACACATGGTACGGTGAACTATGATGCAGATTCCGCACCTTGAACTTCTTGGGCGTGTTCTTGGGTCGACGAATGCTCTTGTAGCGCTGCTTTTCGGCCACCTCCCCGGGCCGGGTCACCGCCTTGATGGACTTGACATGTTTCTGGGCGTAGCAATAGAGCCTGGACAATGAGTTTAGAGGAAGGAAAGGTGTGAGTACATCACTAAAGTATTTATTTAAATGTATATAGAATAATTTAAAGTTAAGGCTTCCATTCTGCAACTAGTTAAATGCAATTATCCCTATAACTATATTCATATTATAGCTATTCTCTGTGCTATCCCAATTAAGCACAATTATTTTGTCACCTAATTGAATGGCTCGTCATGATTTTGCTGCCTGGGTACCAGTTACCGGGGCTTTGTAGTTACTGGTTACTGCTTGTAATTGATATGATAATTATTCACTGGGGCCACTTGGCATGTCAATTAGATGCGATCTGGGGCCAGCCGCCAACAACAAAAGCTCTAGGGGAGCGCACGCTGCGTATACGCAACGTACGGACTATCGCATATCCCATCTTTCACTCAAGTTGTTGCTGCTCTCTGAGCCCTTGCCCTACGGCTGCCACCAAATAAACAGGAGAGGAGGCATATGTGCCTGGTAAGAGTATTTGCTGGCCAATGGCCAATGGGCACATAAAAAGGATAACACGACCTAAGCAGGCCCAGGCACAAATTATGACGATAAAAGTATATTTATTCTGTAATTTAACCGAAATTTGATAGAAAATTCCAATGCCAACCACCGGGGGATCCATTTGTGCGAATACAGAGAGAGGCGAAGAAGGACGTGGCAGTTGGTGGGGTCCTGGCCAATGGCTGCAAATCTCGTTAAGCTAAAATGGCAACGTGCCGCTGGGCGAAACGTTGATGAGCAGCTATCGCTATCCTGTTGCTGTGTGTGGGTGTGAGTGCGAGTGCGAGTGCCAGTGCCAGTGTGTCCTTGCCTAGTCCCTTCGCACACGCCCAAGTCTTTTTCCTCGCCGCTCCTGGGGATTACTTAGACGGACACTAATGCGTGCGCTTATTTGCTCAACCCAACGGAGAACCCCAACCCCATCTCGAAACCCTCAATCCTCGAGCCTCCTTCCTGTCTTCCTCTCGTGCCTGGGGGCCATTTCGGAGCACGAAGCCCTTGTGGCATTTTTCTGATATATTCAGCATTGCGATAGCGCAGCTAACTTCGTCAGTTTTTACAACATTTTATTATTTACTTTTTACTACTTCTGCCTCGCTGGCTTTCTCCATTTGTTTTGCTTTCCGTTGGCAGTGCTCTATCGGGAGGGTACTTTAAATGCAGAAAGGTGTTTGGTCTTTTTGCAGGAAAAAATCAGGCATTAAGGAAAACTGTTTCAAAAATACATTTTTTATTAATATTCGCTTCTGAGATCAGAGCCAATTTGCCTTAATTTCTTATGAAATGATGAATTCAATTACGTCCTTTAGATGCAGCTATCGCCCGTCTTTAGCTAATGTCATTAATGTCTTTGAATTTTCCTATAAAATCACCACATTAATAGTTTTAAGTGTTGCCAGTAAGTAGTTAATTTAAAAATATTTTAAAAACAAATCTCTATATGCTCTTATTACTAAATCATAACTTGCTTCTAAACTAATTCAAACTTCTCTAAGTTCTAATTTCATTACCCGAACTCCTTGTAAAAAAGGGTATGTAAGCTTTGGGGTGTATGTAAATAATCTTGCGTTTATTCTGTCTCCCATATTTTTTCTTTTATTTTCAGTAAGCGCATAAAAACATTTGAGTTCACGCTTTGTTTTCATTTGCAAAGATTTCGGGCAAAACTTTCGGTTTGCCTGAAGGAAGTTTTCCTGCCTTGCGGTTTCTGTGTGAGCAAACATAACGAAAACCTTGGGCTATTTGTATCTACATAATTGCAGACTGAAGGCGTTTTGCAAAATATCTTTCCTTCATTTATGCATTTCATGTTTTATGCACAGCTAAACTTTTCCGCAATCTCGGAAGAGTTTCTGTACGGTGTTGGATAACAAAATAAATGTACAAAAAAAAATACAAAGAATGGGGACAACCTTAGTGAGTTTTCTAAAATAATACAAGGGTAATTTTATTTTAAAATAACATGATATAGAGGTATAAAAGCTTTATGAAGCAATGCCAAGCAAGGAAACTAATATTTTGTGGAATACTAAACAATTAAAGGAGCTTTAAGGCAGAAAAAAAAGTTTATAAATTTAAAAAAAAAGAATAGCATACAATTTTGGCTTAACTTGCCCATTTTTCCCAGTGACTTACCGACAGTAGATGCCAATCATGACCACGCAGGGAAAATAGAAACTGATGCAGCTGGACACCACGGCGTAGGTGGGAGTCAGGTCCAGGGCGCACGTTGGATACTTCTTGCCGTTGTCCTCGAAGATCAGCGGTTGGTCCGGCCGATGGATGCCCAGCGAGATGGGCACGAAGGAGACGAAGGCGGCCAGCAGCCAAATGGCCGCAATGGTAATGACTGCCACGCGTCGCGTCACCCAGCGACCGTATCTGCAAAAATGGGAACAAGAAACAGGAGGCGTCACACAGAGTTAAGCGAGAGGGTTGCATCAATTTGCGGCCAGGGAAGCGGAAATACACGCGCCGCCATGTTGGGTAGCCCCGGTGTCCCCCTCATCCTCCGGCGTTGAACTGCTAATGCCGCTGCCCTTTTGCCCTTGTGAAAACGTGAAAAGCCACAGGCCACACTCGGGAAAGTTTCTCCTTAACTTGCAAAATTTTACCCCGCATTTTATCCAGCTTTTAAAAACTCTGGTTTAATTAACTTAAAAGTTTGACTACTAAGAAGTGCAATATTTATTTAATATTTAATAACAGTCACAGAGCAAGTGGAAGATGTTGCCTATAGATGAGTAACTAGCTAGATAACTGATAAATTTAGTCACTAAGCTTCCAGATTATTAATTTTAAGATTCGCTAATTTCTCCTTAATAATTATTGTATAAATTAAAAATTTTTAAGTTATGTTTGTTTATTTAAGGGGAGTTGGTTTTTTATTGCAAATTGCACTTTAAGTCCTTGGTGTCTAATTTTTTAATTTTTTATTCTCAAATACTGATATTTGCTCTCTACTAAGACTTATTTTAGTTTCAAAAGTGCGGCTAGCAATGTCAACAGAAATTTTTTTGTGTGTACAACAGCTGTAGCAACACGTGTGAGATGGAACACTGGAAACAGGGACTTTGGTACTGGGTAGAGGGACCAGGGGCGTGGACAACATGAACATGGGACCGTGTTGCGATGTCCTGATATGCTGATGTCCTGATTGTGGCTTTGCATGTCGCTGGCAATCCCTCAGCGGCCCCAGCAGCCATTAGACAACATCATTTTCGGGGTGTGTGCGCGACAAGTGTTAAGGCCCGCCCCAGCAGAGAGGGTCCGAGTCCTGTACCCGGGATCAGGTAGATGCTCCCGGACTCGAAGCCGAGTTCGGGTCAGTCAGCATGTCATTAATTACTCGACAAATCGCCCAAAACCCCGAGAACAAGCCGCACATACGCATTGCGGCGATGGTGAATGCCAATGGCATATGCAAATCATTCTCGCTCGCCTTTTCCAGCACTTCGATTTCGCTTTTTCGGGCAGGAAATGAGCAGTCTGCGCAAAACCGAGCACCGAAAACCCAAAGCCAAAAAACCCCAACCAAGGAGTGTGGGTAAAGGGATCCGGATCCGGATGAGGGTCTCGGTGCCATATGCCGCATCATTTTGGCTTGTGCAGGAAATCAAACAGAATAATTCAATTTCAATACAAAGACGCACTCGCTGACGCTCACTCAAGGACGACGGTGGCGACGACGACGACAAAGCGGAAACGGAAGTTTATGTAATTGTATTCACATACAAATTCAATTTCGTTTTCGGCACGAAAATTGATTTCCATGTGACGAAAGCCCCAGCAGTCTCCCCAGGCACCTAACCACCTATCCCAATGGCCAACCTGTGCTGCCAAGCAAAGGTACTCCTGTTTATTTAGCTAGTTTTTGTATATAGATTTCCTATTTTGTATTATAACCTTTTGGAGATTTAACAAAACTTAACACACATTAACACAATATTAAATACGAAATATTTTATAAACAAGTTTTCTAATGTTTCTAAAAGTAAAATTCTTTAAATGCTATCATTAAGTAAAAGTTTAAGGTAAATATATTGTTTTCCTCAAAAATCCCATAATCTATCAATAATTTCTGTATCCCCAAGAATTCCCTATATGGTTCACCCCCTTTGTCGGATTATAGTACCTCAAAACTGACGAAAGCCAAGTACTGAGTACCATCACTGCCAGACCTCAACGGGATCCCTTTGGCCTGCGCACTAATTCAGTGTCTTAGAGTGGCTGAGGTAGCGCTTTGATATATGCACATAAACCTGCAGCCATTAGGTGACACACGATTTCCTGGCACAGGAACAAGGACCTCCACTTGTCCTGAAGCACCGGAGCACTGGCGGAGCCAATCAGCCATCGATGGGCTAATTGAAATCGTGTGTGAGGGTGTTCCAGGTGGCTGAAGCAGCAGGAGAGTAAGGAGCGAACACCGAGAGTGTGCCAGAAACAGGCTCTTGCTCTTGCTCTTGCTCCGAACCGAAGGACATTTGCATTTAACGCTGGCAGCTTGACTGGCTGCGTGGCATGCGGTGGCTTTTGTGTTTGTCCCACATGCACTCAAGAAATTACCACAAGGCACGCACAATGATCCTTCGGCAGGGCTCCCCGGGATCCTCCTGCTCATACTCATCCCGCCTTCTTTGTGTCCGACATTTGCATAGTTTGAGTTGCTTCTTTTGCTCTTTATCCTGCTCCTGCCACGTCAGCTTGGCCGCCAGCTTGTTTGCCTTCTGTTTTTGTTATTTTTTTTTTTGTGGTCCTGGTCCTGGTCTCGGTCTCGGTCTCCTCCTGGGTTCTGGCAAATTTGATGACTCTTTATGAGCGTTTTCGTTACTGTCATTGCTAGCACGTGCTCGGTGCACCGTGGGTCCAAAAGGTGACACCAGTTACGGAGGAAGGACTCCTCTTCCCCTCGATCTATATCTGACTTCTGATAGCTGCTCTCCTTTAGGCCGCTAAGCCGCCGATTATCTTGTCAGCAAAAGCACGTCAGTATTAAAGACTGACGGAGAACAGGCTTTGGCTGATAGCTCTTTAAAATGTGACTCTTATTTCTTTAAATATTAAAAGCACATTTCAAGCGCCTTTCAGTGTTGATGTAATACAGTAACATTTATAACAATGAAAAAGGTAGATTTTAATCAGGGTATTTCTCAGATAAAGATAAAAACCTATTCGTTCCCTAACATGATTTGACTTTCCTTCTTTAAAACCATCTGGGAGTAATAGAAAATACTTGTTCCTTACCTACACTTCATTGATTTATCCCCAATAATCCCCAATCTATTTTCAATCTTTGCGCAATAAAAGCATCTCGGGAATCTCCTGTGATTTGGGGTTACAACCCCATAGTTTTGAGTGTGAAATATCCTCGACCACGACACCATCGCAAAATACAATTACACTAAGGTTCCCAAGTGCGTCATTGTAGATGGAGAACAAGCAGGTCTTGTGCGGTGTGCGTTTAAGTGTGGCGGCCCCAGCCTCAAACCCACGCAAAAACGAACCCCCAAAAAACCTCATCCTGTCGCCTGCGGCACACTTTCATTGTTCTTTCAGTTTTTATTGCAGTTTAAAATGAATTTCACATATGTGCCTGACAGTTACGATGATGACAGGCGCCAAAGTCAACCGACAATGCCCGGAGAACGCGAAAAAAGACAACAGCAGCAACTTTGAGGCATCAACTTGTCGCATAAAATGCGCAAAAATTTCTCATTTCTGGTTGGGGTTCAGGACGTCGCTTCATCTTCACTTTGTCTGCTACTAATTAAATTTGCACGCGCTTTTTATCCAAATTGTTTTTGCCAATTTCCACCGCCTCCCTCGGAAAATCCACGGCGAGCGCAATTAAATTAAACGCCTGCAATTATTCTAAAACGCTAAGAAAATATACTGAATCAGCGATTCTCTCTGCCTTGAGACAGCTCCTAGATGAATGGGCCTTTGGGTGGGGTCGGTGGCTGTGGCTGGGGGTGTCCTTTGGGTAGGCACAAGGTCCTTCTGCGTGGGAGTCGAGTGGGCGTTATCCTAATGAGACGCCGGCAAGGAATGCGCCACGCTGCTGCCTCCACTTTGACATGCAAATAAATCAGATTTACATAAAGAGCGCGTCTGGTGTTGGACCAAGGATAGCGATATATATATTCTAGACATACAGAGGCACTGAGAGAAAATATTCGAAAAGTCCACAATCAAATGGAAACCGAACAAAGATTATAGACGACCTAAAGTTATCAAACATTTCAAAAGCTTGACTAAAAACTCGTTTGATATTTTAAAACCTTTGAACAACAATAATCTTAAATTAATTTCTCTCAGTGCATGACCACCAGCTACCATTTCTCAGGCACAAAAGGTGGCCAACTGTGCGCTGCGCTGCTCTGAGTTATCCTGCAGTCAAGTTGCCGTTGGCGTGGCTCCTTGAGATTCAGATTCAGACTTAGACTCAGGCTCAAATCCTTCTCACCCAGATTCAGACTCCGTCTCAGTCCCCAGTACAAGATGGAGAGGTGTGAGCGACGACTTGACATTTGAAGTGTAGAGTGTCTTGGGTGGAGCAGGCACCTTGTCCTGGCCCAAGGTGCAAATGCAAAACGAATCCAGGTGGCTAAACTCAATTTCACGACGTCGCTGACGGAACCTGGCCGGCGGCGGCTAAGGGTCTGAGGTCTGAGTGTCTATGCAAATGTCATTAACCCAAGGGCTCAAATTAATATGGGACAATATTAGGACGGGCTTAATCAGCGTTTCAATGATCCAATTAACATCAAGACTTAATCTGTTATTGGGTTTGGATGGGAGCTTAGACAATTCAAATTGATTTTTGAAGTATTTAATGGAGGAAATGTTATACCAATAGTGAAGTTTGTGAAGCGATGGGTTTGCGATAGTTTTCATATTTATCAAAGAATTAAATGAAACTAAAATTGAAAAACTATTAAAATTTTAAAATTGTTAAATAATTTCTTTAAATATATATATTCATAGATTAACAGCTTTTCCAAGTGTGAAGGAACATTTTAACAAATTACTTTGCCATATACAGGCATGAATGAATAGTATTCCAGTCCGAGTATAGGACCTCTCAATGCATCAAGCAATCAATCAAGCAATTTGTGTCATTCTCCGCGCCATCAACCTTTCGATGTCAACTCTGACTGACGCTTTCCTCTATTTCCCCTTCTCTCTGCCGTAAACTGCAACCTGGTGGAAAATCCATGCCTGTCCTTGCTTAATTTCACTTTCAATTCCATCTATGCTTGTACCGCCCCTTTTCCCTGGTCGAAGGACAAACGGAATTCAAAATCAGGGAAAAATGTTCCATAAAATTGTCAGGACAGACTGCTCCTCCTCCTTCCCAGCCCTCCACCAGGGAGAGCTCATTTAAATCCTTTTGCCGTGGCATACAAAATTGTGCAATCTGAATTTTCAGCTCGCTTCGGCATCAACTTGCCACATCAATGGAGCGTTATATGCTCGCCAACTCGTTACGTGAACCGAGCCACACAAAAGATACACAGATAGAGAGATAGATGGATTGCTGGAGGGAAGGATTGGGATGGGAGGGATGCTGGGACGTTGGGATGCTGTTAAACTCAGAGAATGGTGAGGGGAAAGATACAAATGTCGCACAGCATTTTTCATAAGCGAATAAGCCACCCCAGGTGGCAACAGGAAAAGCAACGAAACAGTTACCGGGTGGTGGTGCCTGAAAATAAAAAAATATTTTTCTACTTTTGGCTTTTGGCTGAAAATAGCATCAAAGGATTTATTATGGCTCTTTCATGGCGCATGGCGCTGTTGTGGGGTTAGGTCTCTGCCAACTGTCTCGATTTGCCACAGTTGCCCCCTGTTGCCTCTTAGCTGTTGAGGACCCTACACAACCGCCACCCCCAAAGGCTTCCTGCAATCATTTCGTCGGGTTGCTCCCCAACTGAGCCAGCACCGACCCCTAGTGGCTGTCAGCGACTTGACCAACGTCATTTTTAACTCAGCTCTGAGCCACTTGGAAAAATTTTGTGTAAATAGAGATGCAGTTATGTAAAATACATTTTAATCGTGTAAAAAGAATTCTATAAAATTTAAAGAGTTTAAATCAAAAAATATGCTCGAAAATGTTTTTGTGTCTCTTTTTCACTTAAAGTTTGCCTTAAACTATTTAAAAAATGTAAAAATAATAATTGCATTTTTATATTTAATTTGGTAGGCAAGCTCTATTAACAAACTAAAGAAATATTCTCACCATGGAATTTACAATTCCTTCGACTCAGAAGTCATCTCCATAAGCCTTTCTTACTTCTAACTGCAATATTTTATTTTCAGTGCCCACACACGTCAAAATAACAGAAGTCTAGAGCAAACTAGAGACAAAGGTTCACCCACTCAGAAGCTCACATAAATGAAGGAATTCAGCTGTGGCTGCTGACACATAATAAATTTTTGCGTTTGTTCTTGGCCGCAAATGTAATATTCGTATGCCAAAAAATGTTTGCTGGCCGGCAGCAGCCAGCAGCACTTGTGCGGTCGTCTGAGGCATTGTTGAAAATTTAATTAACACACAATTGTTGTGGTCCAGACTGACCGGAGTGGAGGTTTGGGCTCTGAAGAGGGACCGGGCACTTGATAAACTAGTTTCAAGTTTTGCCGAATGCCTCCTTTGTGCGAATCGCTCGCTCGCTGGTGGAAATCAATTTGGGGCAGCCCAACAGGCAGCACAACTGCTGCCTGCTGACTACAAAGCTGGCTAACATGGCCTGACTGGCAGCATTTTAGGGCACGACGGCAGCAGGACAAGCTCATTGTCGTTGACAAACACACAGACTCCTACACTCTGAATACACCTGAGGCAGCAGGATTTGATTGTCTCCGAGGCTTCCTGCCAGGATAGCGCCGGGGATAGCAGCTGGAGGAACGTGCCGGATGCGCAAGGTAGATTGAACAGCGATAATGGAACGTTTGGTCTACCCTCAGCCGGGCTGAGAGATGAAGTCATTTTCAGCGAGGTGACACCAGTGGCTGCCAGCAGGTTACGTTATATATTTAAAGCGAGCCATGGAATAAATTAGAAGAAATTTATTGGGTATTACGACTAATTTGAGTGAGTTTTACGAAGGATAAGGTTAAAGTTTTAGGGCAGTTCCTTCTCGCATGTGTATATATAATGCTAATAAGTTAAGTTAGGTAAATTTTGACTTTAAGAAAGTACATTTACTGATTAAAAACAAAAGGAAGCTATTATTGGCACTGAGATAAGAAAATGGTTTGGCCAAATCTATGCTTAAAAATATCATAACTCAGCAAAAAAATTCGTTAATTTAAATTCGGAAAACTTTTTTGGGCTTTTTTGTATCAGGTTAACAATACAGCATATTAAACATAATACTTAACAGAAATTTATTTTTTGTTTATTTTCGAAAATTTTAACGATGATACAAATTTTTTTAGGTAAATGTCTAGATCGAATCAGCTTTTAATACTGGTCATAAACATATGTGGTTTATAGGATCGGAAATGACCCCTTCACTGTGTTTTGACTTGAAGAATAATAAAATAGTAAGTAAAAACGATTCACATTATTTTATTTATTTAATTTTAATGTTACACCGGGTTAGCTTTTGTGTAATCTAAAATATTCTATTATCTAGAGAAATCATAAAAGACTTCAAAAGATTGTGCAAGAAGCTGCCAGCTAGTAACATTTTCTATAGCAACTCAATTATGGAGAACCCCGGCTAGTCCCTTTCTGCCCCCTACAGCCCTAACTGCCACTTTCATCCACTTTTCACCAGCTGGTAATGACACTTCTTTTGTTACTTATTTTCTCGGCCTGACCCCAAGAGCATGACTTGGCTGAACTTAGTTTGGCCCGCAAAACCACAGCTCAAATGCTGATCCGAAAGTGCTTACTGCCAACTTGAAGATGAACTCGCAAGACGAAGTGCAAAGGAAAAAATGAAAAGAAAGAGCGGAGCCTTCGTAATACCACATAAATCTGTTACTAATGAAACAATTATGAGCCTCGATTAATGAGAGGCAGTGCCATAAACAACTCGAGTGCTGGAAACGGTACAAAACGTGACGGGCATGACAACGCGGCGGATGAGTAACGTGCATACACACACACGGCGTATGAGTAACGTGCATACAAAGCACCTGCGGTGGCTGCGAGCCCCCCTTCAAACCGAACTGAACGAACCGAACGAACATTAATGAATCGATTTTGCCCGGATTCTGACAGCCCGGACAATTAGTTATCGATGGGATATTTTATGCAGGTGACACAATCACTCACCTGAGCGGATCCTTGATGTGAATGTAGCGGTCCATCGAGATGGCGCACAGGTTGAGTATAGACGCCGTCGAGCACATGACATCAAAGGCCACCCAAGTATCACAAAATTGCGCTCCGAAGATCCAATATCCTGCAGAAGAGAGGCGATACACGAAAACGAAAAGGAGTGTGAGTGAAAAGGGGCTTTGATTGCTTGTTTAAAATGCTTAATAAGTACTTTCTGTCTGGAGTGGCGGAAATTGCCATGTTGCGGCCGGACGAACAAAAGTTGTTTCATTTGCACGAATTCAACACGGGGTAGAAAAGGCGGAAAAGCAACTAGTGTTGGTCGCAGATTTATAGTTTTATTATTGAAAGGTTAATATTTTCAATATATGATTATAATACCTTTCCCAGTGATTGTATTTAGTTAAGGGTCAAATAAGTATGATCAAAAGCTTTATCAGTATTTTTACAAAGATTTTCAAGACCTTCAAAATGGCTTGTTGAATTATTTATTACTTTTTTAGCTGAATTTTGACATAATTCTTACTCAAACGAATTTGTAGGAATTATGTTTTAATATGTAAGTACATTTTGATTGCATTTAATATTTGAATTACTAATTCTATGTTTACCATTACCTCTTACTTAATATTCTCCTACTTTAGCCAGAAAAGCTACCTTTTCAAAGGGCCATCACTGAAAGCAAGGGCAACGACAACGAGTGTCACAGCAAGCATATTCTTGTTTTATTTATTCACGACGTAAATTGAGTTTAAATGATTTCATAAATTCATTTCCGTTTCCTGTGCGCTCTGCCTTTCAGCACGCTGGCCACCATGTGAGCCATTTAAATTTCATCCTCTGGCCTAAAGTGAAAACAAATAATTTTTTTTTCTGGGCTGCCTGGTAAAAATTTCAAGTCGATTGATGTCCCGTGCGTGACCAGAAGCGGATGTCCTTTAAGTACCAGCACAGGAGGATACACACGGACATGTATCGTTGCACGAGTATGTGGCGAGTTCAATCACTGATTTGCCACATAAAAAGCTTATTTATTTATTTATCCGTGGCTGGCTTTCGACCGATGATTTGGGCCAGGATAAGAATATGCATATCATGCTGGTTGCGGCTTTCAGGGCAGTTAATCAAGCGTATGCCAGGATACGGGATACGGCACTTAAATGGCGCAGGAAATGCCAACGCAACTGGTCAAAGCAAATCCGATTGGATACGATCTGAACCCAGCTCCAGACCGACAGCAGGATATCAAAGGACATCAGAAGGTTGGGTCATTAGGACTTCAAATGTAATAACAGCTAGTCAGCATTAATGGCTTGAGTTGCGTTGGTTTTTAAATTGAGGAGAGGGGTCTTAACCCAGCTATATTTATTTGTTGTACAAATTTGGAAAAAGTTTTATCCAACATAATTTATTAAAAAATGTATTTCTTTTCTCTATCTCTAAATTAAACCAAATAAAGGCTTGAACCAAGCGAAGAATTCATCTTCATTGCATTTATTTTAACGCCACTTGAAATGTTTCAGGATATCTTTGGAAATTCCGCAAAAATTCCCTGCATTCTGTCAGTACGTCACTCAATTTCTGTTTCGCCTGCCCATGTCGATGGTCTTTCCATAACTCCTCGCTTGTTGAATTCTTTCAAGAGCTTTGTTCTGAGCAATGCATTAGGTTTGCAAATGGTTGCGGAAATACCGAATTTTCACTCCACACGAAATCCGTTGGAGACTCGGAGCGGGGCTGAGCCGGAATCCTCAGCATTTTGGCCAAAATGTGCTCATGGCCCCGAAAAAGCAATTTTCGGGTGTGAGTGGGAGCTGAGGGGTGTTATTCAAGTCAGCAAATAATTCATGCCGCTTTCAATACACACCGAACACATATGTATGTGCATGTACATTGCTGCTGGCCAAAAAGAAGTATGCCTTATATGTATATGTTTTCGTGATTCCTCCGGCTGCTGGCAGCATCTGTCGGTTCTCGCCACTCGCCTTCGTCCTCGCTCTCCTGTTGTTGTTTGAATTTGTCCAATTGCGTACGATGTTTATTTGCTGATTTGCCTGTCTTCGAGCGTGCTAAATGTTGCCTTGGCGAAAATAATTTGCCTTCGCGTATATGTGTGGGTGTTGGCCTTGGCGCGGGTCTTGGCTGGAAGTCCCCCAGAGGCTGGCATCTGTTTGTCTTGAGCAGCTGAGCACTTTTATTTATTTTTTCACACTTTTGCTTACACGGCGGCAGCACCGTCGTCGCTCGTCTCAGATTCGAGTGCCAAAGTCGTTTATTATTTTCACACACGCTCGCGAGGGGAGGGAGGATGGAGTCAAGGGAGTAGGTAGGTTCTTTTTCAGGGGTTTCGATCCATTTTTCATTTATCTTAAGTACATTTTTTGACAAAGTCGGGATCAAAAATCTTGATAGAATTAAAAGTATATTTGCATTTAGGTGAAAAGAAAAAAAAATGAATTTTATTTTTGTTTGGATTTCTAAATCTTAATCCTCCTAAAAAATCTCTTGCACTACGCTCCTGCTCACCCTAGTTGACATACATGTGTCGCCGCATCATCTCATACCTCCTGTCCTGTCCTTACCACCATCTCTGCCATCTCACCGCATCTCATCTCTCACCGCATCGCTTTGGATTCCGCTCACATTTTCCGACTCTCATATCTGACAAGGCTCGCAGTTTTCTTCTTTTGTTTGTTGTTTATGATTTTCCACTTTTTCGCAGCGTGCGTGCGAGAGTCCTTACACACATTGATGTCAGCTGCATGTTTCCTCAACCGGAACAGGTTGTTGTTGCTGGCTCTGAACGAGCGAACGAGCGAACCACCAATTACCCTCGGCCCCTCGGTTCACCATAAGGGCAAAGTTTTGCCGCCTTTCGCCTAATTTGCCTCTTATTTACTTAGCCCGAGTTTCCTCCCATCTCCGTTGGTGGAATTAATAAAATGCAAGCTAGGAGAGTCGAGTCCTTGCAGCCGAAGCCTCCCCTCTCCTGCTGCGCCATCGTCAAGGATAACTCGAGGAATGGCTAATGGAAAATAATCAGAATGTGTGGTTGCACTCGGGATCTGCATGTTAGCCGTCGCCGTCACTGGCACTCCCAGAACCGGAATAAAATGAAATTCCTGCTTGGCCTGACTATAACCATTTGTCCAACGATGTGGGTGACGCGAGGGATGCCAAGAAAGTTTTGTTTTCCTGTTCAAAGGATTATATTGATAATAGAAACTCATCAATGATAATTATTTCTGAGGTATTCTAATCGTAAAAGCTCCTCTTTAAATATTTGTCACCTCTTTAGATCACCATTTATTGTGTTATTCCAAAATCAATATGTAAATTTATTGAGAAACCTCAATAACATCCCTCGATCCTTGCATTCAGCGTAGGAGAAAATCTTGTGCAATCACAATGAACCCCATCAGAGGAGAGAACTCGGGAACACCCTGAAAAGCCGGGAAAACTCGGAAAACTTGGAGGGCTGAAGCCAGAAGCCAGAAGCTCTTGGGAACTCATGCGCCGCCTCCTTGTGCAGCTGACACTTTAAAAGGCATTGACAAAGCCACATAAAATCCGGCTTTAAGCGCTGCCAGGCATGTCGAATGGGCTCGAGTGGGCTCCGCCGCCATCGCCGAGTGGCGCGGAGGACCCTTCGTCCTTATGGCTGACGCAGCCTGCAGCATTTTACATAAATTTCAGCGCTGGCAAACGCCAATTTCAATTGCAATTTCCCATTACCCAGGCTCAGAGTTCCCATAGGGATACATATAGGAAACGGGAAGTCTCAGCTTCACGGAACCCAAAATAATATCGATATCAAGTGGAATGAACTCGGACATCATTTATGATATATAAATAAAGTATTTTAAATGTTAAACAAAAAAAAAATACACTATTTATTGTTTATTAAACAGAAAATGCTTTTATCGTTTATATTAATTTCTTCTCACCCAGTAAATCGTTGACTCCGGCAAACGTCATCACCAGAGAGGCCACAAAGAGATCCGCTATGGCCAGGGAAGCCAGGAAGAGATTGCCGATGCGTCGCAGGCTTCGCTCCGTGTAGATGGCCAGGCAGACGAGGATGTTGCCGGCCACCGAGAGGAATATCAGCACAGAGAGGAAGATGCCTGCGGCGAGTCCAAGTCAAATGTCACTCCAATCGCGGTCCACGTCCCCGACGGTTCATGGCGTATCATGTGGGAAAGCATACTTATGTGGGCAGGATACAACGAACAGCAAGTGTGGAAGGGTGGCGTGAGGTGTGCCGGTGAGTGTAAGTGTGGGCGAAAAGTGGTGTTTGTCACATGCAACATGCAGTTTTACGGATAATTGCCGCGTGTGTTGTTGTGACTCTGTACATGGTACATGATGCAGAGGATGCAGTGGATGCAGTGGATGCAGTGAGGATGAGGTGGACACTGGTGCCCGCTGCTCTGGCGTACATTCAACGACATTTACTTTACCAACAACTACAATTGACACAAGTGACAGCGGCTCCGGTTCCTCACCAACTATTGTATCCATTTCAGAGGCGTTTGTCCAGCTGCTCTCATTGTAGAACGATGTCAGCTGCAAGGAAGAGAGGTAGGAACTCTTAGAAGATGGAAAAATGGATAGGGATTCCACAGAAATACATATTATATAAATGTCAGGGCCAGGAAAAAATGTCACTGAATCGTATCCTTGATTGGTTATTTTTAAAGCTCTTCAAATGAATAATTTATATAATGTTTAAGGTTACAAAAAGAGTCTCATGTATATGGAATGTCTCTAGAACTTCTCAGATATTTATTAACACATCCAAAGGTATCAAAGAACTCTTTTCAAATAACCTTTGTGGTTAGACCCCTTCCCTTTGATCTAAAACTAATCAAATTTTTGGAAAACATTTTACAAACTTAATTAGCTGGCATCTTGCTGGCATCCTTGGAGGTTTCCTCCAAACTCAATTTATTATTTCGTTCCGACCTTTGGCTGCTGCCACGCATGTCCTGGCCACACACCGAAAAAACTATCAATCATTTGAGGCATCTGTGGCCAGAATCCACTTGGCAGAGCTGTTCTGCGGCATTATTCATAATTAAAATTGACAAAATTTCAAGAAAATTGCCAGGGTTCGTAATGAAATTAATTTGTTTGGCTTAAGCGGCTGCCATCATCCCTCAGAAAATGTCCCTTTATCTCTCTGTTTGTGGCATCTTTGAGTAGGCATTTGTCTTGCGGTTTCTTTGGCAGACATGTTGGCATTTCGGCGGTTGCCTTTGCCTTAGCACAAACTTAACTATTTGCCCGATTTAACCACACACCACCACCATACCACGACCTTGAGCTGTGCAAGCGAATTTATTAATTAATAAAGAAGGAAAAAGGGAGGCCGTGCTTGCAGCTGTCCTCTATATTCATTTGGCATCCTTTCAACAATAAAAAGCCGACCCGAAACCGCTGACGAATGCAATTAATTAATTCAAAAATGAAACTGCCGAAGCTGCATAAATATGTTTACTCCCCCCTCGCGCCACTTCTCCACAAACTTTGTTTAATTAAATTTTTGTTGGCTGCACATAAGCGGCTTATTAACTTTAAACTTGTTAATTGTCTGAAATGGAAACCACTTCGCCTTATTCACCGGCTGCAAGAGTCGCATTCTTTAGAGCTGAGCGCGCCACGGGGCGAATGCCTAATACCTGGCATAAGCCGGATAACTTATTTATGTAAGGGTTATGGCAAACATCGGCGTGCTGGCCATTAACTAAATTGCGTAAATATTTAACTGGATCGCTGGCAACTAGCTTACAGCAATATAGGTGCACTGGAGTGCGATTATTCATTCATAAACATGAAACTCGATTGATTGGCCCGGTCGGAGCATGGACTTGACTCCGAATGGAATCGAAATGGACCGTAAACGGGGCAGTAAACAAAATTAATTGAGGCTTCGCCGCATTACGATGGACAGTAAAAGACACTTAAGATTATAAAAATTACATCGAATGGCCTCTTCTCTCGTGTCAAGTGAATTTTCATTAAAAATCCCCGGCGGCAGCTGCACAGATTCTGCTTCACTGGCATTATTTCGTGATGTTAATGTTTATGTCCGTGTCGCCTCTTTTGGCGCAGTGTCATTAAAAAGCAGTTAACAGCCGGGATGTGGCAGAGGAAGTGGAAGTCGATGGTGAAGTCAGGGTGGAAGTGGCAGTGACTCAGCGATGTCATAATGAATTCTCGATTTCCCAAGGCCCCGCAAGGGGATGACCCTTTGCCAGGCCGTGCACCAACTTTACGCATTCAGAATTAAATAAAATTAAATGAACAGACAACAGATGCTTGCTTTAATTATTTCTGGCATTTATTTGGCTCTCAATTTCATGCCACATTTTCTTTTAATTGATTTTAAAATAATGGAAATATTTACAATAAAATTAACAAGGATTTTGAAAACTTTTCGTAGCCCAAGTGTGTTGATGTTTTCTTAGCATTCATAAATGCTTGAGTTCTCTATATACCATTTTAATTTAATTTAAAGGCTTTACTTTAATGCTTATTTGTTATTAAGATCATTTGTTAGTTTTTAAAAGTGTTTCACTGTCCTTAAAGTATACATTAAATTCACTTAAAAGTTCACTTGAAAACAACTTTGCCATATAAGTTTTTAAGGATGCTTCTCCTCACACTTTCCACTTTGATACCTTTCGTTCTATTTTCCAGACTGCCCACTTAAGCCTGAACGGAGCTCCTTTGGACTGCAGTCGCCATCCTGAGAGCCATAAGCGAGAATTTAGATGTTCTTTCCCGGAACAGCGCGCAAAGAGAAAGCATAAACAAAGCGTCTGCCAAGTGTGTGCTAAAAGAAATTTAAACCCTGGCCAAAGAAAGGGGGACAACATGGAGAGACAGCCAGCTACTGCATTTAATTGGCAATAAAAGTGGACAACAAATGCTACTGGCCAGTGACAAAGGGAACCTGGCAGCCTGGCCAGGAAGGAAGAAGGAACCAGGAGGGAAGAGCCTTTGGCTTTGTTTGCAGAGTTAAATGGGACAATGCGTTGATTAAACGTCAACACACACACAGTAACACACAGAACAACAACAGCTGGAGGAGGTCCTGCAATAATAAGGCGCAAAACCTGTTGGCTGAATGGCAACAAAAGGCGCAATGCCGGCCCACCTGTCCGAATGTACTGTCTGTCCTTTGTCTGGGCTCCTTTCTGCCTGCCTCCCGGTCTGTGTCCCTGTCTGCTTGTTCGGAAGTAGTGTGATTTACAAGTGGAGGAGCGACAAGCCTGAATAATAGGCGAACTCGCACACTTTACTTTACAGTGTCACTCCGAGCACTTCCGCCTCTGGCAAAAACAGGACCTGCGAGCTACGGGATTACATCGAGTGGGCGCAACAGCACAGTTGTTAATTAAATGCTCTGTACAATTACTAGACCGAAAACCCATCCCTACAAAGGTCCTGCGGGAAGACTGGCTAACGAAACCATAATTCCTATCGTTTCGCTTTCTATTCACTTCAAACACCATTTCTGTATGAATAATGCCATTCTCTCCTGCCAAACATAATAGAACATTTTCAATTCATACACAGAAATTAATAATATTTAAGTTGAAAGCTAATGTTTACTTTAGACAAATAGGTTTTAACTCTTACAAGAACTATCTTAGATGTACTATTCAACTTTTAAATGGAAATACAATATATTTCCTAAAGGACTGTTTAACATGAACACATTTAACATTTTCCCAAAAAGGTCTTTATTTACCAATGACTTTTGGTTCAGTGTCGTAATAAATTTTCAATTTCCTTGCACTTTGAACTTTGGCCCGCTCGAGTTTCGAGGCGCATTGAACCCAGAAACCAACTGAACTCGCTGCTTAGCATACATTTAAATTTGCACAACCAACAAGCAGTGCTTGGGGCGGGGCTTGGGCAAGATATATATGCATATATAAATCCAGAAACGATAATAGCAGAGCCTAGACTGCTGATTTATGCGCTGAGCAAATATTTATTGTTTGCTTTTTGTAAAACTTTCTCGGAAACTTAAAGTTTTTGCTCGTGCCTCGTTAGGCTGTGTTGGCGGAAAGACAAGCGGAAAGGCAGGGAAAGTGTGGAAAAATAAAGGAAATTGCGAGAGGGAGCGAACGACAGCTCCCAAGGTGACGAGTGATGTGGCAATAGAACACTTGAGCAGATGCTAACTGCAATGACAATTGCGAAAAGTCTACCTCGGCTATCTGCCATCTCTGGGCCACCATTGCCGAGCTGTCAATGCCCCGCCGACAATTGCAGGTTCCCATGTCGCCTTCTCCTTCATGGCCTTCAGGATGATGCAGGACACTAGGCAGCCCAAGGAGCCCTGGAACGGGTCCTGCAGACAGCTGTCAACCAGGCAGCTGACTGCTCGGCTCGTGTGTGTTTCTGCTCATTGTTGAAATTTCAGCTTAATTAAACGAAGCTGAAAGTCAAGAATTTGCAGCTGTCCAAGGAAAGAGTAAGGAGGCTGCTTTCACATAAGGGTTTTTACCGAGGATAGTAAAGCGAGAAAGCGGGATTTTGGCAATTATAATAAACGAGTAACACTACCCTAAAGGAAATAATATACTTGAATCCTTTGTAACTCATTTGAGATTTCATTTTAATATTTAATATTAATTTCACAAACGAGACTACTACAAAAATCAAAAGGATACTAACCATTGCACTGCTGTTCATTTTAGTTTTTTTTTTTTCAAATTATAATTCTTAAAATTATTCTTCTTAATTGAATAATTATATATAATTTATACTTCAAATAAATTTCAAATATTTAACTGTCTGTGGAAATGCCCATATCCACATTTATGCCAACTTTCACATATGTCTGCCTGTCAAAAGCGATGGCATTTACAGTCTGAGAGGACTTGTATTCGTCCTCATATGTAATGTTCTGGCATTAAATGCAAATGAGCGCCTGATGGCGCGGAAAAGTGTGTGGCATTAAGTAGGGATTTTGGCTCCTCCAGTTGAGCGGCTCCGCCAAGATGAGCAGCGCCCTCAATTATGAATGAACTAATTAGATTCCCTGCCTGGCGCCTGATGGATGAAACGCAGCAAGTTTAGTGTCCTGCCCCTCGAGAGGGGTTTTCACACTTGCGGCGAGAGACTGGCATTTTTCGGAGTTGCCAGCGACACCGCCCTCAAGCCAGACAGGCTCAGTCGTTCCTGTCGAATTTGTCGACGGATAAATAATTAATATAGCCCGAGGATGGGGGCAGGGAACGGACTATGGCTAGTCCTGTCCTTGGCCACTTGCTGCGGCAAATTGCTATTAAAAATTCATTTTATTTGGGTCATGTGCGACATCCTGGGGAAATTCTCTTAGTTGATTGCTTTCTCGCTTCGCTTCTTTATTAAAGATCGTTAAGCCATTAATTACAAGAGGGCTTTTGGCCTTTAAGCGCAGGGAAAAATGTAAATATGGAGGTGTATATTAAGAACACATATTTATTCCCTTTGCATAAAATTAAACTTTGGAGATAGTCTTCTTTCTATTGTCATTAGTATATAAGTCGGAACGGGAGAGTTCGAACGAATACATCATATAGCTGCCATAGGAACAATCGGATCTCGAAAGATCCAATCGCATATTGGCTTCCAAATCCTCATTTCTAGTTTTTTATTGTTACGAATGTTCCCAATATACTAAAGATATTTGAAGTCCACAGTATTTGGCTTAATCATGCAGTTGCCTCCATATTCCCTATTTGGTATGCTAATTACCAAAGCCCTCTCCGTATTTGCCTCCAATTCCCCGAAGTGCCTCTGTGTGTGTCGTCTTGGACAGGGAAGTCAAATGTGGCGGCTGCTGTTTGCCTTATCCTTGCTGCTCCATTGCCTGCTAATTTTCGACAGGGGAACCCGAACCGGCGATTGTTTGTTTTGGCAGCAGATTGCCATGTTGATTTGCCTCCGGCTCGGACTGTCGACGTCAGGATAATTAGGTGCAACAGGAGATGACGTCGTCACAGGAGAAGCAGTGGGAGGACAGCGGAGCCTTTTAAGCTGATTGTAAATGCAGTCTCTATCATTCACTACTGAATCTCTCCTGGTTAATCCTCATGGTGGCTCTTCCCTTGCATCGATTTTATACTTTTTCCGTTTTCCCTTTTTCTTTTTTTCCTCTTTCAGATTTCCCGTGGAAAACTTGCCAAGTGAACGATGTCACTGGGTTGTGTGTGCTCAACACACATGCCGTTAACTCGCACAAGTGTCGTCGGCACACAAACACTCTGCCAGGCAGACACACATATGGCACAAAAGAGTGTAAATACAGATACATCAATGCAACTGCTGCACTTGTTTCAATTGAAAAAGCTGGAAAAAATGGCAGCGAAAAGGGGAGAGGAGGGTTCCAAAGCATATCTCATAGATTTTTCTTGGCCGTGTCAAGTTGCCAGACAAGGCACAGTGGATTCAATAGCACGAGGGTTCTATATTCCACCATCCTCCTAAGGATGTTACACATATTCAGTTACGAGCTGAGAAAGTCCTCAACTTCTTGCTAAAGGAGATTGAAATGGTGGATTGCACAGCAATTCTGTCGTATATCTAAATGTCTCAAGAAAATCAATGGTTTAATTTATTTGTTTTCTAAAAGAAAACTTGTGTTATATAAAATGATTTAAATAACATTTATTATTATGGATTTACTATAAAAAATTACTCTTGTTTTCGCTGGTTTCTCTCAGTGCCGGCTGAGGAAAGCTCAGATGCCGGGGCAATAAAAATGTAGTCGGTCGATTATCTTGATTGTGTTTTGGCAATAGCTGGCAAACTTGCACACTCGGCGCGGATGATTGACATGACCCCCGGACAGGACGGGTCAGGACCTACACTACTCCATGTAGGTATATGGTTGTGGCCCCATTAAATTGACTTGTCACGAGTAATCGCTGTGCACTTTTGTGTCATTGCCGCAGAGCCACTGATATGCCAAGGGCTCAGCACGGGCTACAGCCATAAAAAATGGCTGCGAAAAGGACCAAAAGGACCAAAGACCAGCACACAGCCCTAGGGCATAAAAACGGGGTTTATGGTCAATCAGCAGCGGGCGGGCCTTTTTGACGAATCCGCAGCCAAAGCCGCATCCGAATCCGAAACCCTTTGACTGCCCATCGTGAATCCTTAGCTCCATTCACCTGTCCGTAAAATGAGAGGTTGAATGGAGTAAAAACCAAATGTAGACAGCATAAAAATCAGGGAAACCCAGCTATTTTCATTTGCTTTGCTACCTTTCCTACCTCTGTTCCCCCTTTTGATCTTGCAATTAAATGGCCAACACCTAGACAAACACATTGTGGCTGCTGTGGCCAAAGATTAATGTGGAATGTCGGGATGCAGGTCTCTGTCCTGTCCCTCCTGGGTTTGCGGTTTCTACATGTGTGCATACATATACCCTACCTTATGCGCGACCCGAATCCAGCTCATTTGTACTGCGGCCAGACCCGTGATTATGGCAGCCAGCTGTCACACACATTTAATTAGGCGAAATTGCCGACATTTTTACCGCGTGTGTGTGCTGCCTGTTTTTGTGATATTTTCTAATTGAAATTGCAGAGCAAGGAAGCTGAGGGGCATTCCCCGTACCTAAGTTGTATAAATTAATTGTACACCATTTTATGAGCACAATTAAATATTTCCTTACTTGTCCTGCTAGATCCGTCTGCCCAAAGGTGTTTTAATTACATCTTTGGGCGGCAAAAATAGAACCAAAAGTTGGGACTGCAAATACTTGCGAAACTAAGTTGTTTCAGGTAGTGTAGCACATAACTTGAACAAGTATATTTTTAAGAGATAACTTCAAGGGGAAGACTGTGATATAGATTTTTTGTACAATAGAATGTATCATATTGTATTCCATTTAAAAATATTTAAAAAACTGAAAACCCTAAAAATAATAATACAGTTTATTAAAGTCTGTCTGTGTACACAGTGTTAGTTAACCAGATTTAAATATAAGAATACGTTTATTATTAAACCTAAGAGGAGCTTGGAAGCTTTTGAAATGACTTCCTTAGGTATATTTTTAAGACTTTTATTATTATCTTACCTAGAAAATCTTTTAAACTTACTAGACAATCACCAAACAATTAATTTACAGTCTCAACCGAACTAATAATCCCATCGGAGACACATTTAATATTATTTAGAAATTACTTGTTTCTCTTTGCTGAAATACTTTTAAAACAAAGTTTACCATAAAGTTGTTTACTTGTTTTGTATTATTTAGGGATATATGTATCTGTACCAACAACTTGATTTCTTCATGTACAAATACTTGTAAAACAAAGTTAGCCATAAAATTGTTGCATATACCGTATATCGGGGTTCCCCCGGGGGATCAGAGAGTGAGAAATGGCTTTCATTTCACTCAAATGAATTGTTTGGCTAAGTGCCCCTGCCCCCGCCGCCACCGCAAACCATTGCATTAGGCCAGATAGGCCCGATTTCAATTGGTCGGCCCACATGGCTATCGATAGCTATCGGGCCGCGCCCTGTTACGCCCTTCGCTGTCCACTGATTTGGACAAATTGCTGGCGGAAATTTGCGCAAATTCCAAAAGGATATCTGGCCAAGGGCATGTGTGTGTGTGTGTGTGCGGCGGAACAACAATAGAGGCGATTTGTTGAATGGAAAGCGCAATCCTGTAGTCCGCAATCCGCAGCAATAACAAATAATGCTATTAATATTTTATTATTATTGCTATGCAAAGTCTGCGAACAATGGCAAAGTTTTTCCATGCCACGGCTTACGGGGCAATAGAAAATGCGGAATTCCATCCAAGAACGCGAAAACACAATGGATCGCCCTCTCTCTAGCCTCAAAAAAGAACGAACACAAACCCCCTAACTTTTTTTTATGTGTGCACATTTTCCGTGCAAGATTTGTCGAGAGCAGATTAATAATTCAATTAGATTGCACAACCCGGCGTATGCGTGATGCATTATGCAAATGTGGGGGATGGCGGGAGAAAGAATGAGAACCGCCATCCACACCCCCGTCCCCCGAAAACAATTTGTTGCTGACACACACACAAGACCGAGGACAAGTGTCAGTGTCAACTTGCGGTTAGCTCACAGCAATTTAGCCCCCGTCTCAAGTTGTCTTTATCAACTAAGTGGCTTAGGAGAAAATAGACTTGGATCAGTAGAACCTAAGTCACTATTAAATATATGCATGTGCTTATTTGAAAATGGTTATAAATATATAGCCAGAAAGAATGAAAGCTAGCTTCGGGAAACCGAAATTTGTTAAATTTTTAGGAAATTCAATCAAATCAACAGAATATATGTGATTTATTGGGTCGGAAATGGCTTATTCAGTGCGTGGCAAGCTCTGACTAAGATTATGATACCCGGCAAGGGTATAAGAATTATATAAAAGTAATAATACTACATAAAGCTATGAAGCTAGTATTTTTGTATTTAAATTTAAGTGATATTATTTTGTGCCTCTTTCTTTAATTTGTTCATGTTACAAAAAAGATATAAACTCAATTCCCATTTGCAACTCTTGTTTGCTATTTATTTTGTCAGATATAATTTAAATAGAAACTTTAGTTTTCTAGCCCATTTAAGTCCCATTTTAATTCCTGGCTCATGTTTAACTGGCAATTAGCAAAGTTTGATAGATGGCAGGTCTCTCGAATTGACCCAATTAGGTTAGCGTTAGCTGGGAAAGGGAAAATCACAGTAAATGCCGTCGCTCAACTGTTTATAAATTAGTTGAAAATCTATTTATGCGGAAAATGTGCGGAGCATAAACATGTTGACAACGTGATCCTGCGATAAACGTCGGTTGCCCCTCCTCCTTATCCATCTCGTTTGCCAACTTACGTGATACTCATTATTTACATTCGATTGAAAGTTAAACGTGCGAACAGATGAGCACAACTTTGTCGTTCAAACACACACACACACACTCCCGCACAACAAGTATTTAGATCTATATCTCATCCCCACCACACACACGAGCAGGAGTATCCTCATATCCTTTGCTGCCGCCACACCAAGCACGTAAATTGCTCCTTCTCCTTCCCAAAAAAATACAAAAAAATAATAAAAAGAGGATGTGAAAAAAGGGATAAACTTTTGGTTTTTTGGTATACATCCTTGATGCTGGAGTTGCCTGGCAGGACGCTTTTGAAAACTGGATTATGCATCGATGAAGGTGCGTGGCGCGTGAGTGTTCTATGAAACTTTCTCCATGTGCTGGCTGCCTGCTAATGAGGCACACATTCATTTTCATTTACCAGCTGGAAATAAATTAAAAGGAATGCCAGCGTAGGAAACTTTGCTGAACGCACAGCCAGCCTTTTGTTATAATTTAAACTTTGTATTAAATAATATAAATGCGAGTGTGATGTGTGATAATTGTGTGTGTTAATCACCCCGGCTCAGCCCAGCCCAGGAGAAGTTTTAGAGCCATCGCTCTGAGTTTAATAGATCATGATGGCAGGCAGCTGGCTGAGCCCTTTGCCCTTTGTCTTTGCCTGTCTTTGTCTTGACAATTCATTAGGCACAATCTGACGCTGGATTGCGTATACGCCCCATAAACCAGCGGAGCCAGCACGACAATGTTCGGGAAATATGCCAGCACGTAATAAAAATGGCATGTTCATAAAGGCCGGGCCAAGCCATCGTTATTACCCGATCGGAGGCACAGACATTGTAAATTATAGTGCCAGCGAAATGTCTACCTGAAGTCACACAGCGAAAAAGCATGTCCTGAATCGTATTGGTAGTGAAAGAAAAAATATATTCTGTACTAGAGTTTTAAAAGAAATTAAAATGATGGTAATGTCAACTAAAGTTAGAAGTTGGCTTTAGCTTATTTTTAAGCAGGTGTCCCAAATAAATTCCTTTTTTAAATAAGGATCCTAATTTGTATGTATCCAAATTCTTTAATTGGAAAAACTGATCCCAGAAAAAGTTCTGGGAATACCTATTTATACAGACATTCTGCTGGGAAATAGCAATAAAATCGGTGGTAAATTTTAAAGGGCTTACTTGTCTTATATTTCTTTACCACCAATATCCATTAAATAATTTGGCTTCAGAGTACAATTTATATTTTTAATGCCCCTACTTCAATATATTCCATTCATATAGACCTTTTTCCTTAGTGCAACGTATTTTACGAGCTGCGCATTGGACATAAAGCCAAAGCCCAAGCCAAAGCCCAATGAAAGCCTCGTTGGCAGCCACATAAATACAATCGACCCGCCGGGTCCTCGTCCACTCACCGTTGTGCCATCATAGCCATTCGTCAGCAGTTGGATGTCGATTTCAATGTCCAGGTTGTCTACTTTGGCGGTGGTCAGCTGCAGCGGCAGGTGATCGGCGTCCAACAGCGTGGTATTGGAGGGCACGGAGAAGAGGCTGCTACTGTTACCACCATTGCGGTGGCTGCCGTCTCCCGACCCGTTTCCGCTGCCGATCCCTGTGATGATGCTACTGCTGTTGCTGCTGGTGGGTGTGGTGGGACTGGAGGAGTTTCTGCCGCCGAGGAGCGGACTGGCCACCACGGACACCACTCCCGCACTGGCGGCGGTCAGGGCGAGAGCAGCTATTGCCCTCATTGCGTTCGTCATTAGGAATGGAAGTGGGGGAAGTGTGGTGGATAGGGATGGGTTGGGGATTCCTGGTAGAGACGAGGTGCTGGGTGCCGGGATGGGTCTAGTCACCCGTTGGATTGTGCTGCCTGTGCGATGTGTGCGATTCTCAGCGTCGGAGAATTAGCATTCCGCTAATAGACTGGGGGAGTGTCTCCCTGGGACTCGAGGACGACTCGCTTCCTCCCGAGCCAAAGTCATGTCCAGCCATCAAACTGGCCAAGATACTGGTTACTTCACTTTGGATTCTTCCTGGTTTTTCGTTTCCGTTTCACACTCGACTCACTCACTCGCGCACTCACGCTTGGACGCACGCTCGTCCGTTCTTGGCGAGAACTCTCGATCGGACCGGACACTCTCGGGCTGGGTTATCATCGGGCGCTCCAAGCCCGTAACTAACTGAGGGTTTCTGGCTATAAGAGTTGCCCAGTTGCTGCCGCCGCTTGCCGAACCGTGCGAACTGAAGGCTGAACGTCGACTGTCCCGACACGCACGAGTGCCGTCGGCCCGCAAACCATTCGTCGAGCAAGCCGGACCGTAGCCATAGCCGGAGCCGAGCATCTATTCAACAGGATGCGGACTATAACAGGCGGAATACCTGCGCCACGCATCTCGGAGAGCGCCAGAGAGCCGGAATGAGCGGCAAGCACCTGTTGTTCCACCAACGCGTTTCTGCAGCGACTGCCGAGCGTTTTCCACGCTGTTTCTGCACGACTTTAAACGCTTGATGTCTGTACAGTGCGAGCGTTTTCCGCGCGACTTTGGAAGCTAGCTGTTTTCAGTGAAACAAATCTTGGTTTTGATTTAAAATTGAGGGCAGCAATTGGAAATTGTATCTAACATTACTTATTCTGTATTGCAATTTTGGTTTTTCTTACCTATGTAAATTATGCCAAGATTTGCAACACGAAGAACCGCTTCTAAGTATATTTTATGGAAATATTTACAAAACGAATATTATTTCAAAGTTTAATTTATTTTTATGTACAATTCAGACTTAAAATATGATTCATTAAATTATTTCAGAATTTTGCAAGCCGGAGTAATACAATAGGATACGCGGATATCCTTCAAAACTACGCCAAAAATGAATTCGTTTCACTTTGGAAGTTTATAAAAAGTTTACAAATCCGCATTTTTAATACAACTTAAAAAAGCAAAATTTTTGACAATTTTAATGATGTTAAAAACATATTTTTTTATTTTTTTTGGAGGCGTGGCTAAATTGACTGGGCTATTGATGCTGATCAAGAATCATATATATGATCTACAGGGTCGGAAATGACTCCACCACTCCTTAAAGTTATAATACCCTGCACAAAATAAAGAAGGAAGAACATGTTTATTTTTTTCAGTGCATTATTAGCGGCGGAGAAAGAGGCGACAGCCTCAACAGCATGCAAATGATGTGCAATTGCTTTGACAAATAGCTGCTAAGTGCGAAATGAGTTTCACGTCGGTTCAGTCTCTCAATTGCGATACCCTGGACATAGCGGGGTAATATCAATTTGATCAACTTAACTGCAGCAATGCCAATGTCTGGACCCATTATACACACATATATTTTAGATCAGAGCCAAGTGTACAAACTAAACCTTCAGTATATGATTTGTATATTAAAGGACTTACATAAGTAAGTGTTCAAAATAAAAATAAACTTAAATACGTTTTAAATCCATTCTTATATCCATTATTTAACTTTCAACTAAATTAATTAAAATTTGGTATACGCTATCGTTTATTTTGGCACAGTTTTCTATTTATCTATCAGGTAAGCCCTCAGAACCACATGGTCCTAAGCAGCCAGTCGATGTGCCTGGCCACGTCCGTGTAGATCACGGGCTTGGTCAGGTCGCACCCCTTGCTCGTTCTCTGCCCAGAGGACACCACTCCGCGCAGCATCCAGATGTCCTGCTCCTCCAGCATCAGTCCTCCGCCGGAGTCGCCACTGCAAGGACCCGACGCCTTTGCGTTGCTGGCGCAGATGGTGTTCGAGGTGACGTAGCGCACGTTCTCGAAGGTGAGGTTGCCCCGACACTCCGTCTGCGTGATGATGTCCGTGCTCGTCATCTTGGCCAACCGCGTGTTCTTGTTGCCGTGCTCGTCCTCGCCCCAGCCGGCCACATACGATTTGTGGCCGGAGGGCAGGTTCAGCAGGTAGTTGTCGTTCCACAGGCAGATTGGCTTGATATAGTCAGTAAATCTGAAAGGACATTGCATGTTTTTACCCAGTCGGTAAATTATAAGTATCAATCTAGACAGCGATTGTATCGATCCAATCGCGTCGTAATTGAATGCTTCAAATCTGGAGAAACTTACTGAACTTGGTTGGTCAGCTGCAGCAGCGCCAGATCAGCATCCGTAAAGGTATTGACGTCGTATTGCTCGTGCAGCACCAGCCGAGAGACGCCTTGCAAGTCGCCGGGCGAGAATATGTCCAGGCTATTACGACCCAGGGAGACCACGGTGCGAGCTGCTGACAGACTTTTGCTTCCGAAGCGAAAGCAATGTGCCGCCGAGATCACGGTCCTGGCCGAGATCAGGGTGCCACCGCAGGTGAAGCTGTACTCATTGCCGATGCGCTCCAATAGGGCCACCATCCAGGGGAACTGGCCCGCCTGAACTTCCTCTCCAAAGTGGATGAATGCCGTCTGGATGGGCTTCTCTCGCCCGCACACCGTGTTCAGCTGCCCGAGGGTCTGGGGAGCATTGTTAATCTGGCGGCTCGGCGGTGGGTTGGTTGGCGTCACCTGCTGTGGCAGGGGCTGGGGAGGTGTCTGCTGCAGGCGTGGCTGCTGCGGTCGTGGAATAGAACTCGGGACCTGCTGTGGTCTTTGGGGCAGTGGTTGCGGACGCGTTGCAGGCTCAGGATCAGCCTGTATCTGGGGTCTCTGCGGAAATGGAAGCCTCTGGGGTCGAGCTGATAGGGGAACTGTCGTACGCAAAGTGCGGGACAAATATAACTTAACGCTGGGTGGATTGTCTGCAAAGAAACACTTTGTTTGTATGGCCCATAGGTTTCGCAGTTTCCTGTTTATGCTGAGAAATTGTATACTTTACTTACACTGGGCAGCCTGGCATAGAGTTTCTCCGTTGACAACGACCCTTATTAGCTTGGGCACCACACCCGGCGTGGGGAAGTCGACGCGGAAATTGATGAACTCACCGTTCCTCAGGCGGTACCTCAGGGACTCTTCGTTCTCCAAGAAGTTGATCTCTCCCGAGTAAGTCTGGAAATAGCAGATATGCAGACACGCTGGTCAGTGGGCAGGTCAAGCGATGGATGATTCGATGCCGAAGCCCAAGTCAGAGGCGATTAATAATTCCGGCCGACGTCATGGGGCAGATACCGCGACACCATAAATACGTAAACATAGCTCAACTGGTAAACCCGCAGTTCTGCCAGAGCAATAATAACAATACTAACGCCGCAGCTGAGCTGGGGCTCTAAACCGGTCCCGCAACTTTGGGGAAATCTTGGGGAGAACTGAGCACTGAAAACTGAGAACTGAAAACTGAGAACGGAGAGATGAGAACGGAATGTATCGCGCTACGAGGGCGCGGGGAAGAGGTTTTCCCCAGGCGGCGCTTTGTCTTATCAGGAATGCAATTCCCATGAAAACCGATTCACAAGCCCTGGTCGACACGGGAAATCTCGCTTCCAATCTGAGAGTGAGGTCAATGCTTGATAAGGCTCGCTGACATAACGGAGATTGGATCTGGGATGCCTTACCGGGGGCCTCCCTCGCTGGGAGAACTCCACGCTCACTACGTTTTCCACGGAGGAGGAGTCAAGGACCACCTGGATGTGTCCAATGTACTGGCCCCTGTACTCCAGGTACTCGAAGATGTCCGGACATGCGATGTGCGGCAGGTTTTGGCTGAAGACCGAGCGGCCTTGCAGAACGAGGGCGAGGATCAGGAAGCAGAGAACGCGATCGCGTGGGCACATTGCGATAAATAAATATTTACAAACAACAATACGCAACTATAAACAAAAAATGCGATGCAGTCGAGTGACGAGAGCTCCCAGAAACCACACACGGCGAGAGTCTAGCGATTAATGATTAGCCAATGCCAATCAGTTTCCCATCTGGCTGAATAGTCGCTGATCGCGGCGAGACAAAGCTCGTGGCTGGCTCTCCCAACCTGATCGGAGCTAGTTACTCGGTTACAAGCATTCGCCAAGTCAGGGGGAAGAGGGAGGTCGGTCTAGTCGGCTTCCGACTCATTTTGAACACAGACCTGAGGTAATAAAAGAAATAAACTTTTTTAGAAGAGTCCTTGTAAAATACAAATAGCCCTATAAACTACAATGTATTATTCGTTTCCAATGTTTATTGTGGCTCAAACTTCATGGGATTCCTCAGAACCACATGGTCCTAAGCAGCCAGTCGATGTGCCTGGCCACGTCCGTGTAGATCACGGGCTTGGTCAGGTCGCACCCCTTGCTCGTCCTCTGCCCAGAGGACACCACTCCGCGCAGCATCCAGATGTCCTGCTCCTCCAGCATCAGTCCTCCACCGGAGTCGCCACTGCAAGGACCCGACGCCTTTGCGTTGCTGGCGCAGATGGTGTTCGAGGTGACATAGCGCACGTTCTCGAAGGTGAGGTTGCCCCGACACTCCGTCTGCGTGATGATGTCCGTGCTCGTCATCTTGGCCAACCGCGTGTTCTTGTTGCCGTGCTCGTCCTCGCCCCAGCCAGCCACATACGATTTGTGGCCGGAGGGCAGGTCCAACAGGTAGTTGTCGTTCCACAGACAGATGGGCTTGACAAAGTCGGTAAATCTGAAAGGAATTGCATGATTCTAGAGGCTGCTTACAGAAAATCCTTCTAAAAGAAATCGATGGAGATCGAGTCGGAATATGTACTTCCCAAAATACTTACTGAACTTGGTTAGTCAGCTGCAGCAGCGCCAAGTCCGCGTCCGTGATGGTGTTCACATCGTATTGCTCGTGCAGCACCAGCAGAGAGACGCCTTGCAAGTCGCCGGGCGAGAATATGTCCAGGCTATTACGACCCAGGGAGACCACGGTGCGAGCTGCTGACAGACTCTTGCTTCCGAAGCGAAAGCAATGTGCCGCCGAGATCACAGTCCTGGCCGAGATCAGGGTGCCACCGCAGGTGAAGCTGTACTCATTGCCGATGCGCTCTAATAGGGCCACCATCCAGGGGAACTGGCCCCGCTGAACCACCTCTCCAAAGTGGATGAAGGCCGTCTGGATGGGCTTCTCCCGCCCGCAGACCGTATTCAGCTGCCCGAGGGTCTGGGGAGCATTGTTAATCCGGCGGATCGGTGGTGGGTTGGTTGCCCTCACCGGCTGCGTTGGCTGTGGCAGAGGCTGGGGTTGTGGCTGCTGGGGAGGCGGTAGCCGAAGAGGCGGCAACTGAGGGCGCGGAGGTACAGTCGGAAGTTGCCGAGGACTATCGAAGACTGGTATTGGTTGGGGTCCTGGAAGAGGTTGAGCGGCAAGCGGAATAATGGTGCTCACGGTATGCGTCAAGAAGATCTGTAGACTAGGTGGGTCATCTAGAAGGAAATTCATCTATATTAAACCGATTTTCGTAACATAACAGACCACAGAAAGTGATCTTGCTCTATTCCAATCATTTTCTCACACGGTAAGGCCTCGCAAATGGTTTCCCCATTGACGGTAATCCTTGTCAGCTTGGGCACCACGTTCGGCAAGGGAAATTTGATCCAGAAGTTGACTTTCTCATTGTTCTGCAGTCTCTGCCTCACAGATGCTTCGCTTCCCATTAATTTTATTTCTCCCGGGTCCCCCTACGAGAATAATACGGTTCAGGGGAAAATATCTCAACCGAAATCGAAGAGAGATAAATACTGCAAACCGGACTGGGGAATGTCTTACCTCGGCGCTCACATCAGGCTGGGAGAGCTCGACCTGCACGAGATTCGCTTTCGAGGCATCTAGGACTACGGACACCTGTCCCACGTACCGATCGTCGAGTTTCAGATAAGCAAAGTTATCAGGACAGGCCACAGGGGGCAGCTCTTGTCCCAAGCCATAGCAGAACGCCAGAATGAGAGTGACCAGGAAGCAGAGGTGGTGGCACATGGCGCTCGCACAGCCCATGAATATTTATTAAAAAGTTGCTACAAATTGCGATGCACTCGCGTGTGTTTTTCTCCGGAAAAACCGCACTCGGCGAGAGTCGAGCGATGAATGACTTACTACAGTTAAAGCCAATTAATTGCCGATCTGGTCGAGTTGGCTCTCCCAATCTGATCCAAGCTGAGCTAGTAGCTCAACTACAAAGATACTCTAGGTCGAGATTGATATTCACTGTTATTTTTAGCTCGAAATTATTAAATAAAATTGAAGTTTAATAAAAATGTATCGAAGTATGAGCCTAATTAGGATCAATTTATGAAAAATAGTATGGATAAAACAAAGCTATTATATGCATTCAATTATGTATAGAATTATAGGCTGGACAGTAACCAATTTAGAGTGCCCGGCTTAATGCTTGGATCTTCCCATGAGGTGTCAGCAAAGAATTCTTTCCCAGCTCCGAATTCAGTTTACTTTTAGCTTCCCAGACATTACTTACGCTTTTGAAGGTCGAAAATAGGAAAACAAATTGGAAACTAATTGTAAGTGCGATATTTAGTTTGCTGCCTTAGCCTAGTTGGTGCCCGAAATTTCCCGCTAATATGCTGATAAAGGTGCTTTGTATTTGCTGTTCATGTGATCCTTAGGTCCTGCGCTTTTGCTTGCTAATTGCTCTCTAGATATCCTCTGCCTTGTGCTGGATCGACAGTGGATTTTTAGTACGGATGACCAGTGTTCGGATGGCCAATGTGGAAGGTGGATCATCTGCAAGGTGAAAAATGTGTATTACTAGCTGATCCCTCACAATTCACAGGTCTCTTGGTTCTTTGTTCTCGACAAAAGAGAAAATCGTTTACTTACACGACACACCTTGGCAAATGGTTTCACCATTCACTACGATCTTCGTTACTTTGGGCAGCACGTCCGTCGCGGACAAGTCCATCTGGAAGTTGATTTTCTCATTTTTCTGTACTTTTTCCTTCACTGTGGGTCCGCTGTCCGATAACTTGATTTCCCCCACGTTTTTCTGCGAAACAAATAAGGTTGAATGGATAATATCCCAAACACGGTACGAGGAGGCAAACCAGACTGGATAACATCTTACCTCAGCACTGACTCCACGCGCGGTGAGCTCGACCTCCACATTGTTATCGGTGGAGGAGCCATTTAGGAGCACGGACACCTGTCCCACGTACCGATCGTCGAGTTTCAGATAAGCAAAGTTATCAGGACAGGCCACAGGGGGCAGCTCTTGTCCAAAGCCATAGCAGAACGCCAGAATGAGAGTGACCAGGTAGCAGAGATTGGCGCTCATGGTGAGCGGATTAAAAGTATTATAAATTTTTTAAAAATTACGATGCACTTGCGTATATTTTTCCGAGAGAAACCGCATTCGGCAAGAGTTGAGCTATGAATGATTTAGTTAAATTATATCAATTTGCGATCTCGTCGAGACAACGTTCTGCTCGGTTCACCCAACCTGATTGCAGGTGAGCTTGTAAGTCGTTTACAAGCATATTCTCAATGATTGTTGAGTCTTTTAATTCAAAACTAATCAAATAAAATTTTGTTTTTGTTTTTTTTGTTTTTTTGTTTAAATTAATCTCTAAGAAAATAATTAAAATTGAACACCAATATAAATATGTCAGTGTATGTAGTGATTCTCGTGTTTATTCCCCTCAATGATTAATGAAACCACTTGGAATTACCCACGGCGCAGTAACCCGCTGAAAGTCCACAGCTCTGGGGGGGGGATCTCCGATTCTCCCGCTCCAGACTCAGTTCCACATGTTCCGGCGCACCCAGTCGATGTGCTTAGCCACATCGGTAAAGACAGAGGGCCTGGACAGGTCGCAGGTGTTCCTCTCCTTGTCGTGGGCTCCGCCGGCAATGACACCGCGCAGCAGCCAAACACCGCCTTCGCGGAACATCAGGGGTCCACCGCCATCGGTGCTGCACGGTCCGGTGTCCGCCTTCTGGGCGCAGAGTGTGCTGGGCTGGAAGAGGGGACCGGGGGGCAGCTGCCGGTGGCAGTTCGCCTCGGACACAATGTTCATGTCGGCCAGCTTGGCGATGTCCGAGTTCCCCGTACCAGATTCGTCCGGACCCCATCCCGCCACGTACGTCTTCTCGCCCTGGGGCAGGTCCAGCCTGTTGGCGCTGCTCCACAGGCAGATAGGCACTATGAAGTCGTTGAGGCTGCAAGGATTAGGCCGCCATTAAGTCGCTCTGATGGAGATACTTCCCCAGGGAAAAACTCACGGCACAGGTGCCTCCAGTCTGACCAGGGCGAGATCCGCCTCCGTGTACTGCTCGTACTGGTACTTGTCGTGGATGAGCAGCTGGGAAACGCCACGGAACTCGCCAGCGGAGAGCAGGTCCAAGCTATTTCGGCCCAGCGAGACGGCCGTGCGGCTGGCGGGCAGATCCCGGAAGCCCGGTATCCGGAAGCAGTGGGCCGCCGTGAGGACCGTAGATGCGCCGATGAGGGTGCCACCGCAAAAGAAGATCGGTCCGTTGCTCTCGCGCCGCTCAAACATGCCCACCAGCCATGGGATCTGGCCTCGCTGCAGACGCGTTCCCTGATAGATTAGCGGCGTGGTGGTGGCCCGCTCTCGGCCGCACTGGATGGACGCGCTGCTGGATGGAGCGTTTTGCGAGACCAGGGTCTCTCGGTTGTTTACTTGGGGGGGACTCGTTGTAAGCCAGCTTTCCGACGGCTGCCTTCCCTGCGGTATCTCCCAAGCGAGCTCTCTGGCCGAATTTGGGGCCTCCGGCTGATTGGGTCTGGACGGGCTGTTGGATATACTCCTGCCCGGACTCGGTTGGAGCTCTCTCTCAGGTGCGAGGACGGTATCATTTCGTTCAAAGTAGGTCGGGGCCCCTTCAGGGATTCTGTTCGGGCTTCTGTTCGGGTTTCTGACGGGGGTCCTGGTCGGGAAGCTCTCTTCCCAGTCACCAGCGCTAATGTTAGAGGGTTGCCTGGCGGGGACTCTGTTGGGGCTCCTAATCGGGGTTCCCCAAGTAGGGCCAATTCCAACACTCACGGTCGGCATGGTCAGCGTGTGCACCAGGGTTATGCCCGTTCTTGGCTTGGGATCTACAAGAAAAGAATCCCAATTAGATATTTTTAAGGAATCTGGATTCTACTTACACTCTGAAGCACTGCAAATCTCCTCTCCATTAACTTGAATGCTTGTAATCTTTGGTGGCGAGTCCGAAAGAGGAAAGTTCACGCGGTAGACAACCGGCTGGTTCTGTTGCACATTATCCACGGTTGTATATTCGCTATCCGCCAAGACTATATTCCCCACATTCGCCGACTGCAACAAGAATCTTTGAATTAGTTACTTATTTATGGGAGATACTGTCAACTACATTGATTAAATGCTAGTGCTTATAGAGCTCCAAGCACTCTCTCTCTCTGGGACTTGTTTACGTCAACCTTTGTTTACTATTTTTTACTGGGAAAAAACTCACAACCGCAAGCTGATAAGACTAAAGCCTGCGGCACTATCCGATCCAATGGAGAACAAAGGAAATACTTACAAAGTCATGATATCCTGGCTGTGAGAACTCTAGGTGTAGCACGTGGTTCAGTAGCCGCGGATCGAGACGCACTGAGACCAGGCCAATGTACTGGCCCCGATAGCTCTGGTAAGCAAACTCCGGGAAGCAAGCATTCGGGGGCAGCTGACCCAGGGCCGGAGAGGCCAAGAAAATCGCCACGAGCAGGGGGAGAGCAGTCACCACCAACAGCTGAGGCCGCCGCATTGCAACTGAGCGGGCCGTGCACTTTTCGAAACTATATAAATAGTAAATTACAGTCTCGATTGAGAACCTCGCTCAATGAGCGCCGACTCGCGAATGATCCAAGTCCAAAACCGATCCCAGTCGCTCGTCAGTGATGGAAATAGGAGCTAATCTCTAACAGCGGGTTTTGAGAGTGCCAATAAAAGTATTTCCACGTTTTCAGCAGTCAGTTATGCAAACATATAATTCCGACCGCGTCTGGAATTCCACGGGGATCTCGCCCTGATGGATCATTTACATTTTAATAAGCAAAATGCGACGTCGATGACTTAATACTGCTTTGGCGGCATCTTTGCTTAAATTAAATCCTCAAATCTTAGGAAAATTGTTTAGTGTAGTGTTCAGCATTCACTTACGTTCTTTGACACATCTGCTCTTTAATATTTACAAGATCTTAACCTTGTAACCTTGTGGAAACTTATAAAAAAATAGGAAAACTGCATTGTGAATGTGGATTTTATTATGCAGCCTTAGCCTTATTTGGTTTCACTACTGTCCTGCTAATTTGTTTGCCTTATTATCCTGCTTGTGTGCTTACTTGTGGGTGCTCTCTATGTCCTGTTTATTTGCTTGGTGCATGTTCTAGGTGTTTCTTTGCATGCTCTATTCCGTGGGGATGCTCTCACGATAGTCCTGGATAACGTCCTGCAGCGAGGTCTCCGTGAGCAGACGCTCCTCCGTGTACTCCTCCAAGGCCAGCTCCATGCAACGAATGGTAGTGGACTGGCTGTCCTCCAGCTGTTCTAATGCAGACCAGCGATCGTGAAGGTCCTGTGGAGCCGGTTCAAGTCTTTTGAGGGCATCTTTCACCGCCTTCTTGCACTGCTTAGCCCTTAGTCTGGAACACCCCTCGCTGGCCTCGACCAGCTGCTCCATCGGACGGTGCAGGCTGTCGAGGGTTTTGGCCAGATCTATATTAAAACGGATTTGGAGCCAAATGAACTCGCCGGCACAGCCTCGCAAGCGGGTGCCGTAGCGATTGTTCACCTCTTCGGTGACGGTGACAGCTTCCGCAGTACGAAGACCTTCGGTGGACTCCATCACCTTCCGGACTTGGTCCGCCGCCCAGAAGCGCCACTCCTCCTGATGCCTGAAGAGCCGCACGATCCCCTTTTGTTGCTTTCCGATGGCCCTGAGGCTGGCCTCCAGCTTGGGCAGAGCCAGACTCACGCCAGCGAGGGAGTCTAGCGCCTGCTGCAGGGCCTGCCTTCGCTTCTTTTTGGAGGTCTTGGGTAGATCAGACAGGATACCTCTCATAGCAGTTTCCAGCTTCTCCCGGAGATTGCTTATAGCTTTGGCATTTTGGTTTTGCAGATCACTGGTTGGTTGGATTATCAGGTAGCCACTGTCGCTTAGGGGCCCCGATTCTAGTTCCGTTTCTATTTCAGCAGTTCCCTGGTTGCCTCTCTCGTATCGGATACGTTTTGGCTCCTTGGCGTTGGTTCCGCCAAGAGCTAGGAGCAGGAGCAGCCACATGCTCCGTTCCATCGTCTTAACCGCTCGGCAACGAACTGATCTTGATATGGATTTTATCTATTAGATGAGACTCGTTGGAAACTTTATTATTTGTAAAAACATATTTGTTCTTATAAATATTGGTTCAGGTGATCAGTTAAGTTGGCAGCTAGCACGTGGACAGTGTGCATTTATTGTATAAAAATACTGTTAACACTGATCAAGAATATATATGGTTTAAAAAAGCTGACAGCTCACTTACCTTAATAAACTCATAAAATCATGAATAACGTATGAATAATAAAGAAAGTCATTGACCTTGTTTTTACCTTTAAAAGAAACAATGTTAACTGCCACAGAATAGAAAATATGTTCCCCTTTTCCCAATAACCAATTAATGAAGACAATGATTTACGTCCTCCCAAGAGCACTAAGTATGCAGATCCAAAGACGACCTTGATTGATTCCAGCGACTGATCAATTAAATAATTACAACCTCCTGGCGGGTATTCCAAACAGTTCACATTTGTGGTCAGGCAACCTGTGATAAGCGTGTTCATATTTTTTCCCCCAAACTCTGGAGTCATCCGTCAGAGCTAGCGAAATAATTGAGAAAGAAATATATGAGTCGCAAACCCGTTTGGCCAGAAATCACCATACAATAGAACGCACGCGTCTTGGCTCGTGCAAGGGGGGAGGTGTCTCTTTAATCTAATTGCTTGATCGTACAATCCGGACTATCCGATATTGTCATTGATCCACTCCAGGTGCTTGGCCAGGTCACAGTACAGCACATACTGGGTGAGCTTGCAGGAGCCGGCCGGATCCCGCTCGCCGGAGGACACTATACCCCTCAGCATCCATCGGCTGCCCCGCCGCACCATCAATCCGCCGCCGGAGTCGCCCAAACATGGCCCAGATCCGTCCATATTGCCGGCACACAGCGTTCGATCCGTGACCGCCGTTGCACGCCACGTGCTGGCACAGTCCGTGGCGCTGGCAATGCGCGCCTCCACAACCCGCGGGTACTTGGTGGGCAGGTTGCCCGCCTCGTCGGTGCCCCAGCCGGCAATGCTGCCGAAAGTGGCCACCGTCGCGCTGGCCTCCGCCGTCCACAGGCAAATGGGTCCAATGATTTCGTTGAACCTGAAAGGGAGGCATTATTTGACCATTATTGAAATCATTGATGAATTTTACACATGCGTTCCCTGTGCTCTCAGTGAGTAATTAATTATCATCTATTGGTGTGCTAATTCAAGTTCAAGTTTTTAAATATCTATTATTATTATATATATTACTTATTATTAAATGTTACTTTTTTACATACAAAATCTATATTTTTTACATAATAATTACTAAGCATGCGCAACACTTCATATACATAATTTTTCTTATTTAAGTCTTTTAATTTTTAGCCTAAAAAACCATTTAAAGGGATTTAAAAATTCTGGGAATTAAGTTGAATTTAATTTCTTTTTAAGCTTTAATATGAGAAAAATATTAAGGTACAGAGGGCTTGAAATTTATTTGTAATTTATTAACTTTCAATCTCAATTTTTTAACTTTCAATCTCAATTCAATATTTACATTGAAACACTTTAATGTATGGTTCACACGTCGTATACGCAATTTTTTTTTTTAAAAAGGACTCTTAGTCATAGCATACATAATTGAAAATAATTTTAGTTCATAAATAATCTAAAATTAATTAGGAAGGTAAACAAATCGGGAAATGTACTCACACTACTGGCCGTACCATGGTGACCAAGGCAATGTCCGCATCGGAGAGCACTCGAGTATTGTACTCCGGATGCCAGATCATCTTGCGCACATTACGCATCTCGGCCCCATCCTCGGCGTAGTCCAGCAGATCGTAGCGGCCCAGGCCAACGACCACCCTCGTCTCGGACATCTTGTGGACACAGTGAGCGGCGGTAATGACGATGCTGGCCGAGAGCAGGGAACCGCCGCACTTAAACTCCAGCGACGGGGTCTTGTGGAAGATGGCCGCCAGCCAGGGATAACGGCCGCGGGGAAACTCCTGGCCATTGTGGATGAACGGAGTAGTGCTGCCCTCCTGTCCACAGATCTCGGCTGACGAGGGCGACCGTGGGTCGAAGCGAACCGACGGAGGAGCCGCAGGCGGAGTGGCAGAGGGAGTGGCAGTGGGAGCAGGAGGTGGCGGTGGAGCAGCACTTGGGATAGCGGCCACTGGCTCTGGTGGGGGTCCGGGTGCCGGTGCCGTTGTGACAGGTCTCCTGCTAGGTGGATTGATGTTCACTGGTGCCTGCCAAAACACCTGTGTTGGTGGCCTCCTACTGCTAGTGAAACTTGACCAGACATCGTTGCTACTGCCGCCGCTGGAGGGGAAGAATATGCTCTGTATATCCACATCGAAGCCATCTCTAGGGTACGGAATGAATCCCGAAGGACTAGTGGGCAGCGGCGCCAGCGATCCACTAATCAGGATCTCATAGAATCGATTGAAGAAACTATTCGGGGGACCATCTGAAATGGATCTCAAAAATATTTGGGAACGGTTTAATAAATACATTATTTTAAACTTTTAATTATGATAAATCGATGTAGCTTTTGAGGGAAATCATTTATTAATTTTTTTTAGGAAATATATCAAACAACCGAATACTTGAACATTTGATTGATGATCGCTTGCGACTCCTTGTCTGCTGTTAAAAAATAAAGACTTAATTGTATATTTTCTTTTTCCTTGTACATTATTAGGAATGCTACCAGAGAACTATTTAAGAGAACTATTTCAGAGAATTTATGAAAGCAGCCCCATTAAAATTTTAAGCTTTGACTAAGAAAAAAAGACCTAAAAAACCAGCTAAATAGATTTCAAGTTCTTTTCAAATACAGAATACAGGTTAATCTTTGTTTACATTTATCTCTCTACTCTCTGTTTTTATATTTGTATATATACTTGGCTATACATTATGTTTAAGCCGCACATAGTTGTTATTTCGGGCTCTTTACTCACATTCGCTGGCCGAACAGAGCAGCTGGTCGTTGTAGGAGAGGCGCGACAGCTTGGGCAGCAGGCCAGTGGTCGGGTCCGGTCTCAGATAGAGCCGGAATCGCGAGGGTCCGTTGCCGGACCGAGCCGTGCTCTCATCCGGATAGGGGCTTAGGCCGCCCACGGCGGAGGCCTGTGGAATGCAGAGAAGCGGGGAGGCAAAGTGGTTGGATGAGTTGTCAGGTGGCCATCAGGCAGTTGGATGGTTCGGCGGCCAGGTCGTACATCATGATCACCCCGCTGCGTGAGGCGCAGATCGATGCGGTTGCGACCCCGCGTCAACCCCGGCAGCGTCACCTCTCCCTGGAGGCCACTGAAGGCATCGTTCACATACTGGAAGTACTGCGGGCAGGCGTTCTCCGGCAGCAGCTGGCCACTGGCCCCGGCGATCAGCGAGACGAAGAGTAGTGTCAACGCCGGAACTGACATGCCTTTCCGGAATCTAGGGTCTGCGCGCGACAAGCGACGGCGGTGAAATGAAGCCACCGGGAAGGGGATCCGCTCGGGAACCACTGAGAGAGTCTCAACGGGCGGCGGAGGCTGACTCACTGAGCGCGCAAACTGGAAATTCCGCATCGTGCAGAGGCAATGAGACACGGCTTCCAGCAAAGCAAATAGACGATCTGAATGGAGACGGAACTGAGAAGCTACTAATTGAGCTAAGGGAAACGATTAGGATTTTACTTCAAAATGTTTCCAGGTAATTAATTAGATTTAAGGTCCAATTAACTTTTGAAACAGAAATATAATTTAAAAGGTAAATCAGTATATTATTATTCAATATTTTAACATTCAATTAAATTAATTATTTTCAACAGGAGTTTTTTTAAATATTTTTAAAATGTTTTCTGAGCCTTTAACCTAAAATAGTCCGATATACCCCACTTATTTAACCGAATTAATCCCGCTCAGCTGCCTTTTTGAGTGGAAAATAAAAATCCCCTCAGCTAATACGTGGGAATCGCGTTATAAACAAAACAAATCCATGATCTACGTCTCTTATTGCTCTCATCTTGATTCTCTCTGATTTCAATCGACTAATCAAATTCCCACACTTGCTCACGATCTTGGAAAACCTGGAAGGCAACAAAATCACTCCACAACTGATAAGCCAGCTCGCTCTTGAGTAAAATTGCTAATAAATAATAATATATAAACGTATTTGCTGCTAGTTAAATACACGATGAATTCTCTTCGGGCTTCTTGAATAAAAGAGCAGCCTGACAGAGTTATTATTAATCCGCGAAAAGGCCACTGAGAATTTAAGTGCTAAAGCAAACATAAACATAAGCCCTGATAACCTTAAATTAATTCCAAAAATAATAATAACTCAATTCGACTCTGATAGGGTTTAATAAAACTTATTGCAACTAACGGGTGTTTAAAGGGACTATTAATAATCATAACAATTATGCAAAAAGCCGGTATTGAAAACTAGTCGTGTTTATTGGGAAAACTCTCCGGCAGCTTCAACTGGTTTATTCGACTTATGAGACAAGCGATTCCACGGGTTCAAGTGACCGATAAGAATATTTATTATAAATTCGTCTTTCTGCTCTCCCCAGTAGTCACAACTCCTCGGCGTGGTTCCTATACCATGTTCTGCTGTATCCAGTCGAGATGCATTGAAATATCGCAGTAGATGACATACTGGCTGAGATCGCAGCTTCCTCCCCTACTCGGCGATATGGAAACGACGCCCCGGATGACCCAGCGGTTATTCCGCAGGACGATAAGCGCTGCTCCAGAATCACCAAAGCAGGGACCGTGCTCCAGCGAGTTTCCAGCACAGACCGTCCTTCGAGTGATAAAGTCCTGGGCCTTCTTCATCTTCCTAAGACATTGGTCCCTCGGCACCAGCTGCACACTCACCGCCTTCGGGAATTGTGTATTCGCGCCGGTCTCATCGTATCCCCATCCGGCCACAGTTCCCGTGTCACCCTCGTTCGCCGGCACTCTCATCCCGGAGCTCCACATACAGAGAGGTTGAATGTACCTGGTGTACTCCGTCGCCTGCCTCAGCACCAGCAGGCCGACGTCCGCGTCTGGGAGGGGATTGCCGTTGTACTGTGGGGGAGTGAGAACTTTGGACACACCCACCAAATCAGCGTTATCCTCCGGGTTCTTGTAGCGGTCGTGCCGCCCCAAGTAGACCCACAGCTGGCTGGCGGACTTGTCGTAAATGCAGTGGGCCGCCGTGATCACTGTTCGTTTGGAGATGACGGAGGTCACACACTTGTAGGTGACCGTGGATTCGCCTGCGTAGAGGCCTGCCAACCAGGGATATTGGCCTCGGGTGACGAGGTCGCCTCCGTGCTGCTGCGCCGCAAAGCCCTCCATGCCGCACTCGCCGTAGTCGGACTCATGCACACGAGGCGTAAGTTTAGGTTGGGGCTGGGGCCAAACGGGCTGGGGCAGGAAGGGATTCGACTGAGGGTATGGCGTTGTCCTTGGCGCCGACTTCTGGAAAACGGGGAATGGCGTTGTCCTAGGCTCCGACGTTCGGCGTATGGGCGAGGAGGTGGACATGGACTGGCGTCGGGTCATCGTGCTCGAGGGGGCATCATCTGTAAGAGGATAGGAAAGATTCGTTAGATCGGGGGATTAACAGGGCAATTTACGATTACTCACACTCTGCATTGGAGCAGAGCAACTGGTCGTTCAGCTCCAGTCGGGTTAACTTGGGCAGCTCGTTGCCAAAGTCCTGGAAGTCCACGAACACCTGGCCCCGTTCCCCGTTATGTATGTTCGCGAAGGCCTCGTCCTTACTGGGATACGGCTTCAGGCTGCTGACAGTGTGTGCCTGGAAAGCATTGAGTAGGAGTGAGACTGGGAACTGTCTTCTCATCACCCGCCATCTTCGCATACCTGTCCCGTTCCGTGGGCACTGAACACGACCTCCCAGGAAAAGCTGTTGACTCCGGCTTGCGGGGCCGTGAAGAGTCCATAGTACTCCCCGTTGTCGCGGCGGTAGTAGGAGAAGTAGCTCTCACAGTTGTGGGAAGGCACCTCCAGCGCCTCCGCCCCCAGTGACGAAAACACACTGAGGAGACAAAGGCCGAGGAGCAAGGTCAGGGAACGGATTGCCATTGCGCGGCCTAGCACCGATGCTGATGGAAGCCGAATGAGAACTGAGAACGGAATGCAGTCCGCTTTGATCTCTCGCCATATTGCGGAACAGCCCCATTGATAGATTCCGGGCTTTACCCGCGCGCTGTTCCAGGTGAGCTGCTGCTGCTCGCGAGAGAAAACGCTTGGCTTATCAACGGGCAGCCAAATCGATTGGCATACCCAGCTAGGCCAGAATCTGGTTTATAGAGATAGCAAATTCTCTTCTCGGCGGGCATCGCTCTTTCGAACACAAGCATGTTGGGCTGCAGCTTACCATATCTTCATTATTATACGCAAAAATCCCAATCTCCAGTACGCTGGAACTGAAGGCGGATCGCTTATGTTAAGACCCAGCACCCAGGCCAGCGAGTGTTCTGTGCCACTCTCTTTACTTAGGAAGATAGTCAATACTGGTTTTTCTAAATTATTTAAAATGTAGTCTCTCAATTTCCACATAGTAAAAATGGTAATTTCTACTATATTGCTTCCATCAACTAAATGTTATTACATCATTAACACGCATCACAATATTCGCAGTAGATGACATAACTGCCTAGGTTGCAATTTTCTGCATGGATTAGCGACAAAGACACCCCGTATAACCCAGTAGTTATTCCGCAGAGCGCTCAGAGCTGCTCCACAGTCGCCAAAACAGGGTCCCTGAGACTCCGAGTTACCAGCCCAGAATGTACTAAGGTACTAATCGCACGGCATTAGCCGCACACTCACCGCCATTCGGCCACCGACTTGGTGTCACCTTTTCCGCTGACACAGATAACTCGGAGCTCCAAATGCAGAGGTGCACGGTATTAACCCATCGAGACTTGGCCACCCCCGGGCTGGGCTGACATCGGATCGGCTCAGTGGCTTAGTTTCGTTTTGATATGGCTTTAAATTCGTCATCGAGCAAAAAAGATCGTCCCAATGTAGGGTCAAAAACCGGATTCTAAAGCTGAGTCAAGCGTGGAAGGTGTAAGTGAAGGTATGAAGACATATTTGCAGGTACTCAGTTCGTTATTCAATTTGACATCCCGCACCGTAAGCAATCTTTTTTTATTTTCACTGGAAAAGTGTTGGAGTCTGCCGTGGAAGTATCTTACCTGTGCGGTAAAACTCGAAGAAAAAAGGACCCAGACTTCGATCCTCGTTCAACCATTTTAATTCGGAATTTCTAGCTCGAAATTAATTCATACACTGAGACACAGACCTAGTCAGAAGGGCTGGACGAGAACTGAGCTTAGACAAGATGATCCATTTCTGATTACGAGCTCTGAATATGTTCAGAGAGATCTATGAATTTATATTCTCTTATCGTTAAGTCACTGCAGTTAAATATTGAATATTGCTATAAGAAATAACCTTAATTTCGTCATTTGCCTTAATTTTTGTACCCTCGAAGGGTAACATAGTAGTCGGAACTTTGCAATCTATTCTATTCTCTGCAAATTGCAAGTGCATGTAAACTTCGGCTTCCCGAAGTTTTTTCCCCTAATTCTGTGGGATTTTAGTTAGGGAAAATACTTTATAGGTGCTCTTATCGGCAAAACTTTTAAAAATATAATTCAAGGTAATGCTTTATGCGAATGTGTTTATATCGAAAGTAAGGCATCTTCGCCAACTTTTTCTTTTCCCGCTTAAAAACAGAAGAATAAAATGGAAATACGGAGGCAAATTCCCCTAACTTGGCGACACCCGCAACTCAATTTTCTCTGCATTGTGGCTGCCTGTGTCCCATTTCCCATTTCCCTGCCGCCTGCCTTCTTTAACTTTTATAATCAGTTCCAAGTTTGTTAGGCTTTGTAATAATTTGTTGAGATTTGGCGCGAAATTTTCGTTCGTTTCTTGATGCACGTATTTTTTTGCCAGCAAATTGTTGTTTGCCAGAAGGCTCAAGTTTTTGGCCGGCTTGGCTTGGCAGGAGGCACTTTGACACCACGTCGGAAGCCGGTGGCGTCAACAATCGTACGCCAAGTGGTTAGTGGCAGGAGGACGTGCGTCTCAGGCCTAATTGAAGCGCCACTTCAACGTGAAGCAAATCGAATCGAGTCAAATTAGGCAGAGTGAATGGGGAAAGCAGCGGATCTAGGCTAATATTATTGGCCTAAAGTGTTGGGGAAAAAATGATTGAGTTGTTAATTCATATTTCGGACATTTCCAAACTCTTTTCTTAGGGACTACCCGAAAAGTATTCCCCTTTCCATTTTTTAGTAATTTAAATGCACTTTAAGGATAACAGAAAATGACAGATATATCAATACTGTATCTATATTATCCCTATTAATATACATATATTGTTAAAGTTGCCATTAATCTATATGTTCTCTGATATATTAGAGATATATTTCCTAAACTTAGTTTAAACAGTAATTGTTGAAAATAAATATTAATAAGTTATCAACAATTTAGTTTTAAGAATCCCTTAAAAACATTAAAGCTATTCAAGGATATTTTACTTGGAATTCGATATCTATTTACATGTGATTAAAATTATTACTTTTGATACATAGCCTAAGGCCCAGTTAAAATATAATAATAATAGAATATTTGAAAATTTATTTACAGAATGAATTTATGTAATTTTTTTCACGCTTCTAATTTGAATAAAACCTTTGCTCGAAACACAAACCAATTAAATGTGCCTTCGGTTTGTAACTAAATATGGTATCGGGGACAGCGCTAGGTGCGCCGGACCACTCTGAAGCTGTCGCAGGTGCAGATGCCGCGGAAGCGAGAGAAGACGAAGACCAGCGACTCGCCGCACGCTTTGAGCAGGTTCATCTTGAGGGCGTGGGTGTAGCCAGTGCGCAGGGAACACTGCAGCTCGTCGTGCCAGGAGTTCTCCACCGACTCCTCCACGCAGAGCGTGTGGAAGACGTTGAGCAGCTGCAGGGAGCGCTCCATACGCGGCTTGTGACACAGGCCCAGCAGCTGAACGTAGGGTCGGAACTTGACCCACCGCTTGCAGTCCTGGATCTCCACCTCGGTGCCCAGGTCGATTATCATCAGGTGGCAGTCGAGGTCATGAATGGCCTGCAGCAACTCCAGCTCCATGGCATTTCCCTGGAATTTCTCCTTCAGCTCCGCGCTTATGGTGAAGCCCAGCTCGTGGCTGGGCGTCTGCATGGTCCACGGAAAGCCCCGATTGGCGAACTGGTAAGCCAATCTCTGGCGGCGCTCCTGCTGCATCCGTAATTGATCCACTTGCCGGTCAATGGGCAGTATGGCCTGGGAACCACGACCCACGACCACGTCACTCTGACCCTCCGCCTCCTGGGCAGCCGGGCTCTCATCCTCCGGTTCCTTCGCGCAGCAGCGCACCTCGTGCGGCGGATCGTAGCCAGGATAGCCAACCTGGGCCAGGTAGGTGTGCCACTTTAGGCTGGGAAAGGGCTCCTGTGGAACGAAATGCTCCTCCGGCTTACTGGCGATAATGCGACAGCGGTTATTGTCCAGGATCAGCGGCCACAAGCCGTCGAAGAAGGAGCCATCCAGAGTGCGGTGGTCCTGGAACGACTCCGTCTGGCCCTCATGGCAGTGCACACGATGGTGGCTCATGGCGGCGGCCACTGGGAATTTGTATTCTTGTAATTTTGTCCGCTTAGCGAGTTAATAAATCCAAGTGGAGACGAGGTAGCCCCAATGGCTTCCAACCAAATGCTCAGTCGATTTCACTTCTCAGCTGACCAGTCACAGACGGCCTCCTACAGAAAATGAATAGGGAAAATGTTCAGCGAACAGAGTTTTTAGAAAATAAATATGTTAAAAATAGTAACACATAAAATATTAAATAAAAAAGAACAACCAATATCATCCCTATTATTGGCCCGCATTTTTAGCTTTTAAAGGAAGATTTTTGGAATGAAGGCCGATTTTTCCCACTGTATGAGGCACAATTTCGTTTTATTATCAACACTTAAATCAGGTACCTTCCCGAGACCCCTTATATGGCAGGTTCCCTGAGCCTTTTCCTAGACATTAACTTGTTTGTTTGCCTGTGCCGCTTTTGCCTCAATTTATGCGCACTCACAGAGGCAATAACGGTGAGAACGGCAAGTATTTCCATCATCAGATGAATCGCAGGGAATCAGCATCACACTTTATGGCATTCCCAGCCGTAGGTAGCCGCCGATCACCATCATTTTATGGAGGATTCGATTTTACGAAAGGAATGCAGCAGGCGCAACAGCTCCTGCGCCATCTCATTCCTGCCCATATATATTTTAGTTGGTCCAAATCGGAGGGCGATGCGATGGTTGTGACAACGGCGACGAGTTTTCGGGCTCATTAGCTTTTATGGCTCTGATTTTATTGCTGTCGCGACGGCGTGGCGCAGCTTTAATTTTGTTGCCTATCGCCAGGAGGCGAACGTCTCTAATCAAAACGGAAGCTGCCACAGTGGTGCAAATTAAATACATTTATAATAAATATAATAAACAATTCCCCAGTTATTTTCTTTATAATAAAATACTCTTTTTATACTCCAGCTATAAGAGTTTAAAGCTCATTTACAAATTACTGTATTACCCATTAAAATGTAATATCCTTAAATACCTAACCAGAAGCACTGTTCAAGGGTTCGGTGTCCTGGTTTCCGCATGTGTGCAATAAATTTTCATAAATCAATTGTGCGTGCTGCTCCCTCAACACAATCCGTGTAGCGAACATCAAAAAAAGGTTTAAATTTCGATTTAGCCAAGCCCACAAAAAAAAAAAGAGAAAATACGGACAACTGAGTGACGAATGCTTATTTTACGCTTCGATGTTTGGCAAACTTATTGCAAATTTGATTTGCCCTTCTGCAGTGTGAAGATTTGATTTGTATTTTAATTCGGATTCGAGCTGCCATCTGCCTAAATGCCCCTGAAAGATTTATGGCAGCTGCCTTGTCTGGAACTGAAAATTTAAGCTGCAGAAATAAAAGCACTTTAAGTGACCCAAAGCAGTGTTTACGTTTTCATTCCTTTTACATTTTGTTTATTTTTTGTTGGCCTATTAAAACGCGACAACTTTTTGCGGCGCTTTCGAGCAAGACCTCTTAAAAATATATACATATGTATATATATGAGTGATGAACTTTAAAAAAAATTATGTGTATATTTATTGTATTTTATTGAGGGCACTTAAACAACGACAGACTGTAAGGGAATATAACGAAGGCAAAAACCAAGGGAAAAACCTAAAAAAAAGGCAAAAAGACCAGGAAAACTGCGACAACGCCAGAGACAAGCAACAGAAAAAAGTCAGGGAAAAATGGAAAGAAAAAGAAGCTAAGGACAGCTGAGACGCTTATTGACATAAAAGCCAATCATTTTCAAATGGCTTTAAGCATTCGACAAATGGAGAGCAGCAGCCCCACAACATCAAACGGACAAAATAAACACAAGTTACTGTGGATATTTTGTTCGTATATTTTTTGTTTTTTTGCGCGTACCGCAGCTTCATCCTCAAAATAAACAGCTGAAACTTTTCCAGTGAATGCACTTTGACCCCGTTCGCGGTTCGAGGTTTTCCCCATATGAATAATCACTCTGAGACAATTTTTTTATATTTTCTGCTAGTCTCAAGCGGAATGCTTAAAAAGCGGTGATGAGGTCTCTTCAGGAGGAGTTGAAGTGTAAGTATCAGACATAAATTTATGACGAAAGCGCAAGAGGCGTGATTGATGTAGGCGCCTTCCTGCTATCAATCATCGAAAGATTTTCCTGCATTTTTAAGTCTTTGGAAATAAGAAACTAACAGTGTCGGATTTATGAAACTGGAGTTAACAAGTCAAATATATTCTGCACATTTTTTCTCTATTTTATTTCAGGGAGACACCAAATAAATTTAAAAATAAACTCCCGGCAACGATTTTAAATATTTATATTTCAATTTTTCAGCATTTTTCCCTGGGCCAAGGCATAATATTTGTAAAATATATTGACTGTGCGCAATTTGTAGAGGGGAAATCCCTGAATTATGAATCTTAGCTGCCGAAAAGGCCAAGCTTTCGGGCCATTGATAAATAGGCTCACAACGCCATATATGTCGTGCACTCATATATTCAGTTCTTGTTATTTTAGGCTAGAGAATGGACAACGTTCTGAGGACATAAATTGCGTGGGACACGCTTGGACCTCGATCTCATTGAAATTTCCCCCGGATGTGTGAAGGCAGGCATCCTTAACTCGGCTCAAGGCCAGGAATTCATAAGAAAAACAAAAGCAACGAACAAAGCTCCCTGGCTCAAGGGAGATTCCTTCGGTCGGGGCAAACCTGCACTGGCTTACAAATGAGACTGCCACCTTAAATGGCAAAGCGAGGGCGGCACGCACCAATGCACAGAGAGAAAAACATGGGAATTTTACTAACAGACACTTGGTAATCTCCAAATTCAATTTTAGAAATATAACATAAACATGAGTGTATAAATTAATATATTTTTCAATCATTCTTTATTTCGAAATGTGAATGTAAAGAACTTTAAAACTAGGAAATATATTTATACCTCAAATCAAATTCAAGTACAAAAAAGTCTAACCATTTTAAAATAAATTGGCAACCAATAAACTTTGTCTAAGTGCAGCCCTGCCAGCCAAAGGTTGGTGGGCGTGACGAATTTCTGGCTGGCCCCGGCATTAATTCCATTTAATTATTATGACACTCGAGGCAGCGCAAAACAGGCCGCAATCATAGTAATCGGAGGCCAGGACGAAATTACCAACACCTTGAGTGTTGAGTACTGGCATCCCCAGCCGCAGTCCCCGTGCCAGGCCCGGTCCCAAAACCAATCCCAGTCCCGGTCCCAAAGCCCCCACAGCTGCTCTAATCTATTCTAATGGCTAGTGTTCGGGCACAGCGATTTGCGAGCATTTGTCATACGCCATGTGGGCGCGACTTCGTCGTACTACGCGGCGTATGCGCAACGTGCTCCAAGGGAAAGTTTTTGCCGCAAGTCGAGCAAAGTTTTTGCAGCTGCAGTCGAGCGGTAAAAGCGCCGACTAGGACAACATCGCTTTCACGCTTGTCCTGCCAAGTGAAACCAATTTGCGCATTTTGTCTGCCTCGCCAGCCAGGACGTCTTGTGGGTCTAGCTTCTGCGTGCCCCTGCATCCCTATGCCTCAGCATCTCTGGTCCCCAGCATTCTTGCATGTTGCATTGCCGCATCCTGCAGGCAGGAGAGTGGCAGTCTTGAATTTTCCTTGCCCCCTGTACTTGACATTCAATTTTCGCCCCGGAGCCGGGACAGTCCACAGTCTAATGATTGCAATGGCAAATCGAAATTTGCGCAGTGTCTGGCCCAGCTGCTGATTATTCCTTTGTGGCCAAACAACAACTACTCTAGCCTGAAGAGGATACGGGGATTCAGAGACCAGACGGCCTCATAAAGGCCCCACTTTACGGACTCACTTTGTGCGCTTGGCTTGGCTTATTGGCAGAGTCTTAGGTCCTAGCCAAAGGCATTGTCATTGATCGGAGCGAAACAAGATTGAGCACTCTCAGGTATGTGGAAATATTAAGCTAATTTGAAAGTCTTAAAATTGATTTGGTAACCTTTTAATTTTCGCTAAAAACCAATAAATTTAGCAAGCCATTTTACCAATATTAATGCTCAAAAATCATTATTTGACAGCCATTAACGACTTAGCTTCACGCACAAAACTCTTTGCCGGCCGCAGGGGAAATTACATATTGCTTATACTTAAATAGAATTTCCCGTCTGGTCATAATTTAAAACACAAATTCCAGCTGCCTGGCATTGTTTTGCGGTCGTCCTTTGTCCGTTTCCTCTTCCTCCCCCTCAAACTCCCTCTCGATTTGAGTGTGTGTGTTGGTCGTAAATCAATATTTAAACTGTGTTCGCTCGCTTAGTCTTGGCCTGATGCTGCTCCGGCTGCTCCAGCTTCAGCCGTCGTTTTAAAAATAAAAACCCAAACTCATCCAACTCGTTCAACGACTCAATAAATGTTGCAAATGTGCGCTGTGTTCTCCTGTCATTTATTTATACAGCAGCGAAAGGAAATCGGAGAGGGATAAAGGGAAAACACTGGGAAAACAAAGCTTTGAAGGTAATTTGATTGAAAATAAGATTGAGAAAATCAATAAGGGCATCATAAAAAATAGGCCATAAGCATTTGTTAATTTTAAACCCTGAAAATAATTAAAAGTCTCTGAACTCGTATCTATTTTTTCTAACATTAAGTAAACCTTTAATCTTGCTTACATTAAATTACCTCAAACGGTCTCCGACTGAGGAATAGATACCTAGAGTAACGACGAGGCAACTCCTTGTTCGGTCTAGTGTGCAACAATTTGCGATTTTATCTACGAAGGAAACATGAAAACATTCCAAAGCTACACTATTTGTCTTTATTTCGCTCGCTCTGCGCTCTCTGGCCATGTCGCAGTCAGTGATATTTGTTATTTGTTTGCTAAGCGAAATGATATATACATATACACGGGCGTGTACATGGCTGGCCAAAGTTGTCATTAGTCATGCTTTGCTGCACGTCCACACACCCATACTACTCTTCTTGGCTGGCCAACGTTGCGTATACTCGATGTGCCCCCACACGCATTCCACATCCGCCCCGTGGTACACAACTCAACTTATCGATTATGGCATAACTTGGCCGCACGATAACTTTATTCATAATGTGGCCCTAACCCTTTACCTTTGCCGGGTTGGGGTTGAACTCCAAACTTAACGCACAATTTATGCAAAGTCTATTAAAATGCAAACGTTTCTGTTAATTACGGCAAATTTCAGTTGCTCAAGTCCTTAAGCGAAATTAGCGAGCAACTTTTCAAATATCGACGGCAACAATAACAACAAACTTTTGTGCCTTCGCTCTCCCACCTCGGATTTCCCCTAGTTTTCCCTTCGTTTTCTCTGCTTCCCCCGGAAATCACTCGCAAGTTAACAGCACTAAACGTTTTATTACCATCAGCGCAGCATGGGGTGCAGAGGGAAACTCGCGGCCACTTCGCTGGGAAAGCCCTCAGCATAAACTGCACTTAACGTCTCGTCCTGGCATAAGTTTCTCCTGAATTTTCTAAATATCAACAGTGGTTTTGGGAGTAAACATTTACTACAGATACTAATTTTAGAAAGGCTTAAATTAAAAGAAACCCCGTTTTTAGGAAACTCTATAAACCAACAAACTATTCATTATATATACACAAAACTAAGCAACATCGCGGGCAATATTGTTAATTGAAGTACCAATGAATTAATCGCTTGGATACATACTCCCGGCACTTGGCATAGCCGTCCTCAAGGGACGGCTGCACGCCAGCCATTAGAGCCTTGGCAGTTGACACAAACACGGACACGGATGTACACCGCCATCTTTGCCATATTTACGCACCTAATCAATATGGCCAAGGGGGCGGAAGCACTTGTTTGCTCTCTCCCTTTATAGTGTTTGCCCAGCTGGCACGGTTCGCGAATCGCCTCAAGCCGTGCTCTGACCATAAATAATTAGGCAACTTAATTAGGCCGAATTTAAGTCAAAGCAACTGCTCGTTCAGCTTTAAGGCTGAATAAAGCACAGATAGAGGGCGAAACCACAAAAACCAAGAAAACAATCCAAGATATATATATAGGCCAAAATGCAGACTCTCCTTTTTTGGTCGGGCACTCAAAGCCAAATGCAAATAAATCGGATTTCCACAACAACGGCTGCAAAGTGCTGGAGTCCAAGCAGTGAAAGCGAAGAAATAAAAACAAAAACAGAGACAGAGAACTGGAAACTAACCAGAGACCAAGACCAGAGACCAAATCGAGTGCCACCACCAAGAGCAGGACACGGAATCACAACTGGCCCACGGCCACGGGCTTGATTTGTGCCTAATGCGGTGTGGGAAAGAAAACATCCTGAGAAAAAATGGGTTTGGAAAATAAATTTATAAAATTCGGATTTACGGATTAAAGCAAAGCAAATGGAACCCCAAAATAATTCATAAAATAAAATGTTAAATAGGAAAATATAATCATAAGGCATTAAATCAATGCAGCGTTATGTCTACTGTCTAGGTCAACCTAGGAACCAATTGTATAATTACCTAATATTTAAATTAACATATTTTAAGAAACCAGACAACCTATAAACTGGTCATTGGTGCTTCTTCAAGTGTAGACTTTCAGAGGGGGTGCTGGTTCAGCTGGGCCTGCCTTAACAGATTGAAACAATAAACTCGAAATTGCCCCTGCAGACGGGGAGAAGACAGGGGGTCCCGAGACCCCGGATTCGGGCTCGGGTTGAGAGTTATCTGCTGTAAGTTGAGCCGATAACTTTATGCGCACAATTCCATTTGATTGATGAGATTTATGCTCGCTACGCCCACCGTTCACGTATTTTGATTTTATTTTTATTTAGTCGTCTTATTTTATCTCCCCTTTGTACCTTGTTGCTTGTTTTTTCGAAGCGAGTCGGAGTCCGACTGTTGCTTCTTTTATTTTATTTCGTCAAAAGAAATCAGAGGCAAACAAAAACATTTAAAGCCGCTCAAACGGGAAGGCGAAATTCCTTTATTTTTTTCCAGCCTGCTTCGGCGGCATATGGGCGAACAGTAAGTCAAGTGGATTTATTGTCACAGAAATGTAATCCGCATCTTCGTTTGTTTCATTTTTAATTGGCTTCCTTCGGTAGAAGCGTTGAGCTGCTTTCATTATCTGTGGCAACTGCAGGGAGTGCCCTCGGACCGATAAAGATTTCCCTGATTGAGTGCAATGCTCAAGGATTAAGATATTTCAGCTGGAGACTCAGCCGTATAGTGCCCAAAAAATTCGAGGAAATGTGTATGTAAGCTGCTTTCACGGCACTTGGGATGCTTTCTTATATGGGCTTTTAAGAGTTAATGGAAAAAATGCAAGAATTTGTATGAATATAATCTAAAATGTCAAGTCAAGTCAGTAAAGACTAGCAAAACTGTTAATACTTGTTGGAAAACTTTTACTTACCGCACAGTTTCATGAATATCTGAATCGTCAACCGGAATTTTAAGCAGTTTGTGATTTAATTTCATTATTATCAAAGTAAACCATTACCTAAATCCACTTATAAACCAATTCAAACACCTTAACTTTAATTTGCACATAATATTTAAGTTTCTGAACAAGATAGCTGAGGTCTGTTCCCAACCAAGAAATATGAAGAAAGGCACAATTCGTGCCACCTTCCGATGTCAGGACATTTCAAAGGGTGCTCCTTGAGAATTCCACTCCTTGAGTGCTTTCTGGTTAAGCTGCTGCATCCGCCCCGGCGCTGTGCTCCTGTCATCGCGCCGGATTCATTCCCAGCATTCCGAGATGCACTCGCCAAAGGACTCACTGCTCCTGGTCGGAAATTGCCCGTATCGTTGATTCATTTGATCGCTTTGCAAGGCAAATGGGCTGCACGAACCGGGCGAGAGTCCTTCATCACAGGAGTTACGGTCATTAATATGCATGTTTATTGGATGCGGAGAAGGGGGCCACCTGCTGGGCAACGCAAATTACAAGGGACTTGGCTCCTTCTGAAGCATCGGCATTAGCCACCTTTCGTTGGTAGCATACTTTTCGGCGCCCGGCAGCAACGAGAAAAGTTTCCCGGCGACGCCATTTTAAATGGCTGTCAAATATGCGCATGCAACGTCAAGTAAAATATATATAAAAGAAGGAAAACAAAAGCACACAGTCGTCCGTGTTCTGAGTACAGGAAAATTATACGAAATTCTTGGCAGAACATATATTATAACATATAATATATATAATCAAAAGAGCTCATTGTTTAATTGTTTCTCTTGTACTATTATAATTAACATGTTTCTATTAATATATATTGAGTATCATGTAGAGATCGTGGTTACATTTCGAGCGCAGGGTTTCTTTTTTACTGATATGTTCATATTAAACCGCAAGGTAGCTCTGGTAGATGGAGAGCCGTCTGCCAAGAGAGTGAGTATAGATGGATCACTGAGCACTCTTTAGTATTAATATTTACTCACATTCCGGATTCTGGCACAGAGTCTCTCCGTTTACCTCCAAATGGACGAGCATTGGCAGTTCAGTGGTGATATTCACAAAGCGCACAAAAGTCTGTGCCCTCTGGCCATTGAAAATATTCCTGGCTGCTCCCTCCCTGCTGGGATATGGCATCATTGACTCCATGAGAAGCTTGCAAAGTGAAAATAAATTAATTAGTTTATTAGATAGGTAAAGTTTCAAAAATTACATTGCGATTTCCGTGAGAAACGAATGCCGCTGTCCAGGCTATATTGTAGACACCGGTCTTGGGGGCCGTGAAAATCCCTATGTAGCCCTTTCTTTCCCCATTCTCCGTGGCATAGGTGAAGTATTCTCCACAATTGTGCCGCGGTATGAGTAAATTCACAGCTGAGCCCACAGAAAGGCCATGGCAAATCAGCAACGAGGTGATTATACGCATATTACAGAGACGACTGATGGTGATAGTCGCTCACAAAACTCGTCAGGCTGTGAGCTATTCTTATCGGAATATTTTGTGTACTGTACAGAAAAAATGCCGCAAATTAATAAAAGCAATTATAAATATAAATATAAAGCAGAGGGAAAACATGCTATATCATTTTAGAACTTATTATGCTTTACTATTTTTATAATATTTAACAGTAAGATTTCTCTACATTTAACCGAAATAAAAAAATGGGATTTAAAAACTAGGAACACAGAAACTCAGAGCCTGTCCAGGCAAGCCTGAGTATTTTTCGAAGGTGAATTTAATTTTCCTGCTGCTCTCATTTGTTGTCTGACGTCGTCGTCGTCGCCTTTTGTCTTCGTTGAAATTACATTTTTCATTTTGCTTTTTTTCTTTGCCATGGCCTTACCCTTTGTCTGCTCATAAATCCTGCATTGTCATGCAAAAGTGCAGCAAATTAATTTGTCTTACCTATCAACGTCCTCGTCAAACAGCTTGCCCGTTCCAACTTAAGCAGGAGTCAGGAAAAATTCCTGTTTCAGGCGTCTCTAAAATCAGCTTGCGCTGCTTTGACGCTCATTTTGAGTGGCCTCTTTCCAGGTCATAAAACACAAGACCCAAAACGAGGACACTCGAGGACTCCCACAGGCAGGATAACGTTCCTTGGACACTGGACTGCAATGCAAAGTCCGCCTCCGCCCTCCTGTACTCGAAGCGCATTCGGTTGTTGACATCCCCAATATAAGTTATCAACATGAGAGACCCAAACACTTACGCCCAACGACCGACGACACACAACACTAAGCTACTTTTAATGTTTAGACACAAACACAAGCACGGCACAAGGACGAGAGCAAGTACAATCACGCACAGGGACACACACGGCTGCACTAGAGCACTGGGAGGAAAATAGGGACATACTTTGAATTTATTGTTTTTTAATTGCATTATTATCAGTGAGATCTGCTAAAAATATAACCTCTTTATCAAAGATTCTGTTTTTGGAATTTATGGGTATTGCTAAAATGAATTCAACTTTTTTAAAAGTTTAATCTGACTTCAATCTAAGCTTTCCATTCATAAAACTTTAAAAGTTCCTTGGGTAAAAGTTAGTACTTAATTGTTTTAATATATTTTTTAATTAGTGAAAATTCCAAAAAATAATTCAACATTTTGAAACCGTTTTAAAAGATTCAAAACAGATTTTGCCAAATAAGTCTTGAACATTATCCAAAAACCACCTTTTTCTTTCACTGTGCTGAGGTTTTGGCATGAAGTTAATAAAAGTTCTACGACATTTTGACCTGGAAAATATTGCAAAAATAAAATGGCTGCCAGGCTGTTGCTTCAGCAGCGTTTTCCTTTACCCTTCGTCTGGGCGCAGCAGCCTGCCTTGCCGCAGGTTTTCCAGCTGTGGTTTTCCAGCTGTGCCGACAGCCGCCTGAAACGACTGAAGCGCCTGAA